>CM024758.1:139785770-139952492 GCA_014218235.1 Colocasia esculenta | reverse complement strand
TAACCAAACTTTACGAAAGCAATTGTACGTCACAATGGATCATCCACTCTTGGTATCATGAGAGGAAATCCATTTACTTGTAGTTTCGATGATCACAAAAACACTAATTTTAATTACACGTTGATATTTTCACAAAGCACATAGTTAGTTCATGTTAATGACCCAAGTATTTGATTTAATTTACATTTAACTTGAGGGTCTAATTTGTGTGTTAAGTGTGCAACAATATAGGCCAAAGATGCATTGGGAAGTGACAATTACAAAGGCCAAGGCTTGGACTAGACAAAAATTCGGGCTAACAGTGTGACAGCCCTGTATATTTATGCTCAATAAGGCTCCATATCCAAGCCACCTCTCGCGAACGGACCAAAAGTCTCGCAAGGGATAGATCATTACACGTGGCTAGTAAGAATAGAAAGACAATCACAACAGTATAAGACACAGGAAAGTACATGTGCTCATATTTGTATATAACAATTTACAATGTTCCCAATACATTATTAATGTCCAATAAAAAAAGAGTACAACTACCTGAGGCATTACCCGAGGGAGCACAAGCCCACCAACACGACTAACTGTACTGTTGGTGGTTAAAAGTCTGCCACAATGCCTCCACAAGCCACACAAATGGCAAGCCTGAAAAGAACTATAGGGGAGTGAGCCTCAACAAGTCACAGGCTCCTAGGGGTCACCCAAAAAATAACACACAAAACTAAAGAGACCTCAACCCAGAGGGTCTCATTGGCAACACCGATATCCAACATATTGATGCTCACAACAAAGCATGATAAATAACAGCTAAAACAATAAATATCACTAGCTAGCACAAATTCGGAAGAGATTAAAGGGACAACAGGACTACCACAGTACCACTAGTACGCCCAACAACTGTAAAGACTAGTACACGAAGGACCACAACAAGCGGTTACCCACGAGGGTACATGTACCTACTACCATGAGGTACCGCAACAGAACCACAACCAAAACCGTGCCACCTCAGGGCACCCCACAACGGCTGAAACCCTACCAACGAGTCACACACAAGCCACAGCCAATGGCAAAGCACGAGTCGGAAGAACGACGCCACCATACGGGAACGGACTATGGTTCATGACGCCAGTCAAACCCGGACAACACAACACAAGAACACCTCTCAGTCTCGTAGCCACGGAACTACTCAGTCCATCTACCGCTCCACAAACATACAAAGTAAGTCAACAAACTGTGGAGACCAACCAACACCGCACCTGCAGGTCACACACCCTGCAGGTCCATGCCTGACACTTTAGGGACTCCGGCCCGAGCTCCCTAAAGTGAGGCACTGGAAACACAGGACTAGATGGAGACCAGTACGTCTACTGGTCCGTACTCCAAACCACAAGCGTGCTACAAGCGACCAAACACAAACTCTCTCAAGTCGTGCCCCACTGTTGTTTTCCCTCAGCCGAAGTACAACTCAAAAACAGGAGTGAGGGTGTCAGGAAGACGACACAGACCTCTATGGTACACACCGTACTGGGACACGCCCCGAGACAAACAAACACACGTGCTGGCTCACACAGAACCTGGGGTACCCAACTGAAGAGACATTCTGGAATAGGCACGGAACACCAAACCGGAAAACGCACAAACCATGATAATACATATATAATCATTATTACAAACATAGTATAAGTGTCAGAATAGCTGTCCCGGTCACTATGTGACCTACAAGCTAGCCTATACAGACAACTACAAGAACTACATAACAATAATAATCTGGCCTGTCATTGGTACCTTCATGACCTCTATTGCCACATTAAACACAATATATAATAACCATAATAACCATACACATACTTTATATTAACCCATCTTAAATAATATAAAAGACATCAAAGGACCAAGGCTAGGTTCACATGGAACACATGCCCAACCACCATGAACTAACCACAGAAGTTTACACGATGAACACAAACCGTTATACTATTCGCCCACACACACAACCACAGGCACAGTGTTCAAACCACGGTGAACGACACGCTCCCGAGCGCTACAGGTGCCAATGCACCACTTTCAATGCCTTGCACAATACACAACGATAATCCGATAAATACACTATCATGCACAACCATAAAGCTCTCGAAATTGTAACGCGACGGGGGTACTGTCGTTTTCAGAATGCGACACCCCGATAGGTCACGATCAAAAACCTAACCGACGGGTCAGCCTGTCGCATCAGAACGCGACAGTAGGGTCCGTCGCCTTCACAGGCCGAAACCCTAATTCGAGATTCCATCACTGGATCTCCCACACAAACCATATAAAACGATGTGTAAAAACTCATTTTTTATGCTTTACTCAATGTCCTCGCATAGTATCTGTTGTTTATAAAGCGAGTAACAAACCATTCATGCTTCACATGCAATTCACAACGTAAAATGGGCGAAACTCCCTACCTTCGGAAGAAGCGAAGAACGGCGATCACCGACGTTCCCCCGCTCCGTGCGACGTCCTCGTGGTGAGAGCACACCAAAAACCTCACAGAACCCCGAATCGCCCGAAAAACCTACGCAAAAAATGCCTCTTGGCCCGAGCAGACCTTGCTGAGCTCTGTGCGGCCAACTTTCTTAAAAATGCAGCACAGTTGGAAACACGACGTACCTACCGTCGCGACCTGAACACGCCGACGAGAAGGTCGTCAACTCCCATGGTCGAAGTTAGTAGGCGCTCAGCACGCGACACACGGCGAACACGCAGACGAAGAGACCGCTCCGCGGCTGCAACCAGAACGCGACACCCAGGGCTGTCGCGTCAGAACGTGACACCAGCCTCTGTCGCGTTCACAGACAGAGAATCAGTGAGTGCTTTGGGCCCAACCTGCCGGCCCACAAAGCCTCACAACCTGGCAAAACACTTGTAACACACACTAATGGGCCAACCACATTGCCACAAACCCACTAAGCAAGGATCCACGAAGATCCGAAAAAATGCGCGACGTTACAAATAGGCTTTCTGCACTTTGCAGAACATTGGACGACCGATTGATAGTTATCGGTCGACCGACTATCCCAATACCTTGGTTTTGGAATGGTGCAAAGTTAGACGACCTATTGATGATTATCGGTCGACCGATCGTCCCAGTACCTTTGGTTTGGGGACAGTGTGGAAATCAAACGACCGATTTTGAGGAATCATACGACCAATCAGGAGAGCATGTCGACATAGAAGAGCAACATGTGGACACACAAGAGCAACATGTCGACACAGAAAGCAGCATGTCGACATCAAGTCCATATCTTAAATCAGATGACTAATTTTTAGAACCGGATGACCGATTATGGAAACGTTTTTCTAAATTGGATGGACTCCTTCCTTCATTAGGTCTCTGCCTGAGGATTCGTCCAAGTTGTGATCTTTTGCATTGGGGTATATATATAACACCCTTTCCAAGCCCCCAGAAGAGATACCATCATGATAGAAGGTCTATCCTATTAGAGCCAAGTTTTTGAAAAGAGAGGTGATGTCCTAACTATGTAGTGAAGGTTTTTGTTACAACAGTGTTCTTGGACAGCCCCAGACTTGTTCCAGGCCTGAAGATACATTACCAGGAGGTTGAGAATGTGTCTCCATTAGGCATACCTCCAAGAACATCGTTCGTGGAGCACGATTGCTAGTTCTTCATCGTGGAAATAGATTTCTGCATCGGCTCTTCATATTTCTTAACAGGGAGAATCAATACACTATTATTCACTTCCTTATCCTCGCGTTCATGTTTGTAGTTCTTAATTGAACCAGATCTTCTATGTGTGTACTCGGTCGGTGAGCACGTGGTTAGATTTGGATTATTGTACCCATCAAACAAGAATCGCATGGGGTTGGTGTTGTCTCCGGGAAACAACCGTGTGGTGAGGGTTTGTGACTTGTACCTAGGAAAAAGTTAGTGGAGAAATACTTATAGGGGTGTGGGGTAGTGGATGTAGATGCATACATGGTATGTTGGCCGAGCCACTCTAAATCCTGCATGCACATTGTGGTTTTTCTTTCTTGTTCTTTCTCCATTTTTTTGTACATTAATATAGTTGGTCTCGCCTTTAGTATTGTCATACCGCTGTGCATCTTAGTGTTAGATTTGTTTAATTAAGTCTAATTCGTATTTGTGAAGAAAAATTTAATTAGGTGACAACAAATTCACCCCTCCCTTCTTAGTTGATCATCGCACATTGTTTCTATTAATTGCTATCAAAGCAGGGCTCTTGATTATAAGAGTGATCTTATGCGCAATAGCTGACAATGGATTCATGCCCGAGGGACACTCCATCCACCATGATGAATATTCTTGTGTCTCCATTTGTAGCTCAGCGAAGGAGAGGTGGGATAAGTTGAAACTGATATATGAAGACACATCCAAAGTCAAGGAGACCAAATCCAACATCTTGGTCCATGAATATGAAATGTTAAAGATGGACCCATAGAGACAATTTCTAAGATGTTTGCATGGGATCTCAAAGATAACAAATGGGCTAAAGGCACTTGGCAAGAATTACGCGGACACAGAAATAGTCCGTAAAATTCTGAGATCCCTCCCACCAGTGTGGTACACAAAAGTCATAGTCATTGAAGACTCCAAGAATTTTTCAAGTTCATAATGGAGGAGTAATGAAAATCTCATGACATATGAGATAAATCTAAAAAGAGAGGAGGTTGAGCAACCCAACAATAACAAAAAGGATGTGCTCTCAAGGCTAAGAAATCCAAGTCACTCGGCTCAGAAGAAGCTCATCAAGTGGAGATGAAGCAAAAATGACAGACATACCCCGGAGCTTCAGAAACTTTCTGAGGAAGAAAAAGCTCTAGTCTCCTATATTCCCGAAGAACTTTACGGGTAAAAGCAAGCAAGAAGAACCCAACAAAAAGGCCAGAGATGATCTGCTATGAATGTCAAGACATCGACCATATGAGATTAGAGTGCCCAGTATTTCTGAAAAAGCAGAAGAAAAGCAAAGCAAAGAAGCTCAAAGCCATGGTTGCCACATGGAGTGACTCTGATGAGTCAACCTCTACAAAGGAAGATGTCTAGGGAGAAGTAGGACGTCGAGTGCGGCCTCATGGCAATTGAGGAACAAGCTCCCGAGATAAATTCTGATCGTGAGTCCTTTACCTTGAGGAGATGGAAGACATGTTCTCTGCCTTGCATGAAGAATACAGGAAGATTAAAAAATAAAATAAGGGATTGAAAAGTAAGTTTGAAACTTTTCTGCATGTTGAAACAAATTGTTTGTCATGTCATGAACTTAGACTGAAATGTGAAGATCTTCTAAATCCTAATGAATTACTTCAAAGTAAAGTCACATTGTATGAGGGTGAATTTGAATGCATGGTACATGATAATGGAAATTCTAAAAAGATAAGCATGCTTGAAACTGAAAAAGCATCTCTTAAATCTAAAAATGAAGAATTGAAAATTCAAATGCATGTGCTTGAGGAGAAGGCTAAAACTTTTGAAAATTCTGTCAAAAAACTACATGAAACAATAGATGAGCTTAAGTCTACTATTTCTAGACTCATGAAGGAGAAGCAAAACCTTGATGAAGTGCTTAGTTTTAAAGTTAACACTAATAGATATGGTTTAAGCTATTCCCTTAAAATAACAAGAATAAATCTTTGAGTCTAAAACAGTGACATCTTTTGTTCATACTTCCAGTACCTCAAGTGCTTCTCATGTTAAACCAAACAAAAAAAGGTCCAATGAATTTCATACTAAAAAAATTGTGCAAGCTAAGAAACCAAAAATGGTAAAAATTGTAATGTTAAGATGCATGCACAATCAAAGAAAGGCAAGTATGTAATCATCATGTCATGCACATGCCACAACCCACACAACACACTTCTAATATCAAATGTTATTTTGTGGTGGGCATGGTCATGTGAACTATACGTGTTCTTTGAAAAAAAACATGCAGAAACTGAATTTAGTGTGGATAAGGAAGGACCTGCTCTCTTCTCGGACTAACATTATTGGACCCAAAACTATTTGGGTACCAAAGAAATCCACTTGAGAGCTGTGGTTGCATGTGGCTTGGAAACTTGAAGATGAGAAGCGTCAATGTGAATTTCAGGGCACCGAAACTGAATTTTTGTGAGTATCATATTCATTTCTATTCTAGGATTCCAATGTAAGACATGGATACTCTTGTATACCTTACTGTTTACTTATTTAGATTTTGATGATAGGCTATGTTTTTTATTTTACTTCTATCATAATTTTTTTTGGAAAAAAAAACACAAAAGGGTCATAAAGTTTAGTGTCTGCTACATGTTTGTGTTTGCATGTCTATCCTTGTGTGCATGCATGTAAATTATATGTAAAACACCCTCCTTAATTCTTTCTATGGTCTAATACTCCCTTGTTATTCTTATGCATTGGCTTGATACTTAATATGCATCAATTCAATCACTAAGGGGGAGTTAATTCATTCGATGTTTGCATACATTAAGGGGGAGCTAAATAGTTATACATTTAACATGCTTCTCAAAATACATTTGAAATTAAGTCTAACACATCAATGCACATCAGTATTACTAGTAGATATCACTCTGACGATAGGTGGAATTTTTTCAACAATTTTGTGATTCTTAAAATCCACTTAATTTGTAGTAACTCGTGAGAAAAAAGCTACATATCCCAGGTTGAAAGAAAATGGGGACTGAGCTTAGTAACCGGGTCTCTCCACTGAACAAGTGAGGAGCCTCACGTCAAACATCAATAGTTTTCTCAAAATGAAAGAAAAGAAACAAAAATTTGTATCAATTGGTTTCAAAATTTTTAAAAAAAGGAGAAGTGTGATAGCTACAAAAATCGAGTGTCTAACATACATGGGTTGGATTCGAAGCATTCATTAGTGTTAATTAGAATTTATGTCCATCCTCATGTGTGATGCCTTTTAATCATATCTCACACATAACTTTTCATGGTATTTAATTTTGAGTGTGTCTTGAGAAATTGATTAAATACATGGGCTATGTCATGACTATCTCTTAGTGCATGCATTCCATCATCCTCCCCATAGTGAGATTTCTATATCCACTTTGTACTTAAGCCAATTGACTCTCTTATCCTTATTACCATCCACTTTTTGATGCTGTCAAAAATGGAAGAGAATATGTAGATTTTATATTCTGGTTTGGGAGAGAGTTTGTGTACAAAACAAAAATGAGAGAGTTAGAAATATCTTTGTGAGGGGGAGTAAGTCTGCATGATTGATTGCTTGCATGCATGTATGCCATATACAACACAAATTGAAATAAAAAAAATTGGAATCAGAAATCAAATGTTGTGTTTTGTGTGAAAAATTTACAGGTGTTTTGTAATCATAAAAAAGTGGGAGATTGTTGTACCTTATAGATTTTGATGATCACAAAACACTAATTTTAATTCATGTTGATATTTTTACAAAGCACATAGTTATGTCCATGTTAATGACCCAAGTATTTGATTTAATTTATATTTAATTTGAAGGTCTCATTTATGTGTTAAGTGTGTAGCAATATAGTCCAAAGATGCATTGGGAAGTGACAGTTACAAAGGCCAAGACTTGGACTGGACAAAATTTGGACTGACAGAGCTTTTTGCACTTTGCAGGACATCGGACGACCAATTGATGGTTATTGGTCGACCGACCATCCCAGTACCTTTGGTTTGGGGACAATGCAAAGTTGGTCGACCGATTGATGATTATCGGTCGATTGATCGTCCCAGTACCTTTGGGTTGGGGATAGTGCAGAAATCGGACGACTAGTTTTGAGGAATCTAATCGACGACCGATCAAGAGAGCATGTCGACATAGAAGAGCAACATGTCAACACAAAAGAGCAACATGTCGACACAGAAGACCAAAATGTCGACATCAAGTCCAGGTACTAAATCAGACGACCGATTTTCTAGAATTGGTCGACCAATTACAGAGATGCAATTTTCTAAATTGGATGGACTCCTTCCTCCATTAGGTCTCTACCTGAGGATTCATCCAAGTTGTGATATTTTAGGTTGGGGTATATATATAACACCCTTTCCAAGCCCCAGAAGAGATACCATTGTGATAGATGGTCTATCCTCTTAGAGCTAGGTTTTTGAAAAGAGAGGTGTTGTCCCAACTATGTAGTGAAGGTTTTTGCTACAATAGTGTTCTTGGGTGGCCCCAGACTTGTTATAGGCATGAAGATCCATCACCAAGAGGTTGAGGAATGCGTCTCCATCAGGCATACCTCCAAGAACATCATTTGTGTAGCACGACTGCAAATTCTTCGTCATGGAAAGAGATTTCTGCATCGGCTCTTCATATTTCTGAACTGGGGGAATCAATACACTATTGTTCTCTTCCTTATTCCTCGTGTTCATGTTTGTATTTATTAATTGAACCAGATCTTTTTTGTGTGTGCTCGGTCTGTGAGCACGTGGTTAGGTTAGGATTCTTATACCCGTCAAATAATAATCGTGTGGAGTTGGTGTTGTCCCTAAGAAATAACCGTGTGGTGAGGGTTTGTGACTTGTACCTAGGAAACAAGTTAGTGGAGAAATCCTTATAGGGGTGTAGGGTAGTGGATGTAGGCGCACACGTGGCGTGTTGGCCGAACCACTCTAAATCCTGCATGTACATTGTGGTTTGCTTTCTTGTTCTTTCTCCATTCTTAGTACATTAGGATAGTTGGTCTCGCCTTTAGTCTTGTCATATTTCGATGTGCATCTTACTTTTAGATTTGTTTAATTAAGTCTAATTTGTATTTGTGAAGAAAATTTAAATTAGGCAACAACCAATTCACCCCTCCCCTCTTGGTTGATCATCACAATCGTTTATATCATATCCCATGTGTTTTTACTCAAACAAATCCCTGGCCATGGTCAATTGGATTGAGAGAGAAGGAGTTCTCCAAGAGAATCCGATAATAGTAGGAATCGAATGGATTCCATATAGGCCTGACTAGGACTCGAATGGATTCCATATAGGCCGACTATGTTATGCTTAATATACGATCTCTGGAATATTGGATGGATGAAGGACTAAAGCTACACGGTAACTGAGAGCAGAAAGGTCCAATGGATTAGATCCCCATGTACCGTCTGGAATCTGACGTGGTGGCCTAGTACGTCCATAGTCGCTGAGTTGAGTGAATTCTTATGGAGATAATAATTCACTAAGTCATAAGCAGTTTTGAGTCAGAAGGGATTCTAACAGGTGCAACTCATGGCTAGCTCGATATTAGGGCTACAGGGTCAACACATAATGTAACGTCGCACATTTTTCGGATCTTCGTGGATCCTTATTAGTGGGTTTGGTGGCCAATGTGTGGCCTATTAGCTTGTGTTTCAGGTGTCCGCGCGAGTTGTGAGGCTTGGTGGGCCGGCCGTTGGGCCCAAAGTGCTCACAGGTTTTGTGCCTGTGAACGCGACAATAGGTTGCGTCGCGTTCTGAAAGCGACGACCTTGAGGGTCGCGTTCACATTGCCGCTACTAGGTGGTCTTCGTCTGCTTGGCTGCCACGTGTCACGCGCGGGGCAGTCAGCCTTGGGAAGGCAACAGTCACCTAGGTCGCGATCAGGTCGCGACAGAGGTGCATGTCGCGATCTTAACCGCTGTACTATTTTAAGAACCCTGGACGAACAAAGCTTCTGCAAGCTCTGCTCGACCAGGGGGAGCTACTGCGGGTTTTTTCCGGGCGATTCAAGGTTCTTGTGGAGTTCTCGACGCGCTCTCGCCGCGAGGACGTCGTGCGGAGCGGGGGAAACGCCGGGAGTTCGTGTTCTTCGTAAAGGTAGGGTGTTTCCACCTCGTTTGATTGTGTGGATGGTTCGTGGTGTGGATTTGATTCGTTTAAAGCTTTAAGAACATTAGATACCATGCTAGGGTATCCATTAAAGCATGAAAAATAGAAATTAAAGGTGTTTTACATGGTTTGTGGGGGTGATCTGGGAAGAGGATCCCGGGTTAGGGTTTTCGCCTGCCAAGGCAACGGCCCAGGGTGTCGCGACCTTGTCCCGACAGCCCGATCTGTCGCATTTGGGTTTGTGTTGCGACATATATGATGACCAAACTGTCCCCATAATAAATAATTCATTTTTATATATTAATTTTGATGATTAACAAAATAGTACTAATGGATTACTTGAGCCTTGAGAACAGGAATAAAAGAAAAATGAAAGTTCAAGACAATCAGGTAAGTCTCATCTCACATTCTGTCCAAGTCTTTGTATCGACTTCTTTGATAAGCAGAACGATTCCTCTCTGACCGGAAATTTCAAAACAAATCGATATCACAACGATTCTTTAAGACATCGCAACGATTTCTTTAGAACCCGTAACGACTTGACTGTCGTAACGATTTCTTTAGACCTCGTAACGATTTCTTCAGAACCCGTAACGACTTGACTGTCGTAACGATTTCTTTAGACCTCGTAACGATTTCTTCAGAACCCGTAACGACTTGACTGTCGTAACGATTTCTTTAGACCTCGTAACGATTTCTTTAGAACTCGCAACGACTCTCTAGCCGTAACGATTTCTTTAGACCTCGTAACGATTTCTTTAGAACTCGCAACGACTCTCTAGCCGTAACGATTTCTTTAGACCTCGTAACGATTTCTTTAGAACTCGCAACGACTCTCTAGCCGTAATGATTTCTTTAGACTTCATATCAATTTCTTAAGTGTTTCACAACGATTTCTTTAGAAACACAATGACTTGCATTTCATATCGATTTCTTAAGTGTTTCATAACGATTTCTTTGATTCTCATAACAATTTGCTTTGTGCAACGACTTGTTAAGACTTCTCGTAACGATTTCTTTGAAACTCATAACGACTTGATTGCTGTAACGATTTCTTTAGAGTTCATAACGATTTCTTTGAAACTCATAACGACTTGATTGCTGTAACGATTTCTTTAGAGTTCATAACGATTCTTTACAGTCATAACGACTTGATAAGTGTTCATAACGACTTGCTATACTCATAACGTTTCATCATTAATAATGTGATAATGCTTTGTCATAACGATTTGTCAGTTATCGCATAACGATTTCATAAGTCATGAAGGCATCGGGATTATTTATATCGAATTTCTTGTTGTATCAGTATAATGCTTTTGAATAGCGTTGAAAAGTCAAAGTCATATCTCGTCTGTTGACTGCTACGCATTAAATGCTTTCTGATCGTATCTCCCATGCATGCAGACGATATCTCCATCCATTTTATGCTACTCTGTCTACGTACTTTTTAGACAGAAAGGAGCTTTGCTATATATTGCAATATCTGTTCCATCTGCAACTAACAATCGACGACAGTCCTAGCTGTCCACTATTTATTGTTGATATGCTTGCAAATATCTGACAAGACTCATCTGTACAACGTTGGATACAAGATACAAGATACAAGATTCTAAAACATTTCTCTGGCGTGTACTAAAGGATAAAAGACTGAAGATCAGAAGCTTCCTTGGTGACCAGTCTAACGTACACCAGGATAAGAGACAACAGATTCTTCAACGTTCAAATTTGAATCTGAAGTTTAAATAAGACTCAAGACGGAGAAGACAAAAAAAAAACAACGCTTGCAATTCGAAAAGGAAGACACCATCTCTTCGAGTCTTCAGAAGATTGAAAACAAGAGCGAAGCTTCCACTCCAACCTTGTTCTTAGCTCTTAGCTCTCAGTGATCAAAGGAGATTTTATTTGTGAGAGCTTGTGTAGTCCTTGGAGAGAAAACCTTGTTAAATCTCTTTCTCTCTCGGGCCTTGGTAGCTTCAGCTTGCAGCTGGTCAAGCTAGAGTCTGAAGCATATTCCTACACTTTCTCTTCTTTAGTTGTGTTTCCCTTCTGGACGAAGGAAGACCTGGTGGCATCTAGGGTGGTTGTTTCCCTTCAGGTTGAAGGAAGACCATTGAGGCTGGGTGTAAGGATCCTTAAGGGGGATTGTACCCTTGGTAGTGAAATCTTGAGGCATTGCTCAGGGACTGGACGTAGGTCTCCTGTGGGAGGAGTTCCGAACCAGGATAAAAATCCTTGTGTCTTGTGGATGTGCTTTGTGTGATTGTTGTCTTATTTGCTCTAACTCTAACCTCGTTATTAAGTTGTGTATCTTTTCAGTAAACAGGTTTTAATCAGAGATCGAATTTTTAACAACCCATTCACCCCCCCTTTGGGCTAGCTAGCTGGGCAACAATATAGGTGGGTCGCGATCTGATGGCGGCTCAGGTTCCTGTCGTGACCTGGTTATTACAAGTGAACCCGTCGCGTTAGAGTTTCCTATTGCGACATGTCGGAGTGGCGCGATCTTATTGCGCCGTTGTACCCTGTCGCATTAAGTATTCTGATCGCGGTATGTCGGGGTGTCGCGACCTGGTTGCGACAGTACCCCATGTCGCGACCTCAGATGAGATGTTTGTTTATGCATGCTTTCAGTGTTTTTAATTATGCAGTTATTGTTACTTATTGTGCATGGCAATGACGGTGGAGCCAGTGCACTTGTTACGCTCATGGAGCGTATTGCTCACGAGGTGGGCATGTTTTACGTGGTTAATATGTTGTGTGCGTAATCGGCTTGGTGTTTACGTAGTATTTGTGGTGCGTTGGCACCCGTAGCGCTCTTGAAGCATGTTGTCCATGTGTTGGACATGTTTTACGTGAATGACGTGTGGTGCACCTGGCTGGTGTATTATATACGTGGTGTTTACGTGGTTTGGGTGTGTGCATGGCACACGCATTGTCGTAATGTAATTCTTATGATTTGTTGTAGTAATTGGGCAGTGAGGTTCATGTGTGAACCTAGTCGTGACATTGTGGTGTTTCCATGATTTGTGTGTCATGCATGTGTGTGCATGGCTAGTAGACGTCATTATGATTATTGTAATATAATTTGTGTAGTTACTCTGAGGTGATTGGGCAGTGAAGGTCATGTGTGGACCTAGCCCTGGTCTGTTGTTATCCTTCGAAGAATATTATATTGATTTATGTGTTAAGTGGTGTGTGTGTTGCCACAGAGGTCACGAGGTGGCCAATGATAGGCAAGATTGTGGTTCATATATGTGTTGGTGTAGGATAGCCTTGGGGTCACATGGTGACCGATGTTAAGCTAATCCTAACACATGTATATCGTGATTTATAATAAAGACTTTATATGTATATATCGTGGTTTGTGCGTTGTCGAGTGGTGGTCCGGTGCCTGTTCCGGAATACCTTTACAGTCGGGTACCCCAGGTTCTGTGTGAGCCAGGCACGTGTGCTTGTTGGGCTCGGGGTTGGTCCCGGTACTGTGTGTACCGTCGAGGTCTGTGTTGTCTTCTTGGACGCCCTCACTCATGTGTTTGAGTTGTACGTCCGGCTGAGGGAAAGACGACAGTAGGGCAGCGGCTTGTGTTTGTGGGTGTGCAGTCGCTTGTAGCGCGCTCGTAGTTGGGGGTACGGACACCAGTAGTCGACACTGGTCCCCAGCTAGTCCTGTTTTCCAGTGTCTCACTCTAGGGAGCTTGGGCCAGAGTCCCTAGAGGTGCCAGGCATGGACCTGCAGCTGCGTGTCTGCAGGTGTGGTGTTGGTTGGTCTCCACATTTGTTTGACTTGTTCTCGTGGAGCGGCAATTGGACCTTTCGTCCGTGACTACGAGACTGAGAGGTTGTTCTTGTGTTGTGTTGTCCGGGTTGGATACTGGCCCTATCAGTCAGTAGTTCATTCCCGTGTGGTGGCGTCGTTCCTTTCCGACTCGTGCTTTGCCACCGGTTGTGGCTTTGTGTTGTTACTTGTTAGTTGAGGTTTTCCTCAGTGAGGCGTGCCCTGGTGTTGGCACAATTGTAATTGAGATTAGTGAGCGGAGACTCACTGGTTGTGGTTTACTTTGTGTGGAGTGCCCGTCGTTGGCACATGTGTTTGAGGCTTTGCCGTGGTGGAGTGCCTTGTGTGTGGCACTGGTTGTGGTGTGATTTTCGTAGTGGTACCTCGTGGTAGCAGATACATGTACCCTATATGGGTACTGTTTTGTGGTGGTACCTCTTGGTGGTAGGTACCGTACCCTTTATGGTTATTTGTTTCTCGTGGTACATAGTGTACCAGTCCTTTCAGGTATTGTGGAGGAGCTGTGCTCCGTGAAGGTCGTGTGGTGTGACCTTCCACTCGTTGTTTTCCTCTTCCTCGGTAAGATTCCAATTATGGTTTTAGTGTTAAATGGGTTGGCTTCGTGATAGCCAGTCCTGTTATCTCGTGTGTAGTTTCCGAAGTATTGTGGTTTGGGTATAAGGGACCAGCTTTTGGTTAGCAGTCCTGTTACCAAGTGTTTGAGTTCGCTTGTGAAGCTTGTAGCCTGGGCAGTGATTTGCCTGTGTGGCTTATAGCTTAGGCACTTCAGTTGTTGGGCGAACTAGTAGTGTTGTACTAGTTCTGTGGTCTGACATCTCTTCCGAGGACTTTATGTTTATTGTCATGATTATGTTTAGTTGTTAATTATTGTAATGATGTGACCATGCCATGGTTTGGCTTTCAGTGTTGCCAGTGAGACCCTCTGGGGTTGAGGTCTCTTCTGTTTAGTTGTTGAGGTTTTTAGGTGGTCCCCTACTGAGCCTGTGACTTGTTGAGGCTCACTTCCCTACAGTTCTTTCAGGGCTTACCGTTGGTTCGGTTCATGGAGACGTTGAGTCAGACTTGTACCACCAGCAGTAGGGTAGTAGTTAGTATTGTGTGAGTTCGTGCTCCCTCGGGGTATGCCCCAGGTAGTTGTACTTTTTAATTGGACATGTAATAATGTAATGGGACAGTTGTAAATTGTTATATGCAGTATGAGCACATGTACTTTCTTGTGTTTTATACTGTGTGGTTGTATTTTATATTCTTACTGGACACGTGTGTGAGATATCCCTTGCGAGACTTCGGTCCATTCGCGAGAGGCGGATCTGGATATGGAGCCTTATTGGGCATAAGTACCTCGGTCCGTCACAGTTGGTATCAGAGCATGGTCCAGTTAAAATATGAAAAGACATTAAGGTTACATGTCCCAAGACATGGTTAATATCCACTGCTGGTAGTAAGTCTGCAGTTTTGTGTAGCTGTAGTGTGGTTTTCATGAGAGTTTTTGGTATGAGAATTGTGTGTTTCTGTTTGTTAAATTGGCAGTTGTTAGAGATGGCAGAGAAATGGCACGGTTAATAGTGCAAAGTGAGTGTGGTTGCATCAGGGTGCCAGTCTGTGATTAAATTATAATTGTTTAAAGGTTCTCAGTTATAGAAGTTAAAGATATTGATGATTCAGTTATAGAAATCAGTGAAAGTGTTTTAGTGAGGACCAGAGTTAGCAGAGACATGTATAGAGTAATGATGTGATGGAATGGCAGAAGGAACAGTGCTATGGTGGGAAATAGAGCAGTGTGATCAGGAATGTTAGACATGAGTTGTGGCTGAGAATTTTGGCAAAACTAAATATATTGATGTTTGTGTGGATAGATATAAGGAAGTGGTGTGATTAAGTGATGTGTCAGGTTTGAAGGATTAAGGGAGTTAGTTCAGTTAAAGATGTGGTATTAACAAACAGAGGAACAGTAATGCGTGGCAGTCAGATGAAGTGTGTTTTGTGGTTAGAGATGGGTGCAGTGAAGAGTTTCAGAATAGTGATGTTATGAATAAAGATGGTAATAGAAAGTTTGATACAGAGATTTGTGTAAATATGTACAGAGTTAAGCAGCTGGGTAAAGAAAGAGCAGTGGGTAACCTGCGAATTTTGTAAGAAAGATATTTGGTTAGTCAGTGACAATGGATAAAGATTTTGTAGAAAGATTTGTATAGAATCACAGTGTTAAAGATAAGAGCAGTATTACTAATGTTTGTGTACAATTTGTGGCACGGTGAGATTAGGTAGTTAGCAGAAAAGTTGAAGAATAGTGAGTAGATTAGAGGTGGTAAAGAAAAAATGGAAAGGGTAAAGAAAAGCATGATCAGTTTTGCAGCAAGGAATTTTGAATGAGATGGCATTGAGTAAATTGTCTTGATAACAGTGTTGCAACAGTAAGAATAGAAATTGTAAAAAGATATAAGGTTGGTTTGCTGAGTCAGTTAGAAAATATTGTGTGAAGGGAGGAAAGTTTGTAAATGGTAAAATGTGTTAGCAATGATATGGTAAAATTCATAATTTAATGTGGCACAGAAATAATTGAAGACAAAATCCGAGCAGGGTCAGTTAAGTAGTATCATTATGAGATAGAAAAGTGCAGTGTTAGTCTGGGAATATGAATTAAGGTAAAATATGTTGGCAGTGGTATGTCAGAATTTAGAGTTTGAACAGGTGACTCAATCAGAGTAAGAAAAGCAAACTGGAAATAATAGTGTTTTCATCCAATGGTAAGTGAATAAATAGAATAATTACGAAAGTCAATAAAGTAGGAATTGAGGTCAGAGTTATGGTTTTGCTCAGCATTTGGTATAATCAGAGTGGCGTAGCGGAAGCGTGGTGGGACAATACCCACAGGTCAGACAGTTAAGTATGTGAATGCAGATAAAGTAGAATAATGGCTAGCAATGACAAATAAGTAATGGAATGGCATTAAGAAATTTGAGAATTTAAGCAAGGTTTAGCACGAAAGAACATCCAAAGGTAGCAGAATAAAGTGAAGGATTTGAGCAAGAAAAATGGCCCAGAAAGAAATGTTGCCAACACAGCCCAGAAAATGCGGAAGTAGGTTGAGTCCAAGGAGATAAAGCGACATTGGCAATGTAGAATCACCTATGGATGAAAGATAAGAAGTGGTAGACTGATTCATAAAATGGAACAGTTGTGAAATAAATTAAAGAGAAAAGGGAAATAGAGCTAGCGTGAAATTGAATAGATGAATCAGTCAGCGCAGATGGTTTGAAAGGAAGATGCAGATGCAAAGGAAGTGTATCATATTTGTTCTGTATATGGTGTTATTTCTTTTAGGTGATAATTCGGTTTACTGTGGTTTGTTTTGAATGTCGAGGACGACATTCCTTTTTAGGTGATAATAATGTAACGTCGCGCATTTTTTGGATCTTCGTGGATCCTTGTTTAGTGGGTTTGGTGGCCAATGTGTGGCCTATTAGCTTGTGTTTCAGGTGTCCACGCGAGTTGTGAGGCTTGGTGGGCCGGCCGTTGGGCCCAAAGTGCTCACAGGTTTTGTGCCTGTGAACGTGACAATAGGTTGCGTTGCGTTCTGAAAGTGACGGCCTTGAGGGTCGCGTTCACATTGCCGCTACTAGGCAGTCTTTGTCTGTTTGGCTACCGCGTGTCGCGCGCGGGGCAGTCGACCTTGGGAAGGCAACAGTCACCAAGGTCGCGACGGAGGTGCATGTCGCGATCTAACCGCGTACTGTTTTTTTAAGAACCCTGGACGAACAGAGCTTACGCAAGCTCTGCTCGACCAGGGGAGCTGCTGCGGGGTTTTTCCCGACGATTCAAGGTTCTGGTGGAGTTCTCGGCGCGCTCCGCCGCGAGGACCTCGTGCGGAGCGGGGGGAAACACCGGGAGTTCGTGTTCTTCGTAAAGGTAGGGTGTTTCCACCTCGTTTGATTGTGTGGATGGTTCGTGGTGTGGATTTGATTCGTTTAAAGGTTTAAGAGCATTAGATACCATGCTAGGCTATTCATTAAAGCATGAAAAATAGAAATTAAAGGTGTTTTACATGGTTTGTGGGGGTGATCCGGGAAGAGGATCCCGGATTAGGGTTTTCGTCTGCGAAGGCGACGGCCCAGGGTGTCGTGACCTTGTCGCGACGGCCCAGGTGTCGTGACCTTGTCACGACAGCCCGATCCATCGCATTTGGGTTTGTGTTGCGACGTATAGGTGGGTCGCGATCTGATGGCGGCTCAGGTTCCTGTCGCGACCTGGTTATTACAGTGAACCTGTCGCGTTAGAGTTTCCTATCGCAACATGTCGGGGTGGCGCGATCTTATTGCGTCGTTGTACCCTGTCGCATTAAGTATTCTGATCGCGCTATGTCGGGGTGTTGCGACCTGGTTGCGACAGTACCCCATGTCGCGACCTCAGCTGAGAGGTCTGTTTATGCATGCTTTCAGTGTTTTTAATTATGCGGTTATTGTTACTTGTTGTGCATGGCAATGACAGGTGGAGCCAGTGCACTTGTTACGCTCATGGAGCGTATTGCTCACGAGGTGGGCATGTTTTACGTGGTTAATGTGTTGTGTGCGTAATCAACTTGGTGTTTACGTAGTATTTGTGGTGCGTTGGCACCCGTAGCGCTCTTGAAGCGTGTTGTCCATGTGTTAGACATGTTGTTTACGTGAATGAAGTGTGGTGCACCTGGCTGGTGTATTATATACGTGGTGTTTACGGTTTTGGGTGTGTGCATGGCACACGCATTGTCGTAATGTAATTCTTATGATTTGTTGTAGTAATTGGGCAGTGAGGTTCCTGTGTGAACCAAGTCGTGACATTGTGGTGTTCCATGATTTGTGTCATGCATGTGTGTGCATGGCTAGTAGACGTCGTTATGATTATTGTAATATAATTGTGTAGTTATTCTGAGGTCATTGGGCAGTGAAGGTCATGTGTGGACCTAGCCCTGGTCTGTTGTTATCCTTCGAAGAATATTATATTGATTTATGTGTTAAATGGTGTGTGTGTTGCCACGGAGGTCACGAGGTGGCCGATGATAGGCAAGATTGTGGTTCAGATATGTGTTGGTGTAGGATAGCCTTGGGGTCACATGGTGACCGATGTAAGCTAATCCTAACACATGTATATCGTGATTTATAATAAAGACTTTATATGTATATATCGTGGTTTGTGCGTTGTCGAGTTTGGTGGTCCGGCGCCTGTTCCGAATACCTCTGCAATCGGGTACCCCAGGTTCTGTATGAGCCAGGCACGTGTGCTTGTTGTGCTCATGGTTGGTCCAGGTACTGTGTGTACCGTCGAGGTCTGTGTCGTCTTCCTGGACACCCTCACTCCTGTGTTTCAGTTGTACGTCCGGCTGAGGGAAAAACGACAGTAGGGCAGCGGCTTGTGTTTGTGGTTGTGCAGTCGCTTGTAGCGCGCGTAGTTGGGGGTACGGACACCAGTAGTCGACACTGGTCCCCAGCTAGTCCTGTTTTCCAGTGTCTCACTCTAGGGAGCTTAGGCCAGAGTCCCTAGAGGTGCCAGGCATGAACCTGCAGCTGTGTGTCTGCAGGTGTGGTGTTAGTTGGTCTCCACAGTTGTTGACTTGTTCTCATGGAGCGGCAGTGGAACTTTCGTCCGTGACTGCGAGACTGAGAGGTTGTTCTTGTGTTGTGTTGTCCGGTTGGATACTGGCCTGATCAGCCAGTAGTCCGTTCCCGTGTGGTGGCGTCGTTCCTTTCCGACTCGTGCTTTGCCACCGGCTGTGGCTTTTATGTTGTTACTTGTTAGTTGAGGTTTTCCTCAGTGAGGTGTGCCCTGGTGTTGGCACAATTGTAATTGAGATTAGTGAGCGGAGACTCACTAGCTGTGGTTTACTTTGTGTGGAGTGCCCGTCGTTGGCACATGTGTTGAGGTTTTGCCGTGGTGGAGTGCCTTGTGTGTGGCACTGGTGTGGTTGTGATTTCCGTAGTGGTACCTCGTGGTAGCAGATACATGTACCCTATATGGGTACTGTTTTGTGGTGGTACCTCTTGGTGGTAGGTACCCGTACCCTTTATGGTTATTTGTTTCTCGTGGTACATAGTGTACCAGTCTTTTCATGTATTGTGGAGGAGCTGTGCTCCGTGAAGATCGTGTGGTGTGACCTTCCACTTGTTGTGTTTTCCTCTTTCTCGGGTAAGATTCCAATTATGGTTTTAGTGTGATACTGGTTGGCTTCGTGATAGCCAGTCATGTTATCTCGTGTGTAGTTTCCGAAGTAGTGTGGTTTGGGGAATAAGGGACCAGCTCTTGGTTAGCAGTCCTGTTACCCAAGTGTTTGAGGTTCGCTTGTGAAGCTTGTAGCCTGGGTAGTGATTTTCATATGTGGCTTATAGCTTAGGCACTTCAGTTGTTAGGCGGACTAGTAGTGTGTACTAGTTCTGTGGTCTGACATCTCTTCCGAGGACTTTATGTTTATTGTCATGATTATGTTTAGTTGTTAATTATTGTAATGATGTGACCATGCCATGGTTTGGCTTTCAGTGTTGCCAGTGAGACCCTCTGGGGTTGAGGTCTCTTCTGTTTAGTTGTTGAGGTTTAGGTGGTCCCCTACTGAGCCTGTGACTTGTTGGCTCACTTCCCTACAGTTCTTTCAGGCTTACCGTTGGTTCGGTTCATGGAGACGTTGAGTCAGACTTGTACCACCAGCAGTAGGGTAGTAGTTAGTATTGTGTGAGTTCGTGCTCCCTCGGGGTATACCCCAGGTAGTTGTACTTTTTAATTGGACGTGTAATAATGTAATGGGACAGTTGTAAATTGTTATATGCAGTTATGAGCACATGTACTTCTTGTGTTTTATACTGTGTGGTTGTCTTTTATATTCTTACTGGACACGTGTGTGAGATATCCCTTGCGATACTTCGGTCCGTTCGCGGGAGGCGGATCTGGATATGGAGCCTTATCGGGCATAAGTACCCCGGTCCGTCACACATAATGTGCATGACACAATGGCAATAAAGGATTGGATAAGAGTTATCTAATATGGTTTTTCTCACCCGAATAGTTGCATGTAGAAGTTCGATCGACTGAAGCACAAAGATCAATCGACTGATTTCCCATATCTTGAGGTTGATGGCTGCTCAGGAGAGTTTGGTCGATGAAACATAGAGTTCGTTGACTGTTTTCCCATCTCTAGAGGTTGATGGATGCTCTGGAGGGATTGATGACCAAAACACAGAGTTTGGCCGACCGTTTTCCATACCTGGAGCTTGATGGCTGCTAAGGAGGGTTCAGTCGATCGAAACATAGAGTTTGATTGACCGATCTCCCCAAGTCCGACTGCCATCAACGTTTGCTTGAGCAAGATGAAGTGAGGTTGACAGTGAGTTTGACTACCTTCAACTTCAACTTTAAGGTTAACGACAAGAGTGACGCCAAGATGGTCTTGACGATACAGTATCTTGTCGTCAACTAGTATGGTGTTGTTTACGTTTTGACTGTACACAACATGGCATGCACGACCCATGTCATGCGAGGGTGGGTGGAAACTTGTTGCCCAGTTAGCAAGTCTAGAGGGGGGGGGGGGGGGGGTTGAATAGGTTGCTAGTAAATTCTGCGCTTAAAAAGAGGACTTAAAAGTGATTGTTAGTGCTAGTCGACAGTGGAAATAAGGACAGAAACAATCAAACACAAGAGACAAAATTTATCCTGGTTCGAGCGTACAGTCTCTAATAACACTTGAGATTTCACTAATCGAGGGTACAGTCCCCTTAAGGACGCATACACACCCAGCTTAGTTGGTCTTTTCTTCACAACCTGAAGAGGAACAACACCACCAGTAAACACTTGTCTTCCCTTCTATTAAGGGGAAACACATTTGCAAACCCTACAAGTCTTCTCTTCACACAGGAAGAGGCACAATTAAGCACAGAGAAGATTTAAGAAGGTCTCTAGACCAAGCACAAGAAAGGCATTTGCAAGGCTTGATTTGAGACAAAGTCTGAGAAGACAAATTTTACAACAAAAATGCTCATACTCAAACTCTCTCCTTAGAGGGAGCGCAAAGAAGGAAAGATCTTGAACACTGGAAGCTTGAGAGGTTTTCTTTGAGTGCTCATATGATCTTTTGCACGCTAATCTGAAAAAATCTTTGCGTTTTCAGCTTTGTTCTCGTGTTCGATAGTCTTTATCTTTTATAGATTCATGGAAAGTATCTAATGAGAAATCCGTTGAGTCTTCTGCTTTCATATGTGCATGTTTTCAACATGTTAGCAAAGTCTAACATTTGCCTCTTGTGAGTACCAAATATCTATGCTCATTTAATGCATGGAAGATGGTGTTAGGTAAGAAAAATCACATGTCAGTCATTCCATAAATAGTCTGCATTTTCGGCTGATAGTTTGTTATTATAGGTAGTTGCCTTTTTGCCTGCCAGAAAAGAAACATCCTTTTGCGACATGCACATGGTAAGAGCATATCTTTAACATGGCCCTAGTTGGAAAAGTAGTGCCTACTGTATTTAAGTTCCGAGGACTTCAGATATGCAGGAAATATTGTGTAGAAAACATAAACCAGGTTTTGAACCAAATCAAGTTTGCACGCCAAAACCAATTTTTGATAGGACTATTTCCTGGTAATTGGTACAAAATAAAATATTTTGTTCACTAATCGAAACCACATGAGTCAAGTATAGACTAATCAGAACAACTGACTTGTATTCATCAATCGATGCATGAATAATACTAATTGGAATAGTATAAGGCTAGTGTTCACCAATCATATCTGAATAACGCTAACCGAAACAATATAAGTAAGTGTCCACTAATCGAGATGAAAAGAACATGAATTGGAATGGTGTTTAAGAATCGAAATGATAATATAGCTAATCAGAATGGTGCTCACCAATCAGAATGGTAATAACACTAAACAAAGTGAGATGTTCACCAATCAGAATGATAATGATGCTAATTGAAATGGTGTTCACCAATCGGAATGAAAATAATGATAATTGGAATGGTGATCGCCAATCAGAATGATAATAACGCTAATCGGAATGGTGTTCACCAATCAGAATGATAATAATGCTAATCGGAATGGTGTTCACCATGGAATGAAAAAATGCTAATCAAATGGTGTTCACCAATCAGAATGATAATAGCACTAATCGGAATGGTGTTCACCAATCGGAATGAAAATAACGTTAATCGAAATTGTGTTTAACCAATTAGAATGATAATAATGCTAATCAAAATAGTGTTAATGCTAATCGAAATAGTGTTTACCAATCATAATGAAAATAATGCTAATCAGAATGGTGTTCACTAATTGAAATGAAAATAACGCTAATCAGAATGGTGGTCATCAATTAGAATAAAAATAATGCTAATTGGAATGGTGTTCACCAATCGGAAGAATACTTAAACATTAATCGATGGAAACTTTTGTTCTCTAATAGGAAGAATACTTAAACGTCAATTGATGAAGACTTTTGTTCTATAATCGGAAGAGTACTTAAACGTCAATCGATTGAGACTTTTGTTCTCTAATCGGAAGAATACTTAAACGTCAATTGATGGAAACTTTTGTTATCTAATTGGAAGAATACTTAAACGCCAATCAATGAAAGTTTTTATTCTCTAATCGAAAGAACACTTAAACGTCAATCGATAGAGACTTTTGTTCTCTAATCGGAATAATACTTAAATGACAATCGATTGAGAGAATATTTAAACGTCAATTGACAGAAATTCGTGTTCTCTAATCAGAAGAATACTCATGTTGGCCCTCGGCAGCAAAGCAACAAGCACTTAGATGAGGGGGTGAAGAGGTTCTTCATGAATCTAAAAATAAATTGACAACTTTGAACTTCCGATTAGTGAAACAAGTAGTTTGTAAAGGATCAAAGGAGGCGAAAGCAATCACACACAATGAACATAAGGATTTATTGTCACGCCCCGATATTTAGCAGCGGAATAAATACCGGGGGACGTGAACGATACAAACAAACGTATCACAGTTGAATAGCGCAGAGTCACAATTGAATATACTAACACTTTTCAATCATAATAATATCCTCAAAGTTACTCTTTATTTCATTTCATTCAACTAGATACACCTTACAAGAAAGAATTAACCAAAGGGTCCATTATTCAAATAACTTCCAGAAAAGTTTCACTATTACATAGACTACTAAATTTCTATTTCTAAACTGTCATCTATTCTAGGACGGGTGCTCGTCACTCTTGTCCAGTCCCATCCGACTCCACGAGTTCTTCATCACTTCCTGAAAAATGGTAGGATGATAGGGTGAGCGAACTAGCTCAGTAGGAATTACATCTCAATATGTGCGGGCACTAGTATACATGATTAACATTTAAATAGGCAGATATGCACATGAATATGATGACAATGCATGCTTTTCTAACAGATTGAATAGCAGAATAGAACGGATATCGTATCAGATCAAATGTCGAATTGCATATACAATGGACAGATATTTCAAGAGTAGAATCATATCAAAAGAGATTGGCCATATTCAGATTGATACCACGTATTCACGTGAACAGACGTATCATATCAAATCTTATCATATCAGATCAAATCAAACTTATCATATCAAACGAAGGCACAATTTTCACAACTCTTGCATATAGTATCAGTGCCATGCCACGCACCACAAGTCCATACTCCCGCGGTTAATAAGTACGTTGGGGTGCTCCTCCCCAGGACCAGATAGGGCCCTTAATTGCACAGGCATTGGTCAAAAGGACCGAGGTCCCACGTTGTGCCAAACAAACATATTCACATTATGGCCACAAAGTTTCAATGATAAGCTCATAGTAAAAGGACATGATCATTCATAGAGTCAAGGAATGACAAACAGCTCAAAGAACAAGGCAGGATAATGGCATATCTTATGTTTCATAGTTCATTAGTGTCTTGACACGAGGGTGTTTCTAAAGACAGATCATATGTAGAACATGTAATTTCCTAGCATGTATGCATATGACAATAATCAATTAAACACCGGAAAACATGAAACCATGAAACTTATATGCAAATCATAACATTTACACCACTAATATGTCCATACTAATCATGTATTCATCCTCACATTCATATCATATTATTATCTTATCAATTGACAATAAGCAAGATCACAAGATAATCCAAGGATCATAAGAACAATCAAAATTTACACATTAGAATCATATTCATATCATTACCATTTCCTTTAATGGTTTGATTTATTTTAAGTCCATGCATACCTTATAACACCATGTACATGCTTGAAGGCATCATGAAATGATTAGACCAAAATTATACAAAAATCTTGTAAGGATAGTGTCGACACTAGATCAAGTGGTGTCGACACAATGCTTCAAACACAAGACAAAATCACGCAAAACTGGTCAGGTAGTGTCGACACTAGTTCAGGTGGTGTCGACACAGTGCTTCAAAAACAAGGCAAAAAGGTCAAGTAGTGTCGAGACGAGATCAAGTAGTGTCGACACTAGAGACAGCTTCCAGAAACCCCTAACTAATATGGGACAGTGTGTCGACACTAGCACAGGTGGTGTCGACACTAGATCAGCTTCCCAGCACTTTCTGGGTCAAACTGGGTGAGTGTGTCGACACGGGATGGGACTGTGTCGACACTAGAGGGCTTCCCAGAACACATTCTGGGCTGTTTTGGGACATCAGGTCGACACGGGATCAGGTCAGGTCGACACGGGCTCAGGTCAGGTCGACACGAGTGCCCCTTCCAGACAAAAACACATGACTGCAGTGTAGCGATCCACTTCCACCTCTTATACTCTCTAAAGAGTGACATTTAGACAAAACGTTCAACATGAAAGATGAAGAGGACAACAAGTAGAAGAACTTTTATGTTGAGGGTTTGATCTAATTCGGTCTCAAATCCCGAGAAAACATATGAATAACAGAGAGCTAATAGTAGCCCGAAATCGCAGTATCATGCAGAGACTCTCTTGTCATGCTCCTAACTCTCTAACGAAGGATTTTTAGACAAAACGTCCAACATAGAAGATGCTCGTGATGTCAATTAGAAGAACTTTCATGAAGAAAGTTTAGTCAAATTCGGTCTTTAATCGTGTGCATAATAAGAAGAACAAGAAAAAGCCCTAACTGTGCAAGACTTAGAAAACCGACGAATACACAACGTATAATCCATGAAATTAAGTCAAACCAAATGCAAATGATCCTAGACTCAGAGAACTACATGATGGTGTTGGTTTTCTTTAATCTTGGCCCGAGAACACCTACCTTTACGAAGATCTAAAACCCGTTGATGTTCTGGATGCAACAGAAGATACAGGGGATGAAGCTACGGACTCCCAGCCTTTCTCCTGCTCCTCAGAAATTCTTGCTTGCCTCCAAACGACCCAAACTTCGTTGTTACCTTCTCCAAGAGTTTAGGGACGAGTTCTTATAGTTTTAGGATGTTGTTAAGAGTCCTAACGATACTAGGAAAGGGGCTACGAGCTCTGTTTCCTAGTTTCCAGGAAATCTGGGATTCCCTTACCCAAAAGAGGTAGCAAAGGTTTAGGAAACCACCAATTGGGATTGAGTTCGGTTTTGGCTTACCTTACATGACTAATCACCCATCTTTTAACCCTATATTGCCCTCTCTAATTATTGCATAATTACATACACGAATTTCTGGGTAATTCCATGTCCAGTTCATTCATATCCTTGGGCCAAATGTGTTCTATAGGCCCATTATTGTTGATGGTTCATATTACATGGTGTTGGAAGTCTCCATATGATTATTTATTTTTATCCCTCTATATTTCTGAAAATTTTAAATTGCTAAATTTTCGGGGTGTTACATTTATCCTGGTTCGGCCCTTCCAAATAGAAGTCCTACATCCAGTCCCTAAGCAACCTCTTGGGATATCACTAATTTGGGTATAATCCCCTGAAAGATATACATCCCCCAGCATAGCTAGTCCTCCCTTCTACACAAGGGGAAACACACCCAACACCCTAGCTAGTCTTCTTCTCTTTTCTGGGTAAGAAGTCAGCTCACTTCTTTTACAGGTTCAGAAGTAAACCTACTGGAACAAACCCCAGCTCAGTTAGGGCTGTAAACGGATCCGGATAATATCCGGATTCGATTCGAATTCGTATCTGATTATCCGGATATTATCTGTTTAGCAGATATCTGACAGAGGGATTTCGGATACGGATATTATCCGAACAATAAATGGAGCATATACGGAAACAGTGATCCGCTCCATTTAAGATCCGCTCCGAAATGAAGTTATTTTTGACTATTAGATCTTAATCTAATGATCCATATATAATTATAAATGTATAATATATCTAATATTAATCTTTTATTTAGAGAATATTTTTTATATTTGTACTTTTTAAAAATTATATATTTTTTTTATTTTTATTGACTTTTAGATCACTTAATATCTTTTATTAAGCTTATATTTTCGAAGTCAATAATATATGTATCCGCTCCGAATTTGAAAATTATTCGATTAAATTATCTGCTCCGTATTCGAATTGTATTCGGAGCGGATACGAATTATCCGATAACTATTCGGATCGAAACCGGAAAACCCATATCCTCTCCATATCTGCTTCCGTTTACAGTCCTAAGCACAGTTCTTCCTCAACACAAGGGGCACACTGATACAGACCTCAGCTGGGTCCAACAAGTAGCTAGCTGGTCTTCTCTTCACTCTAGAAGAGGAACAATCCTACTCTTCTTTAGAAAAGAAAGAGCAACCTGGGAGCTAAGAGATTTAACAGAAAGAACACAAGACTCTCAGGTAGAAACTCTCTCTACCAGATTTACAATGACACACAGAGAGAGAAGGGAAAGATGGAGCTTGATTGTTTGGAATGCTTGAAGAGATTTCTACTTGGGCGCTTCTTCTTCTTTGAATAGGCTCGAGCTCTTTCTTTCTTTTCTTTAAGTGTATTTGTCATTTAGACTCCTCATGGATGTACACTCTTTTAGAAGGATCTTCAGGGCTGCTCATAGTGCATTTTTCTCTTCAAAGCCTTCAACCCTTTATAGAGCAGTTGAAGATGAACGTTGAGGAGATAACCGTTGGAGCTTCTTCTTCTTACTTTGCTCTCCCTTGTATCTAACAACAGTCTTCATGAGTCTTAACAATTTACATGGAGCATAAGAGTGTCTTCTAATGCATGTTTCCAAGGTCCTTAGTTGTGTATAACGGATGCCTCATGAGAGAACTAGACACCTGCATACATTTAATGCATATAAGAGAATGTTAGGTAGGATAGGTTATTGTAGTCACCCGATTCTGGCCCATAAGTCAAACCATATTTCTTGTTCCTTTAATGTGCCCCAAGTTGATCACTCACCTTGAGTCTGTTTGTTAGCCATGTTTTGAGCCCATTAAAACCCAATTCTCGGCTTATCTCGTCCAATCATCACTTCAAGAGTCCTTGTCTTAGGGTTCCAAATCTCAGACCTTAACGCGATGGCCTTGGGGGTCGCGTTCATGACAATTCATCGATTAATATCCCAATAGATCGATTATCTTTAACGCGACAGGTCGTGGTGTCACGTTAGCATCAAGGTCGCCTCCACTCTGGCCGTCGCGACAGCCCATGCATATCCATTCACGTGCCTACAGTGTCGCGGCCACCTTGGCTATCGCAACAATCCTTGTCGTGTCCCTACGACCTGTCGTGACAATGGTTTACATGCGCTGGCTCCGTAACCACCTCCCCTTTATCCTCCATTGGACTCTATCCTCATCTACAATCACTCTCCAACCCCCCAACCGTGGTTTGAGGTTCCATCTCACCTTGGGACCCTCCTAGGACTCTTCCCATGCAGATTTACTTGGGTTTTTATTATTTTCATGGGCCATTAACACTTATGGACGAGATATTCTCTCTCCTCTCTATATAAGTGACCCCTCCCCTTCTGAACCAGGTAAGGACCCATAGCTACCACGAAATGCTGTCAAAATCTTGCCAGAGCTCACCCTTAGCTCGTAGCCCTCTCATCTTCTCTCATTTTCCCATTATTCTCTTCATCAAGTCACATTCTTCCTTTCATATATGGAGCTTGGTAGCTGAGAGGGTGACATCCATGCCCTTCCAAGGCTGCCGCACGACCGAAAGAGCATCCTCTTCAGCCAGGGAGTCACCCCTTTGGGGCTTTTCTTCCTTCCCTCCTTTCTCATTTTCTCTTTCAAGCATGTTGTTATTTTCTTTTCAAATAGTGGCATATCTCTATTCCCATGTTTTATGCAAACCCAAGGGGTTTCCAAACACCCCCAGGTTCGTTCCCTCCATGCTCTCCTTCTTTCTTTTCATTTTGAGTAAATACTTCGCTTAAATAACGTCTAACAGGGTTCTTTGTTGTGTTTCGTTATTTTGGCAAGTTCTACAACAAGCTCAGACGAGGGGCTCTTGTTCTCTGGCCGGCCGAGAGGACGGGAAGGAGGTCCCCTGTAACATCTCGGGTCTTCTCAAATCCTTAGTGGGTCTAGTTGAGGTTCGGGTCTGGTTGACGGCATAGGTTTGTGTCGTTGATAGGGGTTGGCGTCCAGCGTTGTGGACGTTTGTTGGATGATCTTGACGGCAAGCGGTCTTGACGTCGGCTCTTTGGCGGTTCGAGTAGAGACGGCAAGGGATGTTGACGTCTACTTGTCGCGCCTGTTGAAATAGGGCAGACCCGTGAGCAGCCATTTCCTCTCCTTTTCCCTCTCTTTTTCTCCTCTTCGATCTTTGTCCGTTTCTACTCGTTCAGGTGGTTGGTGGGAGCTCGTGGAAAGACCTTGGTGCGCGAGGCAGAGTTAGATCGGGCGGAAAACAGCGGATCGGGTGGCGGTTCTCGCGAGGAAGCTTCTAGGGGTTCGGCGCGAATTGAGGTTTGGCAGGACTTCTTACACGCTTCGGAGGTAGGGACTCGACCCCTTAGTGTCCTTGTAGTGTTAATTTCATGCTTGTTGCGTGTGATTTGCGTGGAATCGTGCTTTGAGGAGGTTTTCCTTTTTGCCGGGATTTTGAGTGGTTTGGCCGATCCGTGCGTTGGATCGTGGTTTCCGGTGTTGTAGTAGTGTAGTGTGATGTGGGGGAGAGTTTCTCCTTCATCATTTCACTGGTCTGAGGGCTGGATTGCTCTCTTTGGGATCGGTGTGTGCCTGTTTTCAGCTGCTGGAAGCTGGAGAGCTAAACGTCAAGGGTTGTTGACGTTGAACTCTTCAGGGAAGAAGTTAACGGCGGGAGCCCTTGCCGTTAATCTCTTCAGTGGAGGATCTAGACGGTGGTGTCTTTGTCGTCTACTTCACACTTGACGTCAAGCTATGCTACCGTTTATATCCTGGTTAGCGGCAATCGATGTTGCCGTCTACCTGCAGGTGAGTTCCCAGCAAGCTGTGCTTTCCCTTCTTCCGTGGTTTGAGGTGTTGACATGCGGTGTCCGCCTGTTAGCACAATCTGCCAGGTGTAGTGAGTGTCTCTACCTGTACTCGTGTTGTGTTTGACTGTGTCAAGACGTGACATGGGGCTATCCGTCGTTGTACGGGGTTTCAGGCGTTGAGTGTGTTCTGTCTGTTGTACGCCGCGTGCGTTACGCGTGCCCGTTTCTGTTGTGTTTCCTAGGCGTGGGTGCGACTCCGTCTAGATGACTAGCGTGTGGTTGTCCTCCGCTAGTGAGCCAGGACGCCGAGTGCGACTCTGTCCTGTGCGTACTCCTTGTGGTGGTTTGAGCGGTCTCCGTGGAGCCCCTTCTCTACCGCTAGGGTCAAGCGTAGGGGAAAAACCGGTCGTGGACCAGACGTGAGAGAGAGCGTCTGTAGTGTGCACACGTGGCTAGGGTTGCGAGACTCTGTGGTGTCAGGACGCTGAACAGCAGACCCTGGTTGAGTCCTACTTTGTGAGTGCTGTGTGAGCTCTTGTGTGCGAGCTTGTGTGTGTGCTGTGCTTGTAATGTTGTCGAGCCGGCGAGGTTCCAGTTTCTCTCAGTGCGCTCCTGAGGGAGTTGCGCACTACGTTACCGGTTCCTGTGTGTGTTGACAGAGTGTGTGCGTTTACTTACAGTCGCTTTCTGTTTAGCACTGTTTAGTAGCTCTGTTACCGGTGGGGGTTAGTTGACCTACTGGGTCTCTTTTGTGAGACTCACTCCCTTCCCCTCAGGTGGTTCGTGGTCAGCTTTCGAGGTTCGAGGAGCTGTGTCTCTCCGTGGATGGTCTCGTCTTGCTGTTGTAAGTAGTACTTTACTCTTGTTTTTACTATACTCTTACTTTAATGTTGTCTCTGAGTTATGCCAGTTTGAGATGCTTTTAAATTGTGATGTGTACATTTGTTTATATGTTCTCCTCAGGCACTTCTTTTCTTACCCTTTCGAGTTTCAGCTCGTGGGTTAGCGGTCAGGATTCGGGTTACGGTTGGTTACTGGTAATGCGGATCTTGGGTCGTTACATCCCCCCATCCATCTCTCGCTCTGTTGAAAAGGCATCAAGCAATCCTGTCACGACATCAAGGACGTGACTGGTCAGGGCTTCGCGACAGGCTTTGTATCCCCACGATGAGTAGATGGCATCTACGCCTCCTAAGACCCATCGCGACACCAGTAAGTGACCCTTCTCATCTCCTTTTCCTAGAAGGTTAGCCTTCAATCTTCATTTATATTCTAGGGTAACATGTTAGGTGGTGATCACATTCCATATACCATGCGGTGACATATCATGTTGTGTGTTTTGAGGGGCGCGCAACCCCGTGATTACATCTTTTGGCGATCACGGTGGGACCTCCATTGCTAGCCTCATTTGTTTTGCTTGTTTACCTGCCTTGTTTGTGTGTTTATTTGTTCATTAGAATCATGTTAGGGCTGTTCCTTTGTTCTTTGTTCATTTTCTGTGTTATGTTGGAGTCGCGTCATATCGTGTAGTCGCAACATTATCGCGTCCATCATGGCGGACGCGACTTCAGGTACGCGTTCTCCTTCCCTGTCCTCCATCTTAATATTCTTCTACAAGCTTCCTTACATCATCTCCATGTTTTTCCATCATGTATACCCGCGATTCTCTATGTTAGAATCCTGCTAGTGCCCGAGTTTTCCTTTCATTTTCACTGTTCGTTTTCTGGTGATGTCGCGACATATTGGGCGGACGCGACATTTTCGCGCCATAGGAGGAGGATGCGACAAAAGGTACACACTGTTTGTTATTGCCTTTCGTGCCATGTGTCAGTTTCTGCTTTTCTAGGGAGTCTTCATTTTCTGTTTACATTCTTCCATGTTGTATTGCGCTTTAGGATAGTCTGTTTGCTTATTGTTTATGTTTAGTTATGGGTTTCTGCAACCAGAGTTTGTCGTGATCGAGAGCCTTCGGTCTCGGTAAGGGTGCGGTGGACGTGGTCGTCGCGTTCTCAGTGTAGACAAGCCATTTTTACAACATATCGACTACATTTCATGTTATACTGTAATGCCTCAAAGTGTCTCTTTTTAATTAACCTCTTGAGTGATTTCCCTATTTTTTGGATTTTTTTAGGATTTTTAGGAATTTTTCTAAGGGTCTTAAGGGGCCCTCTGTGCACAATTAATTTGCGACCGACATAGTGGTCACAGTTTAGGAGTTTAATCCGCGACGGGTTCAAACTATCACGTATTACCCTTCCTTTTCCAGCACCTGCCTTTTTTGTAATCGCGTCCACCAACATCGTCGTGTTTAAGAGTTTCCAATTTTGATTTATGGTAAATCTAAAATTGTTTTTAGAAAGATTTTCTTGCTAATGAGAATCGCGTCCACATTGTCCGTCGCGTTTCTAACATTCCATTGTTTCAAGATCGATTCTAGTTAGAAGATCGATTCTTTCAAATACGCGACCACTCATGTCGTCGCGATTCAAAGTTTCCATTTTTAAATTTGGAAATAATCAATCGATATTGGGAGTGTTATAAACGCGTCCGACTATGTCGTCGCGATTCTGAAACCTGCTATAGTCGATGTTTGGAAAGGCCTAATCGAAGTAAGGAGATCCTATTAAACGCGACTCTTTAGCCCGTCGCGATTCACCTTAATAGGCGACCATTGTGTCCATCGCGATTTACCGAATTTGCCCCTATAAAGAGACCACCGAGGCCACTATTTTGAGGAGAACCCAAGCATTACGGCGAAGCCCTGCTACATTGAAGAGTCCAATTCCGAGCTAAAGAAGAAGAAGCTCCTCTCAAGCTATTCAAGTCTTCATCAAGTGGAGTCCATTCTCCAACCTCTCAAGCTCTTGGAGCAAGGAGTTTGAGGAGGCTTCTTCCTCTTCATCTGTTGCAGCACCAATCATTCCATCGGATTCCTTGGCTTCTCTTTTGTGCTTTCATTTCTTTTACTTTTATTTAGTGCATTCATCACACTCCATCACATACTCGCTTCATTTAATTCACACCTATACATTTTAGGGGTTTTTACACCACCTCCACAAGGTGTGTCCAAGCCCATGCTATTGCATTTTCTTCATATTCTTTGAATTTAACACACACAACTAGACTAATCCTTCTTTCACTTGTTTGTTTGTTTCTCTATTTTACAAGGTAACCAATCAAGCTAAAGTCTTCTTTGCCAGCCGGCCGGTTGGAGGAGTAAGAGGCAACCCACCATCCCAACTCCTGTGATCTTTGGGTGAAGGTAAATAACTCTCTGCATCTCACTCACTCCTTCGGTACCCTCGCGTGCCTGGCGATCACACTTCCTCCATAGTGCACACACGTGCTCTTCCTCTTCTTTCTACGCTTATTCTACTTTAAAATTTCTTTTTTTTAATTACTCTTTATGGAGTGGTTTTGATAAAAAGCACATTCACAAATTGGCAATCACGGTGGGGCTCTTTTCATTTTAGTTTTTGGTTACCTCTCCTTCGGCACCCACATGTGTCCCTCCTTTCAACACCCACGTGTGTCCCTCCCTTCGTACCCACGTGGTACAACTCCCCTTCCCTCATACCCCACGTGGTACTCCTTTGAGGTCCCCCACCATTACCAAGCTGTGTTAGTGTTTATTTCTTCTCTCTCCATAAAGTTTAATTAAAAAAAATCATCATCATGCTCCCCTCCCCATTTACTCACTTTCACCTTAAGAAAGCATCTCAATTTGACTCTTATTTTCTCCAATTGGTTGGTTGAATATCATGCTTGTTTGATTTACTGCTTTCATTAAACTCTCGGTTGCCTTTTGATTCGCGACGTGTTCAGACGTCGCATTTTTGACTTTTGTGCGACGCTTTACCTCGTCGGGATTCTGTGACAGACACCGGAGGAAGTTGTGCAGCTCTTACAGCTTCTGCCAGCTGTCAGATCCGCGACCAACTGAATGGTCGCGATTTAAATTGAAGCGCGACGACTGAACTCGTCGCGTTTATGTCTGTTCACAGTAAGCTGGGGTTTCTGTCATCTCTTGCATTTTGCTTGCATTATAGGGCATCTTTCAGCTGAGGGACCTCCTTCCCTCCTTATCCTAAGATCCACACACCTCTCTCTGTGAGGGCTATCTTTCCATTGGGCACTCCGTCTCATTGGACTAGAGAATCCTCATCGGGACCTCCGTAAGTCTCCATACCCCATGGATTCTCTCACGGTGGACCGAGCAGGTTGTACCACCTCGGAGACCCGTATTAGAATATCCCAACATTGAGAAGGAGTGTGCTTAGTGAAGCCTGAAGTTCTCCTCATACCCATTTAGGTCCTTACCCATATTGGAGTGACATTTTGCAATAAAATCCACATTGAATCATACTGAAATAATCAATTGGACGTAAGCATCCCCCAAGTGTTTGATTCAAAGTTATTAACTTCTTCTCTCAAACTTGTTTGAGTAGTTGTTTGTTAATAAACCTGTTGTGCTTAATACCATGTTGCTTCGTTCAGGCAAATCCCTCGGAATGGTCGAATACGAGGATATGGGTTACCATGAGGATGTGTATGATGAGGTGTATGACTTTAATGAACAACTTGCACAACTTTCCAATGAACCCCATGTTGATCGATCCACTTCGCAAGTCCATATAGTGGATTCACAGTCTCCCCACCACTCCCCGAGGCACGTTACTGGAAACACCTCTGCCTCCATTGTTCTGTCCCAACTAGTGGACCTCCTACAAAATCTCTAACCCTCCCAACTCCAGGGTTCAAGCTGCTCTGAAGGGAAATCCATCCCCGAACCTATTCAATCTCTCCACCCAAACACGGGTGCCTTCTATGCTGAACCCACTCGCAACCCAACGGTCCAAGCATCACTTGCCCCCTCGCGGGCCAATTCCATTACACACTCTCGCCCCCACAGCTCTGTTGGGAGGCCTTCCCTTGTCCGTCCAAGCCCCTCCGTAGCAAGGCCTGCTTACCCTCTACGGGCTCCGGCCCATACTTCTGCGCTCGCCGGCGCCTCTCCCCGTTACCACTCTGTTCAAGTGAGTGCACCCCAACCTCATTCTTCCCGGGTGCCTCACAAACCATCCTTCGATCAACTCACCCAAGCACTCCTGGCAAGGTGAGCCGATTGGAACAAGATTTAAAGAGGGTGTCCACACCCAAGATTCCCTCGAGCTGGCTCTCCCTTCTATGCCAGTCTTCCACCTCCCTCCCTCTGACCTGCCGGTCTATCACCGCTACAACGGCATTGGAAACCTCTTCATACATATTAAAGAGTTCATGTACGAATCTTCATTCTGGAAAAATGACAGTCGAGCCCTTTCTTTCCTCTTTCAAAGATCTCTAGATGGTCCCGCCCTGGAGTGGTTCTATTCCTTGGAACCCACCGATGCTGAAGATTTTGAAGCTGTACAGAGAAAGTTTCTGCAAAGGTACAGGGACCTGGTTGGTCCTTCGCTATCTATCACTGATTTGATGGCTGAGAGAATGAAGGCGGATGAGGATTTCTTGCAATATGCTGACAGATGGAAAGTGATGGCTGAGAGGTTGAGGGACCCGTTGTTTGAATCTGAGCAAGTAAAAAGTATTACTGCAAATGCTACACCTCAGTTCAGACACATCTTAGCCATGAACAAATTGAGCACCACGGAGGAGCTTTATGAGAGATCCCATTACATTCAGACGCAATTGAAGGACTCTCCTATCATGGCTATTTTTGAGCCGAAGGCCAGGACAGCAAAGAAAAAGCAGTGGTAATCTCCCGACTGGTGGTCCTACGACTGAAGGGGTTATGCAACATGAGCAGGTGAGTGCTATGGGCAATCCAAACTCCTCCACCTACCGCCCAAACCCCAACCCCATGCGTCAACAATCCCAATACCAGCAACCGCAACAACCCCAGTTCAGGCCTAGTAACCCTCCCGTGCTCAGAACCCCAGCTCCACAACACCAACAGCCTCCACCCTAATACCAACATGCTCCACCCCAATATCATCAAGCTCCACCACCTCCTCAATACCGTCAACCTCCTCCTCAGTACCAATAATAGCCACCGCCTCCTCAACGTCCTCAGCAATACAACCAAGTCCCTCTCCCAGGCACCTATGATCCCCAGCAGCCCAGACGCCCCCCTGGCCCAAGAAAAGCCCAATACCCTCCACTGTCGAAGACTCTCCCTGACATTTTTAACGCTCTTATGGCTGCCATTGCACTTACTTTGCCGAGGGAACGACTACAATGGCCACCCAATGTTGATACCTTGCGCTACTGTGCATTCCACCGGGGACTGGGCCACACATTAGAGGCTTGATTTCACTTCAAAGACTACATCTACGATCTGAATGATAATGGGAGGGATTGACTGGGAAGAGATGAGAAAGTACATCGCTGAAATGAAGGCGAGAAGGCCACCCAGGTAGGATGTACAGCAGCAGCAGCCATAGCAACAACAGCAGCCCCAACCTCCTACACAACAACCCAACAACCCAATATGGGTATTGTACAAAACCCACTTCCGGAGCTCCTCACTCCGAACCAACAGGTACATGCCCTCAGGACGTCTACCCGCGAAGAAAGAACACCTAGCCGGCACATGGAAGCACCCTCATCCTCCACATCCCAATCCACCTTTACGCTACCTCCCTTCATCCGTACACCCACAGCTGCCAACCCGCTACCATCCTTTCTCTGCATCCCCACAACCCCCGCACAACGTCCACCACCGTCTAGCCAACCATCTAACCAACCGTTCATCCGCCAACCCCACGTAACCTCCATGCCACAGCCCCCAAATCCCCAAGCTCCCTTTCTATGCAACACCGCCACCATACCACCACAGCCTAACCGCCCACTCATACACCAACCTACTACCATCACCTCCTTGTTGAACCACTCTATGATTATCTGTGATCTTGGTATTTTGGTGATAACAAAATATATGATGCATTTAGATGATAACAAAATATATTGCGAAGATAACAAAATATAGGTATTCATAAATATTTTTTTTGCTTCATCTGTGTTGCATCAACCCCATTAACAGATGATAAGTCTCATTGAATATTTTGCTTCATCTGTGTCGCATCAATCCCATAGCAAAATGCTAAGTCTTACATTGATGCAATATATGGCGCACTAAAATGATAAAATCGATGTTTAATCAATATACATCGATTTCTGTTTAAAGTGCCAAAGTATCAAGCGCCGCAACGATTTGCTAAGAAGTCGATGCCATAACGACTTCATAAGTATTTAACGATTTCTTCTTTGAGCGCATTGATTTAATAAGAAATCGATCTCATAACGACTTGATAAGAAATCGATCTCATAACGATTCTATAAGTGAGCGCAACGACTTGCTCTCACAACTATTTGTTCACATCGATTTCGCTCTCATAACGACTTGATAAGAAATCGATCTCATAACGATTCTATAAGTGAGCGCAGCGACTTGCTCTCACAACTATTTGTTCACATCGATTTCGCTCTCATAACGACTTGATAAGAAATCGATCTCATAACGATTCTATAAGTGAGCGCAACGACTTGCTCTCACAACTATTTGTTCACCGATTTCGCTCTCATAACGACTTAATAAGAAATCGATCTATAACGATTTCATAAGTCTGCTCATAACGATTTCTTCATGGATTCGGTTCAAACACAGATTACCTTTATATTCAATTTGTTTGGCACTTAAATGAAAAAGTCAAATATCTTCTGACAAAAAGCTGCATGCATATTTCAGAGTCTTGTCAAAAAGATATGACCTCTATTTTCAGTATGTAGCAGAAGCACAGTACCATGCATCATTTATCATAAACACTCTTTTATGCTAACACTCTCTTCTATGCTTACAGACATCAAAGACCATCAGAGTTTGATAAGCAACGGTCAGAACTCCAACGGATCCAAAACTCAAATGGCTATCTCTTCAACGGATCTGTTCAAAGCTGCTCATATAAAAGAAGGAGCACTGCTGAAGAACTAGTAGAGCCTTTTTCCTGAATATCTTTATAGGAGTGTACAACTGTGAGAAGCACCTCACTCCACATACACTCAAAGAAAGAGAGAAGAGCCAGAGCCAAGAAGAAGCAATCAAGCGCCTCAAGCATTCAAGCTTTCTGTCTTCCTTTCTCTCTTCTACTTTGTCTCCGAGCTCATTGTATATCTGGGGAGAGTCTAGGACTGTGAGCTTTACACAAGTGTTTATCTTGTAAAGTCTCTCAGTCTGATCTTTCTAAGAAAGATCTGTGTCCGGCTGTAGGACTGTATACAGTAGATAACCCAGCTAGGGGTTTGTGTCTAGCTGAACCAAACTGGGGTTTGTACTAGTAGGTTTGCTTCTGAACCTGTAAAAGAAGTGGGTTGCCTTCTTGCCCAGGAAAGAGAAGAAGACCTGGTGGGGTATCCAGGGTGTTGTAGTGTCCTTGAAGGGGACTGTACCTTCGGTTAGTGAAATCCCAAGAGTTTGCTTGGGGACTGGACGTAGGACTTCCATGTGGGAAGGGCCGAACCAGGATAAATCTCTGTGTTATTTGTGTGATTGTTTATTTGCTTCCGCACTGCTACTCTTTATCACACTAAACTAACCAAATTTCAAGTGTTAATTCTGTGTTTAAGTTTCTATTTCAGATTTCAGAAAAACCTATTCACCCCCCCCCCCCCCTCTAGGCTAGCTTGCTGCCATACCGAAAGGGCCAACAAGTGGTATCAGAGCAGGGTCTCTGAACCTTCAAGAAGATCCAACGATCTTATAGCAAAGATCCATGGCAGCTCAAGGATATGCTGAAGGCCAATCAGTCACCAGACCTCCATTCTTTGATGGAGAAGACTATCAATATTGGAAGATGAGAATGGAATGCTTCATTCGAGGCACAGATTTTGATCTGTGGCAGGTAATCGAGGTAGGTGATTATGTTATTATTCCTATTCCAGGCACTACTGCAATTACAACAATAGATAAAAGTAAATTATCTTTAAACTTTAAGGCTAAAAACTATCTTTGTTGTGCTCTATCTAAAAGAGAGTTCAGTAGAGTTTCTGCATGCAAATCTGCTAAAGAAATATGGGATAAATTGCAGATAACCTATGAAGGAACAGATAAAGTAAAACAAACTAGGATAGATATTCTTATCTCTCAATATGAGCAATTCAAAATGCTTCAAAATGAAAACATTACTACTATGTATAACAGATTTTCAAATATAGTAGTAGGTTTAAATTCTCTTGGAAAAATTCTTCCTAATGAAGAAACCGTTAGAAAAATACTCAGGTCCTTAACTATTTCATGGACACCTAAGGTAACGGCCATTGAAGAGGCTCATGATTTAACTAAATTATCTATTGATAATTTAATAGGTTCTCTCATGGCACATGAAATAAATATGGAGCGATTGTCTGAAAGCTCATCTAAGAAAAAATGTACTAATGCTCTTAAAGTTATAGTTGCTCCTTCCACCTCTTCTTCTAGTTCCCAGGATGCAGATTCTGAAGACTGTAATATGGATGAAGTATTGTCCAAGCTTCAGAAGATTTTGAAGAAGAGAAAAACAGATCAAGAAGGATCAAAGAAAAAGAAAAGAGAAAAGGAGAAAGAACCAGTCTGCTATGAATGCAGAAAACCTGGACATCTGAGACCAGATTGTCCAAGACTCAAGAAGACTGGTCAACCAGAAAAGCCAAGAAGAAGCAGCACAAGAAATTCAAAAGAAAAGCAATGGCAGCTGCTTGGGAAAATGACGAGGTCACAAGCTCAGAATCATCAAGTTCAGATTCAGAAAAGGAGCAGGTAAATCTAGCCCTCATGGTGGGATTAAATGAGGTACATTCTGACTCACTTTTAACTCTTGCACAGATTCAGGGTCAGAATCAGAAGACTTAGAAGAAGTCTTAATGAACTATATGAAAAACATAAAGGTGTTGTAAAAGAACTAAAAAATCTAAAAAACAACACTACTTGCTGGGAAAACACCAATTCTGATCTTAAATCCGAATTGGAACAATTAGAAGAACAGTTAAAAGAATATAAAGAAAATAATCATACTCTAAATGAAGAATTGAAAATAAGGATAATGAAAAATTAGAGTTGGAAGAAAAATTGAAAACTCTCACTGAAGAAAATCTTTATTTAAAAGAATCAGTTAGGAAATTAACTGAAGGAAAAACATCTCTAGCCCTATACTTAAAAGGATCAAAATCTGAAAATGACAAACAAGGGCTTGGTTATACACCTCCAGAAAAAGGAAAACTAGTAATAAACTCAGGAAAATATCCTTTACCAAAATTTGTAAAAGAAACCAAAATGCCTCAGAAAAAGGAACCTGAAACAACCAATCTTTATCAAAAGAAAAAGGTTTCTAAAAATTATGATCCAACCATGCATCACAAAGGCAATAAGAACTGCAAAACAAATTATATTCACTGTGCTCTCATTGCAATAAACTAGGACACACCGTGAACACCTGCACAACTAAGCACTTAGTTTGGATTCCGAAAGGCTACTTTCATTCCTCTAACCTTCAAGGACCCAAAAAAGATTTGGGTACCTACATCTAAATGAATTGTTTGCAGGGAAGTCTTGGAGCATCAGGAACAAAGGTGCTCAAGGCAGTAATAGAGCCTCTCATTAAGGGGGAGCTCTGATTAAAGGAAAGCAAAGAGTAAGGGGGAGAAAGTTGAACCCCTCTATGGTAAGAAACTCTCTAAAGGAACAAGATACATGGTAAGACCTTCCTTTTTGGATTATTGACAAAAAGGGGGAGAGTAAGTATGCCCTATGAATTTTCTGCCTAAATCTTTTTCATCCCATTCAGAAAATCACAAAAATTTTGTCATCACCAAAAAGGGGGAGATTGTTGAACCACTCTATGATTATCTGTGATCTTGGTATTTTGGTGATAACAAAATATATGATGCATTTAGATGATAACAAATATATTGCGAAGATAACAAAATATAGGTATTCATAAATATTTTTTGCTTCATCTGTGTTGCAAAACCCATTAAAGATGATAAGTCTCATTGAATATTTTGCTTCATCTGTGTCGCATCAATCCCATAGCAAAATGCTAAGTCTTACATTGATGCAATATATGGGCGCACTAAAATGATAAAATCGATGTTTAATCAATATACATCGATTTCTGTTTAAAGTGCCAAGTATCAAGCGCCGCAACGATTTGCTAAGAAGTCGATGCCATAACGACTTCATAAGTATTTAACGATTTCTTCTTTGAGCGCATTGATTTAATAAGAAATCGATCTCATAACGACTTGATAAGAAATCGATCTCATAACGATTCTATAAGTGAGCGCAACGACTGCTCTCACAACTATTTGTTCACATCGATTTCGCTCTCATAACGACTTGATAAGAAATCGATCTCATAACGATTCTATAAGTGAGCGCAGCGACTTGCTCTCACAACTATTTGTTCACATCGATTTCGCTCTCATAACGACTTGATAAGAAATCGATCTCATAACGATTCTATAAGTGAGCGCAACGACTTGCTCTCACAACTATTTGTTCACATCGATTTCGCTCTCATAACGACTTAATAAGAATCGATCTCATAACGATTTCATAAGTCATGCTCATAACGATTTCTTCATGGATTCGGTTCAAACACAGATTACTTTATATTTCAAATTGTTTGGCACTTAAATGAAAAAGTCAAAATCTTCTGACAAAAAGCTGCATGCATATTTCAGAGTCTTGTCAAAAAGATATGACCTCTATTTTCAGTATGTTAGCAGAAGCACAGTACCATGCATCATTTATCATAAACACTCTTTTATGCTAACACTCTCTTCTATGCTTACAGACATCAAAGACCATCAGAGTTTGATAAGCAACGGTCAGAACTCCAACGGATCCAAAACTCAAACGGCTATCTCTTCAACGAATCTGTTCAAAGCTGCTCATATAAAAGAAGGAGCACTGCTGAAGAACTAGTAGAGCCTTTTTCCTGAATATCTTTATAGGAGTGTACAACTGTGAGAAGCACCTCAACTCCACATACACTCAAAGAAAGAGAGAAAGAGCCTGAGCCAGAAAGAAGCAATCAAGCGCCTCAAGCATTCAAGCTTTCTGTCTTCCTTTCTCTCTTCTACTTTGTCTCCGAGCTCATTGTATATCTGGGGAGAGTCTAGGACTGTGAGCTTTACACAAGTGTTTATCTTGTAAAGTCTCTCAGTCTGATCTTTCTAAGAAAGATCTGTGTCCGGCTGTAGGACTGTATACAGTAGATAACCCAGCTAGGGGTTTGTGTCTAGCTGAACCAAACTGGGGTTTGTACCAGTAGGTTTGCTTCTGAACCTGTAAAAGAAGTGGGTTGCCTTCTTGCCCAAGAAAGAGAAGAAGACCTGGTGGGGTATCCAGGGTGTTGTAGTGTCCTTGAAGGGGACTGTACCTTCGGTTAGTGAAATCCCAAGAGTTTGCTTGGGGACTGGACGTAGGACTTCCATGTGGGAGGGCCGAACCAGGATAAATCTCTTGTGTTATTTGTGTGATTGTTTATTTGCTTCCGCACTGCTACTCTTTATCACACTAAACTAACCAAATCTTCAAGTGTTAATTTCTGTGTTTAAGTTTCTATTTCAGATTTCAGAAAAACCTATTCACCCCCCCCCCCCCCCTCTAGGCTAGCTTGCTGCCATATCGAAAGGGCCAACACTCCTTACAACATCATCATCCAACCCACCTCTTCTCCGCACACCACCAACCACTCCCATTACCATCCCTAACCCCCAAGCTCCCTTCCCACGTACCCCCACTCCACCCCCAAACACGGTAGGTATTCAACTGCCGCACCAAATGTTCAACAACCAACACCCCACTACCCATCCATCTTCCACTATGCCAGCCACATCAAATGTAGTGGGGGATAATACTGAAGAGACTATGGTGCTCCGGAGTGGGCGCATATTCAATAGGATCTTTTCTCAACAGTAGGACCAGGCACCCCCACGCTAAGAGGAAGAAGTCCCAGCTGAAGAGTCCATCCCTGGGACTCAGTATGATCTGCTTAAACATCTGGACAAAACACCGGCCGAATTTCTATTTTAGAACTAATCAAAAGGTCACCGGTACATCAAGAAGCTCTCATGCACTATTTGCTTATGGTGAATGAAGACCTTCCAGTAAATCAAATCAGCGTAGTCTTGACCCCCACAAGTCGGCATCCAGCCATCGAGTTCCACGAACATGAGTTAGCACTCATGGAATCTCAACGGTATGCCTTATGCTTAACAGTCAACATCAACGGAATCTTTGTGTCTCAATGCTTGGTGGACACCGGAGCTTCAATCAATGTCGTGTCTTTAGACACGTTAAATTTATGTGGGGTCACATTGCAATCAGTCTGACCCCCCTCCATCACCGTCACGGCCTACGACAACACTAGTAGGCCGCCAAAAGGAGTGGTCGTCTTGAAGGTAGGGCTGGGTCCGTCCGTTACTGAGATGGATTTCCATATTCTGGACATGGACCCGAGCTTCCGCATGATATTGGGCAGGCCGTTTATCCAAGCACTTGGTGCCGTCACCTCAACTATTCACCAGTGCCTCAAATTTCCATACAAGGGACGGGTCGTCAAAGTAGCCAGCAAACCAACAGTTCTGGAAGTGGATGCCATGACTGATAACTCGGTCCCTTCCATATGGACAAGTAATCAGCCTCTCATGTCAGTGCTAGACATGTATGGTATATCACGAAGCCCAATTCCAACTACACCATCAACCACTGCCGCAAAGAGAAGTAAGATCATGACTGAGAAGGGCTGGCAGATCATGCTGAAAATGGGGTACCAGTCAGGCAAAGGGCTGGGGGCATATTTGCAGGGGAGGACTAAGGTAGTACAGGACAGTAAGACAAGACCCAAGGCAGGATTGGGATACAAGCCGGGCAGAGAAAACTACAGGCAGAGGGCAGTATCAATTGACGGGTAGCCACTCACATGGTCCCTCTACCAGCACTTCAAGAAGGGGCCACTGCAGCCAGGAGGGGAACAAACTTAAGTTATCACTACTGAATCTCCACGTCATATTATACCCCTGGCCACCTATAAAGCTGTGGAAAATCTCAGGCCCCAGAAGCAAAGAAAAAGGGGCAATTCTGAATGTGAATGGTACCGTTGGTTCGACGTAAATGACCTTGCTATTTCCTTAAGCCAACTTGTGATACCCCGAAATTTTCTTTCTTTATATGGTGCATATGTCTTTACTTGTCGCGTGAGTAGCGTGTGTATTCAATTGTGCATATTATCATTTCTATACTTCTCATTAGTTCATGCATGTATATAAGGATAGAGGTAAGAATAGGCAATTAGTTAAATTTATGTATAATGTGTATACAAAAAAAAAATATGAGGCATAAAATAGTTAAGTAATATTGTGCATGTGATAGGTAAGTAATGCTATGGGCCATGTAAGTGCATGAGAGCTATTTTCGTATGGGTATAAATATAAATATAAGTGTGCATGCATTATCTAGCTATCAAAGTATGTAATAAATCTATAAACCTCATGCATATTATATGTGCTCATAGTAAGAAATTATTGTCACACATTTTGTAAATAATTATGAGTTTATTTCTGTAAATGCAATATACATATTTAAATGGGCATGCAATTATTTAATTATTGATGTGCCTATTGCATTTAGTTATTTTATGCATGTTGTAAGTAACCTGGGTGTATAGGAATATATATAAAAGCTAATCTTGTTTAAATGATATTTATCTACTTTAAGCATGTTAAATTATATGATGTGTAAGGTGCTTGAATGATAATGTACAGGTAGAATTTAACTAATAATGAACACATTTCATTATAAATTCCTGCACAATGTATGTGACTATGTAATGTGAATGTGTATGTGCATATATGCATGTTATTAATGCATATTATCCTTAATCATGATTAGTGTAAGTTGTATTTACTTAATATCATGTAATGCATGTATTTTATGTGGTAAAGATATATTACATATACTAAATTGTTTAGATATATTTACGCTTTTATTTTGGGGTTTGGCAGGGTCTTGACTGCACTGTGCAGTTGGCGGCCAAGACCTGGACGCCAGTGTGGTTGGCGTCCACATCCCTGGACGCCAACCCACAGTGGGCGGCCACCCCCTGGACGCCAACCCCCTGTTGGCGGCCAGCCCCTTGACGTCAACTGTGCAGTTGACTACAACCGATGTTGACGTCAATATCCTCCTGCGTAACGGTTCCAGATTTGTTAATGCTCGCATTATGGCCGGTTCCAGTTTAGGAAACCCTTCCTAAACCTTGGGTAACCTACCCCAGTGCGTACCCAACCTATCCAACTTTATAAAAACCCATTTTTCTGGCCGCACAAAGCCCTTTTGGTCATTGTGAAACCCTAGTATTTTCTGTGAGAAAAATTGGACTTCCCAAGCTGATCCGGCGACGGGAGGATTTTCTAGGAGATCTACAACGACTGGAGCGTAGTCCAACCATCAAGGAGGCATCCCCAACCCGAGGAACGACCTACAACGACTGGAGAACCAGATCAAAGGAGTTTCTGAGCACCCTCTTGCTTTGGCCGAGGAGGGCTTCAACAGTAAGATTTGATCTTCTAGGATTTTATTAGAGGCAAGTAACATATATACATCATCCCTATACATGTCCCCTAGGTCCTAGAATTTTTACGGATTTTCCTCGAGTCCTGGACCCTCCAATTTCCCCGTACATGTGAGTGTGACTGTGCAGATTGATGTCTGGAAGTTGACGGAAACATCCCCTGCCGTCAAGTTCATCAGTTGACGGCAAGAGATGTCGCAGTTACCTAGTTGGCGGCCAGGACTGTGCAGTTAAGTTCTTCAGTGTTCTAAAAAATGCTATTTGATCTTCTTTAATATATTAAATAATTTCTGGGTATGTGTTCATGCTGTAACTTTTATGTGGGATCAAGGGTGATTAGTAGGTCATGTCATGAGGTTTTCATGAATTTTCATGATTTGTGTTAATTATTAAAATTCTGGAAATTGAATTATGAGCATAGAATAACTATGTTTAATTTGTGTAAATAGGTCAGATGTGAATTAGGGTTTGTTAAATTTTTGTGATGATGTCTTGACTGTATATATGCATTGACACTTTATATTAGACTGTTTTACTAGGATCTTTACTTTATAGAAATTAGTGAAAAATGCACCTGTGATTTGATTTAATTGTTATAAATACATTTCCTATTAGAAAAATCTAGAAAATTTAGAATGTGTTATGTTACAGTATTTAACTTGTGATAAAAATTTCATGAAGATCTGATGACAGTAAGTACTGTTATGTTTTGAAATGAGAAAAATGGCCATGTTAAGCATGATAGAGTTAATTATACGTAAATCAAGAGTTAGCAGCATGTTAAAATCTTATTTTAAGTTATTTATCATTGTTTAACAGTAAGGTGAATTTCTGTAAATGGAAATGTGAATATTATATAAAATGTGTGTGAAATGGGATGAAAATATGCGTATGAGCATGAGTAAAATGTGATGAGAATGATAAAGTGATTAATGTAATATTTAGCCATGTATGACACTGCTACCATAGGGGTCTGAGAGCTGTACCATAGAAAAGTCCATATGGAAGGCTCAACATTATGAGATAAATCCTAAGGCATTAGGATAAAATTCTGGAGGTGGACAAGTACCGCTGGTTAGGGTTTAGAGGCCTTCTCCCGGTTCTGCGCAGTTACCTAGATTTGCCACCGCATTGCCTAGGTGACAAATATGTGAAAGTGAGTGCTAAGTGTTAAGTGATAAGCACCTAGTGCTAAAGTGAGTGTTTTCCTCTACGTGGTAGTTAGGACTATGTGTCACAGCAATTTAAGAGATAAATGTGATTAGAAGTGCAAAGTGATAAGTGAATGTGGCACGTGATAAGTGCAATTGTTGTGATAAGTGATAAACATGAATGCATGAGTAAATGAAATGAAAGAAGTGTAAATTATCGGTAAGGAAGAGTAAAAGATAATGAGAGTGTAATCACATGTGAAAACCAATGTATTAATACATGCATATTTATTTGTTGTTCGTGCATTAACATCATAATTATAGAATTATGTTAATATCATGTCTAATATCATGTGATATAGTTTAATAATATCCATATGGCAGTGTGTGTGAATATGTGCATGTAAATATGTAAAGAAACGCAATGTAGAAAATTGAGTATGTAGAATTGACAATGAATAAGATAGCATGAGAGTAAGTGTAAATTCATGTAATCAAGTTTGATTCATGTCAAAACAGCAAGCTAAATGAGATTATGATGTTGATAAACACATAAAATAATGCCTAAGTCCATGATAGAATTGCTATTCATTTAGTATGTAGTTCCATGTTAATTTGTAGATGATTGCCATCCGATTTGAATGTATTTTAAATCTTCATTCCATGTTTAATAAAGGTGATATCATGGTGAATATTCATATTAAAACAGAAAATGAAATGTGTAAATAAATGAGAAAAGTACATGTGAAAAATAAATAGAGATCATGTTAGGTTGTTATCTACGTTATGTATAATGCATGTTCTAATTGGTAGAGTTGTTACACAATAAAGGAAAATGTTTAGATTAATATATCAGTTACATGATAGGTGTTTAAGAGTGCATATGTTCATGTCATGTATGTATTAATTGGATTATGCTTAACTATGATAGAAAGATTAATATCATATTATGTAGTTTACTAGAAAACATGTGCAAGTGTCATGAGTGTATGATAATTGTACATTAAAACAGCAAGTTAGTTGTATGATAAAGTGATGTGAATACATGAGAATTTGACCAAATACTATGCTAAAAGTATTCATCATCTTGTACATAACCTTGTATTTAAATTTGATTAAATTATGCAATGATATGATAAAGATTTGAACCATGTATCATAGAATATATAATGTGTAGAGAACTTGTGTAGATGTATGTTATTTTTATGATTTAATATGAGCATGTGTTAATCTGGAATGTGTTTGGGAAACATAGGTGTTGTTAACCATAAAAAGCTTGTGCTATGTGAATTAACGTGATTAGTACGATAGCATGTTGTAGACACCCGATTCTGACTAATAAGTTGAACTATATTTCTTGACATCCTAGTGAGCCCCTAGTTGGTCACTCACCTTGAGCCCATCATTAGCCTTGTTTTGAGCCCATTAACAACTCAAATTGTCTTGAAATCCCGCCCATTATCATTTGGAGAGAGTCCTTGGACCTAAATAACTCTTATCCTTTCATATAATTGGCTGATAATTCGCAGATAATTGACTTCCTTGACGCGTCGTATCGTAGCGCCGCGTCTCAGTGTCGCGACGCCACGGGCCACCGCGACAGCCCATGCATGTTCATGCACGTAGGCATACTGTCGCGACGTCCCACCCCGTCGCGTTAGCATGTCGCGGCCCTACGATACGCCGCGACAGCAGCTGCGCACGTTGGCCTCCGCAACCAACTCCTATTTATCCTCCCATGGGTTTATCTTTATCTCCAGGGATTATCTCAACCCCTTGGGTGAGATTTGGGCCCTAGAGACTCTCTTGGAGCTCCCAAGGACTCTCCCTTGCGTTTTTAAAGAGATATATCTCCCATTTTAATTATGATCCATTTTTGATGGGATATTCTGACTCTAAAACCTATAAAAACAAGGCCTTCTCCTAATGGACGGGGGACCCCCCATTTTTACCCCGGAGGGCTGCCGAATTTTCCACTGACATGTACTTAGTCTCAGAGCTCTCCCGTTTCCTCTCCTTCCCTCACATTCCACCTGACAAAAGCTTGCTATTTCATCATCCATGAAGCGTGGAGCGTGAGGACGACGACTCCTATCTTTCCAGAAGCTATTGCACGACATTTGGGACGACATCCACGCCAGGGAGTCGCCCTCATGGGGCTCATTCCTCTCTCCTCCCCTTTTCCTCTATTTCTTCATGCATTTTATTTTATTTCTAGATAGGTTGCATCCCTTCCCATTCCCACGTTTTTATACACCCTAGGGGGTTTAAAAAACCACCCCCAGGTTCGTTCCCACCATGCTTCCTCTTTTCTTTTCATTTTTAGAATAGATACTACGCTTAACTTGTTCTAATAGGGCTTTTCTTGTTTCCTTTTGTTTTGGCAGGCATCCAAGCGGGATCCCACGAGGAGCTCTCATCCTCTGGCCGGCTGGAGGATGGGAAGAAGGTCCCATCCATCATCTCCCGCACAGAAGAGAACGCGACGGCGGAAGGCGACGCGACCAGGAGATGCGTCCGGGACCAACGACGCGTTATCAGCATCGTCGCGGCCGGTAAGACCACCGCGATACCAGGTCCGTCCTAGTTCTCTCTCCTTTTCCTAGTAGCCCACGTCATTTTCTTTTCGTTAGGCAATTACCTAGGTGGCGATCACATCCATATTTCCATATTATTAGATTAATATCATGTTGCGTGTCTTTGGGGGGCACAATCCCCATGATTACACATGTGTTTCATTATTGTGGTAGTTTAATGTGTATGTGATATGTATAAGTTTGATGTTTTAGATTACTTGCTGAGTCTTGTAAGACTCATACTTGCTTCGGCGTACATGTGTGATAGGTTATTCCGTAGCGGAGGAGAGAATAGTGAAGATTGGAGCCACATACAAGAAATAGCACTTGAGGAGATTTTATTTTTGGTAGTTACTTTAATTTATAGTTTGAATAATGTTATTCATATGGACAATGTAGTTCTTTTCAAGTTGTAATAATGTGGACTCCAGTACTTTCTTTTACTACATAGACTGTGGAATGTGTGGTGATGATGGAATGAAGTATAATATTTCTTTTAACTCCGCTGTACTCTTTTATTATTCATGGACATATCAACCTTATCGTTTAGTGTTGGGTTACTATCCCACTGTGACGATGCTCTTTGTACCGATGGGGATTGGTATAATCGTACCGGTATAAAGGGGGTCGTTACACAACTTTTCACGTCAACGGATACCGAGCGGCTATTCATGATCCTTAGGAGAAGCTGGCAATAGTTACCAACAAGAGGCAGCTAACAAAAGAATGGGTAGACGAAGGGGATTTGAATATCCTCTTTGAAGAAGGTGCCACTACAAACAGGCTCGGGGCAGGCCTCTTCTCTCTGGGCATCATGCCCACTCTCCTCCAGGCCACCACGTGGCCCTTTTTTTATTTCTTTCAGCATTCCTCGGGCACCGACTCCCCACCTCACAATCTCCCTACATTCCCTTGAGCAGACGCTCATTCACCAACTCTCTTTTCTCAATGATCTCCCTTCACTCGAGCATACGCTCATTTCTCAACTCTCTCGATTGGTGATGTCACCTCACCCTCTATTCATGATCAATAAAAACCATAAAAATTCAAATAACTCTTTCATTTACTGCTTTCACTCCTCCTCCGTCTTCCCCTACGCAGGGATCTTCTTTTACCACTTTTCCTACTCCTTCACCTCCTGCTGTAGATTTTGGTAGTTGTAGTGAGAGTCTGGGAGTGTTTAGTGATAATCAGGGAGTAGTATTCAAGAAGAAGTCCAAGGATAAGAGGGTTCCTGTCATGTCCTAATAAAAGTCTATTTATTGGAAATGACAGAAAACGGGCACAAGAAATAGAACTAGTGTTTATTCATTCAATACTAATATTTCGGAAGCATTTTTACATAACACTCCTCATTACAGTCTATATGAGGAGTAGAAAAGAGAAAACCCTTATATACATGCCATATTCACCATACTAAAGAAAGATAAAATGTTTGAACTTCTAAAGTCGGATGATCCACTCAGCACACACTTGCCCCTTAAGCATCCCCCACATCTTGGTCACCTGAAATGGTAGAATATGTGAGCTAACTAGCCCAGTAGAATTCAACTCCTGAAATCAAAAAGGACTTAAGGTGTACAAAGATCAAGATAAGAGACATGACTGTTATCAATATTGGATGTCAAAGATGATTGAAAAGCATGACAACTAGATAATAAATGTGAAACAGAAAATACTAGAATACAAGTACATGGTTAGGAACTCATGATAATGTTCATATTCTGATTCATATACACATTCACACACAAAAGATATCATGATGAATAATCAAGCTTGTATTGATGCAATGCCAAACATCCTTGGATCTTTTATCGTTCCGTACGGTCTGTAAACGAATTTGGGTGCTCCTCCCACGACTGGACCAGCCCTATTTGCACAGGCATATATCTCAAGTGGGTCCAGGGACCCAATAATTGTCATCACAAGTCATTCATAAACAATTGTGGTACTCAAACTCTCATGTAATCAAAGATTATAGATTAAGGTCACTGAACCCAAGAAGATGTAGTCATCTAGGAACTTCTTGAACTTGAAGACTTCAAGGACAATCCAAATAGGTTTAGGAATAACAATTTGATGACTTCTCTTATAACATAACAGTAGAAACCCAAGAAAATGAAGGACACAACTTACTAGGCTAATAGAATAAAGAACCAACATAAGATGGAACAAGAAAAAGGTACTGGAAAACTGGACAGAACAGTATGTGTCAATAGCCAGGAAGTGGTTGTCGACAAGTGCAAGTATCTAGAACCCAGTTTCTGGTACATGAGCAGTACCTGTCGACATGCCTGGTCTAGTTGTCGACAGGCCAGTCCATCTGTCGACAACTACTGGTATTTTCTGAAGATTTGGGTTCTGGAAGCTTGGGGTCTATCGATAGGTGATCCCCATCTGTCGACATCCGCCAGGTCTATTTCCAACAATGGGTTTGTAGTCACTCTAAAGATCTTATCAATGGGATCTATGGTTCCTAACTTAAACAACAACAACTAGAAGAACCTATCTGCAACTCCGAATATTACTTTACATGGAGAACAAGATTAAAACACGAGGAAACACAATCTAAACATGGTTAGCTAGAAACTTAGAAGAACAAGGTACTGGGATATCAACTCATCTACACAATACCTACTTGTATCCGATAGGAAGAATTCTACAAATTTAAATACGCAGGTTAAGTCATGTTTACAAGGGACAAACACATGTTTACAAGAGGCAAACACATGTCTACAAGAGATGATCACACTGTTCTTAAGATGGTTTACAAGGTTAGTAGCAAGTATGTGCGTGGCCATGAGCTCTTTAACAAACGTAGAAGACAAGAATGAGGGAAGAAGAAAGAATCCTACCTGGCTTTTGAAGTAGATAAAATCCTTCTTCCTCTTAACGAAGAAACCACAACAACAGGAAGAAGAAATGTCAAGGTTGCAAACGTCGCTACAACAGAAGTAGAGGCAACAGCAACAGCCACGGCAGCTGCACCTCTAGCAAGAACAGTAGAAGCAACAGCTTCAACAACAACACACCAACAACAGCAGCTGGAGCAAGGGTAGGGGAAGAGCATCCAAGAGTAAATCTTGGAAAGGTTCGAACGATGGGTGTTGGGGAGTTTTTATAACTCTCCAAGCCTCCCATGCATGATGGCACGTTGGCCATCGATGTGTCGCAGTAAAAACCACTTGGTTTTTACTGCAACACGTTGCCCATGCAAGCACCCCAAGCCTCACACGTAATGTAAGAACGTGTAGGCTATTTAACCCCCAATGACATGGGCTTACGTTGCCCATATTACGTAAGCAAGGAAAAATCTCCAAAAATAGTTATGGCCCACTTAACCATAAGTTTGTGTGTTCAAATGGTGTCTATTCATGTTAAAATTTCAACCATAAGCTAATAGATAAGTTTTACAAATTATGATAATTTTAGTTTAATTTTTAGAATTTATTTTTCACCCAGAAAAAATTGCCTGGAAAATAGTTGCGTCGGCTTAATCTCGAAATCCGCACGTCAACAATTCTAGATATTTACATTTCTGATACCAGTACATTTTTTTGGAAATTATGATGTTCACGAATTTTAATTTCGTTATAGAATTCCAGTGTCGCCATGTCGAAGTGCGCACCTCTAAGTACGACATTTGAAATAACATTTATTGTCACCAATAAATTCTAAATTAAGATTAATTACATTTCATGATAATAGTTATGTTTAATTATCAAATTATTCATATTTCCTAGTAATTAAAATTTCGGGGTGTTACAACTCTCCCCCACTAAAAGAAATTTGGTCCTCCAAATTTAACAAATAATAAGAGTGTAACTACTGACCTGTAAATAATTCTGGATACTTGGTTTTGATGGCATCTTCCAGTTCCCACGTTGCTTCTTCTTGTCCTCGCCTACTCCACTGAATCTTTAATAATGGAACTTCCTTGTTCCGGAGTTGCTTGATCTTTCGATCGAGGATTTGTACAGGTCTTCCTTCATATGCCAAGTTTTCTCGTACATCCAGATCTTGATATTCAATAATGTGCTCTAGATCGTAAACATACTTCCTCAACATTGACACATGAAAGATGTCATGTATATTAGATAACTGAGGTGGAAGTATCAGTTGGTATGTCATCTCTCCAACTCTCTTCAATATCTCAAACGGTCCAATATATCTTGGACTCAAATTTCCTTTGACTCCAAATCTCTTAATTCCTCTTCGAGGAGATATTTTAAGAAACACATGATCACCTTGTTGAAATTTCAGCTCTCTTCTTCGTCGATCAGCATAACTTTTCTGTCGGTCTTGGGCAGCTTTCATTCGGATCATTTCAGGTCCAAGAATGTGATTCTTTCAATTCCACCCAACATAGTGGTGATCTACACTGCTGGCCATATAATGCTTCAAATGGTGCCATTTGAATAGTAGACTGGTAACTATTGTTATAAGCAAATTCCATAATTGCTAATTGATTACTCCAGTCATTTCTAAATTCCAGAACACAGGCACGACACATATCCTCAATAATTTGATTTACCCGTTCTGTCTGTCCATCGGTTTGAGGATGAAATGCAATACTAAATTTCAGCTTGGTTCCTAGTGCATCTTGTAGTTCTCTCCAGAAATGTGAAGTGAACCTTGCATCTCTGTCAGAAACAATGTCTTTTGGGATTCCATGTAACCGAACAATCTCCTTCATGTACAGAGCTGCTAAAACACTGACAGACCATCTCATTTTAATAGCTAAGAAGTGAGCTAACTTTGTGAGTCGATCAATTATTACGCATATTGCATCATATCCACTACGTGTTCTGGGTAATCCCACAATGAAATCCATGCCAATACTATTCCATTTCCACTCTGGTATCTTAAGAGGTTTTAACTTTCCTCTAGGTTTCTGGTGTTCAGCCTTGACTTTCTAACATGTTAAACATCTAGCTATGAGTCCACAATATCTTTCTTCATGTTACACCACCAGAAATGTTTCTTTAAGTCCTGATACATTTTGACAGCTCCCGGATGGATAGTGTAATGTGACCGATGAGCTTCTTCTAATATTTGCTTCTTGATTTCAGAATTATCCGGCACACACAATCTGCTCTGGAACCGAAGATTCCCATGCACATCTTTATTGAAATCAGGTCTGGAAGCTAATTTTTCTCTGATTTCTATCAGTATAGGGTCATTGTCTTGTTGTTCTCCAATTTGATTCAATAAATCCGATTGTACTGTCAAGTTATCAATTACAACCCTTTCTTCTTGTGGTTCAGCTTTCAGACTTAGTGTGGAAAATTCTTCCAACAACTTCCATTTCTTGACTTGCAATTGAAATATTCTAGCCATGAGATTTCTACTGAGAGCATCAACCAAAGTATTACCTTTTCCAGGATGGTACTCAATTTTAAAATCATAGTCTTTGATATATTTCATCCAGCTTCTTTGCCTCATATTCAATTCCTTCTGTGAAAATAAGTACTTTAGACTCTTATGATCGGAGTTGTCATGCCCCGACGCGGAATATCGGAACGCGAGGCAGTTGCAAGTAAACGGTATAGAGCGAGGACTAGACATCAAACCATTGAACAAGAATAATACTAAAACAAATTCCTTCATTAATAATCTTTCAAATGTCTAGTTACAACCACTAACATCAGAGCCAATCTATTGGGCTCAATTACATTGAATAAAGCAAAGGACTAAACTAGGACTCTATCATAGTACTAGGACACTAGGGCACTCGTGACATCACTCCTGGTCATTCCCGTCCTCTTGAGTGTATAGTTCATCATCGGTCTCACTGAGAACACAACGACAAATAACGCAGGGTGAGCGATAACGCCCAGTAGGACTTAAATCTCAATATTCAAGCAGGCTTTAAATGATTAATGTGTTAAAGGCAGAGTAACTAATGACAGAGCGAGAGAGTCAAGTAAAAGATAACAGGATAGCATGTGAACGAAGTAGCACAACATTCCAAATATAGCACGAATAGTAAGATGGCCATAGCACAATAGCACAATGTATAGCAATAGCACAACGAGTATCGCATAGCACTTTTGTTGTCAACAGACAACGAGAGAATATAGCACTTTTGATTATCATTAGATTAATCTAGATAGTATGGCACTTGGATGTAATGCCGACATCCTGATCATTTAACTCCCATGGGCAAATGGCACTTTCGGGCGCTCTCCCCAGGACCAGATCGGGCCCCATTGCGCTGGCATTGGTTATATTGTTTATCTTTAGACAATCAGTCAATGGCCAATATAGAGTACCAATAATTAGATAGGAGCACTAGATGAATAGACGAGATAGCAGAGTGAATGTGAATAGATGAGCGAGGAGAGTATAGACGAGAGCTAGTGGACATTGCACGTAACACGTCGAGTAAACAAGCGATAGTAACAGTTGCACAACACGCGCACTCGGTGTTGGCAGTCAGGTGGAATTCACGACCCTACCACTGGCCATGTTAAGTACAGGTCCAGAGGTCCGGCGTGATTCAAGATAAGAGCGAGCTTCTAATAGCCGTTTGGATCATATCGATCCCTAAAAGGGTATCATGGGTGTTAGGGTACAACCGGCTCGTCGACCATAGGGGTGTAAACGGGCCGATACGTTCGACGAGTAGTTCGAACTCGACTCGATAAAAGCTCGGTCCGACTCGTTTATTTAATTAACGAACAAGCTTGAACAAAAAAAAAGCTCGATTCATAAACGAGCCGAGTCTAAACACATATTAACTCGGCTCGATTATACTCGTGAACAGCTCGTTTAAGAGCTCGATTAATACTCGTTAAGAGCTTGTCTAAGTACTCGCTAACACTTCGTTTAAATATTTCTTTAAATATATAAGTATATATGATATAAAAATATTTATTTATTTTATACAGTATTATTACAATATAAAATATTTATGAGGGCTTAAATGTCATAGACTAAATCCACAGTGTATATACACAAATTATGTAAATGATGATATATACACAAATCATGTAAATAGGGGCATGAACACAAACTTTAGTGTTGCAAGGTTCCCAGCATATCAAGCATCTTCTTCCTCCCGAGACCGACATACGCAGTAGGTGAGCCCTCCGGTGGGGCCGAGGGGCGCGTTTTCGGCCACTGGCATCTCCGACGACCACTGGGGACCATCCGTCAGTGGTAGACGGTGCTCTCGGCGACCGCAGTACAGTCACCGACGGTGCAGAAAGGGGGCTCTGTGCGGTGTGCGAAGGGGAGTTGCAGCACCGCCCTACCTTTTCGCGCACCAACCCCATCTCTTGCAGTATCTATCTATTAATTTCATATTGCTTGTGATAAATTATGAATATATTTCAAACATTATATTAAAATAGTTAATTAAACAACTTATCAAAAACTAGTGAGATATGAACTTGAAATAAGATAAATTTAGATCTTATGAACGATCAATTTTTTACTTGTAGAATGGATTGGATTTACTTATATATACGAACTCGCAAATTCAATTAAGCTCGTTAAGATACTCGTTAAGAGCTCGAGCTCGAGAATATTTAAACGAGCCGAGTTTGAACAGACATTTTCAACACTCGAGCTCGGCTCGAACTCGATTAAAAATTAACGAACAGAGTTTGAGCAGCATACTACTCGGCTCGACTCGGCTCGTTTACACCCTAGTCGAAGTCGACCATGTGGGAACCCATGGACAGAGGAGACTTACGGAGGTCTTGAAAAAGACTCACTAGTCCGACAGAAGGAATACCAACAGAGAGTTCGTCCAAGTCAAGAGAGTGTGTATATATAGAAACAAGTGCTCGACGTTCTAGAGGAGTTCTAGAATAGTGGAGCGTCAAGATAGGTGTTCCAAAACATCGCGGGGAAACGTACACACGTAGAAATTAAGCATGAGGCAATTTAATTTCATAAATTACCTGATATATTATGTAACATGTTCATGCCATTAGGCCATATTTGGGTGGTTTCAAAGTGTGTGCATGTGACATGAAATCATAGATGGAAATTAGTCGTGTGTATGTATTTTAAATCACATAGAAATGTTCAATGTATATTAAGTGAAATTACTGCGGGTATATCTGGGATTAAAGGGTATAAGCACAATAGACAATTAAAGCATTTCAAATCAAGGGTTTTTCTGCAAAATCCTGTGAACGCGACGCAGCCCAGTAAGGCTCGCGACGGGTACAGGGTAGATCGCGACAAGTGTTTTAGATGGATCGCGACGGGTCGGTCATGACAGGTAGTCAGAACGCGACAGGTGTTTGTATGGGTCGCGACGAGTTGGTCAGGCCAGGCACAGCGATCGCGACAGCGATGCCTGTTGCGTTCAGGACGCGACTGGCAGACTGTCGCAACCAGACCACTGAACGCGGCCTATCGGGCCGTCGCGTTTGGTGGTCTGTGCCCGAGTCCGACAGGAAGCAGACATGTCTGGATACGGTCCAAGAGTTTTCCTCTTGACACATAGGGATTCAAAAATATAGAACTAATTGTACAAGTGACGAAAAATCATGAAACAAGTTGCAAACGAATCCAGACATGCAATAGTATTCCAGTAATAGGAATTGGTAAACAATCATGGTTTCGACATGGTTAATCAGATCAAACATGGAGGATAGAATACTAGAAACAGTTAAGATGCAAGATTTAATTCGCAAGACAAGGTGGATGGAATTTAGGGCTTTCAGGGGCTAAAGAAGCCTAACATCCGTCAGTCCTTACAGTAAAAAAACTCATGGCATGAGGACGAGTATACATGAAGATATGAATTTAAGAAGAGGGTTCGGGGTCATGAAGTTCATCGAACTTTGAAAATTTAGAACTAGAGATTTGCTCGATGGAAAATATGAAACCAAAGGGCTTTTCTTCCTGACAGACGAGACATCCTACAGAAAAATTTCATGGTTTATGCTCATGAGAATGCCTACCTTTAGGTTTCTCTTCTCTAGGACAAGAACTTGAAGAACTCGGGGAAGAACTTGGAAGATCCCTCTTCCCCACGAATTCCTCCTCTTGGCCTTTATTCTGGTCCAGCAACCTCTTGGCACGAGCTAGGGCCGGCCATGAGAGGTTTAAGAGAGTATTTAAGCTTCTCCTCTTTCCCTTTCCTAGTTTAAGTCTAATTCCTATTTAATTTCGAGTTTCCTATTTTCCTCTCCCCATTTAAAGCAAGAGATCTCCTAATTGGGTTGAGAGAGAGGGGATTTCGTGGCCAAGCAATTGAGGTAGGTTTAGAATTCCAAATCCAACTCAAACCACTTGTTTAAATATATTAAATACCCTCTTTTGATTTAAGTAATATTCTAGTTACGAATTTTGGATATTTTCTATTATTCCCCTTTTTAAAACCTCTATTTTAGCCCACTACTTTCTAATGAGCCCATTTAACAAAGCCCATTACTTATGTTCATTTGATGGGTTTTATTTAATTCTCTTTCCTTTGATTTTCTAATTAATTAGTTTTCTTTTATTTGATTTTCCAATTATCAAGATTTAATATTATGTAAATTTTAAATTTCTCAAAAAAAATCGGGTTACTACATCCTCCCCCTCTTAAAAAGAATTTGGTCCCCAAATTCATATGATCATAAGAGAGGAATTGTCTTACCGAAAAGACCGGGGTAATTCCGTCTGATGACTCCTTCGGTTCCCATGTGGCTTCTTCCACTCCGCGGTTATTCCATAAGACTTTAACCACGTGGATGGGATGGTTCCTGAGCTGTTGAACCTTCTGTTCCAGTATCATGACTGGCTTCTCTTCGTACGTCACATCTTTGTTCAGCACCAGCTTCTCGTGGCGAATGATGTGGGTAGGGTCATAGACATACTTCCTGAGCATGGAGACATGGACACATTGTGTACACATGCCAGATCCGGTGGCAATGCCAGTCGATATGCAACCTCACCAATCCTTTCGAGTACTTCAAAAGGACCAATGAATCTAGGACTGAGCTTTCCTTTCACTCCAAATCTTTGGATGCCACGTGTAGGTGACACCTTTAAGACACATGATCACCGACTTGAAATTCTAAGTTCCGCGGCATAGTTCTTTTGTTGAGAGAGCAGTCTTAAGTCGGTCTCTAATCACTTGTATGTCCTTCGTGGTACGTTGCACCATGTATGGGCCTAGCCATTGCTGTTCTCCAACCTCATTCCAGCATGCAGGAGATCTACAATTCCTTCCGTAGCGTGCTTCGAACGGTGCCATCTTGATACTTGCCTGGTAACTGTTGTTATAGGCGAACTCAATAAGAGATAGATGTTCGTTCCAATATCCTTGGAAGTCTATAGTGCAAGCTCTCAACATGTCTCCACTATCTGGTTGGTTCTTTCAGTTTGCACATCAGTTGTGGATGGAACGCAGTACTAAAGTTGAGTTTAGTACCCAATGCACCTTGCAGTCCTTTCCAAAAATGAGATGTAAATCTCGGATCTCGATCCGCATAGATGATGGAATGCCATGTAGTCTTACAATCTCCTTGATATATAAGGCAGCTGGTACCTCCACTGACCACTTACTTTTATGGCTAGGAAGTGGGCAGATTTGGTTAGCCGGTCAACAATGACCCATATTGCATCGAGTTCACCACGAGTCTTGGGTAACCCCATGATGAAATCCATGCCAATGGTTCCATTTCCATTCTGGAATATCTAGCGGTCTGAGTACACCAGCAGGGCGCAGGTGTTCCGCTTTTACTTGTTGGCAAGTAAGGCAGTGAGCGGATGTTCAGCTACCTCTCTTTCATGTTCGGCCACCAAAACATTCTTTTCATATCTTGGTACATTTTGGTACCTCCTGGACGAATAGTATACTTTGTCTTGTGAGCTTCATCCATTAGTCTTCTCTTTAGTTCTTCATTGTCGGGAACACATGTCCTTCCTTCAAAAACAAGCCTTCCGTCTTCAGTCATTGCAAAGTCCGGTCTTTCAGTTAGAGTTTCTTTGACGCGAACTAAGAATGGATCATCGTCTTGTGAGCTTTGATCTCCTCTAGCAGATCCGATTGAATCTTGATATTGGCAACCAAGACTCGATCATCTTTATGTTCAATATTTAAGTCTAACCTTGTGAATTGTTCTAGTAGTTGCATCTCGCCAAGGACTAGACTTGAGACAGACGCCATTGGCTTTCTACTAAGAGCATCAGCCACGACATTTCCCTTGCCTGGATGGTATTGGATGTTGAAGTCGAAATCTTTCAGATATTCTAGCCATCTTCTTTGTCTCATGTTGAGTTCTTTCTGGGGAGAACAAGTACTTCAGACTTTTATGGTCTGAGTAGACAGTGAACTTTCTCCATACAAGTAGTGTCTCCAGATCTTTAGGCGAAGACCACGGCCGCCAACTCCAGATCATGCACAGGGTAGTTGACTTCATGTGTCTTCAGTGTTGAAGAATATGCAATGACCTTCTCCTTTTGCATTAGTACACAACCTAGCCTGATTCCTGAGGCATCGGTGTAGACAGAGAACCCTTCTCCCTCTATTGGCAGAGCAAGAACAGGTGCTGAGGTAAGGCATTCTTTGAGAGTTTGGAAACATTTCTCACACTCTTTACTCCAGGAGTATGGATTCTCCTTCGTGTCAGACGCGTGAGAGGAACGGCGATCTTTGAGAAGTCCTTGATGAACCGCTGTAATAGCCAGCAGCCCCAAGAAACTTCTGATTTCTGTGACATTGGTTGGTCTCTCCCAGTTGAGTACAACTTCGACTTTGGAGGGATCAACGGAGATGCCATCTTTAGAGATGACATGGCCCAAGAAGGATACTTATTCGAGCCAGAATTCACACTTGCTAAGCTTTGCGTATAGTTTTTTATCTCGCAAGACTTGCAGTGAAATCTTCAGGTGTTCTTCATGCTCTTCTTTGGTCTTTGAATAAATGAGGATGTCGTCGATGAAGATGACCACGAACTTGTCAAGTTATGGCCGATATATGCTGTTCATGAGTTGCATAAAGGCTGCAGGAGCATTGGTTAGACCAAAAGGCATAACAACGAATTCATAGTGCCCGTACCTGCTCCTGAAAGCCGTCTTGAAGATATCGTCATCCTTGATCCTCATTTGATGATAGCCAGATCGAAGATCGATCTTAGAGAAGTATTGAGCTCCAGATATTTGGTCGAATAGTTCATCGACCCTAGGCAGTGGGTATTTGTTCTTGATGGTGAGCTGGTTGAGTTGTCGATAGTCGATGCAGAGCCTCATCGATCCATCCTTCTTCTTGACGAACAGCACAGGTGCTCCCCATGGGGAAGTACTGGTTTGATGAACCCCTTTTCTAATAGCTCCATCAGTTGCGTCTTCAACTCCTTTAGCTCGCAGGTGACATCCGGTATGGTTGACGCGATAAGGGGCAGCTCCAGGGATCAACTCTATGGCGAAGTTGACATCACGTTCCGGGGGAATCCCTGGCAGACATTCTGAAAACACATCGGGGTAATCCTGAACTATGTGAATGTCTTCTATCTTAGCACCCTTCTTTTCCACAACTACGGCTGCTAGGAAAGCAATACAACCTTTCCTCATCATGTTGTGGGCTTTTATGGCGGAGACTAAAGACATCCGTCTCTTATGTCTAATCCCAGAGAATGCCAATTAGTAAAGTCACTAAAGGTAACCTTCCCTTTCTTACAATCGACACTTGCCCCATATGCGGACAACCAGTCGGCTCCCAAAATTACATCATAGCCTTCCATGGGCATACATACCAGGTCGGCTTTAGGTTATGGGTTCTGATCATTACATCGCAGAGGGAAAGTATTTGTTCAATTTCTCCTTTTCCCTAGTGGCGTTGTGACAGAGAACTCACAACCCATGGATATAGGTTTAGCATTCACAGTATCAGCAAAGTTTTGAGATATAAATGAATGAGTGGCTCCAGTATCAAATAAAACAAATGCTGATAATGAGAAAACTTAAAGGGTACCTTCTACCACGCCACCTTCCATAACAGGTTCCTCATCATGTAGGGCTTGCAGTCGGCCTTGTTTCTTAGGCGCATTAGGGTGCCTCTCATTCTCTTTCAGTAGCGGGCACTCGGGGATGCGGTGCTCGTGACTTCCGCAGCGTAGACATGCGCTGACTTTCCTCCAGCACTCGTCAGCGGTGTGACCTGGCTTGTCACAATGCTTGCAGTTGCTCTTGGCTGGAGTGTGGGTACAAAGACCTTCGGTTTCCTTTCTTGGCTGGATCCCTCCGTGATGTTGAAGATACGCTTCTTGCCATTGTTAGGCTTAGCAGATGATTGACCCGAGTCATTTCCTTTTTCACGAACTTCCTTTTATACGGTCGGTGAAGTCCGTAGCATCTTTCAGTAGTTGAGCTTTCTTTACCATCTCGGCGTAGGTCTAGATGTCGAGAGGTGCCAGTTGGGTGATGTATTGTGGCTTAAGGCCGTTGAGGAAGCGCTTAGCCTTCATTCTTTCAGTAGCTACCAGGTGTGCCGCATACCTTGCCAGCCTAGAGAATTGGGTCTCGTATTCAGCCACAGTCAGGCTCCTCTGTTCAGAGCAGCGAATTCTGCAGCCTCCTTTCTTGGACACGCTCGGAGAAGTACTTGGAGTTGAAAGCTTCTTTAAATTCGGTCCAGGTGAATTGACTGTTCTCCCTAGTTGCTTCCACTGACTCCCACCAAGCGCGGGCATCCTTCTCCAGTTGAAAAGTGGCTAGCAGCATCTTATCTCCCGCTGCGCATTGCATGACACGAAAATCCTTTCCGTTTCTTTCAGCCAGTGTCGGCTTCATCCGGATCCGTGGATGCACTGAACCTAGGCGGGTTCAGACTTCTGAAGTTACGATGCAGATCGCCTGCACTGGCACGATTACCCCCGCCTTGGGTAGCTTGCATGATGGCACGAGTCAACTCTTGGATGGTTTGTTGCATGCCCCTCATTTGAGCACGTTCAACAGTCATCTTGATTGCTTAGTTCTTACAAAAGAATATTTATTGTCATGATATCGATGTGAGATTTTAATTTGTACGTGCGTGAGTTTATTTTAGCTAGTACCCTTGGCTCTAACCACCTCTCACATAGGTAGGATAATTGACTCTAATCGGGGCAGGTTAACCTAGATCATCCTATACTTAAGAATAACATAGGCTCTGATACACAAAACTGTCACGCCCTGACGCGGAATATCGGAACGTGAGGCAGTTGCAAGTAAACGGGTATAGAGCGAGGGACTAGACATCAAACTATTGAACAAGAATAATACTAAAACAAATTCATTCATAATAATCTTTCAAATGTTTAGTTACAACCACTAACATCAGATCCAATCTATTGGGCCCCATTACATTGAAATAAAGTAAAGGACTAAACTAGGACTCTATCATAGTACTAGGACACTAGGGCACTCGTGACGTCACTCCTGTCGTTCCCGTCCTCTTGAGTGTATAGTTCATCCTCGGTCTCACCTGAGAACACAACGACAAATAATGCAGGGTGAGCGATAACGCCTAGTAGGACTTAAATCTCAATAGTCAAGCAGACTTTAAATGATTAATGTTGTAAAGGCAGAGTAACTAATGACAGAGCGAGAGAGTCAAGTAAAAGATAGCAGGATAGCAGTGAACGAAATAGCACAACATTCCAATATAGCACGAATAGTAAGAGGCCATAGCACAATAGCACAAAGTATAGCAATAGCACAACGAGTATCGCATAGCACTTTTGTTGTCAACAGACAACGAGAGAATATAGCACTTTTGATTATCATTAGATTAATCTAGATAGTATGGCACTTGGATGTAATGCCTACATCCTGATCATTTAACTCCCATGGGCAAATGGCACTTTCGGGCGCTCTCCCCAGGACCAGATCGGGCCCCATTGCGCTGGCATGGGTATATTGTTTACCTTTAGACAATCAGTCAATGGCCAATATAGAGTACCAATAATTAGATAAGAGCACTATATGAATAGACGAGATAGCAGAGTGAATGTGAATAGATGAGCGAGGAGAGTATAGACGAGAGCTAGTGGACATTGCACGTAACACGTCGAGTAAATAGGCGATAGTAACAGTTGCACAACACACGCACTCGATGTTGGCAGTCAGGTGGAATTCACGACCCTACCACTGGCCATGTTAAGTACAGGTCCAGAGGTCCGGCGTGATTCAAGATAAGAGCGAGCTTCTAATAGTCGTTTGGATCATATCGATCCCTAAAGGGGTATCATAGATGTTAGGGTACAACCGGCTCGTCGACCATGTGGGAACCCATGGACAGAGGAGACTTACGGAGGTCTTGAACAAAGACTCACTAGTCCGGCAGAGGAATATCCAACAGAGAGTTCGTCCAAGTCAAGAGAGTGTGATATATAGAAACAAGTGCTCGACGTTCTAGAGGAGTTCTAGAATAGTGGAGCGTCAAGATAGGTGTTCCAAAACATCGCGGGAAAACGTACACACGTAGAAATTAAGCATGAGGCAATTTAATTCATAAATTACCTGATATTATGTAACATGTTCATGCCCATTAGGCCATATTTGGGTGGTTTCAAAGTGTGTGCATGTGACATGAAATCATAGATGGAAATTAGTCGTGTGTATGTATTTTAATCACATAGAAATGTTCAATGTATATTAAGTGAAATTACTGTGGGTATATCTGGGATTCAAGGGTATAAGCACAATAGACAATTAGAGCATTTCAAATCAACGGTTTTTCTGCAAAATCCTGTGAACGCGACGCAGCCCAGTAAGGCTTGCGACGGGTACAAGGTAGATCGCGACAGGTGTTTTAGATGGATCACGACGGGTCGGTCATGACAGGTAGTCAGAACGCGACATGTGTTTGTATGGGTCGCGACGAGTCGGTCAGGCCAGGCACAGCGATCGCGATGGCGATGCCTGTCGCGTTCAGGACGCGACTGGCAGACTGTCGCAACCAGACCACTGAACGCGGCCTATCGGGCCGTCGCGTTCTGGTGGTCTGTGCCCGAGTCCGACAGGAAGCAGACATGTCTTGGATTGAGGTCCAAGAGTTTTCCTTCTTGACACAGGGATTCAAAAATATAGAACTAATTGTACAAGTGACGAAAAATCATGAAACAAGTTGCAAACGAATCCAGACATGCAATAGTATTCCCAGTAATATGAATTGGTAAACAGTCATGGTTTCGACATGGTTTAATCAGATCAAACATGGAGGATAGATACTGGAAATATTGAGATGCAAGATTTAATTCGCAAGACAAGGTGGATGGAATTTAGGGCTTTCAGGGGCTAAAGAAGCCACATCCGTCAGTCCTTACAGTAAAAATCTCATGGTATGAGGACGAGTATACATGAAGATATGATTTAAGAAGAGGGTTCGGGGTCATGAAGTTCACCGAACTTTGAAAATTTAGAACTAGAGATTTGCTCGATGGAAAAATATGAAACCAAAGGGCTTTTCTTCCTGACAGACGAGACATCCTACAGAAAATTTCATGGTTTATACTCGTGAGAATGTCTACCTTTAGTCATTTCTCTTCTCTAGGGCAAGAACTTGAAGAACTCGGGGAAGAACTTGGAAGCCCTCTTCCCCACGAATTCTCCTCCTCTTGGCCTTTATTCTTGGTCCAGCAACCTCTTGGCACGAGCTAGGGCCGGCCATGAGAGGTTTAAGAGAGTATTTAAGCTTCTCCTCTTCCCTTTCCTAGTTTAAGTATAATTCCTATTTAATTCCGAGTTTCCTATTTTCCTCTCCCCATTTAAAGCAAGAGATCTCCTAATTGGGTGAGGAGAGGGATTTCGTGGCCAAGCAATTGAGGTAGTTGTTTAGTTCCAAATCCAACTCAAACCACTTGTTTAATACATTAATACCCTCTTTTGATTTAAGTAATATTCTAGTTACGAAATTTTGGATATTTTTCTATTATTCCCCTTTTTAAAACCTCTATTTTAGCCCACTACTTTCTAATGGGCCCATTTAACAAAGCCCATTACTTATGTTCATTTGATGGGTTTTATTTAATTCTATTTCCTTTGATTTTCTAATTAATTAGTTTTCTTTTATTTGATTTTCCAATTATCAAGATTTTAATATTATGTAAATTTTAAATTTCTCGAAAAATCGGGTTACTACAGGAGTACACTATGAATGATTATTATACAATAGTGTCTCCAGAGTTTAAGAGCAAAAACTACTGCGGCCAACTCCAAATCATGCACCGGTAATTTTTCTCATGTGTCTTTAATTGTCTAGAGGCATAAGCAATCACTCTTCCTTCCTGCATCAATACACATCCCAGCCCGATGTTTGATGCATCAGTATATACTTCAAATGTTTTTCCTTCCACCGGCAAGGCTAAAACTGGTGCAGACGATAAACATTCCTTCAACAATTGAAATGCTTGCTCACAACTCTCACTCCAATCAAATACAGTTCCTTTTCGGGTCAGTTGTGTGAGAGGCGAAGCAATCTTGGAAAAATCTTTAACGAATCACCAATAATAACTAGCCATACCCAGAAAACTTCGAATTTCAGTAAGTTCTTAGCTTGTTCCCATTTCTGTATGGCTTCAATCTTTGAGGAATCTACTGATAATCCCTCTCTGGAAATAATATGTCCTAAGAACATCACTTGTTTCATCCAGAACTCACATTTACTAAATTTCGCATACAATTTATGATCTCGTAACAGTTGCAAGGTAATCCGTAAATGTGCTTCATGATCTTTTACACCTTTAGAGTAGATCAGTATGTCATCAATAAACACAACTACAAACTGATCCAAATATGATCTGAACACATCATTCATCAAAAGCATAAATGCAGCAGGTGCATTAGTCAATCCAAACGACATCACTACAAATTCGTAGTGTCCATATCTAGTTCGAAAAGTGGTTTTGTGAATATCCTGCTCTTGAATTCTTAGTTGATGATACCCAGATCTTAGATCACTTTTTGAAAAACACTGAGCTCCCGACAATTGATCAAATAAGTCATCAATTCTTGGAAGTGGGTATTTGTTCTTAATCGTTAACTGATTCAATTGTCTATAATCTATGCATAACCGCATAGTCCCATCCTTCTTCTTAACAAACAACACTGGAGCACCCCAGGGTGATGTACTGGGTCTAATGAATCATTTCTCTATCAATTCCATCAGTGCCTTTTAACTCTTTCAACTCTTCCATTGACATTCTGTAAGGTGTTCTTGAGATGGTGTAGCTCCTGGTACCAATTCAATTGAAAAGTTTATCTCTCTACTAGGTGGTAAACCAGGTAACTCTTCTGAAAAAACATCAAGAAATTCCTTTACTATCAGAATATCCTTCAACCCAGTGGTGTTCTGATTTATCAAAGTCACAGAAGTCAAATACCCTGACATCCTTTTTGTACTAATTTACATGCTTTAACTGCTGAAATTATGGGTATTCTTCTTGTACGGGCTTATCAAAAATCATGGAGTACATTCTTTTCCCAGAAAGTTACCTGTCTTAATTGGCAATCTAGATTTGCATGATGTTTTAGATAGCCAATCAACCCCAAAGATTACATCATAATCTCACATCTCCAGACATATCAAATCACCTGGCAAATATGTTCTTGACTAGTAGGGTAATATTCTTTAAGTTTCTTACCCTCACTTAGATGAGTTGTAACCTCTAATTATGTAGGTAATGGAACTGACTGTACTTCCAAGGATCTAGCAAACTCATAGCTAATCGTAGCTTGTAGGAAGAACTCCATCCTAGTCTTCCAGTAGGGGAACCTTCTCCAGCAAATAATGGAGGCCGGAAGATGGATGACCTTCTGCAAACACTTGAGTTGTCATGGTCTTTGCTCTAAGATCGTTGGATCTTCTAGAGGTTTAGAGACTCGCTCTGATACCACTTGTTGGCCCACTGGTACGCACACAAATAACCTAGAGGGGGGGGGGGGTTGAATAGGTAATCTGAAAAATTGAAACAAATCACCACTTGCAACTTCGGTTAGTGAATGTAGTTGTGTGAGGAGATAAAGAGTAGAAGTGCGGAAGAAAATAAACAATCACGCAAATGGACACAAGAATTTATCCTGGTTCGGCCCTTTCCACATGGGAAGTCCTACGTCCAGTCCCCAAGCAAACTCTGGGATTTCACTAACCAAAGGTACAGTCCCCCTTAAGGACATACAACACCCAGCCCCCTGTCTTCTTCTCTTTCATGGGCAAGAAGGCAGCCCACTTCTCTTACAGGTCAAGAAGCCAACCTTTTGGTACAAACCCAGTGCGGTTCTTCCCTTCTAACTAAGGGGAACACTATGTACAGTCTCACAGCTGGACACACCACCCAACAGCACTGGTCTTCTCTTCTCAACAGAAGAGGAACACTTCTGAATACAGAAGCAAGGACCTGAAGCCCCTAGATCAAGCTCAAGATACACAATGAGATGCTTGATTTGAGACTGAGCCTAAGAACGAAAGAGTTTACAGGACAAGACTCTTTTAGGCTAAACCACCAGCTCTCTCTCCAAATACACAGAGATGCATAGAGAGAGGATGATGAAGAAGAGAGAAGATAGCTTGACTGCTTCAGCTTGAATGGGCTCGAGCTCTTCCTCTCTTCTTTGAGTGTATGGAGTTGGAGCTTCTCACAGAATGTACACTCCTTGAAAGATCTTCAGGTTTGCTCTTGATGCTGTCTTTTTCTTCTTTTTGCTCCTCCCTTTATATGGAGCGGCTTTGAATAGATGCTTTAGCCGTGGAGCTTTCTGAACCGTTGCTCTTCTTCTTCTTCATCTTCTTCCCTTTGAGTCTAACGGTTTTACTTGTTGTGCCTACTAGCTACTTGGAGTGGAGGAGGATGTTCTAGCTGGTGTGCACTTCCAAGGATGCCAGCAGCAGGTCCAGGATGTTGACTGAGTGTAGAGGTGGACCTGTAGACAAAATGCAAGACAAATAGTTAGACTCGTGAAGTCCTTTGTTAGATGGCCTATATCTCTTTTGCTTTCTGTATGTATATCCTGCAGATAGCTAGAAGTGGAATGTATGTGCTTTTCTTTGTTGCAGAGGAAAGAGATCCTATCAGACAAGTAAAAAGATCTTTATTCAGAGAAATAATAAGTAATCATATGAAGTACATTTGAACTTTCATTGGGTGCCAAAGACAATTTGAAATATAGAGAAAAATCGATGTTTAAGTATAATAGATTCGATGTGAAAGACAATCGATGTTCCAATGTAATCCATGTATGAAATCGATGTTTGAACATAATCGATGTCTAGGACAGTCGATATTCAAGTGAAACGTAATCGATGTTTAATGAAATCGATATTTACATGGAGTCGATGTTTTAGTGAAATTGATGTTCAACTGAAATCGGTGTTTCAATGAAGTCGATGTTGAATGAAATCGATGTTCTAATGAAATCGATGTTCAACAGAATCGATGTTAAGTGAAATGAACCATAATCGATGTATTTGTATAGAAATCGATGTGACACTTAGTCAGTAATCGATTGCATTGAATAACAATCGATTTGACTTTCTAGTGCAAATCATGAAGCGATAGTGCCATAATTTTATATTTATTATGAAACATGATATTAATATATTTATGACATTTAATTAATCGTGAGTTTTATTATCACCAAAATAAAATATAAGAGATGTTCAACACTTCTGAGTACATGCTTGTTTGTCGCGTTCCCAATTAATTCCGCTGCTAAAATCAGGCGTGACATATATAATACACCTCTACATCGTACTGTACCAGCACAAACTTGGTACAATCGAGTCGCACAGTATGTCCAACCTTGACTTAAACACCTATGGCAGACAATGATAATTTAGCAATTTTTGCACCCCAAATGAAAATTTATTATTAGTATTTTTTCACTTATTAAATAAAACAATTAAAAAAGAAACTAACATCAAAATTATAGAGAAGCAAAATGTCTTTTCTACTTAGACTAATTTCACCTAATTTGGATTTTTTTACAAAATAGTATTTATTTTAAATATGTTGTTTATATAGTTTAATTATTTAAAATATAACGGGCTTATATTGGCGAATTTATGGCCTTCAAAAGATCCGGATGGACACATGGTGGATAATGCTTTTTTTGAAAACTCTAAAAAATCTTTTGATGAGATGAGAATTTAAAAACTATATATATATATAAATTTATACTAAAAAGATATTCTTAATTAGGGAGTCCCTTACAAAAGTATATGCCATGAAACCGAATCCGGAGAGAAGAGATCATCGGTTCCCATTCCCCGTCCGACCGGTTTTACAACACCGGTTCATATTTCCCGACACCGTTTTGGTGGTGGGGAAGGTAGAAAAGCCGCCCACTCTTCCGTTCGTATCTCTCTTTTTCTCTCTCAATTCTCACGGCTACCCACACCGGCAAGCAGCCAAGCACCCTCCTCCCGTCGAGGATGGAGACGGTGCTCTCCCCGAAGGCCCACCTGCTCCATTATCATGCTCCCAGGCTTTACCTCGTTTCCCCTTCCGCCCTGCGGATTCCGGCTTGTGCACCCCCATGCTTTCTGCGCGTCCTCCCCAGGATGGCCCACAGGTCGAGGTGCGAGCTGGAAGCCAGGGGTGGCGGCAACGGAGCTCTCTCCGGTGATACCGACCCCCGCCTCGTCGACAGGGTGAGTTTTACCCGGAACTGCTGTGGTTTGGTTCTTTTTTCTTTTGATACGTCCACAAAATACGTTTTTTAAAAATAATCCCAGGAGAATGGTTCTCTTTCAGTGTTGGGTTCGACACTGGACTCTTGTAGGACTGATGCTTGTCCTCCGTGCTAGAGAAGATAACCAACTCCTAACTTAATGAATGTTTCAAATCTTAAGCACACCTTGGGTAAGATTGATGGGTTTTATTTCTTCTTTTGTCTTAGCTGGGGATACTTTGACTTGTGACCCACCGGTAAAAAGCGAATGGAATAAGTGAAATTTATTTCGGCATGTGCTTTTAATCCTAGTCCTATTATGTTGTTCTTTCTATGGTCAAGCCTAGTGGTTAGTTTCTCTTTTTATAGTTTTCATCGTTCTCCAAGAATGTGGCGCTCATTTTGTTTCGTGTGTTATAGAGGATTTAAGGGTGTTTATTTGACCTCTGAGAATCCCCGATATGATTTGTACAGCAAAAAGCTTTAGAAGCAGCAATGAATGACATCAACAACTCTTTTGGTAAAGGAAGTGTCACAAGATTAGGCAGTGCTGGTGCAGCCCTGGTGTACGTCTTATTTCGTCCTCTCTTTTGGGCAAGATTATTATTGTTTTTTGCCTGAGTATTGAATGGTTGATTCATGACTTTATTTTGTTTCTTGTAGTGAAACATTTCCCAGTGGCTGCTTAACACTTGATTTCGCTCTGGGTGGTGGTCTTCCGAAGGGCAGAATTGTAGAGGTGCTGGATTCTACGTTCTTCTTTCCATTCCTCAATTTTTTTTTAAAGTGGAGACATAGTAGGTGTCCATCTCGCTATTTATACGATTATACTAACTTGAGAAAATTGGTCCCACTTCACTATAGAGCACAGGGATCTGAAGGGCCCTGGTCATTTATCCAAGAATAAATATGTTCTGAACTTTAATGTTCCATTTGCAAGTCTTTTAAGGTTATATACCTCAATTAACTTTGTCTCCATCCTAGAGAGCCAATGATTCGATGGGATGAAAGAGGAAGAGGGAAAGAAGGAAGAAGTAACTTGGTCATTCATTGTGCTACACATAGCTGTGAAGGAGAAGAGATGTCCCAACACTCGACTATCCAAGACAACATTAATGTGCTTGAGCACCTCTGTTTAGGGGGTTGCCTAAGCAGCGCCCCTATCTTTGACTCTTTGTCACCTTTTCCTTATGGCTGCCTGCTTTGTGATAGTGAATACTGATTGGGTTGGAGCCTACTGACCCCCAATCTACTATGGGCTCTTCCATGTTCTTGGGCCATCTCCATTTCTTAGTAAGGAGGTGGCTGTCTCTCACTCCAACACTGCAGCTGAATATCATGCTATCTTTGGCACATCTGCCAACATTGTTTTGCTGCAACATCTTAATTTGGATGTAGATTCTAATAGTCCTATGTAATATCCCGGGTTCCTATTTCGCATTCTGGGTGATTGGCTCCTAACGCGTCCGGTTTGGACGAAACCTTAGCTAGGCGTCAGTAGAGGTTGACGCATTAATGCTCGTAAGGTGTCTTGGTCCCGTGACGTGTTAGTCACCATTGTGTTCTGTATCGCGACCGGTCAACGGGACGTGTTAGGCTTTTTTGTGGGTTGTCTGACACCTGTCACTGTGGCTGGCTTGTCAGTATGGCATGTCGGGTTGTCGTGGTCGTCCTTGTGGACGCATTGGTGTCGCGATAAGGAGACATGACGCATTAAGGTTGTTAATGCGGCATGTTGCTTTGACGTGTTCTGGGTGCCGAAGGTTTAAAGCCTTGGTTGACGCTCCTTATTCCTCTTCTTCCCTCTCTCTTGTCCCCTCTCCCCTCCGGCGGGAGATCTCCCCCTCTCTTCCTTTTATGCGTTTTGAGGTGAGATCGAGGTGGCCCGACGTCGTGGAGCTTGTATGGAGCAAGGAGGAGGCGACCAATCACACGAGAAGGCATATAATGGGTTGGTTTCTCCATTTGAAGGTAGGGATGTTTGTGCCCTTCTCGATCCGGGTGGTTTGAGGCTTGCTGAGTTTTTCGGAGGTTTCCCTTAGCTTCCCTGTACTCCCCTCCCCCATGTGGTGTGTGTGTTGTGGTTTGATGACCCTTGGGATGGCTTGATTCCGGGGTTGGCCTTCGAATTGGTAATACGTCAACTCGTTTAGACCGTTACCAGGATGGTGGCGTCCATTTGCCTGGACGTGTTACCTTTCTGTTGTAGCGTCCTCCGTTTTCAATGCTTTTGGGTTTCCTGTGACGTCATCCCATACTGACGCGTTATTGAGGCGTCTGTATTGGGAGACGCGTAACCGTCTGAGTTTCTTCAGCTAGGTTTGGGGTTTGGCCCTCGGTTGGGTTTCTACCGGTCGTCCTTCGGGCTTTGCTACGATATTTCTTCCCTTTGCAGTTGCCCTTGCCTTGGTGTGGGGTGTTTGGGTGTGAACCCTAGGGACGGTCCTCCTTGGGATCCTACCTTCGGGTAAGGAACGCGACGTGCCGATACGCCGCGTTCATTTGCTGAAGGCAACACCCATATTGGTGCGTCCTGGCCTAATAATTGGTTAACCTGAGGTTAGTCGATTATTAGCAACGCGATGGCTTCTGTGTCGTCTCTAGTGGTGGTTTGGCCAATGGGTTGCCTTTGGGCTGCTTGTCGAGCTGTGTGTTCTTCCTTCCTTCAGACCATGTTTGGTGGAGGTGTGTGCTTTGGTTGGCCGACGGCCCTCTTGAGGGTCTAGAGAGGTGGGTCTATGTGTGCCTCATGTTTGCTGGGCTTGTCAAAGTTTACAAGCCAGCTGTGTGGTGTGCTTCATTATTGTGCTTGCTCCGCTTGTTCTCTATTCATCCAGTGTTCGACACTTGAGGGCTTGTCCTGTTGAGAGGTTGTTACCGTTCCTTGGGACCTCCGTCCTCGTGAGTCCATTGAGGGAGTACTCCAGGCTACGAGCGTGCTCGAGTAAGTGACTCTGGAGCAGAGCAAAAAACAGTGGTTGGACAGTGACGCCGAGTCGTTTGTAGAGCTCTCTTGGCTGGGGCGGGGCGCCAAGGTCGTTGTGGAGTTTATTCTCGACCCGCCCAGACAGTCCCTTCTCCTATTGCCTCTCCCTACGTGGTTCCGTACTACGGTTGTTGTTGTTGTTTTGGTGTTCTCTTGAGGTAGCTCACTGACCTCACTCTTCCGGGGAGGTTGTAGGCAGGAGCCGGTACGGTTGTTGTTGTTGTTTTGGTGTTCTCTTGAGGTAGCTCACTGACCTCACTCTTCTGGGGAGGTTGTAGGCAGGTGCCGGTAGTCGAGTGGTGAGTGGCCGGTGTGTCCTTGATTGCCAATGGCGGTGGCGTGGTTGCTGTTGTTGTGACGACATTTTCTTTGCGGCATGTTTACTTGCGTGGTTTGTTGCCCTAGTCTATATGACGGTTGTAGCTTGGACGTGTCTAGCTTCTGAGGATGCTGTGGTGCTATGTGCTTCACGTTGTATCGTGGTTTATGTGTTGTGTTCTTGTTCTCGTGCTGAGTCGGGCCCTCAACCTCGCCGGCAGCCTGAGGGTTGGTGCGAGTGTGTTTCCATCCTTGGTTGGTGTATCGAGGGATGGTGTGGGGTGGCTTCCAATTCGGGTGTTTACTCGGTGTCTCCATTCCCTAGGTGCTTGTTCGTGGTGACTCCTATGCGTGTCTGCATGTGGTGCGCTGACCTCGTGGGGTGTTTAAGGCTAGCGCTGGTTGTGCTGCACCACCTGTGTATAAGTTTGTGTGGTTTCTCGACCTTGTGGTGTGTTTGAGGTTCGGGTTGGTTCTGTGTGTGGCTTCCCGACTTCGTGGGGGTCTGGGTTGGCCGTGATTGTGTGGTGAAACTCTTTTCTCGCGCGGTTGTTCTGTGGTTTCCGTGAGCTCCCTGTCTCGACGTGTATGCCGGGGGCTGCTTCCGCATTGTGCTCGACTTCGCTAGTTCTGTCGGAGTCATGTATGGCCCGACCCTGGTTGGTGGCCGTTGTGTTGTTCTGTTTCCACTATTTTGTTGCAGCTAGTATCGTTGTTTTCCAATACTTCTTTCTAGCTATAGTTAGCTTTCTGTTTTCTGGAGTTCATGCTCCTTTGGCCGGTAAGGGACTGGTAATCCCTACTGAGCCTTGTTCACAAGGCTCACCCTTGGACCCCCCTACTCTCTTCAGATAAGGGCTCATCGTCGCAGGAGCTTGATGTCAGACGGTTGCAGAGGTGGTTAGTGGCACCTTGTGCTGTCAACAACATCGAGAGTGAGAATGTGTGAGCTCTTATACTGGAGTGAGCTGAGAGTTGTGTTTCACAAGTCCTCGAGGTATGCCCGTTAAGGACCGCATCTTTCTTTTTGTACTTATGTTTTCATTTAGAATGTGTTGTACAAACTTTTGTATATATTGTTATAGCTATTTAATTCATTGGTTATCTCTCTAGACTATTCTTCTAACCCTTTCGGATCTTCGGATCCGTGGGTGGTGGCGTGGGCTCCGGAGTCTTTGGTGGGGGGTCTTGGAGGCCGGGTCGTTACATCCTACACCACTATATTACAATTGGAGTGCTTGACATATTGCAACCTCACCAGCCTTGTATATGAGTTAATGAATCCTATTAAAGTTGGTTATCATCTCATTTGTCAACACTTACTCTAGCAACCCCACTCTTCGTTATCTGATCTGCTAAGTAGGTTGTCCTCCTTTTCACCAAGTCCCATGTGACATAATGCTTCTAGGTATTGGTTGGCATCTCTTGGTGTATGGTCTATGTATGTGATGGTATCGTTAAAGTGTTGTACATATTTTGTAATTTGTTTTGGGTGTATAGGTTTCCTACATATATAAAAGGGATGCACATATATCGGCATTGATTGCCCTCATCTATAACAGAACTTCGTTATAGTTTGATCCATATTGTCACAAGAGAAGGGAATAGTAGCTCGGTGGAGCTTGTAGAGTCGAGGTTTTCTGGGCTTGATTTTTGGTAGGACATGAAGTGCGTTGCACTTATGGTGAGAGAGAATGACCAGAACACCTTTTACTAGTTGTATTCAATGCTTAGAGTGCCACATGTCATCTTGGTATTTGGCTTGTTTCATATAATGGCTTCATTTTGTGTCTTGGTTATACTTTTGGGATCCTTCCTTTTGTATAGGTATCTCTTCTTTGAGAGCTTTACGGATCCCAATTGTGTACTACTTTTTGACTTAAGGATATTTGTGGTACCATTCACTTCCCAGAGGAGAACAAAGTGATCCGACTTTTGAATATTTAAGCATGTGTCACTCCCATTAAGACCTTCTAACGAAGACATTCATATTTCTTGTGGGCTAGAACCAGCCTTTATCCCAAACTCTTCTGAAAAAATGTGTCCTTGTTAACTGAGAAATGACATCACTGCTCTTCACTATTTTTTTTGTAAGTTATATGTTCTATTTGCATCTTGCCGTACATTTTCTGGGACATTTAATGTGCTTGTCTTCTTTCTCTCAAATGGTATTATTTTATTCCATTTTCTCATGTTTTCCGTCTCCTGAGGTATCCATCATCTTTCTGCCTCTCTTTCAAGTAAGTTGTTAGTGTCAATAGTATCTTAGTTGTTAATACTTAATGACCTAAACTTCTGGCACTCTGTAGTCTATACTTCTCTTTCCCAAGAAAACTGTCGTTACCTTGAGCTTGTTTAAAACCTACCTACCACAGGTATATTTGGTGTATTATGTGGAAGAATAATTCTGTAGTTGTGAATAGGATTCATCTCCTTGACCCTAATTAGTTGGGAGACATAATGGATGGATGGTGATGACAGTGATGGTCTGAATATGAACATTAGTTTAACTAGAAATGTCTTAAGCTGTGTTAGATACCAATTTGCCATTTGAAAATATGTTTATTTTGAGAATGTTGTCAGCTATTTGACAGTGCTTGAAATTTCAGATATTTGGACCAGAGAGCAGTGGGAAAACTACTCTGGCACTCCATGCAATCGCAGAAGTACAGGTATTGAATCTATTGATTACTCTGTACCCAAAGTCATCCTTTTCATGCGTAATCCACAGTTAAAATGAATATATGAAATTTGATGACTGCTTTATCACTAGCATATTATATGTAAAAACTATGGAATTTCTGATACCTATGTTGTGTATTCAGAGACTAGGAGGCAACGCAATGCTCGTTGATGCAGAGCATGCTTTTGATCCAGCATATTCCAAGGCCTTGGGAGTGGACATAGAAAATCTGATTGTTTGTCAACCTGATAATGGGGAGATGGCTTTAGAGAGTGAGTACCTATTTTCAACAGTATCAACTCCATGTTTTACTCCAAATAAAAATTTTCAAAGCTCCCAGATAATACATAGGTTAATTATGTTAAGCGATGCCACTCGTGAGGTATTAACATTCATCATCATCATGATTATTGTAGTCATAAAGCATGATCCTATGTCTGTGGTAGGCTTTCTTGTCCCATTAACGACCAAATTAAGAGCTTTTGCTTTTGATTTCCCTAGGATGTCAATGTAGCATCAATCTCAGGTTGGTATATAGAAGATAAGACTATTGGCTGGTGCAAGGACATTTCTTTTTCAAGTACTAAGGAGAGAAAACATCCCTTGTCTCCTGGTACCCTGCCTGCTGGCTGAATCTTGTCTTATCTCGAAGGTGCACCTGCTTTCACAAGGTTGGTCCAAAACCCCTCTGTTGACACACCATACTGGGCCAGGACAAAGTCAAGGTACATTAGCATTTAAACATCTTCCAATGCACACTGGGTTGTCTTTTGATAGGAGATTCATGAAACTACTAGACAATATGAGTTGGCAAGTAGTGAGATCTAACTGTATAAAAAGAATGTGAAAGTTAATACTAAGCATTCATGATACTAAGACAACATGATAAGAACAATAAGACGGAACTTAAGTTTACACTGCAGCTTGAGAATAATAGAAATAAAAAAAGACAATGAGAAAGAAAAAGCAGAACGTAAAAGAGTATCTGCATGTTAAGCATACTAAAAAGACACTAATAAAAATGCTTGTTAAAGTATCTATACAATCAACTAATGAATAAAAGGGCAATGAAAAGGAAAACAAAAAGGTAAAAGAGTCTCTGTCACCTTAAGCATACTTAGAAGACTATGAAAAAACTGATTGTTGAAGTATATACAAAAATAACTAACTTAGGATCAGTCAATAAGACATTGATGTTGCACAGAAAGTGGATTTTAGCACTATTTTTTTTCAAATTTTCACCAAAAGATGTAATTTGATCAAGGATCTAGAGGAGAGTTCCTGTTTCACAGTTTCACCTAAGAGAAACAACATGAAAACAGTTACTCAGACCAGATCCCGCTCCTCCATAGCTGGACATTGGCATGCAAAATTAAGCCTGGAGCAACCATAAAGAGATGTCTTTGGGGGTTTTCTACAGGAACACTAGATTTGCAATGACCCCTACTAAGAGTCAGATTTTCTAAAATTATTCGTTGTTGAAAATCCATTCTCACCAGTTTCAGGCTTTCAGCCTTGAACTTGCATTGTTAACATCTCTTGGTTGATCCATATTTCCTCTATATGTGGCATGGTCAAGCCACCTCAAGATGTCGTTCCTTTATTTCTGTCTTGACAGATGCCATGTAAGCTTCCTAGTTATTACTCAGCATCCTGCATGGTTTCATTGCCACACCCCTAAACATCCTCAATTTTGTCACCTTGAATATTTTGTGTCCTCTTCATTGTTGGGCATTGTGGGGGTGCGGGAATTTTTGTACGTCGGAGGTTTCAACTTACGGGGGTAATATGTTTGAGGGTGTATATATATATATATATGTATATGCATGTGTATCTATGCATAGGCGTGTCAGACTGTTTAAGATAACTGACAAAATTTGATATTTATGAGGTACATAGGGTTAAAGGCCCTAAGCCCTCTAACATTTGTATATATATATATATATACTGGACCATTCCCCACTGACCAGAGTCGGTGTTTTTATTTACATCGAGTGAAAACTCGAATACCTTTGATACGATACGTTTATTTAAAGACCTTGTTGACTAAGGGGGTTATAAACGGCATTTGGACATCCACAATTTATATCTACCAATATTCTTCATGTGCTTGTATTTATATATTTAATGGGGTGTATGCACCACCATTAACTGTTTACAAAGCAATATCATGCCTCCACACGTGCTATTTCAAAACACGAGAGGATTTATTTACAAAAAGAGCATGGCCAATATATAGACCTGCGGTGTCTTCTTTTTACCAATTGTCTTTCACTGTCGGGCAGAGGACAGGACCGCCAAGCAGGACCAACGGACAGAGGTACTTCTCTCCCCTTTTTCTTATCTTTGTTGCCCTTTCCTTGATTTCTGCTTCTCCGATCCCCCTTGTCTTTGGCCTCTTTGTGGCCCGCTTCGAACTCGTTTATCTCAGGTATTCAAAGTAGACAAACTTGAAACTTTTTGGTCGTATCTTGACCTCCTGGGGCTTTTCGGTCGTATCTTGACCTCCTGGGGCTTTTCGGTCTTATCTTGACCTCCCGGGGCTTTTCGGTCTTATCTTGACCTCCCAGGGTTTTTTGGCCATATCTCGACATGTCCAAAGGCTTCTGCCATTATTTGACAATCCCAAGACATGGAGTGGCCTGCCATAAGCCAGGCCCAGGAGAGCGCACGCCGTTTCATAGAAGCGGCGTAGGTCCCGCTCCATTGGGCCTTGCAAACTGCATGAGCCAGGCCTCTCAGTCGTTTCTTGACTTTTTTGAGTAGTTCTGGGTATTTTCATCATTGATTGACTTTGCTGGATGCTTCTGCCATTTATCGGCTTGTTTGGACTTCTCCGCCATTTGTTGGCATTTTCTGAGAACTCCCAAGGTGTTCAGCCTTAAGTCACACTCAGGAGAGTACACGTCGCTTCATAGAAGTGGCGTGGGTCCCGCTCCACCGGGTTGGACAAAAGACGTGAACCTTCAGACTGTTTCTGTCATTTTCTCCGTCACAGGGACTTATCTTAAATTTTCTAGATAGCAGGGGTATTCTTGCAATTTTCTGAATAGCAGGGGAATTTCTACCATTTTCCCATGGATAGGGCATATTTGTAATTTAATACGTTTGCCCAAACTTTATATCTTCAGGGGTCTTTGTGTAATTTTACACAAACTTCTGCCCACATAGGGGTCTTCATGTTTTGAAGAACAAACATCCCCCGAGGGAGCTTCATCTCCCCCAAAGGAGGGGGTCTTCAAGACCGGACCTTCTCTTAACTCCTTTTCCAAAAATCCCCTTTCTTCTACTTGACCCTTGGCCTCCTATTTATAGAGGTTGGGGGGCCAAGGGAGGTCCCACAGCTATCTTTGGCCGCTTGGCGCGACTCCCCCCCCCCCCCCCCCGTGGGGGGTCTGCTGGGCGCCGAAAACCCCTTGTAGGGGGTGCGCTTTGCAGAACCCCCCCCCCCGGTGGGGGGTTTTGTGCGCAGAAACCAACCCGTGGGGGGTCTGCTGGGCGCCAAAAACCCCTTTGTGGGGGTGCGCTGTGCAGAACCCCCCGGTTCTGTGCACAGAAACCAACCCGTGGGGGGTTTGCTGGGCGCCAAAACCCCCGTGTAGGGGGTGCGTTATGCAGAAACCCCCCTGTGGGGGTTCTGTGCTCAGAGACCACCCCGTGGGGGGTCTGCTGGGAGCCAAAAGCCCCCTGTGGGGGGTGCGCTCTGCAGAAACCCCCTCGTGGGGGGTTCTGTGCACAGAAACCCTCGCCGTGGGGGGTCTGTTGGGCGCCAAAACCCCCCTGTGGGGGGTGCGCTCTACAGAAACCCCCTCTCCCCCGTGGGGGGTTCTGTGCGCAGAAACCCCCCCTGGGGTGTCTGCTGGGCGCCAAAACCCCCCTGTGGGGGGTGCGCTCTACATAACCCCCCCTTGGGGGGGGCTATGTGCATAAACCCCCCGTGGGGGGGGAGGGAGGGGGTTTGTGGGGCAATTTTGGGGGATTTTTCTTTGTTAATTTTTTGTCAACAAATGCCCCCCACGGGATGTGTGCCGAAGACGACGGCGAAGGCAGACATCATGTGCGATTTTCGTACTTTACCCCTAGTCTTAATGACTTGGCGGGGAATTGAGTTCAAAACCACAACAATGCACTTTAACATTTGTGCAACATCGCCAGCTACTTGGACAACGATTCGTTGTTGTAGTTTGGACCGACGACTAAATCTGCTATGTTTTTTGTGCTGAGCCATTGGCTCCTATTGTCCACACAAAATTTCAACTCAGGAATTCCCATAAGAGGACCTAGGAGAGCGCACATCACTTCAGAGAAGTGATATGAACTCGCTCCACCAAGCCAACTCTACGGGTGAGTTTCATTGAAGAGTTGCTCCATGGTTTTGCTTGGAGCTGACTTCGGCTTTCTTTGCCCGAGTCTTGTCTTTCTGACTTTACCCGGGAATTTTATCTTGATATCCTTCTTCCGAGACTCGCTTTGCTGGCTTCGCTCGAGGACCTGATTTGGTTGGAGAGTTGACCGGTGAGGCTTGCCTTCCTGACTTTGCTCAACGGCTTGATGTGAGATTTTCTCCTGAGACTAGTCTTTCTGACTTTGCTCAAGGTTGGGTCGGAGCCTAACTGCTGAGCCTTGCTTTTCTGGCTTCGCTCAACGACTTATCATTTGGTCGATGAGGCCTGCCTTTCTAACTTTGCTTTTCGACCTGATCTTGTGCCTTTCTCTTAAGACTTGCCTTCTTGGCTTTTCTCAGGATTCGACTTGACCTCTTCATCTTGAATTTTGTCTTTTTGGCTTTATTTAAGATTCAATGGGGGATTCTGTTACTGAGACTGACCTTCTTGGCTTTACTCAACAACTTGGCTTTGACATTTGACTGATAAAGCTTGCCTTTTCCGGCTTTGTCCTTCGACTTGATCTTGTACCTTTCTCCCAAGTCTTGCCTTCCTGGCTTTTCTCGGGTTTTGATTTGACATCTTCCTCTTGAATCTTGCCTTTCTGGCTTTATCCATATTTAGTGTGGAATTCTACTGCTGAGGCTGACCTTCTTGTCTTCGCTCAACGGCTGCTTCGTATATGAATTGCTTGACAGGCGTGGCCCTTTTGCTTGCTGTTTTTTCTTTAGTGAGAGCGACTCCCTTGCCTTCGGGGGATTTGTGGAGTCGCCGTCTTCTTCTTCTTCTTTCTTTTCTTCTTTTCCATATTGGGCTCCGAACCTCCTGCCTCATCAGAGTGAGAGAGCGCGATTATGGTCGTCTCGGCTACCGTCCCTTATATTGACCACTTATCAGTAGTGAGCACAAGGGTTATCTCGTCATCGACGACTTATATGCTTCCCCGATAGCGAGGGTAGGGATGAACCCAAAGGATATTTCTTTCCTTTTTAGAGATTTTTTCTCCACATTACCACCTCCAGCGCACTTTCGGGTTTTCGCCAAAGATGGCCCCCTTTAGATTTTTCTGTACGCCCTTTTGGGTTTTCGCACCAAGAGGTTACCCATTTTTTTCCGAGGCGCCCTTTCGGATTTTCACCTCAGCCGGGTTATAACTTTTTTACCCTTAAGCATACGGGGAGCTGCATACTTAAGTCTGTCGGGGGACCTTTTTTAAGTCCCATTTTTTTTATTCATCATTTTTTTTGAAGCTTGGTATCCAAGACGGAATTCCAGGACATTTGGTTATAGGGTTTATAATTTGGACTTAGCCTACCATTGTGGTTTGTTGGCTAAGAAGGACATGATTAGCCTACCATTGAGGTGTGTTGGCTAAGGTCGATATGATTAGCCTACCATTGAGGTTTGTTGACTAAAAAGAATATATCGCTTAGCCTACCACTTTGGTTTGTTGGCTAAATGTGGATATGATTAGCCTACCATTAAGGTTTGTTGGCTAAGAAGAATGTATGACTCAGCCTACCATTTTGGTTTGTTGGCTAAAGGGATATATGGCTCAGCCTACCATTTTGGTTTGTTGGCTAAGGTGGATATAAGGCTCAGCCTACCATTAAGGTTTGTTGGCCAAGGAGAATATGACTCGGCCTACCAGTGTGGTTTGTTGACCAAGGGGGACATAACTCAGCCTACCGTTTTGGTTTGTTGGCTAAGGTGGATATGATTGGTCTACCATTGAAGTTTGTTGGCCATGGTGGATATGGCTCAGCCTACTATTGTGGTTTGTTGGCTAAGGAGAATATGACTTGGCCTACCATTTTGGTTTGTTGATCAAGGAGGTATATGACTTAGCCAACTATTTTGGTTTGTTAGCTAAGAGAATATGACTCGGTCTACCATTTTGGTTTGTTGACCAAGGAAATATGACTTGGCCTACCATTTTGGTTTGTTGATCAAGGAGGATATAACTCAGCCTACCATTTTGGTTTGTTGGCTAAGGAAGATATGGCTCAGCCTACCATTGTGGTTTGTTAGCTAATGAAAAGATATGACTCAGTCTACCATTTTAGTTTGTTGACCCAGGGATATATGACTTGGCCTATCATTTTGGTTTGTTGACCAGGGGGGATATATCTCAGCCTACCATTTTGGGTTGTTGGCTAAGGAGGGGAATATGACTCGGTCTACCATTTTGTTTTGTTGACTAAAGAGATATATGACTCAGCCTACCATTGTGGTTTGTTGGCTGAGGAAAATCTGGCTCAGCCTACCATTTTGGTTTGTTGGCTAAGGAGGATATGACTCAGCCTACTATTTTGGTTTGTTGGCTAAGGAGTATATGGCTCATCCTACCATTTTGATTTGTTGGCTAAGAAAAATGTATGACTCGGTCTACCCTTTTGGTTTGTTGACCAAGGAAATATACTTCAGCCTACCATTAAGGTTTGCTGGCCAAGGGAGAGATGACTCAGCTAAGGAGGGTATGACTCAGCCTACCATTTTGGTTTGTTGGCTAAGGGGCATATAACTCGGTTTACCATTTTGGTTTATTGACCAAGGAGATATGACTCAACCTACCACTGGGGTTTGTTGACTAAGGGGAATATGACTCGGTCTTCCATTTTGGTTTGCTGACCAAGGAAATATGACTCATAAATGAGATTTTTTTTTCATTTCATTTCAATTTTTTTTTTTCAAATTACCAACCCCTGTGCCCTTTCGGGTTTTCGCAGAAGTTGGCTCCCTCTGCCTTTTTCCAATGTGCCCTTTCGGGTTTTCACGTTGAGGGGTTATCTATTTTTGCCTGAGGCGCCCTTTTGGGTTTTCACCTTAGCCGAATTTCAAGTTTTTTTACCCTTGGACACTCTTTTTGGGGAGCGACCAAGTCCGCCGGGACATCTCTATTTTTGGTCCCATTTATTTTCCTTTTTTTTTTCATAGGCACATGTGCCCGACTTTAGCCTGGTTCAGGCATAGGGACATCGAAGGGTGGCTGCCCCCGAAATTCATATTTAGGGGCATAATAAAGTTTCAAATGCCTGCCATTTAGCGGCGGGAAGAGGCGCTCGCCAGTATGTGTCGCCAGCGTGTATCCTCCTCCTTCATAGACTCCCACGACCACATACAGTCCGCGCCAACTAGGTTGGAGTTTGCCGCTTGATCTTCCTGCTATGACTTCTCTTTGTTTGACCATGATAATGTCACCTTTCTTGAATGCACGATGCCTGACTAGCTTATCATAGGCCCGAGTCATGCGGGCCTGGTAAGATTGGAGATGCTTATTGGCTTCCAACTTTTTGCCTTCTAGGTTGGACAATTCCTCCAACCTTCTTTCTAATTCTTATCGCTGCTCAAGTTGGAAGCCAGTATGGACGGCTACCCTGCAAGATCATGACTTCAACCCCATATACCAGGAAGAAAGGGGAGCACCCGGTGGGGGTTCTATAGACCGTCCTATACGCCCAGAGTGCTTCATGCATTTACTCCCCCCAGTCGCGTTTGCGATTGCCGACTATCTTGGCAAGCAGCTTGCAGAGGGTTTTGTCGAAGGCCTTGGCTAGACTGTTGGCTTGAGGATTATAGACTGTTGATGTCCTCCAGTCTATGTTGAATTTGGCAGCCAACACATATATTGTTTTGTTTTTGAACAGTGTACCGTTCTGATACGATTTAGTGAGGGGTGCCAAACCTATAAATTAGGTGTTGCTTGACAAATTTAGCGACAGCTACTCTGGTCACCTCCCGTAGGGGGATTGCTTTCGCCCATCGGAGAAATAGTCGGTGGCCGCCAGTATGAATTTGTGGCCGCCGGAGGATGGTGGGAAAGGTCCCACAATATCCATTCCCCATTCCACAAAGGGCCATGTGGGGGTTGTTGGATGCAGTTTGTTCGGAAACTTTACCGAACTGAAGGCCTGGCACTGATGACATGCGTGGGCATGTCAGACACAATCCGTGTACATGGTTGGCCAGAAGAAACCTTTTAGCTTGATGTTGATTTTCATTTTATCTCCTGCCTGATGCGCCCCGCACAGTCCAAAGTGGACTTCGTGCATGATAACTTCGGCTTTCTTGGGGGAGAGGCACCTTAGGAGGACGAACTTGTCTTTTTAATGGACAAACCGATACAATTGGTCGCCGACCAATTGGTATGACATGGCCTGCCGCAACAGTTGGATTCTTTCAGCCCGATTTGGGGGCAGCCAACTGTTCTTTATTTTGATGACCGGCTGGCGCCAGTTTTCTTCTTGGGTGGTTTCTTCTTCAAGGGTGTCGACCTCTATGATTTCCGGTTGAATTCATCTTCCAACACGCTGGGCATCAGCCTCCTATGTCGGACAGTTATACCCAATTCCTCTTCAGGGGGGAGCTTTAGAGCGGACACCAATTTGGCTAAAGCGTCTGCCTGAGAGTTCTTGCTTCTGGGGACATGCCCTATTTCAAACAGATAGAATCTCTCACAGAGCTTCATTACTTTGGCATGATATGGGATCAGCTCTTATTTTCGAACATCATAATCCCCTAGCACTTGACGGATGAGTCTCCGTAGACTTTTATACATTTGATGCCCATTTCGGCAGCTAGTTGAAGACCCACAATCAACACTTCATATTCAACTTGATTATTGGTCAATGGCTCCATGAGGGCGCATGAATTATGGAGGATCTCCCCTTGTGGAGTCATCAGAACGATATCTGCTCCGGAGGTGAACGTTGTCGTGCCGTCGCTTTGCTTGACCACTCGAGTGACACCATCAAAATAGAGCTCCCAATGTGGAAGCTCAATGACAAGAGTGTTTCCGCTTTCTTGAATAGGGGACTCTTCTTGTTGACAACCCTCCCCTTGAGGGGGCAAGAGCGTTTTCTCCTCGGGAAGTTTGAACTCGAGGGGAGAGCCTGTCGGGAGTGGATGTGCTACTAGAAAAGCAGCCATGCCTTTTCCTTTGATTGCTTTTCTTGGGACGAAGGTAATATCAAACTCCATAAGGAGTAGAGCCCACTTTCCTAGCATCCCTGACAACACAGGTTGGTCGAGGAGTACTTTTAGCGAGTCTATCCTCGAGATGAGGTTGACTTGGTGGGCCAATAGATAATGCCTTAATTTCTTGACGGCAAATATCAACGCCAGACATACTTTTTCCACGGTGGAGTAGCGATGCTCTGGGCCCACCAACATTCTACTGAGGTAGTATAACGGCTGCTCTTTGCCTTCCTCATTTGTCTGCACCAAGAGCGCCCCTATTGACGTTACCATGGCAGCAATATAGAGGATGAGCGGCTTCCCTTTCACCGAGGCTCCCAACACGGGAGGAGTAAGGAGATATTCTTTGATTTCTTCAAAGGTATCTTGGCACTCTTGATCCCATATCAAGGGGCTCCTTTTTTAATCAATTTGCTGAAGGGAGCGTATCTGCCTGAGAGATTGGAGATGAACCGCCTGATATAGGCTAGCTTCCCCTGGGGCGATTTCAGCTCCGTCAAAGTTTTTGGTGGCGACAGTTTCTTGATTGCCTTGATTTTAATGAGATCAATTTCTATCCCGTGGTAATTGACGATGAAGCCGAGGAATCTGCCACTCGAAACGCCAAGGTGCATTTCATTGGATTCATCTTCAGTTGGTGCTGGCGAAGCCTTTCAAAGACCTGATGTAAATCGCTCAGATGGTCTCCTCGCCTCTTGGTTTTAATGACCAAATCATCAACATAGCATTCGACCGAGCTGTGAAGCATTTCACCAAAAATCTTGGTTATCGCCCTTTGATAGGTGGCCCCAGTATTGTTTAGGCCAAAGGACATTCTTTTATAGTTGAAGATCCCTTTGGGGGACCTGAAGGCAGTATGATCCTTATCTTTGGGAGCCATACATATTTGATTGTAGCCGGACGACCCATCCATGAAGGATAATGCTTCATGCCGGTGGTCATATTATTATCAACCATTGTTTCGATGATCGGGATCGGGAAGTCGTCCTTCGGGCATGCTTCATTCAAGTTTCTGTATCTATACAGATTCGGACTTGGCCATTCTTCTTTTTCACCAGCACTATATTAGCCAGCCAGGTGGGGTAGATGCTGGGCTCGGTGAAGCTGACTTCGAGGAGTTTATCCACCTCAGAGTTCACTTTGAGCTCCATCTCGTGGCACATGCGCCTTTGGGCCTGTTTGACCGGCTTTGCTGTGGGAAGTATCGACAGCTCGTGCTCGGCCACAGAGGGATCCAGGCCTGACATTTCCTTATATGTCCACGCAAAACAGTCTTTGAACTCTAGTAAGAGTCAATGATATGACTATCTCTTCTCTTCATTAAGGAGGGCACTGACAAAGATTGGTTGGGGTTCGTCTGGTTCCCCAAGGTTGAGCTCGACCAGTTCATCCACGGTAGCTTGCCCACCATCTTCAAGTTCGTATGGCACCTGCTGTAGATCGATGAAGTCCTTTTCGTCGTTAGAGTCGGTGACGTGGACGTCATAATATCTAAAGTCATCCTCGGCGAATGAGCAGATTCTGGAGCGGTGCCTCATTTGTAAGGACGAATATATCCCCTCCTTCCTGCGGCTTTGTTGTGGAGGCAGGATGTTGTCCACCAGCATGGCAGTGATTAGACGAGGGTACGAGCCCAACAGTGTTGACCGCATAGTAGGCCTCGAAGTCTATTCTTCGATTATAGCTCAACCCCCTTGTATCTTTCGTGGAGTAGGGAGGTTGCCCTCGGAGTTGCTTTGGGTACCATAGTTGGTGGAAATAATCCCGCTGAGAAGGATCTTGCATCTGCATGATCTTCTGCTTATGGCATAACTCCTTGATGCGCCCGGACATATCATCCATTTCTTGGATAGGTTCAAGGGCAATTTGAGGCACCTGACTCCAGCTGAAGTCGTCTTTAAGGGGCCCATATGGGAGTAAATCCCCCTTGTAGAAGATGATCGACTTGAGGGTCTCTTCTTTCTTGAGACTCTCCCTTCTTTAATAGGTGACGATGAACGTCTTTAGCCGTTCCACCTTATGCTCCTCTCTATGGAAGGACAGCTGCATGCATGCCGGAGGCAAGGAGATGCTTTTGTTGATTGCCTCGCCAATGGCATTTGCTTCATAGTTGATTTCCTGCCTTTTCGGACAGCTTGGCCCAGGGTCAATAGACTCGACCCGAGACCGAGTTGGTGGATCTCGAGGAGATCTTTATTGACAGTGAAGAGCTCTTCCTCTTCTTCATTTTATTTTTCTGGACTCCCACCGGCATTTTGCTTTCCTTTGCCATTTAGTGCAGTCGAAGGCTCGCTAAGGGGTTCGTTGAAATATAACTGGGCATCCGCCAAATTGCACTCATTTAGACGAAAAGGGGCCCGATCGGTGAAGACTGTATGCTGTTCTCCCTCCTTGACATATTTTATGCACTGGTGGAGCATCGAAAGGATGACCCGATTTTCATGCTGCCAAGGCCTTCCCAGGAGAGCTTTGTATGATGTGTTGGCATTGATAATGTAGAACACGACCTCAGTGGCTAAGTCATCCATGATCAGTTGTACTTCCACCTTCCCGAAGGCGTTTTCCGAGTTCTGATTGAGCCCGACGATTCTAACATCATTCACCCTCTGTAGGTAGGGCATAAGATATAAAGACTTGAAAATCTTGAGGGGCATATATTGACAGATGTCCCGGGGTCAACCAGAATTTGGTTGAGTTCATGCCCATTGACCTTCCCTTGCATATACAAGGGGCGGTTATGGTATAATGACTCCATAGACCTCGGGCTCCTGTAATATCTTGATGAGGGCCCCTCTCAACCATAGATGGCAAAATCGGCTGAGTCGGGTCGGAGTTGGCCGACTCTGAGTCGGGTCGGCCCTTGGCGACCCGACTTGGGGGGTGGAACAACGACCCACCATGGAGCTACATGGAATCGGGGTGAGTCGACCGAAATCGGGTGGAGTCGGGCCGACTCAGCCCGACTCAGCCCGACTCATCCCGACTCCACCTGATTCCAGGTGGACTGTATGTGGTGTAACCGATTCCCTCAGGTTACCTTCAGGATCCTCTTCGGGCAGGGCTTCAGGATCCCCTTATTTACCTGAATATCATTTAAGTAAATGTTATAATTTGTTGTTTCATTTACTTAAGATATATATGTAAATAAGGAAGTACCCCCCATTTGAATCCAATAAAAATATCAAAAAAAATCATCTCTTACCAATAAAAAGTCAACTCTCCTATCGAAGAGAAAATCACAATTTCGGTGATTTTAGCGAAATGTTAACTTTCTAATCTCTCGTAATTGGTCTATCTAAAAATTTGATAATTCAAATAAACCATATGGAACACTAAAAATTCAAAGTTCGGTAAAAAAGTCAAACGTGCATATGACTTCTCCAAGGGAGCCACTCTCCTACTGACAACACTTAGTCTGCTTGAGACCTCTCAGGATTTGGTCAAACCTAAACTATCACCACTCAAACTCATGAGAATTGTCACTTTCTAAGACTTTTTCAATTAGAAAGTGAAAAATTTCATGAGTTTAGGTGATGATAGCTTAGGTTTGACCAAATCTTGAGAGCTCTCAAGCAAACTAAGTGCTGTCAGTAGGAGAGTGGCTCCCTTGGAGAAGTCATATGCACATTTGACTTTTTTTACCGGACTTTGAATTTTAAGTGTTCCATATAGTTTATTTGAATTATCAATTTTTAGATAGACCAAATTATGAGAGATTAGAAAGTTAGCATTTCGCTAAAATCACCGAAATCATGATTTTCTTCTTCGATGGGAGAGTTGACTTTTTATTGGTAAGAGATATGATTTTTTTGATATTTTTATTGGATTCAAATGGGGGGTACTTCCTTATTTACATGTAATATCTTAAGATTTACTTAAATGATATTCAAGTAAATAAGGTATCATAGTTACCGTTGCTCTGTATTGTAATATGAACATATGTGTAACTAGACTATAGATATACCCAAAATGTTATATTACTATATATTTTTAAATAATTTTTACTGATTTTTTTGTGATTTTTTGTGATTTGTTTTTCAATTTTTAAACCTTTTTTAAACCTGGCCGACCCAGGGTCGGCAGATTTCATTGGAGTCGGCTGGATCCAAGGATCCGACCCGACCCGAGTCGGGGTCGGCTGGGTCCGACTCACCCAGCCGACCCGACTCTGCCATCCATGCTCTCAACTCCTTGCTCCAAGCGATAGCGTCCCATACAATGATATTGGCAGGGAACCACTTCATATGCTGTATAATCTTGCGGTCAGTTCGAGCACGAATTTGACCCAACGTCAGGACCATGTCTGCCAAGGATTGTGGCGGCTGCCCGAGCTTGTTGCTTTGCTGCGCCCCTGGCTGTTCATCTGGCCTCTCTTTAAATAAAGGGGCCAAGAGACCTTCCTCCGGGGATGATGTCTCATTTTTATCTTCTTCAAGTGGAGCCGGCTGACCAGTCTGTGCGATAACCTTTTTGTGGAGGAGCTCGCTTATAACCTCCTCCTGCTCTTCTTCTTCGTCAGAGGGGTCGAAGACGAAAGAATTCACCCGCACTTCTATTTCGGGGATGAGTATTTCGGGGATGAGTTGGGGCTTTTCGCCCCGGAGGACTATGACTTTGCTAAGGCTCGGCGAGTCGGGCTTCTCACCGGGAGGTAGGGTAGACTTCTTTCCTCGTCCGCGACCCTTTCCTCTGCCTCGATTGCGGCATCGATAAGTCGCCGCAGTGGTTTTGCCAGTTGGAGGCTGCAAGCTTGCGGGCGGCGGTATCGACACCATATTGCAAGAGAAGTTCTTCCACATATCTTCCAACTTCTCGATAGTGATTTCGTTCTCCTTGTAGAAGGTGGCCAATTCTTCGGGCAGAGGCAGTTTCTCGCCTTCTTGTACCTTTTGGAGCATTTGACGGAGCCAGTTTTTGAGTTTGATTTTGCGCTCCATCTCTTCCCAAGGGGTATATTTGTTCAGAGCAGGGTTTGGCGTGCCGGATCGAGCCGGCCCGATTTGGGCGTATCGCATCGGATCACAGAGGATCCGATGCGCGGCTCGGGCGATGCGGGCGGATCCTCTGTAAACAGCGGATCGAACCCGATGCGCCCCGATCCGGCCCGATACTGGCGCATCGGGTTCGATCCGCCCGACACCCTTAAGGGTGTCGGCGATGCGCTGCGAATCGGGACTCTACAGTCCCATTCGCAGCGCAGCAGACCGCAGCCCCTTTTACCCCCCCCCCCCCCCCCCCCCCCCCGTTTTCAGGTTTTTTCAACAAAAACCTTAGATTTGCATGCCAATCCACAAGTGGAGGCTTCCATGAGTTTGCATCCATTTGGAGGTGGATTTGGAGGCATTCAACCCTTCTTCTTCAAGTTTTTTGGAGGTTCTACCGGGCTTTGAAGGTAAGCCTCCATTTTTCTTCATTTTTCTATTTTTTCTTGGTGTATGGGTTAGATCTTGTTAGGAAATGTTGTTGCAAGTGATTAGTGTACACTTGCAACCATTTCTCATCAAGATCTACAAGTTTTTCATGTAGATTTGAAGATTTTCCCTAAAATATGATTTTCTGAAAATAATTTAAAAAATCTTAGAAATTTTTTGAACAATAAAAAATTGATAGGAAGGTGTTGTATAAGTTCTATATCATGGTTAGAACTTGATTCCATAAGAAGTTTATGTATAATTATTTTAATTAATAATTATATTAAAATTTTAAAAATAAATAAAACTTGAATTTACAGAAAATACCTATGGAGGTGTGAATGTATTTGTAATTTTGTATGATCTTGTGATTCATGTCTATGAAAAAATTATATAACAACACTTTCCCCTAAAATATGATTTTTTGAAAAATAATTTAAAAAATCTAAAAAAGTGTAAACAACAAAATTGATAGGAATGTGTTGTATAACTTCTATATCATGGTTAGAAGTTGATTACATAAGAAGTTGAGCTAGAATTAATTTATGTTCTTACATTATTAATAATTAAGAAGTAAGAAGTTGATTACAGAAATTATATATGAAGGTGTGAATGGATTTCTGTGATCATGTGTTCATGTATATAAAAAAAATATCATATAACAATTAAGAAGTAAGAACACTTTTTTATAGTGTTCAAATTCTGAGATTGAAATTAATTTACTGTTAATTTATTAATTATTTTTTTGTCCTTGTAGATGGCACCGAAAGGGGTTCTGATGATATTGGGTGGCAGCATGGCATCATGGCATATGTTGGAAAATAGGCACAACTTCAAGTGCAATTATTGTGGTTTTACGGGACAAGGAGGTGGGGTCTCCCGTTTGAAGAAGCACCTTGCTGGTGGTCGACTAGCAGGCTACCATGACGTGCAGGGGTGTAAGTCGGTGCTAAGAGAAGTTAAGAAGCTTATGATTGAACACCTTAAACAGGTTCGGGCAGAGACAGCAAGAAAGAAGGAGATAAGGAGATCCAAGAGAGGATTATATCAGGAAGGGAACGAGATGAAGACGTTGATGATGAAGTTGAAATGTATGCAGAATATGTGCCTGATCCTGATGTGCAGGAAAGGCTAGCCAGAGCACATAGCAGGGCTGAGGCATGGGAAGGTGATCAAAGGGCAGCCCACAGAGTAAGTTTTCAGGGAACTCAACATGAGCTTGGCAGTGGCAGTGGCTCAGGTAGGTGGCAGTGGCTCCCGTCGATTTTCAAATGTGGGAGATTATTTCACTCGGCCCCCTCCCACACAAACACAAGTACCAGAACAAGGCAGACATAACAAGAGACCCACAGGTGTGCAAATTGAGGATGTGGACCCTTATGTGTATCCTAGGGAGCATGGCAAGCAGACTAGGATTGATGATGCATACAACTAGTAGGGGCCGAAATACAAGGTGGGTCGAGCAATTGCAAAGTGGTGGCACCATACAGGGTTACCATTCAATGCAGCGAACAGTCCATATTACAAAATTGCAATACAGGAGGTTCAACGTGGAGGCCTACATGTGCAGCCTCCTACAGCTAGGGACTTGGCTGGGAAATATTGCAGGAGGAAGTTAATGAGATCAAATCTTACATTGACGACCTTAAGAAGAAATGGGAGAAGTATGGTGTCACACTGATGTGTGATGGTTGGTCGGGCATCACAGGAGCAGCCTCATCAACTTCCTGGTGTATTGTGATGGACAAGTCTTCTATCACAAATCTGTTGACGCATCTGATAGAGTACACAACTATGAATACATTATGAGTTTGATGCGAGAGGTTATTGAGGAGATTGGTGAGCAATATATTGTGCAGGCGGTAACAGATAATGGAACTGCATACAAAAAAGCAGGGGAGGAGTTGATGAAGATTTATCCTCATCTTTACTGGACCCCATGTGCTGCCCACTGTGTTGATTTAATGCTTAAAGAGATTGGGACATTGCAACCCGTAAAGATGGTCGTGGATGCAGGGCAGAAGATAACACGTTTCATCTACAATCATCATCTGGTGTTGGCGTGGATGAGAGAGTCCACTGGTGGAGAGTTGTTGAGACCGGCTGTCACCCGCTTTGCAACAAATTTTGTGGCATTACAGAGCCTATTGAAGCACAAGGATGGATTGAAACGCATGTTCAGGGGTGATAAATGGTTGCAGAGTAATTTTGCTGGAACATCTGATGGAAAGGAGGTGGAAGCATCATCAACAGCTCCAATTTTTGGGACCGGGTCTTCAAGCTGGTTCAGATCATTGAACCTCTATATGAGGTGTTGAGGGTGTTGATGGGGATAGGAGACCATTTATAGGATTGGTATATGCAAAGCTTGAAGCCGCGAAGAAGAAGATCCGTGAAGTCTCACCTCGGCATGTACACTTGGTCTTGGATGTTGTTGAGGATAGATGGGACCGGCAGATGAGTAGAGATCTACATATGGCGGGTAAGGAAACTGATGGTAATTTGTAATGCACTAAGTATTAATGTATTTTACAACCATTGATATTTTATACGTCAATTGCAGCATATTATCTCCACCCTGCATACCATTACACACACGAGCTGGCATATGAGGATGACTTGACGGCTGCTTTTACAAGGTTGTCGAAAGATTGTCAAGAAGTCCTGTGCAAGCGGCAGATGCCATTGATGAGGCAAGTATAGGATTATCATCTTCCATCCAAAAAAATACTTGAATTTCATATGCATGATGATCAATTTATTAAATGCAGATGAAGAGTTTTCGGGAAGCTATTGGGACCTTTGCTGAGCCATCTGCCATTGCTGGTCAGGAGCGTGTAGAGGGCGGTAACATGCTTCCAATTTCATTTTTTATCATTGCAACTTAATGGTTGAGGTCTGATTGAGATAATTGAATTTGGAAGCAGCTGATTGGTGGTTCAACTTTGGGCATACTGCGCCAACATTGAGGAAAATTGCAGTGAAGATCTTATCGCAGACTTCCTCATCTAGTGGATGTGAGAGGAACTGGAGTACGTTTGCATTGATACACACCAAAGTGCGGAATAGATTGTCATATAGGTGCTTGGACCAATTGGTGTACGTGTACTACAATATGAGGTTGAGGGTCAAACATCTCACACAAGATCCAAAGCAGCGTGGGGAGGTGGAATATGATCCTGTTGATATTGGGTTCCTACGAGATGAAGAAGACCCAATGGTCTTATGGGTTGTACGAGCAACAACAGAGCGGGGGGAGTATGAGTTAGATGAGGAGGCAGATGATCCTGACGATCCACCTCGCCCTAACACTTTCCTAGCAAGGGCGGTAGCAGAAGCAACAGCAGAGGAGGAGGGAGATCGTGTGAATGTGGGACAGCCATACTCCCCTCATTATGAGATGGATCCAGAGGCTGAGGTGGATCTTCTTGGGGACATAGAACTGGAGCTTCATGAGCGCAGAGGAGGTGGGCGAGTAATTTCTTTCATTTATCTTACATATTGTATCAATTACATTTGTGCTAATGTATCATGTGGGGGCTATTGCAGGTGGAGGACATGGTGATGATGATGATGATTTTGAGAGGTTAATGGAAGGCCTCCCCCGCACACAATCTAGAAGGAGAGGGTCATCTACCCAGGATGCCCCTCCCTCACAATCTACAAGGGCTCCCACATCATCTCAATTGGCAAAAGGGAAGCAAATAGCAACAGAATCCCGCCGAAAAAAAACTGGTGCAACAGAGTCCCGACAAGTAAAGGAGTTGTTATACGAGAGCCACCTCCCGCCCCAGCACAAAAAAGAAGGGTTGATTTTCTGGTTGGGGATCCAAGAAAGGCAAGAAAGGTGCTACCGTTGTTGAAGATCCACTTGACATTGCCGATGCAGAGACTTTGGATCCAAATGCAGATGACGAGACACCGTCTCCGTTGGATTCACCCCGATTGCCCAATAGCGCCTCCCATGATTCGATGACTACTGGTAGGTCATCATTTTGTATTGCACATTACGTTAATGTATTTGTATTTGTACTAACCTATCTTAAAATTATATTGCATTTGTAGGTGGTTCTTCTTCAGATGCTGGAGGTGACAGTGGTGGTAACGGTGGAGGTGGAGGTGGTGACGGTGGTCAGGGAGGAGGAGATGGTGACGATGATCAAGGAGGAGGAGGTGGTGGGATGGAATTCACAGAGGAGCAATTTTATGGGGGTGCAACACAAGATAGTAGTCATGGTGCCCCAATGCGGTACAATAGAAGGCAGAAGTTTAGACCTGGCAGTCAAGCAAGAGGTTCACCAGTGGATTCCCATAGCTATGACACTATGATATCAGACTTCGAGAGGATGAGTACACAGAGTCTGTCGGATCCTATGGCGGCCATAGCTATCACCCCGAGTCCACTAGCACAGACTACTCTAGTGGGTACGGACCGTATAGTGGGTACATTGCCACAATAGGCTACCTTGGTCCATCTCCATATATGCATCCTCCTCCTGCATTTTCTGTTCATATTCCAGTTCAATTTTTTCTCCTGTGGAGGATGTACAAATGGCACAACTAATGTAATCCATCCCGGCACAGGTGTGGGACCATTATCTAAGTCAATTTCGTCAGAGATACCATACCATGATGACATTAGATGAGTATCGTAGTTTTGTGTCTCGAACAAAAGGTCATCACCTTATTGGAGAGCTTCCCTCAGAGTCAGATGAGTCAGAGTCCGTGCCTATCCAATTCCAATGGAATGCATACGATCCATATCAACAAGGGCATTGGGGATATTAGAGTAAGTCATTGTATTGGAATTGAGAGTTTGATAGTTGTATTGACTTTGTGCAATGTAAATATCTTTCAATTAATGAGTTTCAATTTATTTTCACTCTTCTAATACTTTTTTTTATTGAAAATAAATGTTTTTATAGCAATTACATGATATAATCTTATGGAATATGATGAAAGATATTTACAAGAGGCCTAAACCACACAATTATTCAAAAAAAGGCCAGATTCAAAGGAATCGGCCAAAAAATGGGTCATAAACAGGGGTTCTGCCCGAATCCATGCGAATCGAATTGAATCGGTTCGATCCGCCCGAATCGGATCGAATCAGGCAAAGCCCGATTCGGTCCGAATCGGCGATGCGCCAAACCCTGGTCCAGAGGAACACCCTTGGTGGGCTGGAGGGACATATTCCTCCAGCTCATCGATGAGCTTTTGCAATTTCTGGAGTGGGGTTAGCTTCAGCGGGGCCATCATTACCGCGGCTTGTTCAGCCTACTTCTTCAGGCGTTTTTTTAGGTTCTTCTGCCTATTCTTTTCTTGTTTCTTTGCTTGTGCCACTTCAAGTGGCGATGGATCTTTTGCTTGCACAATTGTTTGAGAGGTACTCTCTCGGCAGGAACGATTATGCGACCCTCTCCTTTTAGGGAATGTTAGGAGAGAGCGTTTCTTGGGGGCCTCAGTAACCCAGTCAGCTCCATCTAGCTGACGTTGAAAGGTGAATTGATCGTCTGCTCGATTATTTCGAGCGGCAATTCCTGGAATTCGGCCATATAAAGGCCAGAATCTTGGGATGTTGGCTCCAGCATGGGCTCCTTACCCCTTTGGTCTTCATCTCGCCGCATGGGAGGTTTGGAAGACTCTGGTTGGGTCCCGGTCCCGCTGCTTTGTTCGGAGTTGGGTCGAGAATGTCCATGCTGGACACGACCCTCTTGACTATGCACATGCCCGACTCCTCATTTGGAGATAAATTTCCAAGCTGCTACACCGAGGCCCTGCCCCCTGAGCTTTGTCTGCAAGGGGTGTGACTTGATGCTGGCGGGACCTCTTCTTTTGCTGAGGTGATCGCCACAGAACTTGCTCCGTTGGGCTTTTAACATTAGTCGGGGACCGCGTCGGTGGTATGATCCACCCCTGTTCATCGAACGCAGGTCCCTTGACATTTGCTAACTGCATATAATCAGTTTGCTCTAGTTCCCGCTGAGCTGTTTCCCTGGCTCTTTTCAAGACCATGGAATTACCTTCCGAGTCGATCTTTCCCCTTTGTATCAAGGTCTCGATCCAATCTCAGACAATTGGACATTTGTCCATAGGATGCAATGGCATGGCATGATACCGACAATACATGGGGTAGTTTATCTCCTCCTCAGTGTATGTTGGCGGCGGGTCATGCGTCATTATGTAGTTTCCTCTCAGAAGATTATCAAAAATCTTGTCGATGCTCCCTTTCATAGAGGAGTTTTGATGAGAAAGCTGCCATCCTGGATACCATAGGGTGGGGACAGTGCTGGAGGAACCAGCTTCCATCATCTCCAACTTCGGGAATGTGAACGCCGCTGCTGTATAGATTTCCGGCGGATGGATGACGTTAACCGAGTAGGTAACAACGTCAGTTGACTGATTCGCCCATCCACGAATGTGAGGCTGTGGTGGATCAACACGGGAGTTGCCCGGGTCGATGACTCCTTGGTTGATCCAGGCTTCACAACAGTCTTCCAGGTCACGTCCTGCGACTTGGTGATATATGCAGTAGTTCGCCGGGGTGCTTATCGGTGGCGGGCAGTCTAACAACCCTCCCTGTAGGCTGGCACGAAAAATCGCCAGAGTCCGATGGTGCGGGAAAGAATATAGTCTTTCTGCTGCCTCATCGTCAGACGGGCTTGAAGATTCTTTCGAGAGCCATCCTCCAGACAAGGGACGAGTCGGGAGTGCAGATGCGGCCATTGGGGCTAGTAGTCTATGATGGAGAGCAGTTAGACGCTTGTCCATACCCCTCAAGTATAGAAGCACCCTGTGTTGGCCATGTCGCAATGATTGGACTTGTCTTTCGAGGCTTTGCACCGCTTCTGGCAACGACCTATGTCCAAGGGTCGAGAAATGATGGGTCTTGTGCCCGTTTGTGGACCGAGAGTCCCATGGATTGGCCCCAGACATATCTGGTCTTGGGATCGGAGTATTGACCTGGATCACATTGACCGATTGCTTTGATTGATCCCAAGCATGGGGCTATAGGGGATCGACCAAGCCGCCTTGCATTGTGATAAGGCGGCTCTGAATCAGCTTTTGCACTTCATTTTTAAAGACATGACAATTTTCAATGGAGTGCCCCAGCATGCGGTGATACAGGTAATAATTTGGCTCATTCACCCTATCGACCTCACCTGGCCTTTTTGGTTCTGGGAGTGTGATCAAGCTATTCTTCATGCATAGGCTGAAGAGCTTTCTTGTATGCTCCCTTTTGAAGGAGTATGGTGTATTCATGCGTTCGGGTAGCGAAGGCGGAGGTGGCCTCCCCTCTACCTTCTTGCTTGGGCGCCAGAGACCAAGGGCTTCTTTCTTTGATCCGCGGGGGTGAAGTCCACAACATTGACTTCTTTACCGGCGGCACACTCCTTATTTGACTTGTTTCTAGAGGAAGCGTGCACCGGGTTGTCGGCGAAGAACATTTCGATTTCCGCGATAACCGAGTTGAGTTGGTCGAAGCCTTTGATGTTGGTGCCTAAGAGCTTTTCGCTTATTTCGGCCAACATGCCCCGCTGACAGATGGTTATAGCATCCTCTTGCGTCGGGGGATTGTCACACCTCATGTTGAAGTCTCGCTACCGCTTGATGAAGTCGAGTGCCGTTTCGCCCCTTCTTTGTTTAAGGGAGCATAGCTCGGCGAGCGACACCTTTCTTTTGGCTGTCTGGAAACGGTCGATGAATTTCTTTTGCAAATGGGCCCAATCAACGACGGAGTTGGGCCTTAACCTTGAGTACCATTGGAAGGCAGTACCTCTCAGAGAGGTTGCAAAATAATGGAGGAGGTAGGATTCATCAAATGCCAGATCTCCCATTGCCGTTACATAGTAGGCCAGGTGCTCATTTGGCGAGCCCTGTCCGTCAAACTTTTGCAATTTTGGTGCCTCAGGGCAATCCGGTGGCAACTTTTTGAACTGATGGTGGACGGGATACGACACATTGTATAGATCTACAGTGGCGGTCCCCTCGCCTCGTTGAGCGAAACAGTCATCCACAATCTTTTCAATCATCCGCCGCTGGGCAACGATGTCTTCAGCTGCGAAGGCCTGAGAGTTTATGCCCCGGCACGGCTACTGGGCTGGATCGACAGTATGGTTGTTGGGTACGGCCGCCTGTTGATTGACATCGGGCAAGTTGCCAGGTTGATGTCTTCTCCGAGCATTTTGGTTTGCCGTCGGCATAAGGCGGCGTGGTGCATTTGCACCAGCATGTTGTCCCATCTTTATCATGAGATTGGCCATCTCAGTCTGCCAGCACTTCATAACCTCATATTTGGCATCATCGACATCGCCTGAAAAGCAGCCCTGGATGGCGGTACAAAGAACGGCTCGAACCGTCCTCTATCTATCGGGAGGTGTCTATCCTCGGGGTGGAGGCTTGCACCCTCGTTTTTGTCCGCTCCTTCACGGTCATCTCGGATTTGGCCCGGGAGTAGTCTGTGGTCATGTTCAAATGGTGGTTCTATGGTTGGCCCTTGATTTGATGGTCCAGCCTGACCACTGTGCTGTCCTTGGGGAGGTCTTCTGGCAGCACTCCGAGTATATTGGTGGACCGCATCACCTCTACGGCCGGGTTCATCTACCCTGGCTAGGTCTGCGAGGACACCGGATGGCTCGACCAGGTCTCTGTCGGAGGCATAACATGTGAAGATCTTCATCCCTCCACCTTCTTCGTGAGTCCGCAACACCCTTCGCTTCTTTGGCTTTTGTGCGCCTGGGCGAAATGTTGCCCCTAGCCTATCGAAGACTGAGGTGCTCAGTCTTTCGAAGACTGAGACTCGTGGTGTGGGAGCTCCATTGCAACTTCTGTCTTCCCCTGGGATGGGCTCTGCCTGAGAGGAGACGAAGTTGGGCTTCTGATATATACCTCTCCTCTTTTGTCCGCGAGGACGAGGAGGTTCAGGGTTTTGAGCTTTTTTTGGTTTAGAATGTTGTTTCTTCGAGTTTTGTGCGGGTTGACCCACTCTCCCTTGCTTTATCTGCCGGGCCTCCTACTTGGTGACCCACATCTGCCTCATTTTGCGAGGCTGGTGAGGCGTCGAGCTGGACATTTGCTCAGGTTGGGGTCCTTTTCGGGAGCCCCGCTTGCTTTGCCGCATCCCCTGGAGGGGAGCGAATTGGTTGGAGGTGGATATGGTGAGGACGCATCTATCCTTTGGCATGATCGGCTCGCCTCCATCGAGTTAGATGCGCACGTCTCCGACGAGAACTGTCTTGTCGGAGTTGGAGACGACCGCCTTGGGCTTATTACCCTTGCGGCCCTGGCGCTGCCCCCTTTTTATAAGGACTGCGACACAGGAAATGGTATTTACTGAGAAAATTCGGCCTTGATTTGGGCAGGGCTTGATGCCCCCAGCAGCTGCTGGCTTGGGTGCTACCGCCGGCGTTATCTGGACGGTGGGCACCACCCCTAAGAAGTAGGGGGAACCGATAACGGCCGAAAAGTCGCCAAACACCACGAGAGTGGTGAGGTAACCACATTTGGCGTGGTTGGCGACGACGAGCGGACCATATGTGACCGCTGCCATTTGTTTTAGTTGAGGTGGTTGCAGGTGGAGGCGGGCTTTTCACGTCGGCTTCAGCTCCTTTTGAACCTGCAGTGTGGATGTCAACCATTATATAACCCATAGCGGCACAAGGTCTTTTTACGTATGTATGAAAGGTATGAATAGTCCCACCAGGCGTGCCAGACTGTGGGGACACAGGAATTTTCGTACGTTGGAGATTTCGAGGTAGGGGGTATATATGTTTGAGGGTGTATATATATATGTATATGCATGTGTATCTATGCATGGGCGTGCCAGACTGTTTAAGAAAACAGACAAAATTTGATATTTATGAGGTACATAAGGTTGAAGGCCCTAAGCCCTATGACATTTGTATATATATATATATATATATGTTCTGCACGCGTCTGTTCTATCAGGCGATTGGGGTGGTCGTGTACTGGACCATTCCCCACCGACCGAAGTTGTTGTTATTTATAGTCGAGTGAAAACTCGAATACCTTGATACGATACGTTTATTAAAAGACCTTATCGACTAAGGGGGTTATAAACGATATTTGGACATCCACAATTTATATCCACCAATATTCTTCATGCGCTTGCATTTATATATTTAATGGGATGTATGTACCACCTTTAACTGTTTACAAAGCAATATCGTGTCTCCACACATGATATTTCAAAACACAGGACTTATTTACAAAAAGAGCATGACCAATATATAGACCTGCGGTGTCTTCTTTCTACCAACTGTCTTTCACTGTCGGGCAGAGGACAAGACCGCCAAGAAGGACCAACAGGCAGAGGTACTTCTCTTCCCTTTTTCTTCTCTTTGCTGCCCTTTCTTTGATTTCTGCTTCTCCGATACCCCTTGTCTTTGGCCTCTTTGTGGCCTTCACCGAACCCGTTTATCTCAGGTATTCGAAGTAGACAAACCCGAGGTTTTTCGGTCGTATCTTGACCTCCTGGGGCTTTTCAGTCTTATCTTGAGCTCCCAGGGCTTTTTGGCCATATCTCGACATGTCCAAAGGTTTTTGTCGTTATTTGACAATCCCAAGACATGGAGTGGCTTGCCATAAGCCGAGCCCAGGAGAGCGCACGCCGTTTCATAGAAGTGGCGTGGGTCCCGCTCCACTGGGCCGTGCAAACGGCATGAGCCAGACCTCTCAGTCGTTTCTTGACTTTTCCGAGCAGTTCCAGGTATTTCTGTCATTGATTGACTTCTCGGATGCTGTTGCCATTTATCAGTTTGTTTGGACTTCTCCATCATTTGTTTGCATTTTCCGAGAACTCCCAATGTGTTCAGCCTTAAGTCACTCCCAGGAGAGTACACACCGCTTCATAGAAGTGGCGTGGGTCCCGCTCCACCGGGTTGGACAGAAGATGTGAACCTTCGGACTGTTTCTGCCATTTTCTCCGTCACAGGGACGTATCTTCAATTTTCTAGACAGCAGGGGTATTCCTGCAATTTTCCGGATAGTAGGGGCATTCCTGCCATTTTCCCATGGATAGGGCATGTGTGTAATTTAATACGCCTGCCCAAACTTTATATTTCAGGGGTCTTTGTGTAATTTTACACAAACTCTTGCCCACATGGAGGTCTTCATGTTTTGAAGAACAAACATCTCCGGAGGGAGCTTCATCTCCCCCAAAGGAGGGGGTCTTCAAGACTGGACCTTCTCTTGACCCAAGTCCTTTTCCAAAAATCCCCTTTCTTCTGCTTGACCCTTGGCCTCCTATTTATAGAGGTTGGGGGGCCAAGTTAGGGGTCCCACGGCCATCTTTGGCTGCTTGGCGCGAAAACCCCCTTTGGGGGGGGGGTGTGCTCTGCAGAACCCCCCCCCCCCCCCCCCCCCCGTGGGAGGTCTGCTGGGCGCCAAAATCCCCTGTGGGGGGTGCGCTCTGCAGAAACCCCCCCGTGGGGGGTTCTGTGCGCAGAAACCAACCCGTGGGGGGTCTGCTGGGCGCCAAAAACCCCCCTGTGGGGGGTGCGCTCTGCAGAAACCCCCCTGTGGGGGGTTCTGTGTGCAGAAACCACCCGTGGGGGGGTCTGCTGGGCGCCAAAACCACCCTGTGGGGGGTGCGCTCTGCAGAAACCCCCCCGTGGGGGGTTCCGTGCGCAGAAACCACCCCCCCCCCCCCCCCCCCCCCCACGGGGGTCTGTTGGGCGCCAAAACCCCCCTGTGGGGGTTGCGCTCTGCAGAAACCCCCCCTGGTGTGGGGCAATTTTGGGGGGATTTTTCTTTGTTAATTTTTGTGTCAACAGGCATTATAAATCCAACACAAGTGAAACCAGTCATAGAACAAATGTGAGCAGGGGAGCAAAGAATATTTGTTTTCTAGTCTATAGTTCAAATATTTCTCGGTGAAATGGGAATTGGGAGTGGGAGCACTTTCTGTAGTGGGCTTCATGTGTCTAGCTAATGGCAGATCCAGTCTTCCAGAGTTGAAATGTACCTCTGAAAGTTGAAGAAAGGAGAAGCTGCTTTAACATGGATATCGTTGAAATATATTATTTGACTAACATTTTTCATATCAGCTGCCGATCGTATGTGCAGATCTGGAGCTGTAGATCTCATTTGCATTGACTCTGTCTCAGCGCTCACCCCTCGAGCTGAAATTGAAGTAAGTCCTCCAATGGGCTAGACGTAGGGATATTTATTTTGTCAAAATGTCCAATTGTTTTGTTTAGTTTTCAGAGTCTTGCAGGGTGAGATTGGAATGCAGCAAATGGGTCTACAAGCACGTCTTATGAGCCAGGCATTGCGTAAGATGTCAGGCAATGCTTCAAAAGCTGGGTGCACTCTCATATTCTTGAATCAAATCAGATATAAGGTATTTTGCAGATTGCTTCTGATCTTCTTACAATTGATGTTAGTTCTCAATTTAGGAAAGTCTAATTGTGATCACTCATCTGTTTTTCCTTTTTTTTTTGTCCTCAAGATTGGTGTCTTTTATGGGAATCCTGAAGTTACCAGTGGAGGGATTGCTTTGAAGTTTTTTGCATCAGTTCGTCTTGAAATACGTCCTGTGGGGAAGATAAAGTCTGTAAGCCCAAACAAACCTGTATTTCTGAAAAAGATGATGTGTATATATTTATTTTCATTTATCTTTTGAAGATTCATTAAATGTGTATTTCTAATCTATTTGAATTTTGTTCTTTGAAGACAAAAGGAGATGAAGATATTGGCATTAGGGTTAGAGTAAGAGTGCAAAAAAGCAAGGTTCGTAGGATTCTTTTCCCCCATTTCTCAATCTCCTTGTAGCATATGTAGTTCACATTGGCTGTGGTGTCTGCAGTGTCTGTGGTTGCTATTTCAGAGGTTCATTGGCTTTTGAAAATTGAATCATATAACAACCGTTCTTCATTATCTTACATTATTTCTTGTTTTTCATGCCAGTAGAACTCTAATTGCAGAAAAAAAAACAAAATGAGTTAAAATGTTACATCTGTTTCGATCTCTTGGCCCTTGGAATTAGCTTCCATGTAGAAAATGTGTGCAAATAAGGAGTCTGTAAGATGCAATCAGTCTTTTTAAACTCATATGCCTTGCTCATGGAAAACTGGATCTTGGCTCCTTGAGAAACTATAAGTCCTGCTAGAGGGCCTTTTTCTTTTGTATTTATTGAAAAGAGTGGATCATAGTGGGAAACTCCTTGGATCCATGAGGTAAGCTGCTTGTTTGGGAGAAAACATGTTGAAGTTTCATTATAATTTGACAAATAATCCCTTCTAATGGAAGCTTGAGGTACAACATTCTTGATTTTGGACAGAAGGCATTTTGAAAATTATGTATTGTCCATCCTGGGTGCCTATCTTGTTAGATCTTTTCCAACTACTCGTGACCTCTAAAACTGGTGCTTTCCATGTGGGCTTCCATGCTTCACCAAATGATTCAATTTCATAGGTCGCTTTTATCTATGCAAGAATCCTTTTTCTTTAATATGCACGTGCTACATGCCTCTGATGAAGTTCTTCTGCACAGGTGTCAAGGCCCTATAAACAAGCAGAGTTTGAGATTATATTCGGGGAGGGTGTCAGTAAACTGGTTAGTTAATCAAATTAATAGTTCATTCTGCCCTTATCTGTCCCCTTCATTTTTGGTTGACTGGACTCCATTCTAGGGCTGTGTTCTGGATTGTGCTGAGACATTGGAAATTGTTGCAAGAAAGGGATCCTGGTATAGCTACAGGGATCACAGGTAGTGACATGACACCATGTTCTTACATCATTCGATTTGAATTCTCATACTTTCCTCTCTTGTTCTTTCAGTTTTAAGCTTGCTGATGGTAGAGTTCCTGGCTCATTGAGTATCATGGAAACCAGAATGCTTGCTGTTATTGTCATCTATTATGCATAAGGATGATGTTCTTTTATTTGCACATGAAAGATAAAAGATGCTGTTGAACCTCTTTTAATTTATCTTCCTAATAACATGCAAATTGTAAGCATAAAAGGGGACTGGGGTGCAGTCATGCAGTGATGAAGGCTGCCAAAAAGTGGGAGAAAATCTGTCTAGGTGCCTGCACTCCGGCCTAAAACAGTCCAACTAAAGCCCCTTCTAGCAAACCTATTCCTCCCTCCTTGAAGCTGCACCAATCAACTTCTTTCTCTTTGTTGGTTGCTGCACCAAAGAGCCTTGGGTGCTGCACAAAAGAATGAGGAGAAAAGAGGGGGGCGGCCTGCTTTTGTAGGAAAGGAGGAAGCAAAAAGGGAAGAGAGAAAAGAGGGAAAGGGAGGGCGCAGCAGGTAAAGGCTGCGGAAGCTTTAAAAGCCAGAAGTCTGGCCACCCTCCCCCCCCCCTCTTCAGTCCTTCCATGTTTTAAGTCCTCCCGGTAAAATGCACAGGTAGAATTCAAAACTTAGTAAGTTTTGCCACCCCTCTTAAAGTCTGCGCATTTCTTGAATCCTCCGGGTAAACTGCACCGGTAAGGGTCCAAAAATGGCAAGTCTGGCCGCCCCTTCATGCTTTCTATTTTTTTTTTAAATCACCCCATCGTAAATGTACTGGCAAGACTTCAAAAATGGAAAATTTGCCCACTTTAAGTCCTGTTGGTAAAATGCACTGGAGAGACTCCAAAAACAGAAAGTTTTGGCCATTTCAAGTTGTTTAGGTAAAATGCATCGGGGAGACTCCAAAAATGGAAAGTTTTAGCCATTTCAAGTCCTCCTAGGAAAATGCACCGGGGAGACTCCAAGAATGGAAAGTTTTAGTCATTTTAAGTCCTCCTGGCACAATGCACTAGGGAGACTCCAAAAATGGAAAGTTTTGTCCATTTCAAGTCCTCCTGGTAAAACTCCAAAAATGGAAATTTTGGACATTTTAAGTCCTCTCGGTAAAATGCACTGGTGGGACTTCAAACATGGAAAGTTTGGGCATTTTAAGTCTTCTCGGTAAAATGCACCAGTAAAACTCCAAAAATGGAAAGTTAGGACATTTTAAGTTTTCCCGGTGAAATGCACCGATTGGAATCCAAAAATGGAAAGTTTGGACATTTTAAGTCCTCCCGGTAAAATGCTCCAGTGAGACTCTAAAAATGGAAAATCTGGACATTTTAAGTCCTCTCGGTAAAATACACTAGTGAGACTCCAAAAATGAAAAGTCTAGATATTTTAAGTCCTCTTGGTAAAATACACCGATGAGACTCCAAAAATGGAAAACCTAGTTTCCACCTCGAATCTGCCCATTTTTTAATCCCCCTGGTGCACAACACCAGTAGGGTTCAAAATAAGGAAAGTCTATGCAGTCAAATTTAGGAAAGTTTCTGGAGTTGGATAAGAAAAGTCTCCATATTCAAAATAATGAAAGTTTTTAGGTTCAAAATAATGAAAATTTTTAGGTCCAAGATAAGAAAAGTTTTAGCCCACCACCATCGCTGCGTGGTTGTTTTAAATTCTCACTGGTATGCGACACCAGCAAGAATCAAAATGAGGGCAGTTTTTGACTAGCACTCGCTATGCGACCATTTTAAGTTCTCACTGGTGCGCGACATTGGTAAGATTCAAAATAAGGAAAGTTTTGGTTCGCCACCATCGTTGCATAGTCATTTTTAATTCTCACCGATGTGCGACACTGCCGAGGTTCAAGACAAGGAAAGTTCTTGGCCAACACTCGTTGCGTGGCCGTTTCAAATCCTTATGCTGTGTGACATTGACAAAGTTCAAAATGAGGAAAGTTTTGACTAGCCCCGTGGCCATTCTAAAACTCTCCCTGATGTATGATGCTAAGGGGATTTACAATAAAGAAAGAGCAATCTCATACCCCCCTCCCTAAAAAAAAAAAACAACCAACACTTGCCCAGTTTTATCTCCCACCGAAATATTTCACTGGTGAGGTTTAAAACAAGGAAGCTTGGGCCAGTCTGTGCCTTATATAGAGGAAGAAAGAGGAGGCATGAAACCCTCTCGGTAAATTTTATTGGTATGGTTTTAAAAAAGGAAGTGCAAGGCCCAACAAAGAGAACAAAACGGGGGAAGCCAAGTCCTATCGGTACTTTTTACCGAGAGGACTCAAAATAAGGAAGGGAGAGCCACCTCCACCTTGCATCCTTGCTGCTTCCTCTCCCTCTATATGGGGAGGGGGGGGGGAGCAGCTCTCACTTGGAGCCAAGAAACAAAGGGGAAAGGCTCAAAGAAAGGAGGAGAAAAGCTTGGAAAAAGGAGGAAGGGTCAGCCTAGCAAGGGTATCTTTTTTTGCACCAAAAAGGGACAAGAAGAAGAAGAAATCATGGAAAAACTCAGGTTTGTTTTTGAAATCCGAATTTTGAAGAAAAGGTGAAAAGAATCCTCACTGGTGCATAACACTAGTGAAGTTCTAAAAAAGGAAAGAAAATGAGAGATGGAGGGAGACAAAACCCCATTGGTGAATTTCATCAGGGAGGTTCTAAAAAAGAAAAGAAAGTAAGGGATGGGGGGGGGGGATGAAACATCACCGGTAAATTTCACCGGAGAGGTTAAGAATGGGGTAACTAAGGTGGCTCTTTTGGTGCCCTTTCCCTTATTTTTAGAAGAAGAAATCAGGTAAAAATGGGGAAAATTGCAATAAAACCCCGATCTTTCAGTTAATTGTAGTTCTGCTCTAAATTATGACAACTGGCCTTTTTAACCCTTGTTTCATATGCAATCACACAGTTGTTCCTTTGAGGAGCGGTCTAAATGTTTTAAATGAGATGTGCAAATGAGGAAAGAACAACAAAAACAATATGATAAGGGCGAAATGATCAAAATAAATGATTCAAATATTTGAGCAAATGAATGAAGAGCAAGCATGAACACAAATGATGAATCAATAAACAAATAATGACAATACAATGAACATGTTTGTTTAGAAATTTACCTTTTTAATTGGTCGGACTATAGGGCATTATGTGGTGGTTAATCAGGGGTCATCGATTGTGCAATCGATGTAATTACCATTGATTTACATTGATGGGAGAAGGCAAAGGACACGAGCCTACAACAATAGGCTTGATCCAAATAAACAAACAAATCGTGAGACAATTTATAAAATTTTTTATTTCATTATGTGTTTTTCTCACAAAAATAGATGCACTATCATGATGATATCGTTCCTGGCTCAATGTCCATATCTTTGCACCAAACCATGGCTATTAAGGCGACCAAGGCAAGTAAGACGGTGGCCCACCACCTTACTGCTTAGGCATGAAGGCGAGTTGCCTAGGCGAAGCCTAGTTTATGTAACAATGTAGCCAAAACTCTATATTTTATACCATGTTCATTATCTATTTATTAATATAAAAGTGCTACTCTCAAATATTTAGCACATATGTGTAAGGTCATATAATAGAAGAAACGACAAATGTTAACAAAATAATTAATAATAATAAGGCAATCAACCGGAATTCGAGTTTGTTTTATTATATGGTATCGAGTGTTGGACAGTGTGAAAAGAACATATTAACAAAATGTGTGTAGCAGAGATGGGGGATGCTGAGATGGTTGTGGGATGCTGAGATGGTTGTGTGGTAAGACTAATAAAGATAAGATTATGAATGAGCACTTCCGTAAGGACTTTGGGATAGCTCTAATTGATTGAAAAATGAGAGAAAATAGACTCAGGTGATTTGGGCACGTGTACTGTCCCCCTATCTCGGCCCCGGTTAAAAGATGTGACTAAATCTTAGTGGATGCCAGTAAAAGAGATAGGGGAAGACTTAAAATGAGATGGTACGATATTATTAGGAAGGACTTGGACTTCTTGAGTTTAAATACGAATATAACACTTGATAGAAATCTTTGACGGAAAATGATTCACGTAGTCGACCCCAAATAATGGGATAATCCTTCATAATTTGACTTATTTAAAAATTTCATAATTCAAATAAATCCAATAGAACATAAAAAATCTAAAGTCCAGTAAAAAAATCAAACGTGTGTATGACTTCTCCAAAAGAGCCACTCTCCTATTGACATCAACTAACTCCTAGTCAGTAGGAGAATGACTTCCTTGGAGAAGTCACATGCACATTTATTTTTTTTTCACCTAACTTTGATTTTTTAGTGCTCTATGTGCTTTATTTGAATTATGAAATTTTTAGATAAATCAAATTATGATAGATTCGAAAGACACTATTTTGATGGAATAATAAAAAAACACGATTTTCTTCTTGGACGGGAGAGTTGACTTTTTATTGATAAGAGATGCTTTTTTTTAATATTTTTATTAGATTCAAACGAGGGATACTTCTTTATTTACATGTAATATGTTAAGTAAATGAAACTACAAATACTAACATTTACTTAAATGATGTTCAAGTAAATAAGATGTTTCATATGGATAATATATATACATATATATAGATATAATATTGTTGTATATATATATCCACGTCCAAGCGAATCAAACCGAATCGGTTCGATTCACCCGAATCGGATCAAATTAGGAAAAACCCGATTCAATCTGAATAGGTGATGTAGGGGTATTTCAGTAATTTGGCCAAACTTGAGGGCTTGGTACAAGTCCAGGGTTGGCAGAATGTATTTCTTAACTTTCGGGAGCATTGGGGCTATGTTTGGAAAGTTTGAGGGTGTTACACAACGCAATGGACGAACAAGCCAACGAACCACGAACAAGTGAACGAACTTGGCTCCAACTGGTTCATCTTTAGGCTCCTCCCCATTAACAACCTTTCCACTCTGCACTGACGCAGGTCATAGGGGCATAGCCACAATTTAGAAAAGTGCAAGTATGACTGCAATTTGCAGGACTTAGGTCTTCCTGGCATGCCATGGTATGCCACGGACCGGCACGGTTCGGTCTGTAACAGGCCTATTTTTTTTTTTTTTAAACTTTCCCTCTCACATCTAGTGTATTTAAGGGGTCTAAATGGTGTCTAATTGAGATGAAATTTCAAACATAAGCTAATTAAGATATGATACATATTATAGTAATTTTAGTTTAATTTTTTAAATTAATTTTTCGTCAAATAAAAATTATCCCAAAAATTATTAGATCAACTTAATCTCAATATTTAAGGGATTTAAATGATGTCTAATTGAGATGAAAATTTAAACATAAGTTAATTAAGAGATGATACAAATTATAGTAATTTTAGTTTAAATTTTAAATTAATTTTTTGTCAAGTAAAAATTGTCCAAAAATCATTAGGTTGACTTAATCTCAACCATGGTTCTCTCGGTACGTGCGAACCGTACCGTGTCTGGGCTCTCACGGTCGGGTCACCCCAATGGTATGTTTTTTTTTTTTTTTTCATTCCTCTCTCATATCTGATACATTTAAGGGGTCTAAATGGTGTCTAATTGAGATAAAATTTTAAACATAAACTAATTAAGTAATGATACAAATTATAATAATTTTATTTTAATTTTTTAATTATTTTTTTCGTCAAGTAAAAATTGTCCCAAAAATCATTAGGTCGACTTAATCTCAACATCTATACATCAATAACTCTTGATATTTTATATTTTTAGAATCAGTACATTTTTCTAGTAGTTATGATGACTTCAGATTTGACTTTTTTCGGAACCAAATGTCGTCCCGTTGAAGTACACAGATGGTTCGTCGTACTGCGGCAAACCCTGTGTGCACTTAAGGGGTCTAAATGATGTCTAATTAAGATAAAATTTCAAACATAAGCTAATTAAGAGATGATACAAATTATAATAATTATAGTTTAATTTTTTAATTATTTTTGTCAAGTAAAAATTGTCCCAAAAATCATTAGGTCGACTTAATCTTAACATCTATGCATCAATAATTCCTGATATTTTATATTTTTAGAATCTGTATATTTTTTTAGTATTATGATGACTTCAGGTTTGACTTTATTTTTGGAACCGAATGTCGTCCCGTCCCGTTGAAGTGAACAGAGGGTTCGCCGTACCGCGGCAAACCCTGTGTGCACTTAAGGGGTCTAAATGGTGTCTAATTGAGATAAAATTTCAAACATAAGCTAATTAAGAGATGATACAAATTATAGTAATTATAGTTTAATTTTTTAAATTAATTTTCTGTCAAGTAAAAATTGTCCCAAAAATCATTAGGTCGACTTAATCTTAACATCTATGCATCAATAATTCCTGATATTTTATATTTTTAGAATCTGTATATTTTTTTAGTAATTATGATGACTTCAGGTTTGACTTTATTTTTGGAACCGAATGTTGTTCCGTTGAAGTGCATACAATCAAAGATAGTACTAGAATTATATTAATAATATGAAAATATTCTAAAATTAAAGATAATTATGTTTTATATAAGTGATCATGTCTTACGTATAATTTACTATCTCTTTTAATTTCTTAATGTCATATTAATATTTTATTATAAATTTTAAGACGTTACAATTTTGTTTCTGTTTTCGGATTCTTGGTGTTGATCTAATGAAATACATTGGTCATATCATGAACAACTTTCATGAAGAGCCCAAAAACTGGATCACCCTCGTTCAGGCTGTAGAGACGCCGCACTCACTGCTAGTTTGGATCGCGATATGAGAGAGAAGGTCAAGAATAATCCATTGTATCTTTAAGTACAAACTTTCATTTGATGTGATTCTAGTTGGAGTTCGTAGAGGAAGTCGTGGGGAACAACTTTCATGAAGAAGTCTCGAAGAGATATGCCCTCGTTTGAGATGTGGAAGGCATGATAATCATGTATATGTAGATCATGATATGAGAGAGAATGTGAAGAATAATCTGCTATAACTTTCGGCACAGACCACCAATTGAGGTGATTCCACTTTGAGGACGAAATTGAAGAAGAATAAAACAACTTTGATGAAGACCTCGTGAGCATATCAGCCCCTTTTCAGGCTATAGAAGGCGTGATATCCCTGATAGTTCTGGAGGATATGAGAGAAAAAGGAGAGAGATAAAGGGTGCATGCATGAGAAGAGATGGAAAGTCTATCTTGAGTTTGGATGGAGAGTCTTCTTTTGAGGTTTGCTTATTTTAAATATTCATCAAGTCACAAAACTAAAAAAAAAATAAATCAAACAAGCCCTTTCCCCACCGTATCTCAACGGTATGGTACGATATCGTACTGTACCACGGAGAATGCGGCACGGTCGATCCGGACACTACGACGAACTTTACTTCCTGGTCGACGAGAAAGGGTATTTTTGTAACTTATGAGTGTTACACATTTTTACCCTCTGAGTGGCACGAAGACGTTATATGGCGATCATATTTGAGCCTATGATGGCACGGGGGAGCAAGTGTAAAAACCGGAGGGTGTTTATGTAATTTTGCACACTCTTGAGGGTTTATACCAGCGAGTCCACAATCGCACGAGCCAACGAACCACAGACTGTGAACCATGAACCGCGAACCACAAACACATCTCCAAGTGAGACCGATTTGGCCTTATTCGCATATGTGCCGTCTATCCAAAAATGGGGCCACTGGGTGCCTATTTATAGAGATTTGGGGGCAAGGTGGCCAAATGGGGTCGGCGGGTTCAATAGGCCTTAAAATGGGGCTTTTGGACCCGTTGGGGGCCCAAAAGGAGGGGTTTGAACCCGCTGGCCTCCGAGCGGGTTAAATCAGTCCCAACATGGGGTGGTCAAACCTGTTGGGAGTCCCAGTGGGTGACTGGCCTCAAATAGGGCTGGTCAAACCCGTTGAGAGTCCAACGGGTTTAATGGGCCTACCAGGGGCCAATTGGGCCCATTAAGGGCCTAATTGAACCCCTTTGGTGACTGCTTGACCCCCCTTTTTTGCGCCATGTGTGCATCGAAAAATGGGTGCAACAGCGTATTGTCGACTGTACAATATGGTATTCCACATTGACGCGGGTCACAAGGGCATAGGCACAATTGTTGAAAAATACAGGGTATAATTACAACTTGCAGGACTTGAACATTTCTGATCTGCAAGGAGGGGCATTTTGTAACTTTTGAGAGTTACATATTTCCGCCATCTAAGAAATGTATGGACATTACCCAACGAGCATCATTTGAGCCACGACGGCATAAGTGTAAAAACTCAAGGGCATTTATATAATTTCATACCCTTAGAGGGTTTACACAAACAGACCAACGATCGCAGGAGCCAATGGACTAATGAACAATGATCGATCTTCGTACAAGCCTTAAGTCTTTTCTGCATTGAGCAACCTGCTTCCACCTTTCAATTCTTCAGCTCAGGGGCATGTTTATAGAAATTTTCAGACCCCAGGTTGATAATCTGAGCAGCTAAAAATGGCCGTTCAACCCTGGTGGGACCTAAAAAGGGGGTTTTAACTCGGGTGGGACCAGAAAGAGGGGTTTCAACTAGGGCTGTCAATGGGCCGGGCCCGGCTGGGCTTATATGAGCCCGGCCCAGGCCCGACTCATCAATATGAAAGCCCAAGCCCGAGCAATGTCGGGCCGGGCTGGGCCGGGCCTAATATTTTTACAAAATTGTAAAGCCCGACTAAGGCCCGGCCCGGCCCGGCCCGAATGCTTAAATAAAAAATTAATTTAATAATAAAAATAATATATTTAATAATATAAAACTTATAATCTCATTCAATTAAGTAGAGTTTTGATGTTCCTTATTTAATTTGTTTGAAAAGAGATTTTTTAACTTTTAAATAAGTAAAATAACATAATTTTAACTAAGTAAAATTTAAGATTTGAAAAGAAAAAGGTGAAGAGAACGGGTCGGGCTGGCCCATTGGGCCAAACTCAAAGCCCGAGTTCGGCCCATGGGCTTAGTCGGGCTGGGCTTTTAGGTCCTACTAAAAACCCATGGGCCGAAAAGAGTCTTGCGGCCCGGCCCAAAATCGGGCCAAGCCCATGGGCCTGTCGGGCCGGCCCGGCCCATTGATAGCCCTAGTTTCAACCCCGCAACAACCCAATGGGGGGTGGGGGTGGGGTTCAATCCCAGATGGACCCAAAAAGGGGGTTTCAACCGCGAAGCAACCCACTGGGTTTGAAATGACCACTGGGGTCCAGTCCATCCCGTTGGGGTCCTGCGGGATTGACTGGCCCCTACGAGGGCAGTTTGGTCCTACTGGGCTCTGGCGGGGTGAACTGAACCCCACTGCGGGCCGGTCGACCCCTTTGGGGTCCAGCCGGGTTGACTGGACCCTCCTAGGGTTGGGGTGACCCTACTGGGCTCCAGCGGGGTGTGCTGGACCCCACGAAGGGCCCACTGGGTCTAAACAGGTCTCGTGGGGACTGGTCAAGTCTGATAGGGTCCACCGGGGTCAAGCGCCCCCCTCCTTAAAATCCCCTTTGGGGCCCCTGTGTTGCCAGAATAGGGACACGATTCCCAAGGGAGGAGTCCGGGTCGTCTTTGGTGCTTAGTCGAGATGTGTGTAGAAGATTGAAGAGACGCCGTGCACGAACTTGTCCGTTGTTCTCCCAGCACGTCCTGGGAGTTCCATACTCATCTGAGCCAAGTGATACATCTTCTTTTGCTCTTCAAAAATACGTAAACGGAAACGACCTTCGCTGCGATCACATATTCGTACACCCCGGACGTCTAATGTTATTTATCGGAACCCAAGATGTTTAGAACTACGGGAGACTTGTCCATAAGCCCTCCGGCGATCCATGTGGGGTCATGTCCATGCTTGTATCACCTCATTTGCTGTGAGGAGTTTTAAAATGGGATGATATTGGGTCGATAAACCCGAGATGTGGAGATGCTCCACGGGGCGACGGTGTTGACTTCGTGCTATACTCCTTCGTCCCAAGATACATTTTATCTTGACATAGTCAAGGAAAATATGATTTAAAAATATGCCACGGAGTAATGATATTGGCTTTGTGCCGTGTTCTGTTCATCTCCGAATATGAGTTATCTCGACGTAGTCGAGGAAAATAATTTTTGATTAATTTGAGAAAATTAATGGGTGCAACAACCTGCCAAGTGTCAACTAGTCAAAAAGTTTTATTTAACTTGAAATATTGCTAGGCAAATGAGAAATTGAGATTGAGAGATAAAGAATGACTGAACTATATGTATAGTTAAGGCATCCAATAATAAAACACAACAGGAGCTGCTGCAGTTCATGAATCATGCAGCTTTTTAGTCTTATAGGGCTGCTTGCCTAGGCGACAACTTGCCTTGGCGGTTGGTCAGCACCTTGTCACCTTGGCGATGCCTAGGCCCCAAACTGAAATAGACTGTTCAATCAACCGGTAAGGTTTCCCAAGTAGCTTTGCCATACCTTATTAGATGAACTATATGGTTTGTATCCTTAATCCTTGGATGAATTGTCTTGCTACTTAGTTCAGCACTAGGTAAACTAAAGTTCTCTGAGACTTACCTTCTAAGTAAAATTGTGTAAGACCAATGATAAAACATTACGAGGAATGACTTGGCTCATTTACTGTGGGTCTAATGAACTACATAAAGCCCTGATAAAATAACTCTTTGGTTTGGTCAACTGCAATATATCAACTGCAATATACTATGCAGTTGAAAATTATATAAGCGAGCAGCAAATATCTCCTAGATGTGTGGACCGGAGTTTAATTGGTGATAAACTTGCCTTTTACCTTCATTCATTGGGCTACTGGCTGCCTACATATAAAGATTCTTTTACTTTGTGGATTCTTTGTTTATTTTTGTCTATCATGTAGAGAAAAAATCTTTTGAAATGTTCTGCAGATGTCATAATGTCATAACTTGTTTTTTTCCTTTTTAACAGACTGGGGCAAGGCCGGGATAAAGCGCTACAATATCTCAGAGAAAACCCTCCTATTTGCAGTGAAATAGAAAAGGTGTGCATGGTTTTCCTTATCTTCTGTGATATATTCACGAGTTCTTCCAGAATACATTTTTTGGTCGCTGTATATAATTACTATTGACTCCTTTTAACTCCATTCTTTCTGAACGCCCTGTACCCTTCCAAGGACATAATTATTGGAACCACTGCTTAATCCTTGGCTTAGAATGCAAGGGAGGACATTGCTGCATTGGTAATCGTGTGATTATCTGACAGACCCATGTGATAGTACATCTTATCCTCCAGGAGAAACACTTGCTCGCCCCCTGCATTGGTAGTCTCATCCTCCAGTGCGTGCTTTATTGTCACACCATACACCACCTATTTGTAGGCCGGAGTAATGACGTTTAATATTTACCAACTGATATTCCACTGCTGATGACATAACCCTGGAGTTCTAGCGGATGGGATGGTGATAGGCTGGCAACACCTTTAAGAAGGGTTTTCTACATGCATATAACAATCAATCGTCTCCAAATAATGGGACAAGGCTCTGATGATGATGATGATGATAACGATCGACAATTTTCTTTGTTTTTTATGGATAGACCCTAACTAAAAGTAAAATTTAATCTTACAATTACATCCAAAAAACTGCATTTGCAGATGTGCCCTCCAGCAAAAAATTCAATGCAAGTCTAAACACCTTTCGCTAATCTTGGCCAAGGGCATGAATAACCAAACTCTGTCGGAAGGATGACTGGGGAAGGACCTCATGGGCTTGGCATCTAAAAGGGTCTCTCCCAAAATATAAAAGTTGAGATGGAAGAGAATATCCTAGCCACATTCCCTTTTGGGAAGTGGCGCTCAATTTAGGGGTTATCTATGCTATATTGTCTTGCAAAATTAACTCACGGTAGCAACGGAATTGGTCACTGAGGTTTCTGCTTTTGCAGGCCGTCCAGGCTATGATGGCAGGGGGAGATGATCTCATTGGCACTGCAGCAATCGGTCAGTTGCCGACTGTGCAAGACGAGCAGTTCTCTGATCAATAGCTGATGGAGATGATGCCATTCTTGGGACTGTTCAAGGCCATTTACAGAATATTCAGTGGGTGTGAAATCTCCCTTAATGGGGTCCACTGTTGTATAAAAGCCCCCACAAATTTTGGCTCCATTGTGCTATTCAGAACTTGTAGCTGTCTAATTCTTCTGCCAATGGGGAGGTCACTTGGAAAAAAAATTGTATTCTCGGATAGTGTAATCTTTTCTTTTTACCCCTCTTGGGTTGTTAGGAAGAGAGAGAGAGGGAGTTCTTTTTACATGTACGCTTTCTTAAATTTTAAAGTTAGAGAAGCAACCATATAGTTAGTCATGTACCCTTGTTGTATGTTGGCATGTTGAAATGTGCTCGTATTGTGATCTGATGTCTTCTTGCATCAACATTGTTCCACCCACGACTTAAATAGGTAGTTTGAATGTCGGAAAAATATTTTTCTTCTTGCACAATTTAATTTTTTAGAAGAAGACAGTTGTTTGGGGTATAGAAGGTGCATGGCTGAGTAATTGATAAAGCATACTCTGTTCTTTCTCAAATCTTTCAGGTACATTTTTCTCAACATTTTCTGGTTTAACTTATTAGCTCGATGTGAAATTGAACTTGATGACAGACCATTCACCAAAAAGCAAAAAGAAAAAGAAGGCTATGTTCTTATCTTCTCAGATCTCTGGACCTTTCTTAAGAGAGGCTTCTAAAAGGGGAAGGTTGCAAGCTTTTGTCTCTGAAAAGTTCATTGAAGAATTTGTTTGATTAAAGTAATGAGACAGAAGTGTTCATCTACAGTGTTTTACATCTCCACTGTTCTTGGTTGACTAACATGCCCTTTCTTTCCAACCATCAATTTTGTTGGCATAGTTAATGTAGCGAATATAAGATATTCATGTATTAATACAAGATACTAATGTATTAATACCATGGTTGTCGGTTTCGGCCATGACCGAAATGAAACTGACCAAAATTACTGTAGTATTTTCTAAAATTGAAAAATAATATTTTAATTAGTTTCGTCCGAAACCAGCTGAAACTGACCGAAATCGGCTTACACTCTCCTCTTGAGGCCCCCCGAGACTGACCGAAACTAACAGAAACGAAATTGAAAAGGTTTTGATTTCGGGCTTGGGCGATCCCGAAACCGAAACTCTCATCCTTGATTAATACATTAAGAGAATAGGATACCAATGTGTTGGTCTACAAAACCATATGACTTTTTGCCCGCTTTAGAGGGCAATAACCGCTTGCAAGTGTCACATTAATACGGTTTCATCTGCATGAGTAAAATTTGCGAATGTCACATCAATATAAATCTCACTTGCATGTGTCTTTAGTAGATAATAAACACCTATCTCGGGTGATAATCTTTCTCTAAAAGCATTCACATGCTAGTGGATTTATGTGTTAACGCATTATTAGTTCACAAATATGAATCTACATCCTCACCTTCACCATCTAAACCCATGTAACTAAACAGTCATTGAGAGCTCTCAACCTCGACGGAAAATTGAGACTACGAGACGAGAAAAAAAATGATGACTATGTGTTGAGCCCAAAATTTTTTATCATGAATTATACAATTCAAAAAATACTTGTTTAAATGTTTAGAACAAGTATATTGGGAGAAAAAAATATTTATTCGGAGTCCCAAATGAAAATGACCCCCAATCTCTTATTTTGAATTTCAGGATAAATAGATGAAATGAAAATATTTGTTTTACTTTTTTCAGAATAAATGACAGAAAAAAGAAAGAGAATATATATATATATATATATATATATATATATATGTATGTCTTGGAAATCTAAAAGTGGTCGCTTCAAGATAATCGGAGCAGAAATCGATATATTTCCGGTGTTTTTGGGTTAAACTTTCCCCTGGTGAATGATTTTTAAACGCCCCGGAATAACCCGGTGGAACACGTCCTACGTGGCACATGATATGAAGTGTGTAAGGGTCCGTCCAATACCTATGTCAATTGAAAAAATGATGTGGCGCCGACGTGACCCTCTGCACAAACAAACAATGGCAAAATCCCGACCTTGAAGCAAATCACGTGGCGAACAATGACCCATGTGGGTTAATTTATAGAAAGAGAAAGACTTTGTGCACTTTCAAAAGTGCACAAAGTGCAATCCACATGGGCAACTAACCCATGTGGCACCATCCACATATACACCTTGGAACCACCGGACCAACACCCCACCGATGGGAAACCCCACCGGTGTGGAGTCCCACCAGTGGTTTAGCCCACCGTGGGCCCCATCGGCTACATAGATCGTGGAGACCCCCCACCGGTGGGACAGACCGGTGGGGAACCCCACTGATGGTGTTCCCAACCGATGGGACCCCACCGATGGTGTGCGCCGGAGGGGCCCACCCGGGACCACCGCGGCATCCCCCCACCGGTGGGACTTCCACCCAGTGGGGTGTTCTCCCTATCCACCCCCCCCCCCCCCCCCCCGAAAAAAAAAGAGACAGAAATTAATGCTTAGCTTGGTGGAGATGTTACCCGGTGAGATGTCCACCTCTTGCCTAATCTCCTATAAAAAGAGAACACCTCCAAGAAAGACAAGAAGATCACCAACTACAAGAGGGTTTTCATATATAAATCGCCCCTCTCTGCTCTTGTGTTGAAGTGTTGAAGACCTATATGAGTTGTCTTTTTTATAAATTAGTCCCTGTGGGTTAAAAATTGCCCCAATGAATTATTCTTTATCAAACTCATGTGCATACCAAAAAATGAATGAAAGGAGTGTATCAAATCTCTTCATTTGGTGTATATTTGGTCTGAGATATTATTTCTACATGATAAGACAAGAAAATTGCAAATGCACCTCTTCCTTTGTTTATTTGCGTAAATGACCAAGACAGAGAATTTCTGACTTAACAATCTCCAGATACAAATAAGTGTTAAGATCAATTCTAAAAATTCAGAAATGATGTTTCATGGGGGAAAATATAAGAAAAGACCACAAAACAACCCCCATTCATCAAAAAATTATAAAGTAATCCTCGTATGATAAAGAAATGACAAACCAATTCTTAAATATGAGGATATTTCTAAGTCAGTCCCTATTTTAAGGGATAATTTGCGAATCAGTCCCTAAAAAAGGGAAATTCATGAATCAGTCCTTATTTTACCAGTCAATCCTCATTTAGGAGGAAATTCATGAATCAATCCCTAAATAAGGGAGAAATTCATATATCAGTCCTTATTTTAAGGGATATTTTGACAATCAGTCTCTAAATAAGGGGAGATATGCAAATTAGTCCCCATTTAAAGGGAGATTTCATAATCAGCCTCTGTTTTGAGGAAATATTTAATAAATTAGTCTTAGTTTCATTTGAAAAGATAGATAATGAGGCTACACATCTATTTGAATGATATTTTCTTTCATGAATTGTTTGTTATAATTAAAAGGTCTAGACATGTATCAAAAGTGTTCGAGTTCTCCTCGATGAATGATGTTTCCTTTCATCACCTCGATTAAAGGATCTAGACATGTATCAAAAGACTTCAATCGACGGAGAATGGTCCAGCACATGAATTCATAATCACCTGAAATTCGCACGTGTGAGATGGTGATAAACCCCTAACTACATACATGGAGGTCTCATATTCATATTTTTCATGCGTTGACAGATACACATATAAAGAAAAGAACGAAACTAATATCGATGAAAGAAATGATTTTAGAAACATATAAAAGTTCTTTTCAAACACTCTGTTATCAGATTTTTTTTTTTTAAAATTATCTTGTCATCCCTACATACAACTAGTGACATAACAATGAGTCTACCACGCCTAACATTTATTTGAAGTTTTTGAACACTCAAGTGAAACACCCAGCCAACCGCAGTATAGCCAAAGACAACCGCCAAAACATGCACATCGGATATAGGAATGACAAGACACCATTTTTATTTAGGATTCTTAAATTTTGACGCCAAATCTAAGTCTCAGAAGATTATTACATCTCAACATCTTAAACTAATTGCTAAGCACTCCTTAAAAAAAAAGTCCAGAAACCCGCATAATATTTTGGAGAAAGGCTCGTCAAAAGAAATGAGGCCAGTGGGGGGAGCAAAATCTGATATCCGAAACTGGCATCAATCCGGTTGTAGCCGGCAAGAAACATTTGTCTGATAATTTTACCAAAGTACCATAGCAAATGAAATGACATACTAGAACGTAACATCTACAGTATGCTTTATGTACAAGAGTGTGGAGAAGTCCGTAATGAAGGGAGAAAAATACAACCATTCTCATACATAGAGCTTAAAAGGACCTTATATATTTTACAGATAGCAAGCAACACTATCAAACTTCCCTTTTGTCCGATCAGATGCGCCGAAGGGATGCCAACCTCCTCTCCAAATCATCAACATCAGGGGCTTCCGGAGGAAGGGGACTGCATGCGAATGAATTGCAAAGGATTCTCGTTAGGAAGAAGTAAAGTGGAAAATACAGTCACGGAGGGAGATAGAGAGTACAAATCAGGTGCAATCATGGAATAACCATTTCTTTCATCTTACGAGAGAATGTGGATATATTTCGTTCTCTGTTAGCCCTAGGTTGTGGAGTAATCCAAACCTTCCTACATTGGTCCGTAGTGGAGCAAGTGACATGAGGGTGGGGAGAAGACATGGTGATGAGAGAGAGAGAGAGAGAGAGAGAGAGAGAGAGAGAGAGAGAGAGAGAGAGAGAGAGAGAGAGAGAGAGAGAGAGAGAGAGAGAGAGAGGTTTACCCCTCACACAAACCGCCTTGGCCAACAAGTTTCATTTTTTTTTCTTCTACATTCAATTCTCAAAAGTGGAGGTTACACGTGCATTTAAAGACCAAAATGCCTCTTTATGAAAGGGATATAACTTAAGGACTCCCAAAAGTGGCCCGACTCTTATAGGCCCATGGGCCCACAACTAAAGACCCAAATAACAAAATACGTAAGAAAATATAAAAGACTCTTAATAAAGACCTTACTTAAGACTTAGGAAACCCAAAGGATCTGAACTTCATTATTTAATGACCCTAGGAATTTGTAAAGTCATAAAATTACAACCATTGGGGCTTTTCATAGGCCAAATAAAACATAATAAAGACTTTGATTTAGCCACCCATCATTTTCCATCATTCTCCTCCCCTGGTTTGAGAAAACTCGTCCTCGAGTTTTAAAGTGGGTAGTATCCAAGAGGAGATGAGGGTAGGAGTGAACCTAGATGATATCATAGAAGCCGCGTGGACCAATGTGTAGAAAATCATGCTTTTTAGTGGGATATGTGCTTCAATATTGCTCTAAATGTGATCGAAATTATGCTGACTGATGGCATCGAGAATGATCTTCGGCTGGTCGACAACCTCTTGAATTACCTCTTCCATTGTCGGCTCATTCTCCTCAATGAGGGGGTCTTTATTTGTTGCTGAAATCTCAGACTCAACCTGTCTATAATAATCATCTTCCATCGATTCATCGGCTTTATAGGATACATTTTTCATTTGTTCTTCATATTCTTTAATCATTGCGGAGTCAGCCTTGTAGACAACTTTTTTTGGTTTGGCCAACATGTTATATAAACTCCTGATTTCATTCTTTAGCTCCAGCATTTTTTGTTCCCATTGGCACCTTAAGTTGGTCCGTTTAATCATCATATGGTCCCATTCTTCACGCAACACCCAATAATGGCTTGAATAGTCAATAGCCATTATTAGATGTGCCAACAACTATTCGCGAGATACTTACAGATATGGCACGTAAAATGATGTACTTTGATGATGCCAGCACACTAGTCGAGTTGGCGTCACTGTGAGAAAGTCAATGACACAAATAGCATATGAATCAGAGCATAGATGAGGCCCCAATGCTGGCGGTGCGATAAGAGCTTCTGATGCACCGCCCGACACTGTAGCGGACGGGTCACTGTAGTGAACTGCCTCCGGGTTGACTCGGTCCACCTTAAAGGGGGTCGGGCTTCCTCCTTCCCTCCTTCTCTCCAACCCTCGCGTGGGAGAAGCCAGAGAAAGAGGGAGAGAAAAGGGAGGCCGCGACGGCGGGGGTGGCGACTACTGGCGACGACGGATGGCGGGTCCCGTGGCAGCGACGGCGGAGGCTCCGACACGACAGCGGAGCCTCCTCCCTCTTTTCTTCTCTTTTTTTTTTTCTTCTTCCAGTGAAGCTGAGAGAGAGCGAGAGAGGGAGAGAGAGAGGTGGTAGGAGAGAGGGCGCCAGAAGGGGTGGGGAGAGGTGTCTGGCGTAGTGGGGCTGTTGGGGGGGGGGGGTCCAGTGAGGGCGCGACGTTGTGGGGAGGGGGCTCGCTGGTGAGAGAAAGAGGCACAAGGGTGAGAGAGAGAGTTATGTGTGAGGGAGGGGTGCAAGGAAGAGAGGACGCGGGGGAGGGGAGTCGCGCAAGGCAAGAGAGAGAGGAGGGCGGTTTTGCGGCACAGAAGGTCGCGACGTGTGGAAGAAAGAAAAGAGGAAGAAGACGAGGGCAGAGGTCGTGAGGGAGAAGAGGGACAAATCGAGATATGCTCTGATACCAAGTTGATGCGGCACCGTGGGGAAGAGAAGGGAGAAGAGAGAGAGAGACGAAGGAAGATGGTTGTGCTCAGACGAAGGGAGGAAGGGAGGAAGAAGACAAAAGGGACTTACCCCTCACACAAGCCGCCTAGGCCAACAAGCTTCATTTTTTTTCTTTTGCATTCAATCCCCAAAAGTGGAGGTTACATGTGCATTTAAAAGGAGTGGCCCTCCTCACACACACCAAAGACCAAAATACCCCTTTATGAAAGGGGTAACCTAAGGACTCCCAGGCTATATGATGTGACTCGAGGGGCAATGTGACATGAGGGTGGAGAGAAGACATGGTCACCAGACTTATATGGGACTGATGTGACTAGAGGGGCAAAGAAAGGAGATGGGCCTCCGACTTTGTAACTAAACTGCAAACCTGGTTTGCAGCAAAGATGACTCGAAATCAATTAGCAACTTCCCAGTGTTGCAACCACCTTCTTAAACTTCTCTGTTTCTTTTCCAAGTTTGAGTGTAAATTACTAAACCAACATAAGTTCAGATATTAAACAGTCCTGCTGCAGATAACATAAAGTTTATACCTCTGTACATTCTCAACTTTCTTTGATGTTGCAATCCGACCTTTAGGGGCAGATGATAACTGCAGAAGCCCCAGGTGATTCAGTGTAAGTCAATCATCCTTAAATTATTACTTAAAACTATTGAACTTAGAAGACATGTGGCAAATTAATGTACCTGTGAAGCAATATCCACACCAATTTCATCAAGCACCTGGGGAAATGAGGAAACCATAATAAGAGAAACAGTGTATAGCATCAAAGAATTAAATGAACAAAAGGAATGGGTATTAGACTGCACGATTTCACTCAATTGCTGGCTGATAAGAGGCAAGCAAGTTTGACAAAATTTATATAGTAAATCTCAAATAATATGAACAGTAAATTGCCTGGTTGGTAAGCTCTTCTGTTTCTTCTTCAGCCTCATCTTTGTCCAAAGTTTCATCAATTGCCTCAGACATCATCTCAATCTGCAAGAAGAGCAGACGCAAGTAAGGTTAGTTGCAATGAACATTCCCACTTTGATATCTTTTTCTGTTTAGCCATTAATGCCGAGATGAGAAGTTGTTCTCTTTCAAAATAATCTTGTTATCAAAGGGCAAAATTCACAAAGACCATCGCAATGAGATCATTTACAAGCAGAAAACAAGGATCTTCTAGCGCCTACTTTAAGTACTTGAATGGAACCAAATATTAAAGAACACTTAATATACCCACACAGGCAGGTAGTGCCTTGCTGGAGGCAATCCAACAAGCAGCGCCACTGGTGTCACTGGTGGCGGCTGCTGCCTCTGCCCTGCTACCCCTGCAGTTGGATGTGACGTGGATGCCACGTGGCCTTGCTGGATTGCCCCTAGTAAGGCACAAGTATCCGCCTGTGGGGTGCTAAGTGTTTCTCAATATCAAAAGTTCTGCATGGAATTCGTAAGGAAAAACAAGTAGCCAAGACAGCAACCAATAAATCTTGCTCAAGGAAAACCGTTCTTCTTGCAAATGGAACACGAAGTTACTATTTGAGGTTCATATCCTAAGTGTATAGTGGGAGAAGCTTTTTCTCCTTATTTTTTCCCCCATTTTGGTCGATGTAGCTTTTCTATCACATTCTTATCCATTGCACAGTGTTTGGGACATTTTGCTCAATATCTGGTACTCGCTAAGACTTTTGTACTCACCCATATTGTATCATGTCATCTTCCTATATATTTCTAATTTTGCATAACTTGTTCTTGACAAAACAATTATCACATTGTCATAGCTGTCATCATGATCATTCTGTAGCAATTACCTAGCAACATGTTAGTTCCCACATTTTCACTGAAAAATTTGGGCACATTAAATGTTCACACAACATACTCATTGTACTGGTATTACATAACAAGCTTGACAAGGGATGCAGTCAGTAAAACTTGTTAATGCCTTATGCAGAGGCATGAAATACATCATCTAGCTACTGTCACCAACATTCAGTAGACCGTAGAAAAAATTGACAAGAATGTGAAATCATATCATCTTGAGCTTTTGACTGATCTAGTCATGTCAGTTAAGAATTGTATACACCTTAGCATATATGTGTTACACTCATTTAGATCTCTCACATCAGGTACGTGGAAGAAATTCAGAAGGCATCCATACAAAAGTAGAGGCAAAAAAATTTCCAAGGTAGGATTTTGACATGCTAAGGGACTAGAAAGGCTATCAGGAATCTCATACCGTCATGTCCATTTGTGTTGATTGCTTCTGAAATTCTCTCACCACCTTGGCCTGTTTTGCAGGCTCCATTTTCTGAAATATGCCAAAGAAATTTTAGCAAAAATTAGCAAAAAGGACAGCAAGGAATAAAGAAGTGAACCTCAAGTTCTGCAGAATAAATGCTGGAAATGCTAAAGCATATATCTAGTTTTTTTCAACAGAAATCTGCTTCAGTTTGAAATGCATGAATAAGTCAGAGTACGTACCTTGTTCATTGCATCCATAGCTTTACTTGCACCTTTCATACCAACAGAAATGGAAGTGCTTGCATACATTGCCTGAGAAATATCATAGGAATGAATAAACAGAAACAAATGGAGGAGATGGCCAGGAAACTGCTAAATCAAATTTATATTGTTGAGAAATTTGACCTGTGTATGAGTTGCAACACCTCTGATTTGTGAACGAGTACCTTGCAGATTAGTGATTTGCTGCCGCAATCGTATCAACTGACGAGCCATATCTTAGTGGCAGCCTGAAGATATCATAATCCACTGAGCCTCAATTTCGTATTTGAATAAGATACAAATGACATCAATGGCAAAGGACATTAATACATGTGCAGAACCAAAATTGAGTAGAACACAAGGTAAAAAAATAGGGTTTTCACAAAAAAGACTAACTTGTCAAGACATTAAGAATGACATGGTACAAAGGTAAGAAAAACATGCCTCATTGCCTGTTTTTGCAGTCTTCTTTATTTCTGCCACCAGTTTTTTCTCCTGCCATCATGCATTTCATTTAACACTGTCACAGTAAATTACAAATGTAACAACTACTCACATACCTCTAACTGCAAGGCCCCGATCTCCTTTTCAATCCCTGATCAAATGGGGAGGGGAAGAAAAGAAAAGTTATAGATGTTATGGGCGTTGGAGTCTGGTGCAGATTTAATCACGGCTGGCCGAGCTGTTGTACAGCCGAATCAGATTTTGCTTTTTACGGTAGGTACCAGGTGTACCATACTGTATCAGTCCGGTTTGGCCCCAATTTGGCCCAATAAACACTAAGTTTCCATTAAAAAAATAAAAAAGCATTGTTTGTACTAAACCATGCCAGGACCAGAAAATGCCTGGCACGGTACACACATACCGGACCGAATACCACAAACCATGGATTTAATTACATGATTCCATAAAACTAGTCAGCATCTTGAAGCAAAAAGTCCATATGAAAAATTAGTTGGTCAGTTTCACGTGAATTGCTCACTGATTTCCCTTTTACATAAAAGTATGCCTTCATAAAAAAATTAATTCCGCAGAAAGCAAGAGAGGAAAGCAGATGATGAAAGAATTTTCAACAAGTAAACAATTTGACAGTTCTATCGAACATTTTAAAGCAATTTACCTCTTGTTGCCACCGTCATTTGCCTTTTGCTCGTCCTAAGAGCATCTGTAAACACGAGACCTTCTTGAGAAACCCCAGCGAAAAAAAAGATAGCTACAGGAGGTGTTCAACCCCAAGCATCAAAACGGATGAATGAAAAAGCATTCATGATAGTGAACAAGGACAGATCATTCAAAACCGCAAGTGATGTCCCCGACACCGAGAACACTGATGTCTCAGCAAAAAGCCTTTACTACGTAATTCAGAAACACAACAACGAGCTCTCTAGCAAAAACAGGTCATCTGATCAACTTATTCTAGGACAACAAGAAACTAACTACTTTCAAGGAATAAACTCCCAAAACACGAAATAGACTCCACATTTGGCGGAACCGAAAAGAAAACAGCAATCTAGGCAGAAAAGAGTCCGTGAAATTTTACAGAAAACAGAAAAAAACCGACGAGTGGCAAGACAAACTATCCCCTTTCAGGGAGGGTGGGGGGGAGGGGACGGTAGACCTCCCTAAAACCCTAACAGCCGATCCAAGTCAACACCATTTGCAGAAAAAGGAAAAGAAAACAGGCAAACCCAAGCAACACACAACCTCCAAGCGAGAAATGTGCAGAATCAAATAGCCCCCAGAGGACACCCCGAAGAATGTGGACCTTTAGCAGAGGTTTTCTTCTTGAAGATGTTCATGGTTGCCGCCCGGCCACTACTTCCGTCGGCAGAGGAAGAAGAAGGAAGACTCAAGATCCCCAGAAAGACACCAGGCATGCGGACCAAGGCGAACCCCTCAGATCCACAGGGGCATCGGTAAGACGGAAAAGGAAAAGAAAAGTTGGCCACTTTTTGGGAGCTCGCACTGGTCTCGGCTCCACGAGAGAGAGAGGGAGAAAGATGGGAATGGCAGTGCAGTCGGCAGTGATGGAAGCGCAACAAATAGCCGTTGCTGATCTCGAGGACGGATGACCAGGAACCCCTCCATGGTTCAACGATATTACGAAAATACCAGTTCTGCTGTGTGTTTTTTTAGGGGTGGGGGACGGGCCGTCCATTTGCGTGCCAGTTGACCGAGTCTAAATATTTTGAGAAAGACATCATTTTTTGGGTGTCATATGGGTAAATTATCTATGTGCATGGTGTCACATGGACAATTTATCCATGTGGAATACACTTTGTGTATTTCTCAGTGCACAAAGTCTTTCTCAAATATTTTAAAAAAAGAGAAATGTAAAGATCGTTATCGTCTACATGAGATTAATTTTTTTGAGTGGTGCATGAGTTCTATCATAGAATGATTTTAAATACTTTTCATCTCTCATAAAATAAATTTGTTACACTTAATAAATTATTGATTAACTTAGCAAACTATTTATTCTAATCATTTGTTAAATAAAACAAATTAGAACAAATAATTTGATGCCGATTGTTCTCCATGGCAACTTCTTACTTCGCTTTGATGCCGAGGTGACATTTCCATTTCGTTTCCTTCATTCTTGAAAGACCTGTATAGCTTGGGAAAGAGGCTTACATAAAACAATGAGGAAAAAAGGGGGAAAAAAAAAGAGAGAGAGATGAAAACATCAAGATGAATTAAGATTTCAAGCAGATGTATGGTCATAACGTATCACGGTGTCCGTAACTGGGCCCAGTTAAGGAAGCACGGCCTCTTCGAGTGGCCTTTTGACGGCCCACCATTTGCATCTTTCAGAGGGGATCCAAATCTGAACTTTGGTCTGCTGTGCTTAGCCAAGCCCAGCTCTCGGATATTCTTAGTTATCCCGTAACTTAGCCCACTAAAGACTAATAGCTGGCCTTCCCCTTCTGATCTCAAACCGCCAATATAGAGTTTGAGAAAGACTTTCTGCACTTATGAAAGTGTAGAAATATCTAATCATCATGTATTTCTCTTCTTTCATTGGTGGAAAGAGGAGAGAGATTTATGTGACAGCTTCATTCCCACCAATGAAAAAGAGAAAGTGCAAATGACTAGATATTTCTATACTTTTACAAGTGTAGAAAGCCTTCTCATAGAGTTTTATCATTTAGCCTCTACGAGGATTTCACAATATCTCGAACTTTATAGTGGATGTTATTTCCCGAGTATCTGAGAAGAACTTGTTGAAATGGTTTTGAGAACGGCCTGAAATTTTAGTGACTTTTTGAAGAATAATTTATTTTTTTATTTGGGAGGACTCTCTGGAAGAAGAGATTGGTGCTTTACTTATGAATATACACTTATTTTTTTACTTATCTCCGATATGATACTAAACCATGGCTCTACAGTCATCTTTTTGGTGCTTGGGCAGTCGTTCCTTTCTTCTTATGTATTTGATGAGTTAAAATTGGTACTTCTTTGGGAACAAATTGCTACTTACTCATATTCTAATAAAGTCTAGTTGCATCAGTTATTCTTTTTTTATTGGACAATATGTGAAATATGCCCACAGTAAGGGCAAAGAAGATGAAGGAAAAATTAATTAGAGGTCTTTGTCAGATGGTTAGACTTAATTGTAGTCCTGTCAGAAGATCAGAAGTCATATAGTCCTTACTTTTTGTGTTAGTTTAATTCTAGTCTCTGTTTTTTATTTTTAATCCCTGCTTTTTGTTTCTTAGCATTTATGAGTCTTGGAAGACGAGTCATCCTTTTAACATCAACTTTTTCCTATTTTGTCCTTCCTTCTTCTGCTCTTTCCCTAGTACATTTGTTACAGTTGCTTTTGTATCAGTATAGAAACTTTTATATCTGTTACAGTAAGCCTTCTTCCTTATGCACACTTACATTCGTTACAGTTGTCTTTGTATCAGTTACAATCAGCCTTTATATCTGTTACAGTAAGCCTTTGTAACTGTTACAGACTACAGCTATAAGCTCTTACAAAAGAAAAAAACTTTATTTGTTTGCAAGTGCTAGGATTTGAACCCAGGTCTTTACACAGACGACGTGAGATACCCTTACCACTAAGCTATAACTACATTTGTGTTATAACATAACATATAATATATTTAATTAAGTATTGTAGTAAACATAATTCTCTATTACAACTTATATTAAGTCTTGTTACAGTCAATATCATTCCCTGTTACAATATACATTAAGTTCTGTTACAGTAAACATTATCATTATTATAGTAAACATAATTCTCTATTACAACTTATGTTAAGTCTTATTACAGTATACATTAAGCTCTATTACAATATACATTAACCTTTGTTACAATATACATTAACCTTTGTTACAATATATATTAAGTTCTATTACAACTTTGTAAGTCTTGTTACACTATACATTAAGCTCTATTACAACTATACATTAAGCTCTATTACAATATACATTAAGCTCTGTTACAGTATACGTTAAGCTCTATTACAGTATACATCAAGCTACTGTAACAGAGCTTATGTATATTGTAATAGAGCTTAATGTATACTTGTAATAGAGCTTAATGTATACTGTAACAAGACTTAACATAAGTTGTAATAGAGCTTAATATATATTGTAACAAAAGAATATATATTGTAACAAAAGTTAATGTATATTGGAACAAATGTTAATGTATATTGTAATAGAGCTTAATATATACTGTAACAAGACTTAACATAAGTTGTAATAGAGCTTAATATATATTATAACAAGGTTAATGTATATTGTACAAAGGTTAATGTATATTGTAATAGAGCTTAATATATACTGTAAAAGGACTTAACATAAGTTGTAATAGAGCTTAATATATATTGTAAAAATGTTGATGTATATTGTAACAAAGGTTATGTATATTGTAACAAAAGTTAATGTATATTGTAATAGAACTTAATATATAGTTGTAATAGAGCTTAATGTATATTGTAACAAGACTTAACATAAGTTGTAATAGAGCTTAATATATATTATAACAAAGGTTAATGTATATGTAACAAATGTTAATGTTATGTAACAAAGCTTAATGTATATTGTAATAGAGCTTAATGTATACTGTAACAAGACTTAACATAAGTTGTAATAGATAATTATGTTTACTATAATAGATGATAATGTTTACTGTAGCAGAACTAATGTATATTGTAACAGGGAATGATATGACTGTAACAAGACTTAACATAAGTTGTAATAGAGAATTATGTTTACTACAATACTTAATTAAATATATTATATGTTATATTGTAACATAAATGTAGTTGTAGCTGAGTGGTAAGGGTATCTCATGTTGTCTTTGTGAAGACCTGGGTTCGAATCCTAAACTTGCAAACAAATATTTTTTTTTTTTCTTTTGTAAGAGCTTATAGCTGTAGTTTGTAACAGTTACAAATGCTTACTGTAACAGATATAAAGGCTGACTGTAACTGATACAAAGACAACTGTAACGAATGTAAGTGTGCATAAGGAAAGAAGACTTACTGTAACAGATATAAAGGCTTACTGTAACAGATATAAAAGCTTACTGTAACTGATACAAAGGCAACTGTTACGAATGTAACTAGGGAAAGAGCAGAAGAAGGAAGGGCAAAATAGGAAAAAGTTGATGTTAAAAGGATGACTCGTCTTCCAAGACTCATTAAATGCTGAGAAACAAAAGTAGGGACTAGAAATTAAACTAACTAAAAAGTAAGGACTATATGACTTCTGATCTTCTGATAGGGACTACAAATTAAGTCAACACTCTGACAGGGACCCCTAATTAATTCTCCCAAGATAGAATGAGAAGTTTATACTCCTCATGGAAGAGTCACAAAAGAGGCGCTTTATGCAGATCTTTAAAAGGATAGTTTGGCCAAAAAGTCCAATTATTCAGGTGTGTAGGGCTATTTCTAGTCACCTAGGCCTATCATTATCCACCAACCCTGTAGGAAGACGTGGCCTTCCACATGTCCTCGGAGATCGGTCAAAGGTCCCAGAAACGCTCCCGTAGCGTCTAAGCACTCTTAAGCTCCAAGATACATCTCCGTACGTCCTCTACCCAACAGTTGTCCTATTCGGGTCGTGTATCGCCAACCGAGCAGGGGTCGCCTCCGGGGATCCCTCGGCTGTTCGGCTCAGACGCCTGCTTACCGAGCAGGTCCTGCTTAAGGCGTGCCTCAGTACCGTTGGCACGTCTATTGCCTAAGCAACGTGCACCGAGCAGCAGGCATAGGTTCCGAACAAGATGCCTGCTGAGAACCGATCCTGCCGAGGTATCCGAGCAGCCCCTTCACGTCCACACGACGGTTTACAGCAGACACGGGCCACGCGCCCCACGTTCATAAAGTGCATTAACTGCAGGACCTCCCAACGGGCGCCTCAACTCGTAACCCCCGCGGGGGGGCTAACCGGCGCCGCCGTCTCTGGCGTCGTGGAAGGGCGTTTTCATCCCCCCTCTCAAACACCCTTGCCTATAAAAGGCACGGGTGAGCCTCCATACAGAGGTACGTGATCTTACTCACACTGCCCTTGTGCGATCCACACGAGAACCCCTGTTCCTTCTTACCTATTCAGGCTTCTTACTGACTTAGGCATCGGAGGGTTCTCCCCGGTTCATCAACCGGACCTCCCTGATCTCGTTCTGGTGACTGCAGGCATCCGTCCGCTACCGGAGTCCATCCTCCCTCTCCATCCAAGTGTAGGCCATTTGTTTCGGCCCAAATAGGAATCACCTCCACACTTTTGGCGCCGTCTGTGGGAAGCGACGACAACCATGGCTCGTGGACGATCTTCGTACTAGAACATAGGGAGCCGTATGATGAGGTCCCACCAGTCACGAGCGGACTCCCATCAGCGTGCCCCCCCGTCGACGTCGCCGTAGCCCCTGCTACCGCGACCGGAGGCATCCCTGCGCCCGCCGTCGCCGTGCCTGCAACTGCCCTGGAGTAGCAGAACTTCGGGGCAAATGCATCACCTCACGGGCATATGCCTAGGCCTTCAGACCCAGTTGGCTAGGCAGCCGGCCCGGCGGCCTCCCTGCCGTAGGAACTTCAGGCGGAGTCGTCTCATCGATGATCTCACGCCCTCCCTGCGCTTCAGGAGCAGCATGCGGATTCACCACGGAGGTGAGCGAGCACCGGAGCGCCGCGGTCGTTCACCCCGTCGCTCCGCGGCGGCCCCACGCCCGTCGCGCTCGGTCGTGGGAGCCAACTCCCACAGGAGGGCGTGCAGATTCTGCCCACTCCGAACTGGAGTTGGCCAGGCACCTGCGCCGCGTCGTCGACCTGGAACGTCGCGTGGACGCGATGGTCCAACGGGCAGAGGGCAAAGCTCCAGCCGAAGAGGACCTGAACTTCCGCTCCCCGTTCATTGCGGAGATCCTGGATGCTCGGGTCTCTCCCAAGCTCCCTCTACCCACCATCACACCTTACGACGGCACCTCCGACCCCGCGGATCACATCCATGGCTTTGAGTCGCATATGGTGTTCCATGGAGCATCTGATGCGGCCAAATGCCGGGCCTTCCCGGCCACCTTGAAGGAAACTGCTCGGGCTTGGTTCGAAGCCCTCCCTGCAGGTTCCATCTCTTCCTTCCACCAGCTAAAGAAGTCCTTTCAGGACAACTTCCTGGGTGGAAGGTCGCAGCCGCGCACCGTGGCCTCCCTTCTTGCTGTTCGGCAGAAGAAGGGAGAAGCGCTCTGGGACTATGTCAAGAGGTTCCAGACCGAGGCACTCCGCATCCCGCGCCTCGACGTCCCATTAGCCACCAGTGCCCTCATCCAGGGCACTCGCGATGGCTTCCTGCAGAGGACGTTGGGAGTACAACAGCCATCCACCCTTGCCAAGCTGCTCTCTACTGCACAGCGCCATGCGGCGTGCGAGGAGAGCCTGGCTGCTGGCCGAGCAGTGCAGGAAGAATCTTCGGACAAGAAGAGGCCTTCCGACAACGGTTCCAACCGTGATCGGAAGAAAGGACGGCACAACGGGGATTCACCGCGCCGACCACGCCCCTTCACCGACTACACCCCGCTCACGTGGCACCCGAACATATCCTGGCAGAAATTCGGGACGAGCCATATGTTCGGTGGCCACCTAGGATGCGCTCTGACCCCAGAAGGCGCAACCAAGAGAAGTATTGTCGCTTCCACCACGACCATGGCCACGACACCTCCGAATGCCGCCAGCTCAAGGACGAAATTGAGTCCCTCATAAAGCGCAGCTACCTTGGACGGTATGTGATAGCCCACAATGCGTCGTCTAACACGGTGACTAACAATCTTAAAATTATCGGCCTACACTAATATTTTAACAATAGTTAAGTGGTGCGACCGAGTCGAATCTACGGGAAAAAAGATTATTAACTTTGAAAACCTTGAGTTTCTTTGATTAGAAAGTGTGTTAAGAATTTTAGAATTAAATCCTAAGACTAATTTGATCAACAAAATAATTTATTCTAGGTAGAGAAAGATAAATAGATATAAAGAGAGAGAGAGGGAGAGAGAACGAGAAATGAGAGAGAGAAGAGAGAGAGAGAGACGAGAGAGGAGAGAGAAGAGAGAGACGAGAGAGGAGAGAGAAGCCTTCTACGTGCATGCAAAAGCATGCACGTAGAAGAGGTGGGGCGCGCGAGCTGCTGGGGCAGCGGCGGGCTCGGACGCGAGCGCGTGGCAGGCGCGCGGTTGGGGGTGACGCACGCGGGGAGAGGAGGCAGCGCGTGGCAGTGTGCGCGGGCGTGCAGGCGCGCGCACGGTGTCGGCCTGGGCGGGCGGCCGCGTGGCAGGTGCGTGGGCGTGCAGGCGCGTGCGGGGGTCAACCTGGGCGGGGCGACTGCGTGGAGAGGCGGCAGCAGGTGTGACGAAACGCCTCGGCCAAGCCCGTTAAACCGATAACGTACTTGATCCGAGTCCGTCTCCTGCGAACGGGCCGAAGCCTCGCAAGGGATACCAAACCACAGTCCGTGTAAACATAAAGGAACACACCACATTTTCTAGATATTTCACAGTTTTACATAGCCAAATTCCACAAAAAACTGAAAAGAGGTACAAGAGCCTGGGGCATACCGGGGTACAACTAAAGAAAATAAGCAACTACAAAGCTACACTGCTGGGAGAACAACAGCGGAACTACTCCGCTGGAGGTACTGACCCTGCACCGCTACGACGCGGCCCTGAACTGGACGTCGGACGAGAAACGTCCTCTTCGCCCTCACCTGTGGGGGGTAGGGGTGAGCCTCTCTAGTCACTGGCTCAGTAGGGAACTCCCCCAAAACCGAGCAAATCAACACACAAGTACAAATAGTAAACAACACCAACAATTTATATAACAGCTATGCAGGTAAGTAAAGCTGTAAGAGTACTCACCGTCTGCTGACTACGAGAAACAACAATAATAATTAAACGACAAACCAGAACAGGTGTACAAGCTAGAGTAGAGACGGCCAACACGAGCCACGAGAACTGGTTCGCGACACCAGAAACTGACTCGGACAAACTAACACAGGTCTACCTCTCAGTCTCGCAGTCACGGACGAAAGGTCCAGCTGCCGCTCCACGTAAAAAGGTCAAGCAACTGTGGAGACCAACTAAACACCACCACCTGCAAACCACACGGTCACAGGCCCCATGCCTGACACCTCCAGAGACCCTGGTCTGGGCTCACTAGAGTGAGGCACTGGAAAAGGACTAGCTGGGGTCCAGTACGTCTACTGGTGTTCGTACCCCCAACTACGAGCGCGCTACAAGGACTAAAAAAACACAAGTGTCACTGTCCCACTGTTGTCTTTCCCTCAGCCGGACGTACAACTCAAACACAAGAGTGAGGGTGTCCAGGTCAGACGACACAGACCTCGACGGTACAACACAAGTACTGGGACAAAGCCCCGAGCTAACAGCCTGGCTCACAAAGAACCTGGGGCACCCAACTGGAGAGGTAACCATGGTAGGCGTCGTACTACTCGCCACGTACACGAACCACGTGCACGTCACACACAAACCACATGAACCTCACGTAAACCACAAGTAACCACGGTCCACTACACGTGAACCCAACTGACTCGCGTAAACAAACGCAGTCACTGAAGTAAGCAACTAACTGCATACCTTGTATGCTAAACACGAGAACCAAGTGCACTCAGTGCACCTCATGTGTCAACACACATGCGTTATCGATAAATACTGCAAACAGTCGTTTCATCTCATACCAGTAGGTGGCAACATCGACTGCCGCTTACACTAAGTCAACGGCAAGGGACCTGGCCGTTAACATCCTGGCTGAGGAGCTTGGCGACAAACGATGTTGACGCCAGGTTCTCCGGCCATAAACCCTGCAGAAACCCTAATCCGGCTCTGCGGGCTTTCTAACCGTTCTAACTACAGAAAAACATGCAAATGCAGTTCCTTTAGCATGCCAGAACCCAATACAACCCATTACAACATGCTTCGTACATAAACTACTCAAACCACCCATATCCCCGTATGGTGCAACTTTATCCAAACATGCATTATCATGCTGGTTCAGGTGGTTATGAGTTTTAATGTTTTTACGGAGCTAAACGAGTTCGTCCCCTACCTCAGAACACGCTAGAACTTCCCGCAATCTCTCGGTTCGCCGATCCCTCCGCGAGCTCCCACGGGAATTGCACCACGCCGCGACGTTCCTCGCGCAATTCGGCAATGCCACGCGTTCTACGATCGACCAACCACTCTTCGGAACCTGTTAGAAGCTTCAGAGACACTGGGGCGCGAAGCTGGGGCAAGAGGGGAAGAGAGTGAGCTGAGAGAGCTGCTCTCGGGTGAGCCTAACCTGCAGAATTCTCAGGTTGGCGTCAACCCCTATGCCGCCAATAGCAACCGCCACCCTTAGTGTCCACACCTACTGCCGCCAAGTTCAAGCAGTGAACATCCACTAACCTGGACGCCAACCAGTCAACGGCCACCCCTGGCCGCCAACTCCAACTGAACAGCAGCAGGTTCTGTTTCATTTCAGGACCAACCCTGCTCTTCACCTGCTCAAGCCACACATTCACATCACACATTCCACACAACTAGCTCACATTTGCCTCACAACGGCCTACACAACCACACACACATGATCCGCATGGATCCGAAAGGCACGCGACGTTACAGCAGGCGCAGAGGCGGGCTCGCGCAGGTGCGGGCTCAGCCACGCGGGCAGGCGGCTACAGGCGGGGATTCGCGAGCGGCCTGGCGCGGGCGCTGCTGCTGCTTTTGTGTGCGCACAAGAGAGAAACTTGGAGAGAGCGATCGGGAGAGAGCGAGAGAGGAAGGGAAAGAAGAAGAGAAAGAGCAGAGGAGGGGGAAGACCTCCGGTCCAAGAGAGGAGAAGAGAGAAAAGAAGATAGGAATGAGAGAGAGATCTTCAGAAATTAGAAGAAAGGGAGAGCCAAAAGAAGATGCGGGAGGAAGAGAATATATGAGAGAGAGAAAGAGAAAAGATCTCTTGAAATAGATAGAGAGAAAGAGGAAAGAGGAGAGATTAGAGGGGAGAGATTTTTGAAAAATAGAATGGAAATTTAAAATAAGAGAGGATTTTAAAAAATGAGAAAGTGTTTTAAAAATTGAAAAGAAAGAGAGAGAGGGAATATTAAAAAAAAATAGAATCTTTCATTATTCTCTCTTGATCCAATCAAATCCATTGGCCCATTTGACACTCATTTCTTGGCCCATTAATCCTGCAAACAAACCAACAGAGATTTAATCAATTATCGCCCATGTGATAATAGAGATTTATGAATTTATCAATTATTTGTCAATAAATTGGCACAATTATTCATAATAATTATGAGATTATCAGTACGTACGCTGTAATGAAGACCGCCTGAGGCGCCGAGAGCGGACTCCCGAACAGCCCATCAACAACGAGCCCACGAGTAAGAAATCAACGTGATCGCGGGAGGATTCAGCCCAGACGGAGAGAGCACGCAGAGCCGACGCGACTATGCTAGGCGTGTGCACGTCGTGGATAGGCCTCCGACGCCACGGCCAGCCCCTTATCCCGCCAATCCTGCACGCGCACAGCCCGAGGAGGCCATAACTTCTCGGACGAAGATCTTGTAGGAGTACGACTCCACACACGATGCGTTGGTTGTTTCGGCCACATCAATCATTGTAATGTGCACTGGATTCTGGTAGATAATAGAAGTGCCCCTGACGTGTTGGCTTATGATTGTTATCTCCTTATGGGCCTCAAGACCGACCAGCTTTGTCATGCCCCGCCAATTTAGCAGCGGAATAAATCGGGGAGGCATGAACAATGTGTATGGTAACGTAAATTGGGCATACATTCGCAAATATCAGAGCAACTAATGAATAATAATTGCAATTAAAACTCATCATTTTATTGATAATTCATCTAAACTATTACAACCACTAATTAGAGCCAAAACATAGGGCTCAATGACTTTATTACATTTGGAAATGATAACTAAGCAACTAACTAAACTAACTCTAGGGTACTGGGGACAATCCATCGCTATGACTCAGGACGCTCATCACTCCAGTCCAATCCCGTTGTTGTGTGTAAGGTCATCCATTGACTTACCTGAAAACACAATAACAAATAACGAAGGGTGAGTGATAACGCTCAGTAGGACTTAATATCTCGTGTAAACCAGTATGCTTTAAGTGATTAATGTCTTGTAACGCAGGTTAACTAGAGAGAACGATCAAGTATAGTCAAGAGAGAACGATTAAGTATAGTCAAGAGAGAAATAGTACATATAAGAGATTGATGGCATACTAGAATGACAGCATGCGATAACATGTGAACGATAATACACTTCACAAGAATATTGCAAAATTAGAATGATAGAGAAAAGACCATACAACAAGATAGTGTGTATCAACATGATATGTAATAGGATAGCTTGTATCAAGTGGCGTGTAACGAGATAGCTTGTATATCAAGATAGTGTGTAACGAGATTGCATGTAAAGAGATAGCGTGTAAAGAGATAACATGTATGAGATAACGTGTATGATTGCACTACGGTGCACTAGTCGAGTACGACAATAGTCACTTTGGGACAGTAGCCGTTTAACGATAGTACATTTCCTCTGAACTCCTCAGACTAATGTTATAACAGTCAGTGCTAGCACAATAATAGCACCGAAATGGTACAGTACGCATCTGAACTCCTCAGACTAATAGTATAACAGTTAGGTGTCTAGCCAATGTCGAGATAGTCAAAACTTGCAATGCAGAACACCGTCAATAGCCCGCTGTATTTTTGGGTGGCTCTCTTCCCCCAGGACTAGATTGGAGCCCCTCGGACACTCTCCGTGCCCTGCACACTAAGCTATCAAGTCAGTAGGGTCACCGGACCCATATTATGGCGCTAGATAGTCATGTATAGTACAAGCCATGGAGCCGCAACAACTCAGGAGTCTCAAGAGAGTACTAGATGAATAGACGAGATAGTAGAGTGAAACGTGAAGATGAGAGTACAAGATAGTAGACGAGATAGGTATAATCGTAAAACAACGTTAAACCACGATAGTAACGGTTTGCACAGCACCAGGTCGGTACCGGCAGTCTGGTAGAAGTCACATCCGCCCTACTAGCCGTGGCTGTGTACACGAGCCAGGCGGTCCGGCTTGATCACAGATAACGAGATCTTACTAAGGCCGTTTGGATCGTACTGATCCCTAAGAGTGTAACGGGTATTAGGGTACAACCAGCTCGTCGGCTAAGGACGTACGCCAAGCCAAGAAGACTTACGGAGGCCTTGACAAGGAGTCCCTGGTCCAGTCGAGAGTATTCCCGATGGAGAGTTGGTCCAAGTCAAGAGAAGTGTGTAGAAAATGGGTCCGTCGTGCCTCGAGTGCTCGAAGGCCGAGGGAAAACGGTAACGATGTACAATCACGCGAATAAAGTGAAGACATGTGTCATTTAAATAATAGGAAAATTAGGTAATTAATTTCACTTAATTACCAGATACATTATTGAGTACTTAATAGGGTCAAATGGTAATAAATAATGTTTAGTGTGCAAGTGTAAAGAAATCATGAGAATAGAATAAGTCGTGCTCACGGCTTTTAATTAATAAGAATTATTTAAATATTATTAAATAAAAATATTCAGGCCATTTCAAAAGCTTAACAGTAAATGGTTTAACTTGTACCAGGGTTATATGACAAATAAAGCATGGGTATATGCATAATATAAGGTTCTGGCCGAAATTGTAAAGAGGCGACGAGGTGACCTGTCGCGATCAAGTCGCGACAGGGCCGCTCGGTCGCGTTAGTCAGAGTATCGCGCGACGGGGTCACGGACGCGATTACTGTCGCGGTCGCCGGCCCGGGCGCGACAGCGGCTTGCGCTGGAATCACGGCGGTACATGCAGCCGCGTTCTGAAGTGTTGCCTTAGCCGACCGCGACCTCCCAGTATCGCGGTGGGTCGCGCCGCCGCGATATAAGGGATGTCCGGCCTTTTTCTCTTTTTCTCTGGTGGACCCTTCTTGACACAGGGTCATTCTAATTCAGTATAAAAGCACACGTGATCCAAAAGGCACGAAACTAGTTTTAAACGAAAGTAGACATGTAATCTATCACATACACAATTAATTTGAAAATAGACAAGGTTTAGACATGCATTGATCAGGTTACTTTTCAGTGACCTAACAAGCGCAGTTAGGGTTCAACGAATTCATTAGAGGTGTATACATGATGCAAAATTACGAAACTAATGGCGTTTAAAAACTATCAGGATGTAGTATTTATGATAATTTTCTCATGATCTGAAGTCAAGCATAAACGAGGTTCACAAGCAATCATGAAGGGTCGGGTGCATGTATTTGACAGAGTTTCAAAGAATTAATTCTCCCTCATGAGAGATTGAAATAGAACGAAACTAAGGGCGTTTGAAAGCTTTGCACTGTAGTATAATTGAGAATTTTCTCATAGTATGGAACAAGTACGTGTAGGATTAGAGAAAACATGAGATTCGAGTTCATGGTAATAGCAGGATTTCATGAATTAAATTCGCTCAAATGGATGAGCGGAATACAACGAAAACATAGGGCTTTTGAAGAGGTACATAAGTCTACCTAGGGTAATTATTTCACGATTTTATCTTGAGAGATTGCCTACCTTTTTCGTGGAGTAAGAAAGCCCTAATTTGATGACGGAAATGGAAAATCTCCTTGTTCTAGCCTCCTCTTCCTTCCTCCTTTGTCTCCAGCCCTTCTCCTCGTTCTCCAGAGTTCCAGCCACGAAAATGGGTGGTAGGATGAGTTTTTGGTGTATATGGGTAACTATAGGAGTCCTAGCCATTATAAGAGTCATCCCTTCCATTAAACTCTGAATTTCTTCTTTATCTCCCACTTTCTCTTATTTATCCCCCTAATAGAGTTGAGAAGGATCCAATTTCGTGGTATGGGTTTGGGTAAGGTTAGGACTCTTTTTAGGACATTTATAACCCTTTCTAGTATTTATCTTACCCTTTTTAATTTATTATTATTAATTAACTCCGAATTTCCACATTTATCTCCTCCTATTCTACCATTTATCCACTAATAGGCTTGGGGAGAGATCTAATTTCATGGGTAATAAGTTAGGATAAGTCTAGGACTCTTTTTAGGGATTTATATATGTCATTTAGTATTTATCTAATCACTTTTTCTAATTATTACTATATTTTATTCCGAATTTCACTTAATTAACTCCCATCTCATGGTGGGCTCTTCATATTAGGGCCCAACAATTCATGTTAGGACTATTAATAAAACCCATTACTAATTTGACTTAATGAGTATAGATTTATTCCAATTATTCACCTTTTATCCTTATGTAAAGCTATTTATCCACTTATTCAAGTAATTTCATATTTTTAAATTGATTAAATATTATTCATGCCAATATTTCTAATATTCATCATTTAGGCTCTTACTCTTGCCAATATCTCAAATGAGTCAATTATACATCCCACCACGTTCTTACTTTACTTATTAGATTTTTAATTATCCTTTTATTAAGAATTTATTCATGGGCCAAGATTGTCCATTGGTCCAAATATCAAATGGGTTATCAACCCATATTATTTAAAGTCTACCCACATATTTATTTTTATTATAATCTCTTTGGGGGCGAAAATAATGGGTTTCGATTTATTCCTTAATTATGCTAATAAGTCGCATAATTTCTTAAACTTAGTCCAAATGATTTTTCTATGCCCAAATTTCATGATGGGTCATTAAGAACATTATTTAAGTATAACTATTTTTTTACGGAATTCTTATAGGGTTTATACGTATGCAATAATGATGCTTACCTTTTTAACTATTGCATTTATTAATTGATAAATTTTCAATTTATTCATAATTTTTAATTAATAAATTTTTCGGGGTACTACAAGCTTACCCTAGTAGAGTCACCTTTGTTCGGCTTCTAGGGGTTTCGATTCAGCCCATGGGAAGAGCTCGCCTCGCATAACACTTGGGACAGCCCCGAGAGCGTGACCAAGGTGGTGAATTTTTTGGTCATCAGAAACATGCCCGTGTAAACTCCACTCCATTCTTGGCAGAGGTCTGATCGGCGAATCAAGGCAGTACCTTCGTCTCTCCACCAGAAGATGAAGTTCCCCACTCTAAGTGGGATCGGCGAGGTGCTCGTTTGCCAGCGCGAGTCCCGATGGTGCTACGTCCTCTCACTGAGGGACAAGCAACCTCTCGAAGCCCCGCACATCGTACCTCTGCAAGCCGATCAGCCTTCTACCACTGAGGACCTCCCGCCGAGACTTGCTTCCTATTCAGGTGAGCGATGACCTCGAACACGTTCTCTATATTGGCGCACTACTACCGGAAGCCGAACATCAGCGCTACAAGGCATTCCTCTTAGCCAATTTAGATGTGTTTGCGTGGTCGGACGACGAACTACCAGGCATTCCTCTAGATGTGATGACGCATCGCCTTCGCCTGGATACCCTCGGTACCACCGGTACAGCAGAGGAGGCGACCCGTCAACCGAGAACGATAGACTGTGATCCAGGATCACGTTGTCAAAAGTCGAGCCTTTTCGCTCCGGGAAGCCCAGTACCCAAGGTGGATCTCCAATGTAGTCCTCGTACGCAAAGCTAATGGTAAATGGCGCGTATGTGTGGACTACAAGATCTTAACAAGGCTACGCCAAGGACACTTTCCTCTGCCTCGCATCGACCAGTTGGTGGACGCAACGTCCGGACATGAGCTCCTCAGCTTTTTGGACGCATACTCTGGTTATCACCAGATTAGCATGCATCCTCCAGACTAGGACGCCACCATGTTTGTCACTGACCTCCCCCTTCTTGTACTGTTCACCAGGATGCCCTTCGGTCTGAAGAATGCTGGCGCAACATACTGGCGTTTGGTCAACGATGTTCGAGCTGCAGATTGGGCGTAATATGGAGGTCTACGTCGATGACATGCTGGTCAAAACACTCCCGAGCGCGGACCACATTTCCGACCTCAAGGAAACCTTCGCACCTTGTGAAGGTACAATATGAAGCTCAATCCATCCAAGTGGGCCTTCGGAGTTCGCTCAGGTAGGGTCCTCGGCTTCCTTGTTTCAACAGAGGAATAGAAGCCAACCCCGGAAGATCTAAGCAATACTGGAGATGAGCACACCCAAGACTGTACGCGACATCCAGCGCCTTACTGGACGCCTCGCAGCCCTCAACCAGTTCATGTCTCGAGCAGTGGAAAGAACTTCAGCTTCTTCAAGTTGCTGCGAGGCCCCAAAGGTTCCTCACAGCAAGGGGGGCATGTACGGTGGACAGAGGACTGTGAAGCCGCCTTCACCAAGCTGAAGGCTTACCTGGCAGCCCCACCTATCTCTCAAGGCCCGTGCTCGGAGAACCGTGTTCGTGTTCTTATACCTTTTCGGTTACTGAACACTCTATCAGCGCGGTTCTGATCAGGGAAGAAGCGGCGGTACAACACCCAGTATACTACATCAGCAGGGTCCTTCAAGAAGCCGAAAGAAGGTACCCCCGAACAGAAAAACTCGCCCTTGCTCTGGTCACGGCTGCCCGGAAGCTTAGGCCCTACTTTCAGGCCCACACGATCACGGTTCTCACCGATCACCTGCTGAAATCTATCCTTCAGCGGCCAGAGGCTTCCGGTCGGCTTATAAAATGGGCCATTGAGCTAGGTTAGTTCGACATTAGTTACCGTCCAAGGACGGCCATCAGGCACAAGCGTTGGCTGACTTCGTCGCGGAATGTACTCTCCCTACCGAGCAGGACCCTCCACTGGCCGACGAGCCCCGTGGGAGCTCTACTTGATGGATCCTCTTGTGTCACAAGGAGTGGAGCTGGCTTGTTCTCACTCCCCCGAGGGTTAGAATTCCAATACGCCCTCCGGTTCCGCTTCGCTGCCCTCCAACAATGTTGCCGAATATGAAGCATTGTTGTCTGGGATCCGAATGGCCAGACACCTCGGAGCCCTTCGACTTAGGTCTTTAGCGACTCTCAGTTGGTTGCCAGCCAGGTGAACGAACATTCGAGCACAAGAGAAACTCGCATGGCCCAATACCTTCAAAAGGTTAAGAGCGAGCTGAGGGCCTCCTCTACTTCGAAATCATTCACATTCTGTGGGAGCAGAATGCGCGGTCCGATGCACTTGCCAAGTTGGCATCTTCAGGCGATATCGCCCCCGCCCTCGCTCCTATTCATCGAGAGCTCGCTTCACCAAGTACCGAAGTGAATGTAGCAGCCATTAAGTCCGGCCCTCCAGTTCCGAGCTAGATGGACCCTCTCTTGGCCTACCTACTTTTGAGGCGAGCTTCCGCCCGATCAGGGCAAGCCCGTAAGACCAGGCTACATTCTCAACGGTTCACCCTTATTGAAGGCAAATTGTACCGACGATCCCTTTCAAGACCTCTCTTACGGTGCCTCAGCCCCGAAGAGGCGCTTTCAGCCACTGAAGAGGTTCACGAAGGGCTATGAGGAAGCCACTTGGGAGGTAGAACGTTAGCACGCAGTATCATTCGAGCAGGGTTCTGGTGACCTTCTCTGCAAAAGGATTGTATGTCCTTCGTTAGGAGGTGTCCAGAATGTCAGAAGTTCGGGCAGCTTATCAAACAGCCTGCCGAACAGCTTCACACCTTGTTCGAGCCGCGCCCTATCGCCAGATGGGGCATTGATATCTTGGTCCCTTCCCAGAGGCCCAAGGAAGAAAGAAGTTCATGTTCGTGGCTATCGACTACTTCACAAGTGGATCAAAGCCGAACCCGTGCCACGATTACCGAACAAGCCGCGTGGAAGTTGTTTGGAGAACATCCTCTCCGGTTTGGCGTACCAAGGGTAATCACTTCCAACAACGGGAAACAGTTCGACATCACCCTCTTCAAACGGAATGCTCCGAGCTTGGTATCTACAACCACTTCACCTCCGTCGCCCATGCCCCAGGCAAACGGTCTAGTAGAGAATGCCAACCGCATTGCTGCCCGGATCCGCACGCGAGTTGAAGCTGCAGGTGGATCATGGAACGACGAGCTCCCTAACGTGCTTTGGTGCCACCGAACAACGACACGAGTGGCGACCGGAGAAACGCCCTTTCACTTGGCCTATGGCTCAGAAGCCGTCGTGCCTTTGGAAGTGGCTCTTCCTACTCTCCGGACAACCCATTTTAACGAAGCCGCTAACAACCGCGCTCTTCGGGAGAACCTTGATATGTTCGGCGAATGGCAGAGTGACGCCGGCATTTGCCTGGTCTCCTATCAACAACGACTCGCGCGATGCTACAATGCTTGAGTTCGGGAAAGGTGTTTTTTCGAAGGAGGACTGGTTGTGCGCCGATGCTCGACATCTGATCCCCAAAGAGCTGTCGAAAAACTCGCCCCTAATGGGAAGGACCTTATCAGGTCACCCAGGTTCTCGGGAAGGTTCCTACAAGCTCGCAACTCTCAGCGGCGATCCCATACCAAGAACCTGGCATGCATCTAATCTAAAGGCTTATTATTCGTAAGAGCCTCTTGATCGGCATCCTACTTCTCTTCTTCCCGTTCTTCTGGTTGGCTTGAGATGATGACTGGCGTATCCTTATTGAGCTTTTCAGCTCACGAAAGGTGTTATCTCCAAGCAAGAGGCTGTTCCGCATAACACCCCCTGGTCGGGACCTTTTTTCGGTTCCTAATGACCTATGCGGTATTTGCGAACCCTTCTAGAATGGCCAACAAATTGATTCGAGCGAGAACAATAGTAAGGGAAGAAGATAGAAAAATCAAATCCAGTTACCAAAAAGGATCTATTCATTCTTTACATGCAAAGGCATGTTTGGGCAAAGTTACAAAAAAGCAGGGGACAAACGCATTTAGGGGACATGTTCGAGGGGCCGGCCCCATCCATCTGCAGGAGGCATTCGTCCAGACTGGAATTGTGCAAAGCGCACTCCGTCCAAACGCGCTCCTGGGTACGACGCCGGCACTCCCTTACAGCGGCCTCAAAGGCTTCTCGGCACGTTCAGTCCAAGAGAGCCCTTCCCCATGCTCCTTCCCCGCTTCGAGGCCCACCTTGTAACAACGGGCCCCGAACTGCTCCAGGTCCTTTTTGAATTCGGACCTTCTTTGTACTCCGCCACTCCTTGGCCTTAGCTTCGGCTAACACCTTCGCATTGCCTCCTTCTCGCCTGGGAAATGGCCAGGTTTAGCTCAGACACTTGGAGAGCGCCTGGATGTTTTTTATCTCCCCTAGCAGCTCGGCCTCGCGAGTCCGGTGCTTGGTGACCAGATCGTCGCAGAAGGCCGCTTCCGCCTCCCACATCTGCCTCTGACCCTGGGCGTGTATAGCCAATTTTTTCAACACGCCCAAGGAGTTCATAACTCCGTCGACCAGCGCCCCCACATCAGCGTCGTCGGCATCATCGTGCTTGGCAGGACATCCTGGACGATAGACCCCGCTGGATTGCTCGGGGGACACCTCCGGACTGAGCAACTGGCGACGCGCCACCTGTTCTAGGTAGGACGCGGTGGGACTTGTAGGAAGGAGCCTGGAAGCGTCTCCTCCTAGACGACCGAGCGCCGCTTCCAGCATTGCGTTCGAGGGGAGCTCAGACGACCTTCCCCTCAGCACTTCGGTAAGAGGCCTCCGGTCCTCCTCGGAGTTGGTGTGCTCCTCGGCAGTCCCGCCTGCTGGTCGTCCGGAAGGCCCTTCTCCGCCAGCAGCTCCAGCAACCATCTCTTGGCCCTCTGTAGGTTGGGCCGTCTCTTGGATCCCTCCCTCCCTGGCGTGAGAGACCTCCTCAATCCCCTCAGGGACTGAAGTAGTTGTCTGCACCGTCGTTGCAACAATCACTTCGCTGGGGGGCAAGGGGTCCTCAGCTAGGGCTGCTCCTGCGCCCGCAGCAGTTGCCTCCGCGGCCCCGGAAGCCGCTGCCACTTCGGGGACGTGCTCCTCCGGCACCTCAATGCACGGAGAAGTCTCCTCCCCCCTAGCAAGGGATTCCTCAGCCTCTTCGTTCCTATGAGCAGAGGTTCCTATATCGCCACCAACGACGTCTTGCTCGGCGCCGACAGTATTTGAAGCCCCCGAAGGCGCCACTTCATTGGAGCGGCCCTTAGCGGGCCCCCGGGGCAACGGAAGATCTCGCCTGCTCCCTGGTAGAGCTCCCTGACCCGTCACTTAGAATGACGATCCCGAGCTCGGTCGCCAATTGTTGGGCAGCTCCGGGCCGGGATCCGGAGGGCCCCCGTGGCGTTTCCTGTTCGGACGACTCAGTAGCCTTGCGCTTCTTGTGCATCGTCAGCGGCGCGATGTCCTCCTCCTCCTCCTCGTCCTGCTCCTCGCTTGCCAGCGTGCAGCACAGACTAGCTTCTTCTTCTTCCGAGCTCGAAGTTGGTCCTCGGTCTCCACACCCTCATTCACAACCGTCACCGACTTCTTCTTCTTTGAGGTAGGCGGCTGGCTCGCCCCCTCACCCTCCTCGGATAAGGACCGTGGCATGACCACTGAAACCACCTGCATGGCGGTCTTTTTCGTCAAGTGAATTTTTTCGGGTCGCTTTTCAGAAACCCATGTGCTCTCCCGAGCACCCCCCGCCAGGGGCAAGCGCCACGAGCGCGGTTGTCACCATAGAAGGAACCCTCACTACAGAGGGACCCGGACAACTGCAACAACATCGTCTCCCTCGAACACCATGTGACGAGTGATCGATATCTTTTCGGCGAAGTCTTTGTTGGCCTCTTGATCCCGACCAGCGGCCAACTCGGCAGCAGCTACAGAAAAGAAAGAAAGTGATGGTCAGAAAATGATTGCCGTTTTTGGACACTTGCGACATCATTCAGGCACTTACTCCACGGCTTGCTTAGACCGTGCTCGACGAGGGTAAATTCGGTCAGGTAGCCTTCGCCGTTCCTTACTCCTGCTCGAAGTAGGCTGTCCGAAGCCCTCGCTTCGTCTTGGATCAACTTGGGGAACTCATCCTTCCGCGCCATCTGGATAGTGGTCGGAAACCCCCACTCCGCGCCGTCTCGGCGCCTGATGAAGAACAATCGCTCCGACCAACTCTTGTTGTTGGAGTATTTGCTCGACAGGTGGATATGCATCCTATCGTGCGATGCTTGGCGTAGTAGACACTCAGCCCCGATGACTGCGAGGCGGAGAGCTTGAAATGAGATCGGAACACTACCGCCGAACCGCGGTTCTCCTTAATCTTGCAAATACGCCGAGATAGAGATGTACCTCCAGGAGTTGGGCGTCAACTGGATGGGTGAGATTCCCCACCAGTTCAGCAGCGCCTTCGTCGTCTCCGACAGCGGTAGCCGAAACCCCGCCTCCATGTGATCAACATAGAGAGAAGGCAGCCTGGCCTGCTCACCAATACGACCCCCCTCCTTGGCGTCAATAATCTCGTACTCGTCTCCGATGCGGAAGCGCCTCCCGGAGACCCTCGTAATGGCATATCGCGGCCCATGCGCCGCGGCCACAGTAACTCCACTCGCTCTAGTAACTGCTGCAGCCTTTCCCTTGTCCGCCATCACCGGAGGTCGAAGGAAGGTTGGGGGCACGGGGGCGCGCGAGGAAGAGAAGAAGACGAGGAAGAGGAAGCAACCGGAGCTTGAGGAACACGCAGTCTGGTTCTCCAGAGATTTCGAAGGCGTGGTTCCCCGCCTTCACCCCCCCTCTTCCTTATAAGGAAGCCGGGTGCGAAAATCAAAACACCAAAATGCGTTTCCCCCACTCCAAGCCATTTCTCAGTCGTACTACAGACGCCCGTCCGATTGGACTGCGTGACGACCACGGCTTGACACGAACCCGCTCTCATCATGGGGACTCCTCCATTTTCGAGGAAAAACCCTGAATGGCGTCACTATTTAGTCGTTCGGATCTCCGAGGACGATACCGCATTTATACGGAGGAGACATTCGATCAGGAAGCCGCCCTCGAGCGCCCCGATTCCGGAGCCACTCAAGGGCGTGGGGGGTAAGTGTAGTGGCTATTTCTAGCCACCTAGGCCTATCATTACCTACCAACCCCTGTAGGAAGATGTGGCCCTTCCGCGGGGCGCCACATGTCCTCGGAGACCGGTCAAAGGTCCCAGAACGCTCCCGTAGCGTCCAAGCACTCTCAAGCTCCCAAGAGTACATCTCCGTACGTCCTCTACCCTGAACAGTTGTCTTGTTTGGGTCGTGTATCGCCAACCGAGCAGGGGTCGCCTCCGGGGATCCCTCGGCCTGTTCGGCTCAGACGCCTGCTTGCCGAGCAGGTCCTGCTTAAGGCGTGCCTCAGTCCCGCTGACACGTCTATTGCCCAAGCACGTGCACCGAGCAGCAGACATAGGTTCCGAACAACATGCCTGCTGAGAACCTCCTGCTGAGGGTATCCGAGCAGCCCCTCACGTCCACACGACAGTTACAGTGGACGCGGGCCACGCGCCCCACGTTCATAAAGTGCATTAACCGCAGGACCTCCCAACGGGCGCCTCAACTCGTAACTCCCTGCCGGGGTGCTAACCGGCGCCCGTCTCCGACGTCGTGGAAGGGCATTTTCATCCCCCTCTCTCACACCTTGCCTATAAAGCACAGGTGAGCCTCCATACAGAGGTACTGATCTTACTCACACTGCCCTTGTGTGAGCCACACACTAGAACCCCCGTTCCTTCTTACCTATTTAGCTTCTTACTGACTTAGGCATCGGAGTTTTCCCCCCGTTCTTCAACCGGGCCTCTTTGATCTCGTTCTGGTGACTGCAGCATCCGTCCGCTACCGGCGTCCGTCCTCCCTCTCCATCCAAGTGTAGCCCGTTTGGTTCGGCCCAACAGGGAATCACCTCCACAAGTGAAAGCTCCCACAAGATGGGTGGAGATTTGAACCCAAAATCTTTAAAACAAAGAAAAAAGAAGATGGCGACAATTGGACGTCTATGACTCATTGGCATAATTATACAAATAAATTTTTATTCTCTAGGGCCATGTTTTGCTATCGCGATAGATAGAAAATAGAATGAAAATATTTTCAAAAATTTAAAGATATTATTAATTTATTCTTAATTTATTTCATACCAAATGACCCTAGATCTCATCCAGACAGAAAAAGGTCACCAGGCTAGGATTTGTGTAGCAATAAAAAGATCTAGTAAGTAGCAACTCAAATGAATGGTCTGTATGCGAACTTGGTTTGCATGCCACAAATCAGGTATACATAATGCAAAATGAACAAGAAAGTAAATATTTTTAGGTGAAAATATCTCTCTTTAAAGAGGCTAACTGATCTCTTCTAATGGCAGTCTTCGTCATCCTAAGGATCTAAATTTGTCTCCACTAACCCATAAGTCCATACATAGTCTCAGAGAGTACATAGAAACATCCAAAGGGAGTGTATAGAAGAAAAACATAACTCGCATTGATATTCAAATGTATACATTAGATTATATAGTCCTATTACATAATTGAATTTCAAAGAAAGCGCTTAACCTAGGACATACCCTGTGATATACAAACTCGCTAACTACTACTAGTAGAAAAGGTTCTGCTCACTACTGTTGTGATCGATCAGGGGTTGGAAACTCATTTGCTCACTCTAACCTAAAAGGGAAGTAAGGGTATGAGTTTTACAATTTTATTGGCTTAGTAGGGAGATCTCATGTAGCGACCCTGAGTATTTATGCCCGAAAAGGCTCCATATTCAGACCCACCTCCCGCGAACAGACCGAAGTCTCGTAAGGGATAACTCACACACGTGTCCAGTAAGATATAAAAGACAACCACAAGAGTATAATATACAGGAAAGTACATGTATTCATATTCATTCACAACAAGTTACACTGTCCCAATACATCATTACATATCTAAGAGAAAAGTACAACTATCTGGGACATACCCCGATGGAGCAAAGCTAACATAATGACAATTAATACTCAACTGTTGGTGGTACAAGTCTGCCACAACACCACTGCAAGTCAAGTCACACTGCTAATGTCTAAAAAGAATTGTAGGGAAGTGAGCTTCAAAAGTCATAGGCTCAGCAGGGACCTCCAAAAAGAACAACCGAAAACTAAAGAGAGAACTGAGACCTCAACCACCAGGGTTTCACTGGCAACACTCACCGAATAACTACTTAAGCAATACATGCGAACAATAAACATACTTAAACTGAAATTAAACATACACACACTAACTAATACAACTCACATAAAATAAAGGAAATGGCAGGACTAGTACAGAAACACCAGCCCACCATGACAGCTGAAACCGATTACGCCATGAGCCACATAGGCAAATCACTAATGAAAGGTAATAGGACTATCATAAGGAGCCAGTCCACTGCACGTTAAACCAGTAGGACACATCAGAACACTACCCATAGGAGGGTAAAAACACAACAAGTGGAGGGTCATACAACACGCCCTCCACAGATCACAGCTCCACAACAACACCTGACATATCAGCACACAACGTGCCACAACAACCAGCTACCTACGAAGGTACGTATACCTAAAACTATAAGGTACCACAACTGAACCACAATCGAGAGTTACCACTCACAACCACATTGCCGGAAAGCTCGAGTCGGAAGGAACGCCGCCGCCACGCTGGTAAAGACTACTGGTTCATGACGCCAGTATTCAACCCGGACAACACAACACAAGAACCACCTCTCAGTCTCGCAGTCACAGACATAAAATCTCTCTACGGGTCCACCTCCAAGAACAAGAACTGTGGAGACCAACCAACACCACACTGTAGACCACAAGGCTGCAGTCCCATGCCTAGCACCTTTAGAGACTTTGGCCTGAGTTCTCTAAAGTGAAGCAATGGAAACACATGACTAGATGGGGACAGTACGTCTACTGGTGTCCGTCCCCAACCACGAGCGCGCTAACAAGCGACCGAACAGAGAACACTTGCACACCACAAGTTGCTGCCCTACTATCGTCTTTCCCTCAGCTGGACGAGCTACTCAACAAACAATGAGTGAGGGTGTCCAAGAAGACACCAGACCTTTACGGTACACACAGTATCGGGACAAACCCCGAGCACAACGTGCCTGGCTCACAGAGAACCTGGGATACCACTAGAGAGGCATTCTGGAAAACTCAGCAAACACACAAACCACGTCGAATACTTAACATACTCATAAAACTATGATTACAAACCACGATATTCTATTATCCATAATCTACTTGTCATTGGTCATCATATGACCACTAACACAATTACTTAACAATATAACTATTGCCAACATAAACCTTACAACCTTACTTATTTAACATAATTACCATAATTAACATAACTCACTAATTAACCATAAACCAAACCATCAATCCTATATTATGCTTACTAACAATAAACCAATTTAAACATCAGAAAGTTCACCATAAACCCAGGCTAGGCCCATACAGGACCATCACTACCCAACTTCCACAATACACACTTCGGAAGGTAAGATGTGACGGGGCAGCCGTTGCCTTCAAAAATGCGACGACTCTACCGTTGTGACTACAAAATGAATGGATAGGGCCCAGTGTCGCAACAAGAACGCGACGGCCCGACATGTGGCCATCAAGCCAATCGACTCAGTCGAACCCAAATCACCGACGGTTTAATACGTTAGCACCAAGCCAGTCGAACCCATGAACGTGACGAGACAACCTGTCGCCTTTAAGCTAATCGATTCTAAATGCAATAATCTGAAGTCTAAACGCAACGGACCAAGTGTCGCATTTACAACAAAACACGACAAGGCAAATAGTCGCGTTCATAATGCGATGGCCCGACCCGTCGTCTTATCAGGCAGACTGCCGAACCCTCCTTCTTCCTACAGAAATCCATGTAAACACCATTTAAACTAAACTTCAAACCTCTAAATGAAAGTTAAACCACACATACACAATAACATGATTTGCTAAACTTTAAATCATTCAATCAATTCAAAACGAAGGGGAAGTCTCCCTACCACTCGAAGAACACGCAGAACGCGAAGACACCACACCACCGGCGTTTCCACGCTCCGGACGCCCTCCTCGCATGAAACCATGCCGAACTAGCCACTTGCAAACCGAAATCGCCGAGAGATGCCGCAAAACCTCCTCTCCTCAGCCGGACAAAGCTTCCTCTGCTTTGTCTGGCTTGAAACCACCGTATTAAAACTCAAGTCTAAATCGTGACATAGTCGTCACATTTAAAGTAGCTTAAACGCGATAGACCTGATCGTCGCTAATCAAAACTATGTGCTAAAAAGGCGGTTCGAAGAACGTGACGTGGGAAGCCGTCGCGTTCAAAACGTGACGACCTACTCCATCGCCTTCTTCACTAGAAAACTTATGGGCTATATGGGTCCAGATCTCCTGCTCACAACATCCACATGACACACGGGAACCACCACCAAGGCTCAATGACCCAGCATTGGCCAAGAGCACCACACCAGAACCATTAATTCGGATCCTAATGGCCACAACGTTATATTACTATCACCTAAAAAGAAATATCGTCCTTGAAATTCAGAAAGAAACCACGACAAACCGAACTATTACCTAAAAAGAATTAAAGTTATTCACAAACAAAAGGATACATTTCTTCTGCACTTGCCATTCTGCTCATTTTCTTGCTTATTCTGCTATCCCTTTTCCTTTAATTCATTCCACAACTTTTCTACCCTAAGTAATTCAATATGTTCTTCCTTTACTTTACAATTTAAGCAATTATATCATGTCACCGGCGCTTTATCACCTTGGACTCAATCTATTCCCACAATTTTCCGACTGTGTCTGCAACATTTCTTCCTATGCCGTTTTGCTTGCTGACACCCTTTTATCATAAACTGCTACCTTTACTTATTCTGCCATGCTAAATCATCTTCTAATCCATTATTTATTGGTGTTGACTTATCGTTTCTGTTCCATCATTTGCTTATTATTGCTAATTGTAATTCTGTCTTAACTTTACTCATATTCTTAACTGTCAATTCTTCGAAGAAAATTAAAACACTATATCTGAATTCTTTACATATTCATATCATATCTTATGCTGCTTTAAACTCATACCTTCTTAAGAACCACTGCCTCTTTAATTAACTCTGCAAAAACCTCAAACTCTTCCTCAGTCAATCAAATCTCTTATACTACAATCTTGGAAAAATTTCAGAATCGTTGGGTCATAAATCTTCCATGCTTTCATTGCGCCACTCTGATTACATCAAATAATTGTCGAAACATTTTACTAATGCTGCTCTCATTATTACCTTTATTCTTTCCATTCCTACTACCATTCTGACTGTGGCCGAACTCAATTCTAACTTTATTTGCTTATCAAGACCATTTAATAAGAACTTGAAACACATACTCAATTACCATTGGAAGAAAAATGCCTAAATTTCTGGACTGCTTTCCTTAATGCTTTAATTCCGCTTCAATTCGATCTGTGCCATCTGCTTAAATTATGATTCTACCATAATGCTACTATCATACTTTCCTCTTTTCATACATCTCTTACTCTGAATGATATTCTCTTGCTGACAAATTAAATCGCATCTATAACTTTTCAAAATAACACATTCATACTACTGTGACACTATACTCTCTTCTCATCATGGAATAAAACTGCTCAATTAACTCTGTACTTTCTCTGCTATTAATTCTGCCCAACTCTTTCAAATATTTGCTAATTGACCCAAAATTCTTCTCTACTCAACTGATTAAGCCTTTCTATTTACATTCCACAATTTACTGATTTCCAAAATTTCAAACTGTATACATTACTTACTCTTTCTGTGTTGTCCTGTCATAATCTTATCTATTCTTTATTCATTACCCAATCTGCCTTTGCTCTTACATCAAATTCTAAAACATATCCTTACAAAAGAATACCTCTGCTCAACTGAATTACTTATTATGCACTACCACATAAACTCTTACTGAACACCACCTCAACCATCTGGCTGTAACCACCCTATGATTTGTCACATTCATCCTTCCTTTTGATCAACAACCACCTTATTATTAATTTATTCTCGATTTATTTCAATACCAAATGACCCTAGATCTCATCCAGACAGAAAAAGGATATCAAGGTCACTAGGCTAGGATTTGTGAGCAATAAAAGGACCCAGTAAGTAGCAACTCAAAATGAATGGTTTGTATGGGAACTTGATTCGCATGCCAGATATACACAATGCAAAATGAAATAGATTAGACAAGAAAGTAATATTTTTAGGTGAAAATCTCTCTCTTTAGGAGAGGCTAACTGATCTCTTCTTATGGCGGTCTTGTCATCCTAAGGATCTAAATTTGTCTCCACTAACCCACGAGTCACATACATAGTCCTCAGAAGAGTAACATAGAAGCATCTAGAGGAAGTGTACAAAAGAAAGACATAACTTACATTGATATTCAAATATATACATTAGATTATATAATCCTATTACATAATTAAATTTCAAAATAAAAGCATATCAACCTATGACATACCCTGTGTATACAAACTCACTAACTGCTAGTAGAAAAGGTCCTACCCACTATTGTTGTGGATCGATCAGGGTTGGAAACTCGTCTGCTCACTCTCACCTCAAAAGGGAAGTAAGGATGTGAGTTTCACAATTTTATTGGCTCAATAGGGAGACTTCAAAACTTGAGACAAGCCACATTTATCACAATAATATATATTCATGATGAAAATAAATACTACAACTATACAGGAAATAGTCACACCCCTTGTGTAATTCTGATAGTCACACATAAACCACAAGTTGATAGGCATGACGCTGCCATACGAGTCGCAAGAAATGGCCCACGAAGCTAGCACCTAACCTGGACAAGAGTAAACAAGTAACCTTACAGGTTCCGATTAGTGAATATGTTTCGATTGGAAAAAATTCCGATTAGTGAACATGTTCTGATTGGTAAATAGGTTCCGATTGATGAAAGATTCCGATTAGTAAGTAGGTTTCGATTGGTGAATATGTTTCGATTAGTGAACAATTTCGATTAGTGAATATGTTCCAATTGGTGAATAAGTTCTGATTGGTGAACAATTTTGATTAGTGAACAAGTTCTGATTGGTGAACAGGTTCCGATTGGTGATCAATTCCGATTAGTGAACCTTAGCCGCATAGAAGCAAGGTAAATCCAACAAATTAGAATACCAAGAGCACAATAATTCAGAATTTACTCAGACTTGAGACAAACTAGGTAACAGAAAAAGTGGAGTTTAGAACTATTCATTCTTATGAAGTTCAAGGCTCCAGATACTAGATCTTATACTAATGTTTCAGAATAATAACCCATGGTCATAGTAATACATAAAGAATGAACATGCTTAACATTGAGGATATGCACGTAAGGAGAGTCCTCCTCCAACTTAAACATGAATATCATATTATCAGAAGGATGTCATGGAAACCTCGTAAGTAAGATGAGGACAAGATATTTTATTTAGTTTGTTCAAAAGTACCTATGTGACGGAACGCCTCGGCCAAGCCCGTTAAACCGATAACGTACTTGATCCGAGTCTGCCTTCCGCGAACGGGCCGAAGCCTCGCAAGGGATACCAAACCACAGTCCGTGAAAACACAAGGAACACACCACATTCTATATAAATTTCACAAGTTACATAGCCATATTTCCACAAAACTGAAAAGAAGTACAAGAGCCTGGGGCATACCCCGAGGTACAACTGAAGAAAATAAACACTGACTACACTACACTACTGCTGGAGCTGCTACTACACAGCTGGAGTACCGACCCTACACCGCTACGGCGCGGCTCAGAACTGACGACGGTCGTGAAACGTCCTCCTCGCTCTCACCTGTGGGGGTAGGGGTGAGCCTCGCTAGTCACTGGCTCAGTAGAGAACTCCCCCAAAATCGAGCAAACCAAAACCACAGGTACTAAAGCAATAAACAGTACCGACAATTTATAGAACAGCTAAGCAGGATATGAAAGCTGTAAAAGTACTCACCGTCTGCCGACTACGAAAACAACTGTAATAATTAAACGGCAAATCAGTACAGGTGTACAAGCTAAAGTAGAGACAGCCAAACACGAGACCCGTGAACTGGTTCGCGACACTAGAACTGACTCGGACAAGCTAACACAAGTCTACCTCTCAGTCTCGCAGCCACGGACGAAAGGTCCAGCTGTCGCTCCATGTGAAAAGGTCAAGCAACTGTGGAGACCAACTAACACCACCACCTGCGGACCACACGTCGCAAGCCCATGCCTGACACCTCTAGAGATCCTGGCCCGGAACTCTCTAGAGTGAGGTACTGGAAAAGGACTACCTGGGGTCCAGTACGTCTACTGGTGTCCGTACCCCCAACTACGAGCGCGCTACAAGTGACTAAAGACAAGTACAACAGCCGCTGTCCCACTGTCGTCTTTCCCTCAGCCGGACGTACAACTCAAGCAAAGGAGTGAGGGTGTCCAGGTCTGACGACACAGACCTCGATGGTACAACACAAGTACCGGGACAAAGCCCCGACCTAACAGCCTGGCTCACAAAGAACCTGGGACACCCAACTGGAGAGGTAACCACGGTAGGCGTCGTACTACTTGCCACGTACACAAAACCACGTGCACGACACACACAAACCACGTGAAACATTACGTAAACCTCAGGTAACAACGGTCCACTACACATGTACCCATGTACTTGCGTGAACAACACGCAGCCTCGAAAGTGAGTAACTAACTATGTACATACCCCGTATGCTAACACAGAAACCATGTGCACTCAGTGCCCACAGGTGCCAACGTACCACTCATTATCGATAAATACCATTATCAGCCATTTCTACTATACACATATTGGCGACAACATCGACTGCCGCCTACAGGAAGTAGACGGCAAGGTATATGGCCGTCTATATCCCGGCTGATGACTTGGCGACAGTCGATATTGACGCCAAGATCTTCAGCCACTGTTCCTGCAGAAACCCTAGATCGATTTTACAGGGTTTACAACCATGAAACCGCGGGAAACATAAGGAAACTCTTTCCCAAGTCAAGTATGCATCATTTTACAATTAGAACTACATGATAACCTTTAAATTCCATCAAACCACCCTAAAACCCCGCATGAAGAACCTTTACCCAAAAACTCAATTAACAGGCTTTTACATGTTTCCTATGCATGTTTTAACAGTTTAGAAACTCTAATGGGATCGTTCCCTACCTCTGAACACGCTTAAAAACACCTAAAGATCCTGGTTCACGCCGAGTCCTCCGCGAGCTCTGACGAAGATTACACCACGCCACGGCTTTCCCTCGTCCGATTCGACAACGCCACACGTTCCACGATCCTCCAATCACTCTCTTGTGACTGTTGGAAGCTTTAGGGATACGGGGGCGTGAAGCTAGGGCAAGGGAGAGAGAGAACCCGGTGAAAACCTACCTCCGGGTGACCCTATAACCTGCAGATTGCACAGGTTGGCGTCAACCCCTCTGCCGTTAAGGCAACCGCCACCATAAGCGTCCATATCCTCTGTCGCCAAGATCATGCAGTCAACGGCAACTTACCTGGACGCCAACAAGTCAACGACCACCCCTGGCCGCCAACTCCTACTCAATTGCAGCATGTCCTATTTCATTTCGGGACCTAACCTGCACCACACCTGCACACACACGTATCTACCCACACTGGCCTCACAACGGCCATCACAACACAACACACACGATCCAAAAGGATCAAAAATAAGCGACGTTACATTACTATCATCTAAAAAGAAAATTTCGACCTCGAAATTCATAATACCACTCAAAGATAAACAACTTAAGCATACACACTTTACAATACTATCATCTAAAAAGAAATACAAAAGCTTATTCAAATAGGTAGGATACCCTTTAGCCATTTCCTCGGCTAACTCCCAGGTATCCTCACCACCTAACCTATTTTCCCATCTCACTTTAACAACTCGATTTCTTTATTTCTCAGCTTCTTTATCTTTCGATCTGTGATCTGCACCAGATACTCTGGCATAGTCATATCCGGCCTCAGGTCACCACCTTGATATCTGATTATTTGAGCTGGATCTTCAATACACTTTCTTAACATGGAAACATGAAATATATCATGAACATCCGCAAAATCTGCTGGCAAATCCAGCCTATAAGCTGTTCCCCAATTCTCTCAATCACCTGGAAAGGTCCTACATACCTTGGACTCAACTTTCCAGTTTACCAACCTCATAATACCTTTACTCGGGGAAACTCTCAAGAAAACAAAATCTCCCACTTCAAACTGAAGTGGTCTCCTCGGATATCTGCATAACTCTTTTGCCTGCTTTGAGCTGCCTGCAATTTTTCTTTAATAAGCTTCACTATTCTGTGGTTTGCTGAATCAATTCAGGACCCACTAATTGCCTTTCTCCCACTTCATGCCAGTTCATTGGGGTTCTACATGGCCTTCCATATAAAGCTTCATACGGTGCCATCCCAGACTGGTATGATAACTATTATTATAGCAAACTCAACCATTCCCAAATGATGCTCCCAATTACCTCCCCAAACTAAACAGCAAGCCCGCAACATATCTTCAATCATCTGGATAGTCCTCTCTGTCTGACCATCTGTCTGGGGATGATAAGCGGAGCTATATCTTAGCTCAGTACCAATTACTTTCTGTAGACTTCTCCAAAAACCAGAAGTAAATCTTGGATCTCTATCAGACACAATAGTCTTCGGAATACCATGCAGTGGAACAATTCTTTCAACATAAACCTTTGCTAATCTGTCCACTGTCCAAGACATACTTACTGCCACTAATCTGCACACCTTGGTCAATCTGTCAACAATACCCATATTCCATTATGCCCGGAACTCGATCTTGGTAAACCTGCCACAAAGTCCATAGCAATATCATCCCATTTCCACTGTGAATGGGCACGGTTGCAACAACCTCCAGGCTTCTGATGTTCTCTGCTTTAATCTGTTGACAGATAGCACACCTTGCAACAAACTCTGCTATTTCCTTTTTCATATGAGGCCACCAGAAATGCTTTCTCAAATCATGGTACATTTTAGTACTACCCGATGGATAGTGTACCTAGATTTATGAGCCTCTTCCAACACTCGCTGCTTTACCTCTCTTTCAGCTGGAACAAACAACCTGCCTCTGAGCCTAACACACAATTATCATCAATGGTAACTCCTTCCATTTTCACAATTTCAGCTAAACTTACATCTGCTCTCTGAGCCTCAATAATCTGCCAATACAAAGACGGCTCTACAGCACTAGCAGCTAGTACTGCCCGTCGCTGACTACTGGGCACATACAAGGAGTTCTCTACTACCTCTTCATACAACTTCCATTCTTTAATCATCATCAAACTTATATTGCCTTTCTGCTCAAGGCATCAACTACAACATTGGCCTTACCCGGATGGTAAGCCAAACTGAAATCATAATCCTTTAAATATTCAATCCATCTGCGCTGGCGAAGGTTAAATCTTTCTGCGAGAAGATATACTTCAAGATTTTATGATCTGTAAAGATCTCAAATCTCTCGCCATACAGATAATGCCTCCACATTTTCAAAGCAATACAACTGCTGCCAATTCCAAATCATGAGTGGGGTAATTCTCCTCTGCCGGCTTCAATTGTCTAGACGCATAAGCTATCACCTTGCCATGCTGCATAAGCACTGCTCCAAGTCCTCTCCTTGAAGCATCAGTATACAACACAACCACCACTCCCTGCCGGTAATGTCAATATAGGTGCTGATGTAAGTCTTTTCTTTAATTCCATAAAACTTTTCTGACATTCACCGGACCACACAAAAGGCACACCTTTTCTAGTCAATTTAGTCATAGGTGCTGCAATCTTAGAAAAATCTTGAATAAAACCCTATAATAACTTGCTAATCCCAAAACTTCTAATCTCGATTATTGTCTTAGGCACTTCCCATCTCATCACTGCTTCCACTTTACTTGGGTCCACTGCTACTCCTTTAGCTGAGATAACATGACCCAGAAACTGAATTTCTTTCAACCAAAATTCACACTTATTGAATTTAGAAAACAACTGGTTATCTCTTAACAACTGCAGAATAAACCTCAAATGAGCTGCATGCTCCTCTTCAGATGCTGAATAAATCAGAATATCATCAATAAAGACTACAATGAATTGGTCTAAATATGGATAAAAATTCTATTCATCAGATCCATAAAACTTGCAGGAGCATTGGTCAACCCAATGGCATAACCACAAATTCATAGTGACCATATCTGGTTCTAAAAGCTGTTTTATCTATATCCTCCTCTTTAATTCTCAACTGATGGTACCCGGACCTCAAATCAATTTTAGAAAATATTTTTGCTGATTGCAACTGATCAAACATATCATCTATCCTCGGCACAAGTACTTATTCTTAATGGTCACATCATTCAACTTTCTATAATCAATACACATTCGAAAACTTCCATCTTTCTTTTTCACAAATAAAACCGGCGCTCCCCACGGGGAATGACTCGGTCTAATAAACCCTTTCTGCAACACTCTTCTATTGCTTTTTCAATTCTTTAAGTTCTGCTGGTGCCATCCGATATGGAGCTTTAGAAATCGGCATGGTACCTGGCAGCAACTCAATGGTAAAGTCCACCTCTCTATGTGGAGCTAAACCAGGCAAATCCTCAGGAAAAACATCAGCAAATTCCCTAACCACGGGAACTGCTTCAACTGACTGACTAGCTTCTACCAGACTTACCGAGGCTAAATAAGCCACACATCCAGCATTTATCAACTTTCTAGCTTTAATTGCAGAAATTAGAAACTTAGAGGTATAAAAAGGCATACCTTGATATTCAAATACTGCACCATTAGGATGACAAAACCTGATCCTTTTCTTTCTGCAATCTAACATTGCTCCATAGTCTCAAGCCAATCCATACCCAAAATAATATCATAATCTGACTACTGCAGGCATACAACCGACCCGGCATCTGGTTCCCTTCAATCATAACAGGAGCTTCATCTATATAGCTCGAAGTGAGTAGGAACTCACCCGAAGGAACCTCCACTACTAACTCACAAGACTTTTCCTCTAAAGGATGAGCTATACAATCCAGAAATTCTTCGGAAATGAAAGAATGAGAGGCACCCGAATCAAATAAGACTCTTGCTGAATAATCATAAAGAGGTAAGGTACCTTCTATCATATGATGCCTCCGCCTGGGCTCGGGTATAGCCATAACCCGGCCTCTTTTCGCTGCTGCGGTGCTCCTTTGCCACGACCTACTTGTGGCTGCTGAAACTACTGAGGCTGCTGCTGCTGCTGCACACCTCTTCCATACCCATATTCTCTTGGATAGGGGCAATTGCGGATCAAATGCCCCGGCTGATTACAATTATAACATCTATATCCTGGTGGAGTAATGGGCTGCCTGGCAGTACTCTGCTGCGACTCCTCCACCTCAGGCCTACCTCGGCCTTGCTGAATTTGCTGACGACCTCCCCATCCTCTTCTTTTGCCTTTAAATGCTTGCTTCAATTTTTGGCCCCATTTCCCAAAGCCTGATGAAGAGGTCCTGCTGGTGCTTTACCCTTACTTGCACCTACTGATTGCTGGTAGTAGCCAAAACTACCTGAGCCTGACTCGCCACCTGACGAGTCCGAATAGACCTCTCCAATGTAGCTGCTCTCTGGGCTGCTTCTTCCACTATCTTACACATGAGAGGTACTATTGCATCCTGCAACTCCACTCTCAAACCTCTAATAAAATACTCAACCATCATATTATTATCTGATACTACATAAGGTGCATAATGGCTAAGTGCCATAAACCTCATCTGGTACTCTAAAACTGAAGAGTTACCTTGCTGGAGCGTCCGAAACTGTTCTCTTTTCACTTGCTGCACTTGAATCGGAAAGAATGTATCGTTAAATACATCAAGAAATTCTGACCAAGTAATAGCCTCTTCTGTCCTGCCTGCAAAAGTGGTCTGCATCTTCAGTCGCCACCATTCTAATGCAAAACCTCTCAACTGATAAGCAGCTAACACAACTTTATCTGCTGCCGGACACCTCATAGTTGCAAAGACTCTTTCGATCTCATGAACCCAGTGCTCCGCTGTATCTGGATTTCGCCCTCCTGAATAAGTAGGCGACTGCAATCTCAGAAATTTCTCCACCTGCATCACTGGTTCCTCTGTTAATAACACTGGTGGTGGTGGTGGCACAGGTGCTACAAAAGGCACCTCTACTCTTGGCGGGACTGGAGCAATAGGTACAGTCTCTCCATCCCCAGTGGCACTGCAACCGGTGGTACCGGCGCCTGCTGATCCATCCTTGCCCGAATATCAGTGAGGCTCTCCCAAGATCCTCTCTATCATACGCTGAGTGCCCTCCTCTGGATCATCTCCTCCATCACCCCAATCTCTTCTATCAGCCATTTCAAATTTCTACATAAACAACACACCAAACAAACAAACAACAATTATCAAAACCAGGGCCCCTACCAGCAGTGTACAAAGACCGAAATGAGGCTATGTATCTTTCTAGTTTCCTTATATTAACACGGACCTTGCTCTGATACCAACTGTGACGGAACGCCTCGGCCAAGCCCGTTAAACCGATAACGTACTTGATCCGAGTCCGCTTCCCGCGAACGGGCCGAAGCCTCGCAAGGGATACTAAACCACAGTCCGTGAAAACACAAGGAACACACCACATTCTATAATATTTCACAAGTTACATAGCCATATTTCCACAAAACTTAAAAGAAGTACAAGAGCCTGGGGCATACCCCGAGGTACAATTGAAGAAAATAAACAACTGACTACACTACACTGCTGGAGCGCTACTACACACACTGGAGGTACCGACCCTACACCGCTACGGCGTGGCTCAGAACTGAATGACGGTCGTGAAACGTCCTCCTCGCTCTCACCTGTGGGGGTAGGAGTGAGCCTCGCTAGTCACTGGCTCAGTAGGAACTCCCCCAAAACCGAGCAAACCAAAACCACAGGTACTAAAGCAATAAACAGTACCAACAATTTATAGAACAACTAAGCAGATATGAAAGCTGTAAAAGTACTCACCGTCTGCCGACTACGAAAACAACTGTAATAATTAAACCAAATCAGTACAGATGTACAAGCTAAAGTAGAGACAGCCAAACACGAGCCACGTGAACTGGTTCGCGACACCAGAAACTGACTCGGACAAGCTAACACAGGTCTACCTCTCAGTCTCGCAGCCACGGACGAAAGGTCCAGCTGCCGCTCCACATGAAAAGGTCAAGCAACTGTGGAGACCAACTAAACACCACCACCTGAGGACCACACAGTCGCAGGCCCATGCCTGACACCTCTAGAGATCCTGGCTCGGAACTCTCTAGAGTGAGGCACTGGAAAAGGACTAGCTGGGGTCCAGTACGTCTACTAGTGTCCGTACCCCCAACTACAAGCGCACTACAAGTGACTAAAGACAAGTACAACAGCCACTGTCCCACTGTCGTCTTTCCCTCAGCCGGACGTACAACTCAAGCACAGGAGTGAGGGTGTCCAGGTCTGACGACACAGACCTCGACGGTACAACACAAGTACCGAGACAAAGCCCCGAGCTAACAGCCTGGCTCACAAAGAACCTGGGGCACCCAACTGGAGAGGTAACCATGGTAGGCGTCGTACTACTTGCCACGTACACAAAACCACGTGCACGACACACACAACCACGTGAAACATCACGTAAACCTCAGGTAACAACGGTCCACTACACATGTACCCACTGTACTTGCGTGAACAACACGCAGCCTCGAAAGTGAGTAACTAACTGCATACCCCGTATGCTAAACAGAAACCATGTGCACTCAGTGCACCACAGTGCCAACGCACCACTCATTATCGATAAATACCATTATCAGCCATTTCTACTTATACACATGTTGGCGACAACATACTGCCGCCTACAGGAAGTAGACGGCAAGGTATATGACCGTCTATATCCCGGCTGATGAGCTTGCGACAGTCGATATTGACGCCAAGATCTTCAGCCACTGTTCCTGCAGAAACCCTAGATTGATTTTACAGGGTTTACAACCATTGAAACCACGGGGAAACATAAGGAAACTCTTTCCCAAGTCAAGCATGCATCATTTTACAATTAGAACTACATGATTAACCTTAAATTCCATCAAACCACCCTTAAAACCTCGCATGAAGAACCTTTACCCAAAAACTCAATTAACAGGCTTTTACATGTTTCCTATGCATGTTTTAACAGTTTAGAAACTCTAATGGGATCGTTCCCTACCTCTGAACACGCTTAAAAACACCTAAAGATCCCTGGTTCACGCCGAGTCCTCTGCGAGCTCCGACGAAGATTACACCACGCCACGGCGTTTCCTCGTCCGATTCGACAACGCCACACGTTCCACGATCCTCCAATCACTCTCCTGTGACTGTTGGAAGCTTTAGGGATACGGGGGCGTGAAGCTAGGGCAAGGGAGAGAGAGAACCCGTGGAAAACTTGCTCTCGGGTGACCCTATAACCTTCAGATTGCACAGGTTGGCGTCAACCCCTCTGCCGTTTAAGGCAACCGCCACCATAAACGTCCATATCCCCTGTCGCCAAGATCATGCAGTCAACGACAACTTACCTGGACGCTAACAAGTCAACGACCACCTCTGGCCGCCAACTCCTACTCAACTGCAGCAGGTCCTATTTCATTTCGGGACCTAACCTGCACCACACCTGCACACACCACGTATCTACCCACTGGCCTCACAACGGCCATCACAACCACAACACACACGATCCAAAAGGATCCGAAAATAAGCGACGTTACAACCTACCTTAACTTAGTTGTTTAAAGCTCTATGAAGACTAACAAGCTCTCCTTCCGACTGCCGTAGTGAACTCCATGCACCATGGGAAG
>CM024758.1:139659641-139785670 GCA_014218235.1 Colocasia esculenta | reverse complement strand
AGTGCTAGTGCCCATGGGAGTAAATGATCAGAGTGTTTGGCATTACACTCAAGTGCTATCTATCTCGACTATCTATATGACAATCAAAACACAAACGTGCTATACTCTCTCGATGTCTAGAATGACAAACAAGTGCTATACTCGTCGTGCTATTACTATACTTGTGCTAGTTGTGCTATGGCCATCCTACTATTCGTGCTATATTCGATACTTGTGCTATTTTGGAAACATACTCGGATCTCGTGCTATGTTACCTGTTGTGCTATCTCTTACTATATTTGACTCTCTTGTACCTGCTATCTCTAGACACTCTGCCATTAAATGAGTTAATTATTTAAAGCCTGCTTGAGCCTGAGATTTATCCTACGGGGCGTTATCGCTCACCTACGTTATTTGATGTTGTGTTCTCAGGTGAGACCGAGGATGACAGTACACTCACGAGGAAGGAATGACCAAGAGTTAAGCCAGGAGTACCCTTGAGTCATTATGTTATCTTAGGAGTTGTAGTTAGTTATTTCCTCTCTGTTGCAATGTAATGGGCCCTTTAGAAGGCTCTGATATTCGTGGTTGTAACTAGACATTTGGAAAATTATAATGAGAAAGATTGCTTTAGTATTATTCAGGTGCAATGGTTTGATGTCTAGTATACGCTCTATACCTTTTTCCTGCAACTGCCTTCGCGCTCCGATATTCCGCATTGGGGCGGACTGCTTGTGTACGAGATTTGCTTCAAAAGATGTTTATATATGGTGTTACATATGGAGAGATTGGTAGAAGGAAACACCAAGTTTGGTAACTTTCAAACTTCTTGTATATGAAGCTTCTGTATGTCTGTCGACAGGTCATACACCTGCTGTCGACGGGATCAACAGTGTGCCAAGTTCCAGAAGTCTGGAAGTTCTGTTGAAGCTCTCACTGTGTGCATTTGTCGACATGTGCCTTGGTGCTGTCGACAGGCACATGTTTTCCAGAACTGTGATTTTTCTGACTGTATGCTTCTGTCGACAGGAGGCTTTGTTGCTGTCGACAGGGCTTGTTTTCCAGAACATGTATGTTGCTGACTATTGGTATCTGTCGACAGGGTCTTGATGGCTATCGCAGGTACACTGTCTTTTGACTTTTCTTGATCTTTCATACTTATTGTTGGTACATGTCTTGCATAGTATATCTCCTACATTAGTAAACATAGTTAGTGAGATATTATGAACATATATAATCAAGCATTGTACCAAGTTATTGTGACAAGTCATTTGTATGAAGATCTCATGCATTAAACTCAATTCACAATGTTCACATTTGTTACATTTCATTTTTCATCATTGTTCATCATCAAAAAAATGTTGTATTTATTATTTAGAATGTGAACCTAACATTCTCCCCTTTTTGATGATGACAAAATTAATCAATCAATAAGTAAGTGCACAATTGAGTTTTCTCCCCTTTTGACAACATCCAAAAGCACACACCAGAGACACATGTATTATGCACAAACAAGGATTTGCATTGATTTTCCATAAGGCATAAACAGTACATGAGGTGCTAATAGGAGAAATTACATGTAAAGGGAAAGACATGGCATGATGACCATTTGAAAGCAACATTACATAAAACAGAATAGGATTCAAATGAAACTAAGATAACAGGACTGGAGTCAATCCTAGACACATAAACTAGCTAAGCATCTTCATCAGCTGGCTGTGAGGACGCTCAGTAATAATGGTGTCCAGACGCGAATCCAGTGCTGCAATGCTAGAGTCCATTGTGTCCATTCTTGCATTGAGCCTATCAAACCCTGTTGTCATCTGAAGTTGTAACTGAGCAAGTAGTTGATGGATGGAAGGCTCAGCAACATCAGCATGACTAGGAGCATCTCCCGGAGCATCAAGTGGCTCAGACTGGGAGTTTCATCTTCATCTGATCATCATCTTCATCTTTCTTCGATGACCATCATCATCAACTGCAGCTCCCTTTGCCCTTGAGGTCTCGTGTGACAATGCCATCTACCAACTGTAGCCCATTCTCTAAGCAGCCGTGAGGTCATAGGAGCTACGGGATTTGAGTGCCGTCATCTCTTCTTTGGGATTTGAATGCCAATGAACAGGAGAGTGAAGTGAGTTGGCAGGCATATGGCATGGATCTCTTTGCACTCCTTATGCAAATGCGAAGGATAGAGACCATGAGGAGGGGTAGATTGATGGGTTCAGCAGAAGGAATTGATGAAGCAGAGACTTGTGAAGGGAGGTACAAGTTCTCGGCTACCATCCTTTGGAACGATGAGGGTGGTGAAGATGTGATGGATGAGACGATGAAGTGGAGGGAAGGAGTTGGCATTCATTGCTTACGATCAGTAGGGTCGTAAGGCTGCAGAGTGATGAGAGTGTGGTACTCTTCGGGGTTGGATGATGGGACTTGATGACTATCCCGGTGTTGGGGATTTGCAAGGCGGTGGAGAAGAGGTTGGAGTTATCAAGAAGGGAGTCTGTTTCACCTTTGAGTATAACGCCCCGCTGTGGACAAGCAGAGGTTGTTGTAGAATTCGGTCATAGCGATTGGGGAGTACAGCTTGTGATCGGAGCAAAAGGAGCCCAACCCTGGACATCAAAGAGAGGCTGGAGTTCGGGAAACATATCCTCCAACGAGACGAAGTCGATGTAGCGGGGATGCACGAGCTTCGTGAAGGTACCATGGGCATCGAGAAGATGAAGAGTAGGCGGGATGATGAGCTCCGGCAAACGATCTTCCTGGTGCTTCGTTTGACGCTCGGCGGGTGCCCTGGAGCCCTGGCCGCTTCGGGAGACCGAGGACGACGACGGGATGCGATCTTCTTGGCCGATGGAGCCATCAGAGGTGTAGCTCGATGTAGATGTTGACTGGAGAGAAGAAGGAGACAGAGAGAGGAAGAGTAGGCAAAGATGTGAGGATCTCTGCTGGTGCCCTGGAGAGGGGTGTTTTGTGTTGGAGAGAGGGAGGGAAGGGTTTGGGAAGTGGTTAGAGGTGGAAGGGGTTGTGGGAACCTTTTAAAGAAGGGTTGAGAATTTGAAAGGTTGGGTCCCACAAAATCCGGCCTTAAACCCTTGCCTGTTGGGCTTCCAGACGAACTCTGGCCGCCGGCTGTCCACAGGGCCCCTGATGCCTGTCGACAGGGACATACAGTAAATGGCCAGTTTGCTGTTTTGGTGGGTTTGTGAATTGGAACTTTGGAGCAGTGGTTCCTAATTGTTTTTATTAAGTGTATAAGAGGTGAACACATATTTTAACCAACCATATACAAAGATATAAAAAGGCAATTCATTTCCTTAATGGTTTTAACATAATACCCAAGGAATTTTAAGTTAGAGCATTAAGAAAACACCTCCTAAAATGAAGAACAATGCACTCTCACCCTTCGTTGTATAAATGCAGTGTAAGACAACACAATCCCCATTTTGTTGATAGGCAAATGATGCATGAAATGAATATCTATATGTCAAGACAATCATAAAACCAATGACCCTGAGATTTATGACTCAGTGGAGGCTTCACACTATTTCATTTTTCTTTATTTGCAATTCAGAAAGGCAATGGGATAAAGTGGTACTTAAGAGGACTTACACCTTTTGACGTGAGGATAGACATTACAAGTGCCATACCCCCAGTTACTCGTGGAAGTGTCTAGCATACTATTGTACAGAGTTGATGAGTGAGCCTTTTGACGAAGGGCAGACTTGTGATGCCCATCACCCCGGTTACTCAGCAAAATACAGCATTGCTCTATATTTATCCCAATTTGAAGTTGATTTTTTTTTCTTATGTGAATGCTATTTTTCAGAAATAGGTAGTTGTTCTCCAAGTATTGCTTTAAAAGCTCAAGATCAAGTAGTTTATATGATTAGCTCAATATTAGAATACAGTTCCATGACCAAAAGACTGATCAAGTAAATTGAGACTATGTTTGCCTACAAAGAAATTATTTAGAGGAGTGAGGTGTATAGCCTTTAGAGTTGTGAAATGTTTCCAAAATGATAGAACCTAAACCCAAACATGAGTAGTATGTGAAAATCATAGTGGTATAAAGAATAGCTTAAATATCATTTGTACATGGTGTGGTCAAACATGCATTATTAACCCTTATAGACACCTTATTTGTTAAACATGAAGCTGCTCACTGAATGTGTGAAGAAATGGGCTTGAAGTTCCAATTTCAGTGTGTCTGTCGACAGAGAGAAATGGCCTGTCGACAGGAACACAGACAGAAGATTAAGGGTTCTGGGAGGTAGAGACTGTACATATCTGTCGACAGAGGAAGTGGACCTGTCGACAGATGTAGACATTGTACAGAAAGAGTGTTCTGTCTGGCCTGATCTGTCGACAGGGTGCTTGTAGGCTGTCGACAGATGCCTGTACAGAGGCAGTTTAAGAATAGAATGAAAGACAGAATTGATCAAAGGTTGTGAGGGAATTGAGATAGACAAAATTTGAGTGATTTCCTTCACATTAGCATTCATCTAACCTTAACTTGCTCCCCCATAATGGTGCTATTTTGTACAAAGATACTCAAGTTCATGAAGACAAATTTGCATATATAGACCATCAAATAAGCACACCAAGCATGTAGTAAGACAGACCATCAGTGTTTCAGTTTTCAAGGAGAATTTTGAATGGGCATAATTGTAAAGAAACTAATTCCATATGTAGAGTACATGCCCCTTTCATGCCACATGACTATGGATACTTGGCGGAGAATATTTTCTCACGCATAATGAGAGTTTCCAAACAAGCATACTTGTTCTTCCACACATCACCATTTGATATACCTCATAGTTAGGGCACAAGGGACATATGCTTAACATTGTGTTAAGTTTCATTGCAATTTGCACAAACCCAATTCTCTTCTCAATGTGGTGAATCTATCTTCTGCCAGAGGTTTGGTAAAGATGTCAGCCAATTGTTTTTCAGTGGGTATGAAGCTAATTTCCAAGGTTTTATTGGCTACCTCATCTCTCAAGAAATGATGACGAATCTCTATGTGTTTTGTCCTAGAGTGTTGAATGGGATTCTTTGATAGATTGATTGCACTAGTGTTGTCACATAGGATAGGTGTGCATCCAATATCGATGTTATAGTCACACAGTTGACTCTTTATCCACAACACTTGTGTGCACAACTCCCTGCAGCAACATATTCTGCCTCTGCAGTAGAGTGCTACTGAGTGTTGCTTCTTGGATGCCCACGAAACCATGCAACCACCAAGCATTTGGCAATACCACTAGTGCTTTTCCTGTCAATTTTACATCCAGCGTAGTCTGCATCAGAATAAGAAATCAACTCAAAACTACTACCTGCTGGATACCAAAGGCCCAATTCATAAGTACCTGAGAGATATCTGAAAATTCTCTTGACTGCAATTAAATGGCTTTCCTTTGGACTAGATTGGTATCTAGCACAAAGACAAACACTGAATTGTATGTCCGGTCTACTTGCAGTAGATAAAGGAGTGAGCCAATCATACCTCGGAATTGTTTGGCATCTACGATTTACCTTTCTCATCACTTTCTAGCTTAATGCTTGTGCTCATTGGTGTTGAGGCAAGCTTGGCTTGTTCAAACTGAAATTTTTAGCAGTTCTTTTACATATTTCTCTTGGTTGATGAAGAATCGTCTTCTAACTGCTTAACCTGCAAACCAAGAAAAAATTGAAGCTCCCCCATTAAGCTCATCTCAAATTCACTGTGCATGTGTTGTGAGAATTCTTCACACAGTGAAGGGTTAGTGGAACCAAATATAATGTCATCCACATAAACTTGAACAACTATGATATGATTGTGACTTTCTTGTAAAGAGTGTTTGGTCCACCTTACCTCTTGAGTAGTTTTTGCTTACCAGAAATGTGCTTAGCCTGTCGTACCAAGCTCGGGGTGCCTGTTTCAAACCATAAAGAGCTTTGTGCAATTTAAATACATGGTTTGGTTTATGATGATCCTCAAAGCCAGGTGGTTGAGAGACATAGACTTCCTCTTTTATGTAGCCATTCAAGAAGGCAGTTTTGACATCCATTTGAAACAATTTAAACTTGTTTGAGCATGCATATGCTAACAAGATTCTAACTGCTTCTAGCCTAGCTACAGGTGCAAAGGATTCTTCAAAGTCCACACCAAACTCCTGATTATATCCCTTTGCAACCAATCTAGCCTTGTTTCTCACCACTTACCCTCTTCATTGAGTTTGTTCCTAAAAACCCATCTTGTCCCAATACCGAAATTTCAGGGGTTCTAGGAACTAAACTCCAGACATTATTTCGTTGAAATTGCCCAAGCTCTTCTGCATGCATCAATCAATCCATGAGTTTCTTTAATGCTTCTTCAACATTTTTAGGTTCCACTTGAGATACAAAGCTAAATGATCCTGTTCAACTATTTGATTAACCTGAGACCTAGTTTGAACTGAGTCATTTATGTCACCTATGACATTCTCAAGTGGATGAGCTTTAGAATACCTCACATTAGTGACTGTTGAAGGTCCGGGTTGATCTTGCATTTGAGGAGGTTGTTCTGGAGGAGGGGTGGCTGGGGACTTTCAGCTTGAGGTTGATCTTGTTGTTGTGGATCTTGTGCAGGTACTTCTTCTTCATTTCTGAACAGATGTGTCATCTTCATCATCGTACCTGCGAAGATATCCACTTTTAGTTTTGAGAGTTGTTTTAGAGATTGCATTTGGTTTTCTTTGTAGTTCTCCAAGTGTTGTATCTTCATTTCATCTGCAAACCTATAAAGATTAGAACTGTTAGGCTTGGTTTGATATTCATCAAATACAATGTGGAGTTTCTTCCACTGTTCTAGTTTTCAGATTAAACACCCTAGGCTCTAGAGTGTTCTGAGTATCCAAGAAAAATACCTTGATCGCTCTTGGCTTCAAACTTGTCCAAATCATTTTTATCATTGTTATGTATGAACACTTTTGAACCAAAAACTCTAAAGTACCCAATGGTGGTTTTTTTACCTTTCAGAAGTTCATAGGTTTTTCTTGAATACCGGTCTTACCATGGCTCTGTTAAGAATGTAGCATGACGTGTTTACCGCTTCTGCCCAAAAGGTTCTTGCAATTTGATTCTCGACCAGAAGCGTGTGAGCCATCTCCACCAAGGTTCTATTCTTCCTCTCCATAGCCCCATTTTGTTCTGGAGTTCTTGGGGAGGAGAACAAATGTTCTATCCCTTGGTTCCTGCAAAAATCAGAGAAGGAGTTATTGTCAATTCTCCCCCGTGATCAGTGCAAATGAGCATATTTTGTTGACATTTCCATGCTCAACTTTTTTGAAAAATTCTTCAAATACTTTCATTGCTATTCTTGTGAGCCAGAAATTTTACCCAAGTGAACCTAGAGAATCATCTACAATGACAAAACCATAACGCTTGCCATTGAGACTTAGTGTTCTCGTAGGTCCAAATAGGTCCATGTGCAACAGTTCATAAGCTTTAGAAGTACTCACCGGTGCTTTTGATTTGAAGGATTTCCGAGTTGTTTTTTCCCTGTGCACATGCATCACAAAAATTTTCATTTTTATTGAATGGAATTTCAGGAAGTCCACTTACCAGTTGAGCCTCATAATCTTTTGCAACACATTATAACTAGCATGACCAAGCCTACGATGCCACAATGTAAGCTCGTCCTGTTTGTTTGCTACAAGACACAAATCATTATTTTCTGGATCATCTAAGTCGACCATATAGATGTTATTTATCCTTTTTCCTGAAAACTTCAGACTTCCTGTTTCCTTATCAAGAATTTGACATGAATCAGACTCAAAGACAATTTTATGACCCTTATCACACAATTGACTTATGCTAAGCAATTGTGATGAAGGCCATCCACAAGAAGTACATTGTCTATTGAGTTAGAAGCAAACTTACCAACCTTACCTGAGCCGATGATTTGGCCTTTGTTGTTGCCTCCGAAAATGACTTGACCTCCGTCTTTTTCCACGAGCAAACAGAATTTTCCTTTGTCGCCCGTCATGTGCCTCGAGCAGCCACTGTCCAAGTACCATTTGTTTTGATTGTGGGCTGCTAGGCATTCCTGCACATGTGGATCAGACAAGAGGTTTTGGTACCCAAATTACTTTGGGTCCCATGGTATCATTCATGCCAAATAACAAGTGCTTAGGAATCCAAACTGTTTGATTTTCATTTGTTTGGGCTATTCCAGCATTGTTTTTCATTGTGCCCAACCTTTTTACATATTTTGCATGATGATGATTTTTGAACAACAGTGGGCTTTACCTTTTTAGGAGCATGCATAGGCATTTTACCCTTTTGTTGCCTTGTTAGTTTAGCTTTAGGAGGTTGTTGTTTGTCCTGTCTTGGGCTTGTTGCAAATTCCTTAGATTGACTAGGAACAACTTGATCATTTTAGATTCTTGTTTCTTACCCTTTGAAGGATTTTTCTTATTCTTTGAAGGGGTTTGTTTACTTGAACTTGGGCTGGAATCAATGAAATCTATTAACATTTTTTGCCAATTTCCTTTGGCCTTGCATTTTGAAACCCAATCCCATGTCTTGCAACAAAAACATTTGAACCTAAAATTGCATCCAGATTCTGTTTACTTTTACAAAACTAGATAAATCTTAGACTTACCTTTTATGTCTTTTTCAGCTTTTTCCAATTTCTCCTTTAGCTTTTCATGCTCACTTTGAAGATTTTCAAGAGAGTTCATTAGATCATCTCTTTCCTTTTGAACTTCTTGAAGTTTAAGTTTCATGCTATCCATTTCTTCACTGTGTGTTTATTCATCAAGCTTCATCATTTCAATCACCTTATTCAAGGATTCAATTTCTTCATTATTGCTAGTTTCATGAACAAGGGAAGTGATTTTCTTTCTTGAGTGCTTTGTTTTCAGACTTAAATTCACAGAACTTTTCAAATAAGACAGTATAAGCTTCTTCCCATTCATCAACTGAATAGCTTTCAAAGGAAGAATTTACCTCATTTGAGTCATCACTTCTTGCCATGAGACAGTGGACTTCGTCATCTCCGAAGGTAGCTTGACCGTTCTCGTCTTCATCTTCATCACTCCAAGTGGCCACCATTGCCTTGGCCTTCTTGAAAGTGAATTTGTCCTTCTTCAGCTTTTTTTTGATCTCGGGGCACTCTCCTCTCATGTGCCCTTGCTTCTTGCACTCATAACAACAATCTCAGACTTTTTGTTAGTATCAATTTATTAGCAAAGTCTTTCTTTTGGAAAGGTTTAGAGTTACCTGTACCTCTCCTCTTGTATTTCAGGAATTTTTTGAATTGTCTAGTGAGCATAGCCATTTCGTCATTTTCACTCTCACTAGACGATTTAGTCACATCACTTTCCTGAATTATCTCCTTTTTGGAAGCTGAAGAACTCTTCCTGGAAGCCTTCAAAGCAAGTGACTTCCTAGGATTTTCTTCAGTTTCCTTTCTTTTGACATTCAGTTCATAAGTCATCAGAGAACCAATCAATTCATCTACTTTCATTTTTGAGAGGTCTTTGAATCCTCAATGACAGTGGCTTTGGTGTTTCCATGAGGATGGAAGAGACCGAAGTATCTTCCTCACCAAGTCACTCTCTGAGTATTCTTTTTTAGACCTTTCAATCCATTTATAATTATCATGAATCTAGAAACATGTCAGAGTGGTTTCATCATTATTCATTTTGAACATTTCATATTCTGAAACCAACATGCTTACCTTTGATTCTCTTACCTCAGACGTACCTTCATAGATCAGCTCAAGCTTGTCCCACATCTCCTTTGCTGAGGTGCATGTGGAGACTCTTGAGTACTCCTTTGGGTGGACTGCGCACTGCATCATGTTGAGGGTGCTCCAGTTGAGTGTCCCCTTGGCGATCTGGTCCTTAGTCCAGGTATCCTCGTCCTGAGGCAATTCGTATGCTCCTTTTCTGACTATTTTCCATAGTTCGAAATTTTGTGCTCGTAGAAACACCTGCATTCGATTTTTCAATACGGATAGTCAGTGCCATCAAAGAAGGGTGGCCTGGTCACTGAGTGTCCCTCGGCCATATACCCCTTGTTAGACTCCATAGACCGTGAATCTCCTGATCGTAAGATCAAATAAGTAAAGCAGTAAATCGGAGAAACTCGGCTTTGATACCAATTGAAGGTTGCGGAATTCCCTATATGGTAATCTAGAAGGGGGTTGAATAGATTACTGTCGATTAAAAAAGTTTATCACCTTCTTTTCTTTAAAACACAGATTATCAAAACAATATTAAACTCTAAGCTATGTGTGGATGTGTGTGACTTGATGACAGATAGATAGCAAACTACAATACGTGTGTATAGACGCCGTGCCTACCAAACATCTAGCGTAAAAGTGTTCAAACCACGAGACACGCAGATTTACGTGGTTCGGAGTACACAACTCGTGTATCCTACATCCACGGGCACACACACACGCAGAACAATCTGCTTATGAGCTAGTTCACAAACTACAACTCACACACACGTGTTATCTGATGTGCAACCACGATCAAATCAACACCCACACACGTGTATCAAGCACAAGGACTGCTTGAAACACAACACACACACAGAGATATGAAAAAGTAGAAACAGAGAAGAGTTTGAGAGTTGAAGAACAAATCCAAATTTGTAAACTCTTCTGGTAAACGTCTGGCTGGACTTCAAGCTTCGTCTTGATGATCGCAAGTTGATGGAGACACTTGAATCAACGACGTTCAGGCTTCACCTTCCGCTGGAGAGACTTCTCTTCTTGGTTCTGGGCGGTAGGTTGAAGCAGAGCAGCAGAACAAGACTTCTCTGAGAACTCTTTAGGGTTCTTGCTTGGAGGCTGCTTGTGTACGAGATTTGCTTCAAAAGGATGTTTATATATTGGTGTTTACATATGAAGAGACTGGTAGAAGGAAACACCAAGTTTGGTAACTTTCAAACTTCCCGTATATGAAGCTTCTGTACGTCTGTCGACAGGTCATACACCTGCTGTCGACAGGGATCAACAGTGTGCCAAGTTCCAGAAGTCTGGAAGTTCTGTTGAAGCTCTCACTGTGTGCATCTGTCGACAGGTGCCTTGGTGCTGTCGACAGGCACATGTTTTCCAGAACTGTGATTTTCTGACTGTATGCTTCTGTCGACAGGAGGCTTTGTTCCTGTCGACAGGGCTTGTTTTCCAGAACATGTATGTTGCTGACTGTTGGTATCTGTCGACAGGGTTTGATGGCTGTCGACAGGTACACTGTCTTTTGACTTTTCTTGATCTTTCATACTTATTGTTGGCACATGTCTTGCAAAGTATATCTCCTACATTAGTAAACATAGTTAGTGAGATATTATGAACATATATAATCAAGCACTGTACCAAGTTATTGTGACAAGTCATTTGTATGAAGATCTCATGCATAAACTCAATTCACATGTTCACATTTGTTACATTGTTCATCATTGTTCATCATCAAAAAACATGTTGTATTATTATTTAGAATGTGAACCCAACAAATCAGTCACCAGACCTCCATTCTTGATGGAGAGGACCACCAATATTGGATGATAAGAATGGAATGTTTCATTCGAGGCACAGACATTGATCTGTGGCAGGTAATCGAGGTAGGTGATTATGTATTGTTCCTATTCCAGGCACTACTGCCATTACAGCAGAAGACAAAAGTAAATTATCTTTAAACTTAAGCTAAGAACTACTTATGTTGTGCTTTATCTAAAAGAGAATTTAGTAGAGTATTTGCATGTAAATTAGCTAAAGAAATATGGAATAAACTGTAGATAACTTATGAAGGAAAATAAGTAAAACAAACTAGGATAGATATTCTTGTCTCACAATATGAGCAATTAAAATGCTTCCAAACGAAAATATCACTCAGATGTATAATAGATTTTCGAGCATAGTAGTTGGTCTGAGTTCTCTTGGCAAAAATCTTTCTGATGAGGAAACTGTCAAAAAAATACTCAGATCTTTAACTATTTCATGGACCCCTAAGGTCACAGCTATGAAGAAGCCCATGATTAACCAAGTTTTCTATTGATAAACTAATTGGTTCCCTTATGGCACATGAAATTAATATGGGAGCGACTATCTGAGAGCTCATCATAGAAAAATGTTCTAATGCTCTTAAAGTTGCAGCTACTCCTTCCACTTCTTCTTCTTCTAGTTCCAAAAATGTAGATTCTGAAGACAGTGACATAGATGAAGTACTGTCCAAGCTTCAGAAATTCTTAAGAAGAAGAAAAATGGATCAGAAAGATTCAAAAGAAAGAGAGAAAAGAAAAAGAACCAGTCTGTTATGAATGCAGAGAAACCTTGACACCTAAGACCAGATTGTCCTAAACTCAAGAAGGCTGGTCAACTAGAAAAATCCACAAAGCAACACAAGAAATTCAACAGAAAAGCTATGGCGGCTGCTTGGGACAATGATGAGGCCACAGCTCAGAATCATCAAGCTCAGAATCGGAGAAAACAGGTAAATCTAGCCCTCATGGTAGGACTAGATGAGGTATATTCTAACTCATCTTTTGATTCTTGCATAGATTCAAGATCAGAATCTGAAGATTTAGAACAAGTTTTTAATGACTTTATGATAAACACAAGGTTGTTGTAAAAGAATTGAAAAATATCAAGAACAACCTTACTTGTTTGGAAAACACTAATTCTGATCTTAAATCAGAAATGGAACAATTAAAAGAATATAAAGTAATATTATCTTTTAAATGAAGATATGAAAAGTAAGAATAATGAGAAGTTAGAGTTAGAAGAAAAATTAAAAACTCTAACTGAAGAAAATATGTATTTAAAAGAATCAGTTAGAAAATTAACTAAAGGAAAAACATCTTTAGCCCTATGCTTAAACGGATCAAAATCTGGAAATAACAAATAAGGGCTTGGTACATACCTCCTGAAAAAGGAAAACAAGTCATAATTCCTGAAAAATATCCATTACCAAAATTTGTAAAAGAAACAAAGATGTCTCAGAAAAAGGTCCCTGTAAAGAAAAGGTTTCCAAAAATTGTGTTCTAAACAGACAGTACAAAGATAATAAAAATAGCAAAACAATTTATATTCATGTTGTTCTCATTGCAATAAATTAGGACACAATGTGAACACCTGCACAACAAGGCACCTAGTTTGGATTATAAAGGATACTTTTATGCATCTAACCATAAAGGACCAAAAAGTTGGGTACCTATTTCTGAATAAGTTGTTTGCAGGATAGCCTTGGAGCATCAGGATCAAAGGATGCTCAAGGCACTGATGACTGGCTCTTCATCCAGCTCATATTTGAAGAGGGAGTAGTCATTTATTTATTTTAAATTTCAGTATTACTAAAAACTATTTGCATGTCTCTCATTCAGGGGGAGCACAGACTAAGGGGGATCATGCATGGTAAGATGAAATTTCAAAGAGGGATGCATGGTAAGATCCTTCCTTTTTGGTTAGTGACAAAAAGGGGGAGAGTATGCATTATTTATGAATTTTCTGTATTTTTATGCGTTAAGTATTTCTGTCAGAAAATTCTCATAAATTTTGTCATCACCAAAAAGGGAGAGATTGTTGAACCACTCTTATATTTTACCCTTATATTTTGATGATAACAAAATTTATGATAATTAAATATCAAATATATTTAATATCATGTTTTCCTAATAATATAAATTTATGAAATTATCGTTGTGTGTGGTGCACTAAAATGCTAATCGATGTTCATTCAATAAACATCGATTTCTGTTCAAAGTGCCACATCGACTTCACTAACAACGATTTGATAAGTGAGAACAACGATTTGCTCTCACATCGATTAGTCTCACAACGATTTGTTAAGCGTCACATCGATTTGGTCTCATATCGATTTGCTAAGTGAGAACATCGATTTGGTCTCACAACAATTTGATAAGTGAGAACATCGATTTGACCAAAACATCAATTTGATAAGTTTCATAACGATTTGAACGCCATAACGATTTGATAAGTGAGAAACAACAATTTGGTTCTCACATAGACTCGATAAGTTAAATAACGATTTGCTTATGATTGAACATCAATTTGCCCATCGATTTGCCTACTTATAACATCGATTTACTTTCACTTAAACATCGATTTTGTCCAAACATCGACTTCATGTAAACATCGATTTCTTTTATATTTAGATGTTTCAAATATGTTTGGCGCCTAATGAAAAGTCAAAAATGTTTTTGACAGAAGATCTTTTTTTTATCTCTCTAGATCTCTTCTCTCCTGTTAGACAGAAAGGTGGTCACTTACTACTTCTGGGAGAAAACAGGAAGCATAGAGGTATGTGAGCTTTTGACAGAAACACTATTTTAGCTAAACTCTTTCTTCCATGTTTGCAGACCTTGAAGACCACCAAGTGGCTGACAATCTGAAGAAGAAAAAGAATAGAAAGATCAGCAACGACTAGAACAGCTCCAACGGATCTATTCAAAAGCCTCTCATATAAAAGTGAAGCAAGGCTGAAGACAAGAGAGAGAGCTTTCCTCAAGATCTTTGAAGGAGTGTACAACTAGTGAGAAACCTCAACGCCACATACACTTAAAGGAAAAGAGAGCGAGCCTGAGCAAAGAAAAAGTGTTCAAGCAACTGAAGCTCTCAAGCATTCAAGCTCCTTCTCCTTTCTCCATTCTCCCTGTACTCATTGTAATTCTTAGGGAGAGTCTTTTGTTGAGAGTTTTTGGTTAGAGGCCATTCTTGTAGAACTCTCAGCATTGTTCTTTCTTTTCTAAGAAAGACTTCTGTCCAGCTGTAAGACTGTATACAGTGTAGACCTAGCTAGGGGTTTGTGTCTAGCAGAACCGCACTGGGGTTGTACCAGGAGGTTGGCTTCTTGACCTGTAAAAGAGTGGGCTGCCTTCTTGTCCGGGAATGAGAAGAAGACCTCTGGGTGCTGGGGGTTGTATTGTCTTTGAGGGGGGCTGTACCCTTGTTAGTAAAATCCCAAGAGTTGCTTGGAGACTGGACGTAGGACTTCCATGTGGGAAGGGCCGAATCAGGATAAATCCTTGTGTCATTTGTGTGATGGTATTTGCTTCTGCACTGCTACTCTTTATCACACTAAACTAACCAAACTTTCAAGTGATAATTTTCTGTATTTAAGTTTCTGTTTTAGATTTCAGAAAACATATTCAACCCCCCCCCCCCCTCTAGGTTAGCTTGCTACCATACTAAAAAGGGGACAACAGTGCTGCCAGTGAGACCCCTTGGGAGTTGAGGTCTCAATTTTCTCTTTAGTCTGTGGTTGTTGTTTTGGGAGGTCCCTGCTGAGCCTATGACTTTATGAGGCTCACTCCCTTACAGTTCCTTTCAGGTGTTAGCAGTGTGTTTGGCTTGTAGTGGCGTCGTGGCAGACTTGTACCACTAGTAGTTGAGTTTTAGTTGTTGTCGTGTGAGCTTTGCTATCTCGAGGTATGCCCCAGGTAGTTGTACTTTTCTCTGGACATGTAATAATGTGTTGGGACAATGTAATTGTTGTAAATGAATATGAGAACATATATTTTCTTGTATCTTATATTCTTGTGGTTGTCTTTTATATTCTCACTGGACATGTTGTGAGCTATCCCTGGCGAGACATCAGTCTGTTCGTGGGAAGCGGGTTTGGATATGGAGCCTTATTGGGCATAAATATTCAGGGTCGCTACATGTAATCTTCTCCATCAACAAGGGTCGTCTGTTGACAGATTGGCCTTCAGCAAATCCATGAGTTGCCATTAGATCTTTGCTCTAAGATTGTTAGATCTTCTTTCAATATTCAGAGACCAAGTCTGATATCACTTGTTGGTATCAGAAGATTGGAAGAGCTTGTCTCTAATACCACTTGTCGGCCCACAGATGGCAGCAAGGATAAACCTAGAGGGGGGTGAATAGGTTAACTAAAATACACATAAAATCACCACTTGAAAATGTTGGTTAGTGAATGTAGTGTGTGCAGTAGATAGAGTAGCTGTGCAGAAGCAATCTAAACAAATAATCACAAAAATGAACACAGAGAATTTATCTTGGTTTGGCACTTCTCAAATGGAAGACCTACATCCAGTCCCCAAGCAAATCTTGGGATTTCACTAACCGGGGTACAATCCCCCAAGGATATACAAACCCCCAACTTCCGCTGGTCCTCTTCCTTTCCGAGTAGGAAGGAAACTCACTTTTGTTACAGTTCAAGAGCCCCCTCCTGGAATAAACTCAGTGTGGTTCTGTTGGTACAAACCCCAACTTGGTTCCGCTAGCTAAACCCCAGCTTGGTTCTTCCCTCACCCAAGGGGAACACTATGTATAGTCCCACAGCCGGACAAAATCCACCAGCACCTGCTGGCCTTCTCTTTACACAAGAAGAGGAACATTGTATGCTGTCTTACAGCTGGACACAAGTCTTTCTTAGAAAAGAAAGAACAGACTGAGAGCTATACAATATGAGCACTAGGGAACTCAAACTCTCAGCTCACAAACTCTCCCCTAGATTTACAATGATGCACAGAAAGAGTGGGAAGAGAGGAAGCTCGAATGTTTGGAGCTTCAAAAACTTCAGCTCTGAAAGCTTCTCTTGAATAGGCTCGAGCTCTTCTCTCTTCCTTGAGTGTATGTGGAGTTGGGTGCTTACGGATGTACACTCCTTCAAAGATTTTCCGGTTCGCTCTCTTTCTTCTTTCCTCATAGCGTTCATCCTTATATGAAGGAAGAAGATCTGTTGACAGATGGTCGTTGAGTTTTCTAGTCGTTGCTCTTTTCTTCTTCATTTTCTCTTCTTCTCCTTCTGTCTAACAGACACTTGGTGTAGAGAGATGTCTAGATATCTGTAGGCATAGAAGATAGAGTTAAACTAAAAAGGTCTTCTGACAGAAGGCCCATACAGTAACACCCTCTTCCAACCACACACACATACATAACACATAACTTTTTATTAGAAGAGGGGTTACGCTGATAAACTTCATTATGGGCATACAAATCTATGTAATGCATAAAACTAGCAAACCATTTCACAAAGTCATCTTTACGAGTGTTATACATCAACAAAGTAACTTAGTATTAGCGATCATCATTTATATAAGCGCAAGCATCCTCACTCTAGACTTTTAGTGTACAAGAAAATTCCTAGAGAATTCAAAAACTATATTCTTCTTCTTGATCGGCAACGGAATTGCAAATAATCTGTGGTTGAAATTGCACCCACCTTCAATCTGAAAGGGTTGGAGGAAACAAAGGCATGAGTCGGAAGACTCAGTAGGTGAAAGTAAGTGTAATTTCTTTCAATCAAATTCTGAATGAAGGAACTTGTAGAACACAATATCTTCAGTTTCGAGTGTCTAACCTCAAGAGTTTAATGTATGGAAATTGAACTAAGTACAAATTTAGATTTGGGTAAGATCAGAAGTCACAAGCCATGTTCATAACTTGATCTAATAAAATTAAGCAGTAAAATAGGAGTTTCAATTTCAGAACTCAATAATATTCAGGAGGTGTGTACATGGATCAAAGACATACTTTCTCATGAACTTCATACTTAGCATAAACATATAGCCCAATTTGGTTTCATAACGGCTCAAACGAATTTCAAAACAAAAGTCATATATGTCTTTTAAGATAAGATCGTAACTTAGTTTGGAAATGAATTTGACAGGCATCATACTTCTCTCAAGAGGTTAATAATATAATGTAAATACATCCTCAGTGCCTAGGCGATTCCAGCACCTTAGATCTTGTTCATTGCGCAAGAACGAGGTTTTATTACACACCATCATCAGACCACTAACTTGGATTCACTTACAAACTGTCGCCCACAGCTGACCACAAGTGACTGGTACTACCACAAGTGATCCTAATCCCTCTTTGAAGAGAGCACTGTCTCCAAATCATAAATTTCATTTCATGAGCATAGTAGGAATGGTAATTCAAGATGGTTTGGTTGGGGATTAATTATCTTTCTTGGTGGTAAAATAGTTCAGAATCCAAGAAAATAAGAAAGACAACTTGTTTAGACAATACAAGAATGCATCACCATTGATTGGGGAAAGGTTGGTTCATATTAGAAATCCCAGACTGATGGTTGTCGACAACCAGAAGGTGGCTGTCGACAGCTACTAACGCACCAGAACTAAATTCTGGAATCTGACCCTTATCTGTTGACAGGCTATAGGTATTTGTTGACAGATGGTTGTCATCTGTCGACAGATAGATTCTGTCTATCAACATATACTGATATTTTTGGGGTTTCTGAGTTCTGGAACAAGGGCGCCTGTCGACAGGCAAGTCCTGTCTGTCGACAGACGCAGAACATTTCTTCTGAAATGGTCAAAAACCGACTGGTAGTTGAACTATAACTAAAGACTTGAACAACATGCAAGATGAAGGATAATTTCATACTTCTAATAGTCTTGCTGATCATAAGTCAAGGATAATGTCAAGGCAAAGGTTGTTCTCAAGGATCTAATAGCATGTGAAAATCAAAGAAAGATAAATTCTACAGAACATGGAACCACTAAGGAACCTGAGCTGTTACGATTGTAAAGTTTTCAAGCATGAAAGTAGGAGATTGGAGAACTATAGGAAGGAACCTACTTGACTGGAGGAGAGCAAAGGTTCTTGTAACGTCGCGTGTTTTTCAGATCCTCGTGGATCTAGGTTTAGTGGGTTTGGTGGCCAATGTATGGCCCATTAGTGCGTGTTCCAGGTGTTGCGCGTGTTTTGAGGCTTGGTGGGCCGGCCATTGGGCTCAAAGCGCTCACAGGTTTTCTGCCTGTGAATGTGACAGGGGTATGCGTTGCGTTCTGAACAAGACAGCCCTGGTGGTCGCGTTCCTGTTTCCGCCGTTGAGTGTCGACGTCTACATGCACACCAAGTGTCGTGCGCTGGGTGGCCCGCTGACGTCAGGAGTGTGAAGGCGACAGCCTCCCACGTTGCGTTTAGGTCGTGACGTAGGGCTATGTCGCATTCTTACCGTTGTGCTGTTTTTAAGAACCTCGGCCGAACAGAGCTTCCACAGGCTCTGCTCGACCAGGGGAGCTGCTGCGAGGTTTTTTGGCGATTCGAGGTTCTGGAGGTGCGTGAGGCTGTTTCTCGCCGCGAGGACATCGCGTGGAGTGGGGGGAAACAACTGGAGTTTGTGTTCTTCACGAAGGTAGGAGAACCCACCTTGCTTTGATGTTTCGATCGTGTGCATGGTGTGGTTGATGTTTTTTCAGTTTATAAACCATAGATACCATGCTAGGGTATCCATTAAAGCATGTAAAATGTGATTAAGCATGGTTTGAATGGTCTGGAGTGGTAATCCATGGAGTTCCTCCCGGATTAGGGTTTGCACCTGTAAAGGCGACAAACCTTACCGTCGTGACAAAGTCGTGATAGGCCGACCCGTCGCGGTAGGGTTTCCTATTGCGACAGGTCGGGGCGTCACATTCTAAAGGCGACACATCCCCATGTCGCGACTTCAGTAGAGAGTCTGGTTATGCATGCTTTTAATGTTTTAGTTATTCGATTATTTGTATTTGTTGTGCATGGCAATGACAAGTGGAGCCAGTGCACTTGTTACACTCACGAAGCGTGTTGCTCACGAGGTCGGCATGTTTTATGTGGTTAATGTGTTATGTACATAGTCAGTTTGGTGTTTACGTAGTATGTGTGGTGCGTTGGCACCTGTAGCGCTCTTGAAGCGTACTGTCCATGTGTTGGGCATGTTGTTTACGTGAATGACATGTGGTGCACCTGGCTAGTGTATTATACACGTGGTGTCTACGTGGTTTGAATGTCATACCTGTGATTTGTGTGTGCATGGCACATCGTACGATATTGTGTTTCATATATAAATTATTGTGGTTAGTTCGTGGTATTGTGGCGATGAGGTTCACGTTTGAACCTAGCTCGATCCTCTAGGATCTTTTGTAAATTATTCTGGATGAATGATTAGTAAAATGTAAGTATAATTATTATGTGATTATCGTGTTTAGTGTTTAGTGTGACCTCCACTGTCACAAGGTGACCGATGACAGGTTGTGGTGTTATTATTAATATGGTTTATATGTGTAATTGTGTAGGTTAGCTTGTAAGTCACAAGGTGACTAGAACAAGCTATTCCTAACATATGTACCGTAATTGGTAATAGAAAGTGTTTGTGTATATATCGTGATTTGTGCTAGCCGAGTGTGGTGTCCGGCGCTATTCCGGATGCCTCTCTAGTCGGGTACCCCAGGTTCTTTGTGAGCCAGCACGTGTGTTTGTTGTGCTCGGGGTTTGTCCCGGTAGAGTGTGGTACTGTCGAGGTTTGTGTCGTCTTCCTGGACACCCTCACTCCTGTGTTTGAGTTGTACGTCTGGCTGAGGGAAAACGATAGTAGGGAAGCGGCTTGTGTTTGTGGGTGTGCAGTCGCTTGTAGCGCGCTCGTGGTTGGGGGTACGGACACTAGTAGACGTACTGGGCCCCAGCTAGTCATATTCCAGTGCCTCACTTTAGGGAGCTCGGGCCTGAGTCCCTAGAAGTGCCAGGCATGGACCTGTAGCTGTGTGTCTACAGGTGTGGTGTTGGTTGGTCTCCACAGTGTGTTTGACTTGTTCTCGTGGAGCGGCAGTTGGACCTTTGGTCCGTGACTGCGAGACTGAGAGTTTGTTCTTGTGTTGTGTTGTTCGGGTTTGAATACTGGCCTGATCAGCAGTAGTCTGTTCCCTTGTGGTGGTGTCGTTCCTTTCCGACTCGTGCTTTGCCACTGGCTGTGTTCGTGAGTTTGTGACTCGTAGTCGAGGTTTGACCTGTTCGAGGTGTGCCCTAGTGTTGGCATAGTTGTGACTGCGATTGTAGCTTGTGTGTGCCCGAGTGGTGGCACAGTTTTGGTTATAGTTGGTGAGTGTTGACTTACCAAAATGTGTTTAGCTCGCTATGGTGTGCCCTGTTACGGTACTGGTTTACTTGCAGTTTCTGTGCTGGTACCTTGTGGTAATAGGTACTTGTACCTATAAGGGTAATGATTTGTAGTGGTACGTCGCATACCACTTTTTTAGTGTTGACGTGGAACTGTGTTTCGTGGAGGTCGTGTGGTATGACCCCCCTCAATGTGCTTTACTTTACCTTCCTCGAGTAAGCTTCTGTATATGGTTTCCGTGTGTGAAGGATTGGCCGTTGTAGCCAACCCCGCCATTCTGTGTGTGGCTTTTGACATATTTGTGGTTTGGTATAAAGGCCAGCTTTTGGTTAGCAGTCCTATTACCCCGTACTTGAGATTCGCCTGTGAAGCTTATAGCTAGGCAGTGATTGCTTGTGCGGCTTATAGCTTAAATAATTGGTTGTGACTGTAGTTTGCCTGTGAGGCTTGAGGCCTAGGCGTTACTGTTGTTGAGCGGACTAGTGGTGTGAAACTAGTCCTATAGCTCTTTCTTACCGTCCGAAGTTATGTTTGATTATGGTGTTTATATTTATTGTAGTTTAAATACAATTGTTGTGAGCATGAATGGTTTGGCTATTGGCGTTGCCAATGAGACCCTCTGGGGTTGAGGTGTCTGTAGTTTGCTGTTGTTCTAGGTAGCCCCTACTGAGCCTGTGACTTGTTGAGCTCACCCCCTATAGTTCTTTTCAGGGCTTGCCGTGTGTTTGGCTTGCAGCGGCGTTGTGTCAGACTTGTACCACACAGCAGTAGTGTAGAGTTAGTGTTGTGTGAGCTTGTGCTCCCTCGGTATGCCCCAGGTAGTTGTACTTTTTAATTAGACATATAATAATGTAATGGGACAGTTGTAAATTGTTATATGCAGGTATGAGCACATGTACATTCTTGTGTTTTATACTATGTAGTTGTCTTTTATATTCCTACTGGACACTTGTGTGAGCTATCCCTTGCGAGACTTCGGTCTGTTCACGGGAGGCGGATTTGGATATGGAGCCTTAATGGGCAAAATATCCAGGGCCGTTACAGTTCTTCTTCTTCTTACGTAAGATCACACAACAACAAGATGAGGTAATAAGAAGATTGCTGAGGCAGTGGCTTCGGAAGGTGTAGTTGGAGATGTGGCGATCCACACCAGGTAACGCAGTAGCAGCAGCCACGGCTGGCAACTGTCTCAGAATTAAATTCTGTTATCAAAATCTGGAGTCTCCCCTTCGAGGTACGTACGACCGAAAGTGGTACTGGTGTATGATAGTGTGTCCTAAATACACTCTTAATCCTAAATATCTCAATTTAAGACTAATTGGTTCACATAAACAAAAATTCTAAGTAAATCATGATGTTTAAAATTTGAAGATATTACACATACCTTGCCTTACTTCCATGTTTTCTGCTAATATCCAGACATGTTAGGTACAACCCTTTTTGTCTAGCAGGAAGGAAGGAGTCATTATTTTCTGCTGACAACATCTCATCTACCTTGAAAGATAGATAGAAAGAAGATCGTCAGTCAGACAGAGAGATAATAAAATCAACATGTGAAGTACCATTTGAACTTTCATTTTGGCGCTACAGACATTTTGAAATTGAAAGCTAAGGCAATTGGTGTGAAACTTCGACTGTAGAGAAGTCGGAGTAAGATCAACAAAATAACAGTAATTGATATGAGATATAGAAGCATTCGATGTTCAAATAGTCAACAATAGATATTCGCTTCGACTGTCCAAGAGTTGGAGTTAGATCAACATCATCAATACAACTAATACAACAATCGATATAGACAATTAATATGAGACTTCGACTTTCCAAGAGTCGGAGTGGTCTCCGGTTGTTCAACAATATGTATCTAACTTCGACTTCTTGAGAGTCAGAGTAAGACTAGTTGTTCAACAATCAATAACACACTTCGACATTCCAAGAGTTGGAGTGGGTCTTCGGTTGTTCAACAATTGGTATCTAGCTTCGACTTCTTGAGAGTCGGAGTAAGACCAGTTGTTCAACCATCGATAACACACTTTGACATTCTAGGAGTCAGAGTTATTATGATACATAGCTATAGGTTGTGTACTTAGAAAATTTTTAGCAAGTAGAAGAACATATGAACCATCTAAACATAGTGTTTATAAAATCATTCTTCTATGATATTATTATAGTGCTTTTAAAGATTATTTATGCAAATGGTTATGAACTCATTAAATAAGCAATTGTATTAATCAAAACATGAGTTTTTTTTTTAATTGATATGACAAAGGAGTAAACTCCGATGTCATGATCAGCTGGTTAGTTTTTATATAACTAAAACATAAAGGAAAGGAGTACAAAGACCACGCGGCAAGAAGCTAAGGACACCCTACGCAAAGAGGTCAACAGAAATGATGCATCAGTCCGAGAAATCCTCATATTCCCCGTCAGAATCTATGCTTGGAAATGAAGTGCTGCAAGTTCGGCCTGCCCAAGCGTTGTGAATTGTGAGCAGGTCCTCATCCTCCACCTCGATGCCGGGATGCTTATGATGTTATGTATCACTGGGAGGCAGATCACGTGGCCACCGACACTTGCGGTGTGACCAGCAAAAGGATGAGGAGGTGGCGGAATAGGTGCTGCAGATGGGAAGCACGAGGGCTGAGGTTTGCTTGTGCTCATGTGGATCTTAGCCCCTCTAGTCTTTTTACGAAATGCGCCGGCGAAGGACATCCGAGGAGGTGAAGACGCCGATGTTGCCATCCCAGATGGAGTGGCAATTGGCGTTGGGCCCTTGAGTTTAGGGGCAGCGGGGGTTGCTTACTGCTGTTCGATTCAGTTGGGGCAGCATGTAGCAACCTGGATTTTTCCAAAAATTTTAATCTAAATTATGATAATTGACAAAATTAAATAAATAAAAGAAGACTATTTAAATTAATTAGAAAATCAAAGAAGAGAGAATTAAATAAAAACCCATGAAATGAAAATAAGTAATGGGCTTCATTAAATGGACCCATTAGAAATTAGTGGGCTAAAATATAGATTTTAAAAAGGGGATAATAGAGAAATATCCAAAATTCGTAACTAAAATATTACTAAAATAGAAAAGAGATATTTAATACATTAAATAGTTAGTTTGAGTTAGAATTGGATTCCTAAACCTACCCTAAATGATTGGCCACGAAATTCCCTCTCTCCTAACCCAAATATGAGATCTCTTGCTTAAAAGGGGAGGAAAATAGGAAATTCGGAATTTTATAGAGTTAGACTTAAACTAGGAAAGGGAATAGGGAGAAGCTTAAATACTTCTCTTAAACCCTCATAGCCGGCCCTAGCTCGTGCCAAGAGGTTCCTGGACCAGGAGGAGAGGCCAAGGGGGGAGAATTCGTGGAGAAAAGGGATCTCTCAAGTTCTTCCCCGAGTTTTTCAAGTTCTTAACCCTAGAATAAGAAAAAATCAAGGTAGGCATTCTCACGAGCATAAACAAGAAATTTTTCTATAGGATATCTCCTCCATTAGGAACAAAGGCTCGTTGGTTTCATATTTTTCCATGGAGCAAATCTTTAGTTCTCAATTTTCAAGTTCTGTAAACTTCATGACCCCGAACCCTCTTCTTAAATTCATATCTTCATGTATACTCGTCCTCATGCCATGAGATTTTTACTGTAAGAAATGATGGATGTTGGGGTTCTTTTTCCCCTGAAAGCCCTATTTCCATCCATCCTATCATGTGAATTAATTCGTTGATCCCCTCTATGTATTGTTCTATGTGCTTCACGATTACCTTGATTAAAACCATGTTGAACCTTCGTTGTTTGCAAATTCCTAATTATTGGAAGTACCCTTGCATGTCCGGAAATGATTGAAATTGGTTTCATGATTTTTCATCGACTGTCTAATTGTTCGCCTGGCCTGACAGACCCGTCATGATCCGTCTAAACACCTATCGCGATCCGCCCTGTACCCATCGCAACCCTTACTGGGGTGCGTCGCGTTCACAGGTTTTTGCAGAAAACCCCCCCTATTTTGCAAATACTCAAATTGCTACTGTGCTTATGCCCTTAATTCTCAGTTATACCGCAGTAATGCACTTAATATAAATTGAACTTTTATATGTGATTTAAAATACATACACACGACTATTTCCATCCAAGATTTCATGACACATGCACACACTTTGAACCATCAAAATATGCTTAATTGGCATAATCTATCTGGTAATTTATGCAATTAATTGCCTTATTTATAAATTAACTTGTTCTCGATTTTTTGCATTGTTTTGAAACACCGATCTCGACGCCCCACTGTTCTAGAACTCCTCTAGAACGTCGAGCACTTGTTTCCATAATTACCTCTTTCTTGACTTGGACGAACTCTCCGACGGATACTCCTTCTACCGAACTAGTGAGTCTTTGTTCAAGGCCTCCGTAAGTCTCCTCTGTCCATGGAATTCCCATATGGTTGACGAGCCGGTTGTACCCTAATGCCTATGAAACCCTTTAGGGATCAATATGATCCAAACGGCTTTTAGAAGTTCACTCTCGTCTTGAATCACGTTGGACCTCTGGGCTTGTGCATAACATGGCCAGCGGAAGGGTTGTGGGTTCCACTTGACTGTCAACACCACGTGCGCGTGTTGTGCAACTGTTACTATCGCCTATTTTACTCGACGTGTTACGTGCAATGTCCACTAGTTCTCATCTATACTCTACTCGCTCATCTATTCATGTTCACTCTACTATCTCGTCTATTCATCTAGTGCTCTCATCTACTTCTTGGTACTCTATATTGGCTATTGACTGATTGTCTAAGATAAACAATATAATCAATGCCTAGCAATATATCAAGGGCCCGATCTGGTCTTGGATGTGCACCCTGAAAGTGCTAGTGCCCATGGGAGTTAAATGATCAGAGTGTTTGGCATTACACTCAAGTGCTATCTATCTCGACTATCTAAATGACAATCGAAAAGTGCTATGTTCTCTCGTTATCTATTGACAAAAGTGCTAAGTTCTCTCGTTGTCCATTGACAACAAAGTGCTATGCAATACTCGTTGTGCTATTACTATACTTGTGCTAGTGTGCTATGGCCATCCTGCTATTCTGTGCTATTCTCGACACTTGCGCTATTTTTGGAAAGTCTATATTTGGAAAGTTGTACTATTTCGTTCACGTGCTATCTTGCTATCTTTTACTTGACTCTCTCGCTCTATCATTAGTTACTCTGCCTTTAATGCATTAACTATTTAATCATGCTTGACTATTGAGATTTAAGTCCTATTGGGCGATGTTCGCTCACCCTGCGTTATTCGTTGTTGTGCTCTCAAGTGAGACCGAGGATAAACCATACACTCAAGAGGAAGGGAACGACCTGGAGTGATGTCATGAGTACCCTAGCGTCCTAGCCCTATGCTTAGCGTTGTAGTAACTAAGTTTTATCTTTTGCTTTATTTCAATGTAATTGGGCCCTATAGATTGGCTCTGATATTAGTGGTTGTAACTACGCTTGGAAAGTATTAATGAAATGAATTTGCTTTAGTATTATTCATTGCGAAATAGTTTTATGTCTAGTATTCGCTCTATACCCTTTACTTGCAACTGCCTCTTATTCTGATATTCCGCGTCGGGGCGTGACACAGCATGCACAGGGGTAGTGGGCAGTGGCGCTTCATGTGTTGCTGCATGCTTGGCTTGCTGAGAGAGGCAACGGGGAGCCTGTTGCACATTCCATGTTGATCTGAATGGACTGATGCACTTCATCAAGCACCTGATGTGCAGCAGTAGGAGGAGGTGCCTTAGCCACAGTAGAACTGTTGTGTTCCATGTAGAAGGCAGCGCTAGCATGGGGTGCTGTAGACTCCAAGTCAGTTTGAGTTGATGGGGGCTCACTAACATGTAATGAGCTTCATTACTGAGTGGAGCAGCTGTAGAAATGGTAACATGGCAGGACTTGGCAGCTGCAACACTAGCTTGGACTGCTATGTGATGATCGGGTTCAGAGGTGAAGGCAGATTCCTGAAGCGGCATACTCTCAAACACTTGGTCTGCACCAAGATCAGACTGGTGCCCTTGTTGAGTGGGGGCAGCACCAGTGGCATTAGCATCACAGGAAGATGTGGCACGATCTAGAGAAAGGTCAGGGGCAGAGGTAGCTTGTTCAGCAAGTGTGATGAGTTTTAATTATCATCAAAACATGAGATAAACATAAGACTGGTCAACATAGCATACATGATAAACCCTATCGCAAAGGAATAGGGAATTGTATCCATGTTTTCCCTTTCTTTTGGAATGCTTGGGGACATACTCCTAGAAAGTGAAATTCCATGTCTCATCGGTATATAGACCTCTCTTGGAATTGTCCATGTTGTAGATGATGCTTTTCGTTCCTTTTCGTAGGGGACGAAGAACAGTCCACAAAGAGGGACAAAATAATGGTGGTGGTGTGTGTGTGTGTGGATGTGAATAATGTGAAAAAAATAGAAAAGAAAAGAAAACGTGATCTCCAGGTACGCGAAGGTATCGAATGGAGAATGCCCACGCGAAAAGGTGCGGGTGGAATGGGTGATCGTGAAAAGTACCTTTTGGAGCGTGGGGAGATTGCACGGGGATATGGGTTCCTCTTCCTCTACGAGCACGGCCGGCCATGGTAGAGGGTGTTTTTCGTGTTGATTACCCTGACAAAATAGACATGAAAAGGAAAAGGGGATTAGCCACGCGTGTAGTACACAATTCCTAAAAATAAAGAATAAATGAAATGAAGAGCATGGGGAAGAACTTACCGTGGGTGGTGGCTTTTAACCCCTAGGAGATAGGTGTGTGTGTGTATGCATGCATGTGGTGTGTATATAAAAGGAAAGAAGATCCACGTGGGCTCAGAGGAGATAAAAACGAATAGAAGGGGGGGGTGCTTCTCCGCATGATGGTGTGAAGGCGTAGTAGTCGTTGGCGGACCTAATGGACGGAGTGGAAGAATGGGAAGAAGCTTCCTGCCTCGCTCCGACGCACGTGAGGAAGACGACGGGGACGCCGGCTCTGAACTCCAAGGAACGGGGACGTAGCTTGGTATGGAATGGTAGGCGCTCCTCCTTGGCTCAGGAGTCGGGTCGCCGATCCGGTAGGGCTCCACAGTAGGGAGGTCATGGGAAGAATCCGACAGGGCTCCACCGGGGTGGAGGGGGATTGGTTAAATGGCTACCCTCCGGGGTCTATTAATAGGCATGAAAGCTTTGAATCGCGTCGGGCACATTGGACACAAACTATGAGAGTGAAATGTGTCCGGTCCGGACATCGCAATTCAGAAAGTCCATTTGATGGGCACATGGTGATCGTAGCCCATAGTTGTGCTTGGAAATCGTGTCGGGTCAGGCCGCCGTGACTTGAAATTGTGGCGGCCTGGTCTGACGCGTTTTCTAATTAGGCAATGATTCGAAGCATGGGCTCATAAATGTGCCGGCCCTAGCTGCGGCCTTAGGCTTTTTGACTTTTAAAATCGCATCCACCTTGCTGGACGCGATTCCTGATTTCTCATGATTTCAAAACTTGGGCGTCCTTAAATGCGACGACTTTACAGGTCGGACTTTTGACTTTTAACCACGTCAGACATTCCAGACGCGATTCCATTTGAGCATGTGCCAAAAAGGCAGATAAACGCATCCAGTATACCTGACACGTAAAGGTTGCGCCCGTAAAAGCCTTCGTGTTAAGGCCAAGTCATGAATCGCATCCAACAGACCCGACGCGTTTTAGTTGCCTTCATAAACGCGTCTACCATACCTTACGCGACTTTGAAATGATGCCCACTTTATTAAATAGACCCTGAGGATAGGGGGGAAGCACCGAGGAAGAATGGGCGAGATCCAAAAATATTGGGAAAACACTCTTGTAAGGCAAAAGGAAGGCCATTTGTGGCATTATGGCGCAATATGAAATTTGCCCGCGGTGGAGTCAAATTCGCATGTCTATAGCTACCATGCCTAGGCGTCTGCTTTGCAGGGGAGCGAAGCGAAAGGACACGAAGTGGAGTGTAATGGAGTGAATTGGAATGAAGTGTAGCGAAGTGGAACGCAGTGGCGCAGACTAAAAAGTAAACGCCAAGGTGAAAAATAGACACGCATAATCGTTGGTGACTGCCACCTGATAAGAGTCTTTCACCAACACCCAAGGAAGTCACCACCAGAGAAGAAAACCTAAAGGAACAAATCTTTGGATTGGAGGAAAGGAGGAAGGGTGCACGAAGGGCACAACTGGAGATGTGTACGTGGTACACGAAAGAAAGGTGCCACGTGGGGCACGAGGGAGAGATCAACTTCCAGCATAGGGGAAGTACCTAAGGACACAATCCGTTAGGTTGCACCATCGGGGCATCTGCCACTGCCACAGGTGGATCTTAGGAGTAAAGACGAAATGAAGAGGTATAAATCCAAAGAAGAGTTCTTTAAGGAAATCAGCCTGGAGGCAACAACAAGGGAGTTGGGTATTCACCCGGAATGGAATATTTCAAATTGCATTGGAGTTGGAGCGCGAATGGCTCTCAAATTGCATTGGAAGAGTGGTTTTCCACATTGATTTCAATATGCATGTATGCTGGGCTAAAAGAAAAATAGGTTGAAGGAGTAGAAAATAATCAAGGATAATATTGTTACGATGGCGTTAAGTCAGGACCGGATTTTTTTGCATGGGTCCGTCGTCCTCACGTGCCAAGCGTAACGGCCTATCCGTGCGGCTAAGGATCCTCTGGGATAATCATTGTTTTTGTTAAAGGGGAACTCAAATCCCAGATTCCTCAGAGCTACAAGGTCCTTGGTGTGCTCTAAGGGTATAGCATATAGATAACTTGACGGTAGGGCGGCAGTCGCAGCCTTGATGTAGCGTTGCATGAGGCAACTCGAATCCTGCGCTCAAAACTCATTAGCCAGAGATAACAAACATCATGGAATAACACATTCATAGCAGGGCATGGATAAAGTAGTCAACAACAGATATAGCTCACTCAATTGTTTGTTTAAACCATGAGGATAAGTGATCTTTTTGCTAAAGAGTTTTGGAGTTCAGGATGAGAGGAACCCATGAAGGGGAAGAATTCCATCGATCTGACGCAGACCGGATGCGCTTGCCTTGTGCAATACCATCATGAATTTCTTTGGATTTTTGGAGATATTCAAATTTTTATGGGATTTTGAAAGTATTTAAATTTTTATGGAGATTTTGAAATATTGGATTTTTGTGGTTTTGAAAAGTATTTGAATTTTTTGTGGGGTTTTGAAAATATTTGAATTTTTTATTTTGAAAATATTTGAATTTTTGTTGATTTTTGGGAATATTTGATTTTTTGTATTTTTTTGGAAATATTTGAATTTTTATGGAGTTTTAAAATTATTCATTTTTTTGTGATTTTGGAATTATTGTCATGCCATGGCAGCATTGGGGTTATGAAAATTGACTGGCGAGGTGTCCTCGTTACCTCCCGTGTCATTAAAGAATGCCCAGAGTAAGGCGTGCATTTAAGGTGGCGCCCTACGACTGATTGCATGAGGTTAACAGTGTCACTACCAAAGCCATGCATGAAAAGGCGACTAGGTCAGGCAGGGAGAAGGGAAGAAAATTTGGAGATAAGCTTGGTATGGGTATTGAAAAGTTTGGGTTAGACTTCCTTCCTTGGCACAACCATTAGAAGATTCAGTCTCATTTGATTATTGGGCTTTGGGAATTAATTTGATGACCATTTGTTTGTAGGGACATACGTACGACCGGGTCCATTTGGATCTCCGCGGGGACTTTGCCACTCTTTGCCATGCCCTATCATCTTTGATTGATTTTGATTTTTGCATGCTCACAACCAGGTCCATTTGGATCACTGCGGGGACTTTTCCACTCTTGACATGCATTTTGATTTTGATATTTTTTGGCCATTTGATTGCCATTTTGAGACATTCTCCCATCAGGAAGTGCTTCCGGTTGCTTGCCTTGCCTAGACCACCTCTACTACCCATATTTCAGCCGAATAAGGGGAGAAACTGACATTGGTGCCTTTCAGGCATGGCTGTGACAGTGACGGTGTCTACCGAAGCAATCAGCTTATGGTGCCGTGAAGTGCCCATGCTAAGGGCAAATCTTAATGACCCGGGAGGGAATTTTGAACTCCTGGCACGGAATTCTCATAACAGAAATGCTGCAATAGCATGGCAATGTTGAATATTCATTTTTTTGTTTTGGATTTTTTTGGACACTAATAATAAAATATGGGTTCGGAAGGTAAAGGAAGGACGAATGCCCTGCATTGGGGCGAGACTCAGGGGCTTTGAAGAATGTACAAATTTATTTGGAAATTTAAAGAAATACATGGGGACTGAAGCCCCGAAAGCAGTGAGAGAAAGGTCAGATGACCTGATTGAAAATGGCAAGGAGAGAATTGCAGAAAGATTTTGGAGACTCCGACGAGGCCGGAGGGATTTAAAGAAGTAGAAGGGCGCAATAAAGCTGACAAAGACATGCAAGCTGTGCAGGATTTCCAACGCTTTGGTGGCGAAGGTTCAGTTTTTGCAGTGCATTGTCCTATGGCAACAAAACCATTATTCCTCCCTTTTTCTCTTTCTTTTCTCTTTCTTTTTTTTTTCAAAAATAAGAGTTCGGAGGATAACAGGAGGACGAATGCCCTGCGTTGGGGCGAGACTTAGATACTATGAAGAATGTACAAAATCATTTGGAATTAAAAGATAAGTGGGGGCTAAAACCCCGAAAACAGTGAGAGAAAGGTCGGATGACCTGATTGAAAATGGAGAGGAGAGAGTGGTGGAAAGACTTTGGAGACTCCGGTGGAGCCGGAGGGATTTGATAAAGAAGGAGGGTGCGGTGCCCAAAGAAAGGAAAAGCGGGTCGCGAGGGGCCAAAGAGGGAGGTGCGCCGCGTGGGGCGCAAAAGGGAAATGTGCCGCGTGGGCACAAGATGGAGATGTGCCACGTGGGCATAGGAAGGAGATGTGCCACATGGGGAATGAGAAGGAGATGTGCCATGTGGGGAACAGAAAGGAGATGTGGCACGTGGGGCACGGAAAAGAGTTGTGCCTCGTGGGGCACAAAAGGGAGAGTAAGATTACAAAAAGGGGCGCGATGCCCGGTGCAAGAGAATGGATCATAAAAAAGATGAAAATAAAATACCTCCTGTGGGGAGGGAATGTGGAGAACCCACGGGAAGGTTCTAAGGAGCACAAAAGATGATTGGAATAAAAAAGATGAAGGTGGCGGAGGCCCCTTGGTCTTTTGCCTTGCCCAGCGTTTCTACTTCCGCTTGGGAGTCCACATTCTGACCCTCAGGTACTTCCTCTCATAATGTGCCTAGCGGGCGGATGGTCTAGCTCTTCTCTCATTGATTGAATGGCTCTCTAGGATTGGAGGATCGTTGACTTCCGTCAGAATTTCAAGCAACGGTGGCAACTCCCTGGAATGTAGTTTAGAGAAATAGTGGAGAGTTCCACTGGTGGAGTTGGAAGCAACAATAAGGGGCCGTGCCCAAAGATTGTAAGGCGTTGAATATGGAAGGGGGCATGACCCCTCGAGTAATTGAATGTGCCAATGATTTGGCCTTGGAGTGGGTGAGCATAAGTTGAATGGTTGACCCCTTCACTGGCGTGGGAAGGTTTACAATGATGGTGTGAGGGGTCATGAGAGCCTGGAGGGAGAGATTCCCTATGAGTATTTTGAAATGAAGCTTGCTGGCAACGGGGATGATTGACATAGCTTTAAAAGACCTCTTGACGGCCATGAATGGAGGGGAGGACTCCCGCTCAGTAAATGCTCCCGGTATGGAAACAATGACCAGCATGCGAGGATTGGAATCTCGGATTTAAAATAGCATGCCTGGTCCCGAGGCTTCCTTTTGCTGTACTTGCTTGTTACTCATTAAAAGCTCGCACCCGCTCCGTCGGATGGGGGTGGATGTGGAGCTAGTGGAAGGCTGTATAGTCGGTGGAGGTGTAATGGTATGATAGTGAGGCTTTGCTCGGGTTGGGTTGCCAATGGTGTTGGCGTAATGTAGGTGTAATGATCGGTGTAATGGTGGGTGGAGGTTTAATAGTGGAAAGTTTGATGATAATGGATGGCAATGTAGGAGGGGTAGGTAAATGGCGTACGAACATGACCTCGGAAGGTTCATCGTCGCAACACCAAGTGGTTTCGCAGATGGGTTGGGCATTGGCAACTTCGGCCTGAGCAACAGGCTGTGATGGAGGTGGAGGTTGTTGTGGTTGTGGGGGAGGTATGGGAGCTGGCATGGGTACAGGAGCAGTGCAGCATCGGGCGCAAGAGCTTCCTCATGAATGATAGGGGCGTCATAGGGCCCAGTTGGAGGTTGTTGGGTCCGAGGAGGACGAATTAGTGAACGCCTGGGTGGAGGCATATTGTGGTAAATGGGAGTTTGTGGAGGTGTATATGATGTGGATGTGTATGGTGGCGATATGGATGGTGGATGGCGTCCACTAATCCGTTCTTTTCGGATTAATTTGATTGAACACTTTACGATCGGGGAGTCCATCAGATGTGTCTAGATGTAACGTCCCCGCTCGTAGAGCTCTTCCATTGTATCGATTTGGTTCATGGCCAGGATGTGCTTGAACCTCAGAGCAGAGTTAGAAATGATTATTTTTGACTTGCTCTGACTCCGAGAGCACATGCTGCATTCTCGTGGCCATTGACCTCCAACGGTCAGGAAAATGTACAAATTCCTCATTAGACCTCATCTTCTCGGATGCTAGATCCGTGATAGAGAGATAGGGGCTGACGCGGTCTTTGTACCTCTAAAAGAATTTTATGCAGGGGGCGGAAGTTTCCTGCCTCACTTGGCTCTAAAGTGTAAATCCATCGAGTGCAGGGACATCAAGAGATTTTCTAAATAAATATGCCAGGGTAATTGGGTCTCATTGCCATGAGAAGACTCATAGAGAAACTCCTTGACATGAAGGTAGGATTACCCGTGCCATTGTACAGTCGGTACGACGACATCTCTGAAGGATGAATATAAATTTGTGGGAGCCGACATGGTGGCAACGGGGTCACCCGTGGGATTGGAAAGCTTATTTATTTGACCCTCAAGATCGTTCAATTTCTGGAGAAGAGCATGTTGCAGTGGAGTGGGTCGCTGCTGGGCATATGAGGGAGTACGTGGGGGTGGCCTTGAATTAATGGCCTTCCCAAGGGATGGTCTATTCGCACTAGAGCACGGGAGCTCAAATGACCAGGGGGCTGATGTAACATCTTGGGTTTCTGGCTTTCCGTTTGTGTGTGGATGACTGCCATGTCGTGACAGAGGTGCCCGTCGCAACAGTTATCCCTATTGCGACCACTAGGTGTGTCGCATTCCTGTCGCGCCCGGTCAACGGGTCGCAACATGGTTTTACTTTTGGTCTTCTGATAGGTGTCTGCCGCCTGTCAGGGTGGCAGGCGGGTCAGAGCGACCTGTCAGGCTGTCACAGCGCCAAGAATGGGCGCGTTCTGGTCGTGGTGGGAGTGGCTGTCGTGATAAGGTTGTTATCACGACGCCCCGCTCTGTCGCGTTCTGAGGGCCGAAGGCTAAAAGCCTTGGCCGGCTCTCCTTTCCTCTTCTTTCGCTTTTTCCTCCTTCTCTCCTCTCTGAGGGGAAGGTTTCCCCCTCTCTTCTCCAGCGGCTTGGAGCTTGGTGGCACCGGCGGCGGCTCGTGCGGAGCGGGAGCGGCGTCGGGGAGCGAGGAGGAGGCAGTCGTGCATCATGAAGGCCCTCCTTGGGGGTTTCAGTTCTTCAAATCTGTAGGGATGCTTGTGCCCTTTCTTTTTAGTGTGGATTGGAGGTCCTAATGGGTGGTTTGCATGCTTTTATTGCTTTCACCATGTTCCCCTCCCTGTGTTGTGCTAGTTGTAGCGTTTGTGGGCGATCACGAGATGTGGATCCCGCCGGTTGGCCTTCCAGCTGATGTCGCGACCGCCGAGCGTGTCGTGACATCAGAGAAGGTATCACCCTGGTCAGACGACCTTATCACGGCTTGGGTGGCCGCCGCGATAAGGGTCGTGTCACGACCCGTTGCCCATCGCGACAAGGTTGTTGTCACGACACGCTGCCTTGTCACGACAAGGTTGTCGCGGCCTATTTTCCTGTCATGACAAGAGTGTCCTCGCGGTGCACTTTCCCGACGCGACCTGGCCTTGTCGCTGTGGCCCTGACCATCGTGATGATATCGCGATGGCTTAGGAGGGTGCGACAAGATCTGGTCTGCCTCGGGTGTTTCCGTGGCCACGGTTGGCATGTCGGCGTGTGCCCCAGGGCAGGGTGTGCCTTTAGGACCTTCTGGTGGGAACGCGATAGGTTGCCTCCCTGCATTCACTGACCGAAGGTGACACTTTTGTGGTCGTGTCCTAGCAGCTGTGCTAGGAGGCTCGCGTCTATCTAATAATCGATTGTCTATTTGTAAATTGATTATTAACAGCGGTGGTTTCTGTCCTGTCTGGGGTGTTCCGATTTCTCGGGCCGTGCCGTGTGTGCCAGTGTTGGCCGACGGCCCTTCTGGAGGTTGTTCCTGGAAGGGGTGCCGTGCGTGCCTGTGCCACCTGGGCTTGTCTTAGTTACGAGCCAGTGGTGCCATTTCTGTGGTGGTTACCACGCCAGTTTCGCTCACCAAGTGCTCGGCACTTGAGGGCTTGTCCACAAGACAGGTTGTTACCGTTTCCTGGGACCCCTAGCCCCGCGCGCCTGTGTCTGAGAGTGTTGTGCTTCGGGCGGCGGGCGTGCTCAAGTCTCGGACTTGGAGCAGAAGGGGAAAATGGTGGGGCAGCGGCGTGAGCTATTTGTAGAGCTCTCTTAGCTGGTCTGGGTCTCCGAGGTGGTTTGGCACTCATCCGGTGCGGACCAGCTAGTCCTTCTCACTGCCTCGCTCTGCGTTGGTTCCAGAGCCACGTAGGGAGGTCAGGCGTGGGCCCGTAGTTCGGCCGGACTGCGGTGGTTGTGGTTGTGTTTGCTTAGTCCATGCATTTCACTCCGATGGGAGGGAGACCTAAACTAAGGCACTTATGGTGGTGGCTTGGTTGTTCTTGCTATGACTTTGCTTCACACGCTGTTTCCAAGAATGGTTTCTCGTTGCCCTAGCTTGCATGGGGGTTGTAGCCTAGCCGGTCTAGTTCCATGGCTTGGTTAGTTTGGCCTCGTGGCCGTGTTAGTGGTTTCTATTCTGCGGTTCTGTCAGGGTGCCTGGTGCAGGAACCCATCTGTTATTTCAGTAACCCATTTCTTAGCACTCCGTGGTGGCACCGGAGTGTGTGGTTTCCCTGACCTCGTGGAGTGTCCGAGGTGCAGGGTGTTTCTACTTGTGGGCCCTCCACCTGGTGGAGGTCTAAGGTGGCCGTTCCTGTGGTGAGACGTTGCTTCTCATGTGATTGATCGGTGTCTCTCGTGGTGACACCTGGTTGTTCCTTCCCGACCTCGTGGAGGTCCAGGATGTTGGTGCTTGTGTCGTTAGACTCCGGTCTCTCGTGGTTGCTCCGGTGTTCCGTAAGCTTCTTTGTCTCGGCTTGTGTGTGCCGAGGGTTTGCTTCCGCATTATGTTGCTCTGGCCTGACCTGGTTGTGGGTCGTGGTGCTGCTCTATTGCTTCCGCATGTGTTTGACTCTGCTGGTTCTGCGGGAGTCGTGTTTAGCCTGACCCGGGTTATGGTCGAGGTGTTTCTCTGTTTCCGCGCTGCTTTGTAGTGCTTTGTGGTAGGCATTTCTCGCTTTACTGCTTTGTAGAGTAGTTTTGCTTCCGCTTGTTGGAGTTCCTGCTGCTCTGGCTGGTAAGGACTGGTAATACCTACTGAGCCTTATTCGCGAGGCTCACCCCCTACTCTCTTCAGGTAGGGACTCGCTGTCGCAGAAGTTCGTTGTCGGACGGTCGTTGTGGTGTTTTGTTGCGTCGTGCGTTGCCAGCAGTGTGAGTTGTGAGCGTGAGTACTCTTGTAGCGTGAGTTGAGAGTGGCCTTTTGCAAGTCCTCGCGGTATGCCCTTAAGGACCGCACCTTCTTTCTGTACCTGTACTTTATTTGGGACATGTTGTACTTAATTTCTTTATTAATGTATAGTAGTATTCTTGTTATAGTTATTTGAATTCATTACTTATCTCACTGGACTAAATTCTAACCCTTCCAGATTTGGATCCGTGGGTGGCAGCACGACCTTCGGGGTCCCTGGCAGGGGTCCGGGAGGTCGGGTCATTACAGCCGAGGTGATGAAGAATGTACAGGGGAATGTGGTGAAGTCGCCGGAACGTACAAAGGTTGGTGCCTGGGAGAAGGTGGAGGGGGAGTCGCACCACTAAAGATTGAATCAAGTTGAGTTGTTGAAGGCTAAGCTGATCAAGAGCATGCAGGACAGTTTGAACTCGGGAATCATGGTGGGGAGAAGGCTCTTGCCGGTCTTGATTGGGGTAAATGTGAGGGACATCAAATTGGTTAGTGCGTGGTGTGCGCACATAACCATAGGAAGTAGAAGGTTGTCCCTCACGATGGTGAGATGGACTACATGGGACTGAAAGGATGGAGATTTGACGCTATCCTCATAGTCCATATTAAAATTAGCATGATGGTGTGGTCCATTTTTAACAAAGCAAGCAAGCAAACAAGTTGAACAAGGATATAAATCAATCAAAGATGGTTCAATCAAGTTGTAATGCTTACGCTTGTTTTTTTTAGGAGTTTCACAATTAATTAATGGATTGAAAATATTGTGTCACTCCAGGTGAGATCCTAGTTGGGTAGAGTATGAGGATACTTCTTATACAACTAAGCTCACCCTCACCACGCAATGGATATCTAAACCCGGGTCAACGGAGGGGTACCACCAGCTCGGTCCCTCGTGAGGGAATCCACGGGTACGGAGACTTACAGGGTTCCGGGAGAAGGTTCGCTAGTCCAAAGGGATGGAATGCCCAATGGAGAGCTTGCCTTCACCGGAAGGGTGTGTGGAGCCTAGGATATGATGAAGGAGGTCCTTCGACTGATGCAATATGCCCTGTATGCAACAATTATAGAAAAAATGGCAAAGTGGCACGTTTCTGTTAGCAGTTGGAATCGCGTCGGGTACAGATGCCGGACACCAATTAAATCACGTCCAGTCACCTAGACACGGATCTGAAAGCCCAAAAGGCTGTCAGAGCCGCACCTGGTACCTGTGGACGGTCTGTCAGACAGAAACGCGTCGGCTTTAGCCGCCGCGACAAGAAAACAGTGACGTGTCAGCCTTAGCCAGCGCGACACGAAGACAGCAACGCGTCGGCTTTGGCCGCCGCGATACAAAAGCAGAGACGCATCTGGTTAACTGACCACGTTCTCACACCGAATCGCATCCTCTGTATTGGATGCGATTCCAAAGGCAACCCGAGAACTAAAAAAAAAAGGTAGAAACAGGAGATATGAATGCAATAATACAAAAAAAATAAATAAACTAGACACACATCATGCGGCATGGTATAGTATAAAAAAGACAAAAGAAGAGAGGCACACAAGGGCGCCGAGGAGAGTGCCACATGGGGCACGAAGGAGGGGGGTAATAACAGAAAACGCAAAAAGAGTCCCACCGTGATCGCCAATTTGTAGACGATGTTTTTCGTTCCTTTTCGTAGGGGACGAAGAACAGTCCACAAAGAGAGACAAAATAATGGTGGTGGTGTGTATGTGTGGATGTGAATAATGTGTGGGAAAAAAAAGAAAAGAAAAAAGAACGTGATCACCAGGTATGCGAGGGTACCGAATGGAGAATGCAGGCGCAAAGGGGTGCGGGTGGATGGGTGATCACGAAATGTACCTTTGGAGCGTGGGGAGATTGCGTGGGGATGTGGGTTCCTCTTCCTCTCGAGCACGACGACCGTGGTAGAGGCATTTTCCGTGTTGATTACCCTAACAAAATAGACATGAAAAGGAAAAGGGGATTAGCACGCATGTAGTACACAATTCCTAAAAATAAAGAATAAATGAAATGAAGACCATGGGGAAGAACTTACCGTGGGTGGTGGCTTTTAACCCCTAGGAGATAGGTGTGTTTGTGTATGCATGCATGTGTGTGTGGTATAAAAGGAAAGAAGAGCCACGTGGGGCTCGGAGGAGATAAAAATGAATAGAGGGGGGGTGCTTCCCGAATGATGGCGCAAAAGGCTTAGTAGCCATTGCCGGACCGAATGGATGGAGTGGAAGAAGGGGAAGAAGCTTCCCGCTTGCTCCGACGTGCGTGAGGAAGACGACGAGGATGCCAGCTCTGAACTCGGGCAACGGGGACGTAGCTTGGCGTGGAATGGTAGGCGCTCCTCCTGGCTCGGGAGTCGGGTCGCCGATCCCGTAGGGCTCCACCGTGGGGAAGTCGTGGGAAGAATCCGGCAGGGCTCCGCCTGGGTGGAGGGGATTGGTTAATGGCTACCCTCGGGGGTCTATTTATAGGCATGAAAGCTTTGAATCGCATCGGGCACAGCAGACGCGACTATAAGAGTGAAACACTGTCTGGTCCAGACGCCGCGATTCAGAAAGTCCATTGATGGGACAAGCGCATGTTGTCGTAGCCCACAGCTATGCTTGGAAATCGCGTCGGGTCAGGCCGCTGCGACTTGAAATTGCGGCGGCCTGGTCCGAAGCGTTTTCCAATTAAGCAATGATTCAAAGCATGGGCTCATAAATGCGCCAGCCCTAGCTGCGGCCTTAGGGTTTTTGACTTTTAAATCGCGTCGGCCTTGCTGGATGTAATTCCTGATTTCTCATGATTTCAAAACGTGGGCGTCCTTAAATACGACAACTTTATGGGTCGCACTTTTGACTTTTAATCCCGTCGGACATTCCGGACGCGATTCCATTTGAGCATGTGCCAAAGGCAGATAAATGCGTCCAGCATACCTGACACGTTAAGGCTACGCCCGTCAAAGCTGTCGCGTTAAGGCCAAGAGATCATGAATCACGTCCAACAGACCCGACTCATTTTAGTTGCCTTCATAAACGCGTCTACCATACCTGACGCGACTTTGAAAATGATGCCCACTTTATTAAATAGACCCCGAGGATAGGGGGGAAGCACCGAGGAAGAACGGGCTAGATCCGAAAATATTGGGAAAACACTCTTGCAAGGCAAAAGGAGGGCCTTTTGTGGCATTATGGCGCAATATGAAATTTGCCGCAGTGGAGTCAATTCGCGTGTCTACACATGCCAAATCTTTTGACAATGGAGTTTATGTATTTAGACTGTGACAACCAAGCATCCTCTTGAATCTATCTCTATAGATCCGAATATCCAGTATACAAGATGTTCCCCTAAGTCCTTCATAGAGAATTCTTTGATAGCCAAGTCTTTACTGTAGACAACATCCCAATATCATTCCAATGATAAGGATGTCATCCACATACAACACCAAGAAGGTGATAGCGCTTCCATTACTTTCCTATACACACAAGGCTCATCTCCATCTTAACCAAAGTGATAAGATTTGATTACCTTATCAAACCTTATGTTCCAACTTCGGGAAGCTTGCTTTAGTCCATAAATGGACCTAACTAACATACACACATTATCTGGACTTTCCTTGGAAACAAATCCCTCAGACTGTATCATATACCCCTCTTCCTCGAGGTTGCCATTGAGGAACGCAATTTTTACATCCATCTGTTAGATTTCATAGTCATGGTCTGCTACAATGGCCAATAAAATTCTAATGGATTTCTGCATGGCAACAGGCGAGAAGGTTTCTTCATACTCAACACCTTGCCTTTGACAATATCCTTTAGACACAAGCGTTGTTTTATAGGTCTCTGTTGTGTGGGGGGAACAAACAGCACTCACTCTGTCACACTACCCACTCGTAGATACCAGAGAGAGAGAGAAGGAGAGAGGAAGGAGAGCACAGGAACACCAGATTTTACGTGGTTCGAAGTCTTCCTACGTCCACGGCCACAGCAGCTATCAATTACTTCTTCTCCAAGAAAACACACACATACAAAGAGAACGTACCCTCCCTTTATATACTAGGCAGAAAGGTACCACAAATGAGATTTACAAGGACAAGAATGCCCCTAACTTAAAGCCGTCTCAGAGCTGCCAAGTCGCCTGTCCTGGGGAAGTGAGTCGAATGCTTCATATTTGACATTCGACTGCATGAGTCGAATCCTTCATGCTGACATTCGACTACATGAGTCGAATCCCTCATGCTGACATTCGACTGCATGAGTCGAATCGTTCACATCTGACATTCGACTGCATGAGTTGAATCATTCAATCAATGCTTCATTTCTGACTTCGGCTGTGGCATCGAACCGCTACCTAACCCCTTATGGAGATCTGCTTCAGAGTTCGGGCTCCACAATCTAACAGTCTCTACCTTTCCATCTACTCCAATCTTCTTCTTGAAGATCCACTTGCATCCAATGGGTACAATACCCTCAAGTGGATCAACTATGTTCCAAACCTTGTTGGAGTACATGGAGTCCATCTCAGAATTCATGGCCTCCTCGTAGGTTTGAGGATCCATACCTCAAAGGCATGTCCCTTGATATGTCCCACATTTCTCTCAGGAGGGATGACACTCTATTTGACCTATGCAAAGTTGGATCTTGCGTGATAGGTTCGTGAATAGATTCTACCTGCGGCATGGTGCTTGAGCTTGGTTCTCTAATCTCACTCAATTCTATGACGCTCCCACTGTTTCCACCAAGAATATGTTCCTTCTCACGAAACACCGTTCTCTTGGTAGAAAAGACCTTTTGGTCCTCAGGGTGATAGAAATATACCCACATGTTTTTTTGGGGTATCCCACGAATATGCACATTTTTCATCCTTGATTCCAACTTATCAGATCTGTCTCTTAACGTGGCAAGGCAGCCCCAAATCTTAACAACCTTAAGATCTAGCTTCTTCCCCTTCCATATCTCATATAGAGTGGACACTACCACCTTAGTTGGAATTCTGTTCAGAAGGTAAGCTATGGTCTCCAAGGCATACCCCCAGAATGACATAGGGAGGTCAGCAAAACTCATCATGAACCACACCATGTCCAACAACATGTGATTCCTCCTTTTCTCCGATACACCATTGAGCTGAGGTGTATGAGGAGGAGTCATTGAGATAATATCCCAGTCCTTGAGGAATTGGGTGAACTTTGTACTCAAGTATTCTCCTCCCCGATATGATCGAAGAGTCTTGATACTCTTTCTAGTTTTCTCTCCACTTCATTCTTGTATTCTCTGAAGTTCTCAATAGCTTCGGACTTTTACTTCATTAAGTATACATGTCCATACCTTTAGAGGTCATTAGTGAATGTAATGAAGTAGGAGTATCCTCCTCTAGCATGTGTGGACATGGTCCACATACATTGGTATGTATGAGTTCTAATAACTCGGGACTCTCTCTCCAGTTCTAATAACTCATCGATATGTATGAGTTGGTCAATTTCCCTTGAAGGCAAGATTCATAGGTTTCATATGATTCATAATCAACTGGACCCAAGAGTCCATCCTTTATCAACCTTTGAGTTCTTCCCTCATGGATATGACCTAGCCTATAATGCCAAAGGTACGCCATCATTCACCTCATCTCTTTTCCTCTTAGAGACACTAGTATGTTCATGACATGTGCAGCAACATCTATTAAGTACAACCCATTTGTCAAGACCCCCTTTATAATGATCTCATCATTAAGGAACATAGAACAACCATTGTTCTAGAAAAGGAATTTGTATCCCATTCTTGTCACATATGAAATAGAGATACTGATCTTAATAATAGAGGGAACAAAATAGCATATTTCTAAAACAAAGATGCTCCACCTGGTGCCCGTAGGGTGACCTCCCCAATGGCAACAACAACAACCTTTGCGTCATTTCCCATCCTTAGCTCCACCTCGCCTTTTTCCAATCTTCTATGCTTTGTCAGGACCTGCAACATATTGTAGATTTGATATGCACATCCGTATCCAATACCTATTCATTATCATAATTTTTTGATAAGTGAAGATCAATCATTAACAAACCTGAAACTACATCTAGCTTCTGTTTTGTCTTTTCTGCAAGGTATTCCTTATAGTTCCTCTTCCAATGCCCATCTTTGCTGCAGTGGAAGCATTGTCCTTTGTCCTTCTTCACCGTTCTTTTCTTGGTAACCTTTGTCTTGCCCAGTGGCTTGCCTTTGTCTTTGCCCTTCTTAAGGTTCTTCTTGACCTTCCTTTTCTTGTTGGTCTCACCAACATGAGAACTGGCTTCTCTTTCTTAATGGCACCCTTAGCTTCCCTCAACATATTGAGTAGCTCAGGAAGGGTGGCTTCAATCTTGTTCACATTGAAATTCTTATAAAACAAAGAAAAGGAATCTAGAAGGAATTGAGGTATAAGGTCCACGCATAGGTCATCCTCTTGGACAACTTCTAGACCCGTGAGCTTCTCAATCCACTCAGTAATATTTAGGACATGGTTCTGAATTGATGCCCCCTCAGTCATCCTAGCATGGAATTATACTCTTTGTTATCTCATATTGCTAAGTCCGTCCCTCCTCTTCAAACAATTTGCGGAGGTACTAGATAATGGATTGTACATCCATCTTCTCATGTTGCCTCTGTAACTCGGGAGTCATAAAGGCCAACATGTAACAATGAGCAAGAGTTGAGTCCTCCTTTTAGTTCTTATAGAAAGAAACATCTTCCTCGTTATCCCTTCTTTTGGTCCAGGCACGGTCTCATCAAGGACATATGCGATTTTCTTCGATGTAAGAAAAATTCTTAAATTTTTGAGCCATTTGTATAATTGGTTGGCATCTAGTATGCCACGAAGTGGGTTTGAAAGTGACATATTTCTAAAAATAAGATGCAGTAGAAAATTAATAACATGAAGACTTTTGGATTTTATAAAAATTAAGTCATGGACTTTTATCTTAATTTGCTCCCACTATTTTTATCGCAAGACACATGACATCTTCTAGCATGTGAATTAGAAGTTTCCGGAAAACTTCTAGTGGGGATCAAGATCCAATTGACGCCTTATCATGACCTCGACCAATCATACCAAGAAAGGGTAGACAACTCTTGCCAATCACAACTCCTTGTGATTTCTATCACATTCGGCCTCCAAATCATCATAGCCCAGAGGGACTCTGTCAACCATGATATTTGGTTAAGTTAGTACCATCATTACAAGACGGACTTGATTCGATGATATGCCCCAATGGGACTCCACCAAGCATAGCATGTCCTCAAGCCATCAATGACATGATCTCTATGCCATAGGGTAGATATCAAGTCTCATATAGGTGAGCCCAGAGGGACTCCGCCAACTTAGTCCATATCAAGAAAAGACATCTGCCCTATAATATGGAAGGCCACCTGGGTCAATCTTATTGCCTCATGCTTACCAACTTAATATATTAGGAACAGAGGGGTTTTTTATTTTGATTGGTCTCATAGCTAAATAATATGCGTCCCACACATATATTTAGCATATATTAACATCGCATGCCAATATGTACCTAGTAAGTGAATAAATGAATATATCATATATATATAAATAACCACACCAGATGATCATGGACCAAATTCAAGTGTGATCAAACTTGAGCCTAAAGACTTAATCACAAAGCCCTATGTGTGTCTTCAACGCATCCCACACGGTGATCATCCTTCTCATCCTCATTAGTCCCTCCAGTAATTCCATACTTCCGTCGTGCCCCGAGAGCTATTTCAAATAATTATAATAATTACAAATGACTATAGGCACATAGACCCAAAAAAGTATATTTAATCAATTAAGAAACCTTGATCATACCAAGGGGAATTAACGATATATAAATACACAACGAGTTTAACGAGAGAGAGAGAGGGAGGCTCGCATGCCCACCATCCACACACATACAAGCATTCACATACAGGTCCATGATCATCCACCCACATCATATGCATCACATTCATATATGTAAGCTACCAGAAACTAACTAAACACTTTAATTAATAAAAACATTTAGATTAACTTTTAATATATACCTGGATTAACTCTTATCCTGGTTCCAAGGTCTCCAACACAGAACCAGTCGCGGAAGAAGAAAGATTTGTCTTCATTAACTGTGTTAGCAACATCAACTGTTGTCGCTAGGGACTGACGATAATACTCATTGTTACTAGGAACTTTTCCTAGTGATTGTCGACCCGTCACCAACACATTTGTCAACAACAGTCACTGTCGCCAGGGCACTCCTGGCGATAATGCCTGTTATTGATAGGACACTCCCAGCAACATTATAGGTTGTCGTTTATCAAAAGATAGGGCAACACAAACATAAAACCTTTCTCCATGAGTCAAGAATGGCTCTGGCCATATATGGACGACAACAGACACTATCGCTGGAACACTTCTAGTGACAACAGTGAGTGTCGCCTATACTGAAACTGTGATAGAAACATGTAAATTCGATTCTAAATTGCATGGAAGTAAAATTGGACATCATCCCATGAACCTAAGCTCTGAAACCACTGTAGGAAGATGTGGTGGGGCATCAAATGTGCAGCGGAATGAAGTTTAAAACTTTAAATCCATGTTTCCCACAAGAAACTATCGGACTGGAATGATGTCCGGGGTGCATGACAGTCATTCAACCATACAAGGATGAGACTTTCTCACCTAGGGGTGTTCATAGAACCCCCTGAAGTGCAAATCTGGTCCCACGGATGAAGGAGCTCTCGCAACCTCCCTTTAGCGGTATCCATATGGTAGCGACGGGGGACAATGACTCCTCCTCTCGCCAGCATCTCCTCCTCATCGGTAGAGATCCTAGCCCGGAACTCTCTGGAGTGAGGCACTGGAAAAGGACTAGCTGGGGTCCAGTACATCTACTGGTGTCCGTACGCCCAACTACGAGCGCGCTACAAGTGACTAAAGACAAACACAAGTGTCACTGTCCCACTGTCGTCTTTCCCTCAGCCGGACGTGCAACTCAAACACAAGAGTGAGGGGTTCAGGTCAGACGACACAGACCTCGACGGTACAACACAAGTACTGGGACAAAGCCCCGAGCTAACAGCCTGGCTCACAAAGAACCTGGGATACCCACTGGAGAGGTAACCACGGTAGGTGTCGTACTACTCGCCACGTACACAAAACCACGTGCACGTCACACACAAACCACGTGAAATCTCACGTAAACCTCAAGTAACAACAGTCCACTACACGTGAACCCAAATGGACTCGCGTAAATAACGTGCAGCCACGAAAGCAAGTAACTAACTACATATCTTGTATGCTAAACATGAGAACCATGTGCACTCAGTGCACCTCAGGTGCCAACGCACATGCATTATCATTAAATACCATAATTTGTCCTTCCTGTTTATAACCAGTAGGCGGCAACATCGACTGCCGCTTACAGGATGTCGACGGCAAGGGATCTGGCCGTCTACATCCTGGCTGATGAGCTTGGCGACAAACGATGTGTTGACGCCAAGTTCTTCGGCCTCTAACCATGCAGAAACCCTAATCCGATTCTACAGTGTTCCCAACCGTTAAAACTACAGAAAAATATACAAAAACAGTTCTTTTAACATGCATGAATCCAAGCAACCCATTACAGCATGCTTCGTTGCTAAATTACTCAAACCACCCATTATCCCCGCATGGTGCAAACTAATCCGAAAATGCATTATCATGCTGATTCAGGTGATTACGTCGTGTTTAATGCTTCTACGGAGTTAACCGGGTTCGTCCCCTACCTCAGAACACGCTAAAACCTCCCGCAATCTCCCGGTTCACACCGAACCCTCCGCGAGCTCCCACGGGAATTGCACCATGCCACGACGTTTCCTCGCGCAATTCGGCAACGCCACACGTTCTACGATCATCCAACCACCCTTCAGAACCTGTTGGAAGCTTCAGGAACATTGGGACAACAAGCTGGGGCAAGGGAGAATGAGAACCAGGTAGAAAGCCTGCCCTCGGGTGACCCTATAACCTGCAGAATTCTCAGGTTGGCGTCAACCCCTCTGCCGCCAAGAACAACCGCCACCCTAAAGTCCACATCCTAAGCCTCCAAGATCATGCAGTAAACGTCCACTTACCTGGACGCCAACCAGTCAACGGCCACCCCTGGCCGCCACTCCAACTGAACTGCAGCAGGTCCTATTTCATTTCAGGACCAAACCTGCACTTCACTGCTCAAGCCAGCCAGACATCCACACCATACATTCCCACACAACAACTCACATTGGCCTCACAACGGCCGCCTCAACCACAACACACATGATCCGCATGGATCCGAAAAGCACGCGACGTACACAACCTGATGATCACATGCGGGTGGTTGCACACTAGCTTTATCAAAGGATAGTGGCTAGCAAACACCTAAGACAAAATAAAAATGAAATCAATAGAAATCAATTTTCCTAAAAATATTGGGTTGCCTCCAAACAAGCGCTAAGTTTAATGTCTTCAGCCAGACACATGGGGGTAATAGGGTCACGTAACACCCCCAATCAATTGACGCCAAATTTTTGATTTGTAAGGCATCATCGGCCATTGTGGGTCAAGTGGTCCACACATACCTTGCAGATCAGTAAGTGATAGAGAAATTGAGGCACTCAGGATCATATCTCAATTAAGAAATTTTCATTTGTACACTTAAGATCTTTGTATGTGTTGAACACATCAATGCAGACTTTATTATTTTCACCATTTTCACCCACAGCTTCCATTTTCAGGTCCTCTTTCATGATATTGAAGTCAGATTGCGTTGAATTCTCAGAGGATTGCTTGAACTCCACATGCGACTTGTGTCAAAAATAGTAGCATGATCTGGAATGAAATGGATATGACTTTCAACACAAGGATGTTTAAAAGATTCAAGTGTAGTTGACCAATTAGCTAGTGGTAGCATGTCCATGAACATGTTGGATTTGCCATGGTCAGAAGAGGTAGGAATTCTATGTTTTTCTCGACATCAAGAGAGACCCAGTCATTGTGGACGTAAGGCAAAATTCTAATTCTTCTCTTACCCAAGAAGAATGATTGATGATACACCCAGCTCTCTTCTCCACACTCACCTCTTCCTGTCACCCACTTGAATAATGTCACATCAACTCGGACAACATCTGGTTGGCACTCTTTCTCTTCACCCCCCAACTTGAATTCAACTAATTCACTAGAGCTTTTCTCAAATATGACATTATGGATGGAGAGTTTCTTGATGGTCAGTTTCAAGTTGGGCCAAGACAATGGATTGATTTTCAGTGGCACCCTCTCCTCCTGATTTGACTCATTAAAATTATCTCTCATTTCCAAGTGGGCATGTCCACAATTATTGTGACTGAGAAGTTTCGAATGAATTTGAGAGTCAAATTGTTGGTCACAATTAAGATAATGATGTTCATATTTGTCAATGGGTTGGCATGATGACTGACTATCTTCCCTCCTTCTGATTCCATCAGTTGAGTAATCAAGAGGTCAGTTTTGAAAAGGATTGCTCTAATTCTTGTTGTTGTTGGGTGAATGTTTGCTCAAAGACTTTGGTTATCATAGAATTTTTGCATAAATTGCTGAAATTGATCATCAAATAGCCCTGATTGTGGGGGAGAAGTATAAGTGGACTGTGGATATACATGTTCCTCATGATGGCTTTTGTCATGGATATCAATTTGGCATTGGGCCCAATGTTGAAAGTTGTAGATAGGTGGACTTTGGGCTTGGGCCATAATAGGTTGATCTCTAAGTGTTAAATGTGGCATACTTCTCCAAGTGGTTGGAAGGGTGTGCCTTCAGGAGCATTTGTTAAGCACACCGGAAGATCAATGCCAAAAATTTTTTGATCGAACCATGATATGATTTCGGCACCTAGAAAGGGTCCTTGAATTTCCCCTGAGGATCTTGATAGAGTAAACTCAATTTTTCAGGGGAGACACCTTGGTCAACTTTGAGTAAGGAGTGGGTGTGGATAACACTGAAAGGTTTGGGTCTATTCTTAGGTTGAGGGAGGTGATGAGATGTAAAGTGGGTCAACATATTTCCTCCACCCTGAATCATACATGCGATCTTTAATTCGGTGACCATGAATCAGATGGGCTTGAGTCCATTTGGAGCCATTGGACTGGTAAGTAGAGGTTGATGGATAAAGTGGGTTAGGTTGAGAGCGAATACCATAATGGGCTGATCCAATTTGCCCAATTGATGTGCCAATTTCATAACCATGATTGTCAACCCACATAAATCCTTTTTTATTTTTATTTTTATTATTTTTTGTTTTGAAATATTTTTTTTTTATTTTCAAATAAGTTAGCAACAATTAATCCTATGACACCTAAGGTTCCCTAGGACATAAACATTTGATTTCTCACTAATCAACTGAGGCCTAGCTCAAATCCATTCTCAAGCCCGTTAACTGGCCAGGTAAGAGGTGGGAAAGTGAGAGGTTCCCCTGCTCTCGCAGGGACCCTAATAAGTAACCACTTGTCCACTTAGGCATTTTCCTAGAACCTCTAGCCTTAGACACCAGTCTCCAAACTTGATAGTGGGCCCAAGTGGGCCTAAGTCTCAAAGCGAACCCTAAGTCAAGTTTCTACTTTCTTTTATTGAGCTTGGGAATGCAAAAGATGCAGCAAGTTGTGGTTTGTGGGCTGAGGAAGGGTGATCAAATCCCCACCTTATCTTATAAGGAACTGCCCATAAAATATTTTTAGAAATGATATGCACACCACAAAATCAAGCAAGGGGTTCTATGCAAGCATGGCAATGCATGATCATGCTTTAAAGAAAGTTGAGATTCTCACCTTGCCTCCCGCAATCTTCAAAGAAAGGAAACTTTTCAAAGGAAGAAAATTACCTAAAGATAGAAATCTAAATGATGCATGTCCTAAGAGGGAAAGTTTCTAATCTTGACATGACATCTTTTATTGGATTGAAGTGATTGATTTTTTTTTAATTATCTAAACATGGCAACTAAGAAAAGGAAACTCAATCATGAGGGTTTAAGGGTACTTACCTCCAATGCAATCCCTCGTTCTTTTAAGAAATTAAAACAAATAGAAAGAGAGATAGAGAAGGAAACTCACCTCACTTACCTTTTTTCTGTAATATTTGGATTTTTCCCAAAACAGAATTTTTTACCTACAGATTCGGCTTTCAGCGATAGTTTTCTGACAGATTCTTCAATTTACAATTTTCAGGATTTTTCAATTTTATTTGTACCTACAAAAAGAAAGAAAATGTTAGTATGAATATATACAAAAGACACCAAGATTATCAAAACTAAAAATATTAATTCCCCGGCAACGGCGCCAAAAAATGATAGCCCACAATGCGTCGTTAAACACGTGACTAACAATATCAAATAATCGACCTACACTAAATATTTTAACAGTAGTTAAGTGGTGAGAGCCGAGTCGAATCCACAGAGAACTAGATTTTAGAGTTGAAAACCTTGATTTTTAGTTAAGAAAATAATGTGGTGAGAATAAACTAAGTTGCACAAAATAACCTAAACTAAAGAGGGTGGTTATGACAGAGATAAACGGTAGAGTAGAGAGAGACGCAAGAGAAAGTAATCATTTAACCACACTTACCTAATCTAAATTAAATAAACTGTAAAGAAACATGATAGAGAGATGGACAGAATAGAGAGAGTGGGAGGAATAAAATAAATCACAACTAACATTATTTAAATAAATATAACTGTTTAACACAATGTAGAAATAAACTAACTAACTGGAGGGGTGAGAGGAGAGAGAAATAGATAAAGAGAGAGAAGAGAGATGAGAGAAAACAGAAAAGAGAGAGAAGAGAGAGAGAGAGGAGAGAGAGCGAATAGAGAGAGAGTGAGGGAAGAGGAGAGAGAGAGCGCTGAGAGGAGAGAGGAGCGAGAGAGAGGGAGGCGCGAGAGAGGAGAGAGAGAGAGAGAGCGCGTGAGAAGAGAGAGGAGCGAGGAGAGAGAGAGGGAGGCGCGAGAGAGAGAGAGGAGAGAGGGGGGCCTTCACGTTGCATGCAAACGCATGCAACGTGAAGCGGTGTGGCACGGGGCGAAGCAGGCGATGTCAGCTGGGGCATAGCGCGCGGCGGCATCGCGCGGGGCAGCGCGGCCTGCTGGTGTGGCGCGGAGTAGAGGTCGCGCGCGGCAGGGCGGTGTGCACGTGGAGGTGGGCTCGCGAAGGCAGGCGCCTGGCTGGGCGGTGCAGGCGGCAGGTTCGCGCTGGCTTCTATGTGAACCGAAGAGAGAGAGGAGAGGACCGGGAAGAAGAGAGAAGAGGAAGGAGAGGAGGAAGAAGAGGAGAAGGGAAAGAAGAAGAGGAAGGAGATGCGCAGGAGGGAGAAGAGAGGAAAGTGAGAGATAGCATGAGAGAGAGGGGAAGGGGTTTTTAAAGTGTTCAAGGAAAGAGAGAAAGGAGGAGAGTTTAAAGGAAAGAAAATTTTGGAAAATAAGAGAGGGGATTTTAAAAAATGAGAAAGTGTTTTAAAATTTGAAAAGAAAGATAGAGGGGGAATATTTTAATAGAATCTCTCATTATTCTCTCTTGATCCAATCAAATCCATTGGCCCATTTAACCTTCATTTCTTGGCCCATTAATCTACAAACACAACACAAAATAGATTAATCAATTATCATTTTTGTAATAAAGTGACAATGAGTTTGTGTAAAATTAAGGACCATAAGATAATAAAATAACATGATTATCATCATAACAGCACAATTATCAGTACTCGGGCTACGAGCGTGCTCGAGTTGGCAGCGAGTAGGCGGACTCGGAGTAGGGGGAAAACGGTGGTTAGGACAGCAACGTTGAGTCATTTGCAGAGCTAGTGGTTGACTGGGTCTAATAAAACCTTCTCTATCAGTTCCTGCAATTGCTTCTTCAATTCTTTCAACTCTGCTGGTGCCATTCTATATGGTGCTTTTGATATCGGCATACTACCTGGCTGCAGCTCAACTATAAAATCTACTTTCTGGGAGCCAATCCTAGCAATTCTTCTGGGAAAACATCCGCAAACTCCCTAACTACTGGATTGAGTCTACAGACTTATTAGACTCAACTAAACTAACTGAAGCAAGGTACGCTACACATCCGCATTAATCAACCTCCTAGTTCTAAGTGCAGAAATAATAAACGGGAGTGTAAAAGGGCATACCTTGAAATTCAAACACCGCTCCTTCAGATCTGCAAAACCTGACTCTCTTTTTTCTACACAAAACTAATGCCCATAAGCTTCCAGCCAATCCATTCCCAGTATCACATCATAATCTTTCAATGTCAGGCATATAATCTTGTTGGCATCTGATTCCATGAATTACTACTAGGACATCTTCTAGAAAACTAGAAGTCAACATATACCTCCTGAAGGGATTTCTACACCAACTCACATGACCTTTCCTCTACGGGATGAGCCATGCTATCCAGAAAATCTTTGAAAATAAATGAATGGGAAGCACCCGGATCAATTAATACTCTAGCAGTAACATCAAAGATAGGTAATATACCTTCAACGAGATTGGAAGCCTCCGCCTGAGCTCTGGTAACTGCCATCACTCTGCCTCGACCTCCTCTCTGATAAGGTGTACCTCTGCCTTGCTCTGTGGCTGCGTGCTGCTTGCTGGATCCCTCTACCATAACTCTGCTCTCGAGGATATTGGACAAGTCCTCGCTAAATGCCTGGCTGCCCACAGTTATAACACCTGAAATCGGATATGTTGTAGGCTACCTTGCTGTGCTCTGCTGGGACTCCTCTAGAACCGGTGGCCTGTAACCACGACCCTGCTGAAAACCTTGTTGCCTGCCTCTACCTCGGCCCCTTCTTGAAAGAATTCTTTATTGCTTACCCCACTTTGCTATGCCTGACGATGTGGAAGCTCCAGATGGTGTCTTTCCTTTACTGATACCTGCTGAACTGCTGCGGTAGCCGGAAGCTACCCGAACCACTTGACTGCTCTGCTTGGCTCAAAGGTCCTCTCTAATATCGGCGCTCGCTTGTGCTACTTCCTCCACTATTCTGCACATAAGGGGAATCACGCATCTTGTAGCTCTGCTCGCAAACCTCTAATAAAGTACTCCACAATCTGGTATTGTCTGTCACCACGTATGGGGCGTCCCTACTCAAGCCATAAATCTCATCTGATACTCCAATACTGATAAATTTCCAACTGCAATGTTCTAAACTGTTCCCTTTCATCTGTTGAATCTGAACCAGAAAGAAAGTATCATTAAAACTGACAGAAATTCCGATCATGTAATAGTCTCCTTGCCCTGCTACAAAAACTGTCTGCATCTTGCAATCTCCACCATTCATGCGCAAACCCTCGAGCTGATATGTCGCAAGAATCACCTCTCTGCTGGGAACACCTCATTGTCACGAACACCCTCTCGATCTCATGTACCCAATGCTCTGTTGTATCTGGGTTAGGGCCTCCTGTGAACGTAGGGGGCTGCAACCTCAGAAACCTCTCTACTAGTGCAGTAGATCCTCTACACCGACTGGCCGTGCTGGTACTGGGAGTACGGGTAAAAAAGGTGGTACCTCAACTCCTGGTGATGGTGCTACTGGCACTGCTGGCACCGCCTCCTCTATAACTGGTGGTACTACTGCAGCTGGCTGTACCGGTGGCTATTGATCCATTCTCATCCGTATATCTGTAAGCTTTCCCAGATTCTTTCTATAATACGCTGCGTAGAATCCTCTCCAGACTCCTATCCATCACCTCCCAATCCCTTCTATCTGCCATTTTGATCTGCACAAACATCATTCCAGCAACACAAACATACATCAAATCAATGCAAAAATCAGGGTCACTAAACTTGGGTTAAAGTAAAGTAGTGGCTATGCAATCTCCAATTCCTTTATATCCTTATGAACTTGCTCTGATACCAACTGTAGCGGTCCTCGATGTTCAACCCATTAACCTAATAACGGGCCCGACATGACTCTGCCTCCCGCGATTGGGCCGAAGCCTCGCAAGGGATATCAATCTCATGTCCGTAGAAATATAAAGGAAACTGCTTAAACATAAATAAGATTTCCAATTCTCAAATATTTACATGAAATGTACATAGCCTTAATCAACAGTAAGCAAACTACAATAGTAACCTGGAGCATACACCAAGGTGTACAACAGAAAGAAGTTTACACTGCGGTGGTGCAGACCCTCGCTACGACGCGGCTCAGAGCTAGACGACGAGTGTGAGGTCTCCTGTTCTCCCTCACCTGAAAGGGGGGTAGGGGTGAGCCTCTCGAGTCACGGCTCAGTAGGGAAACCTCCCCTAAAAACTGAGCAAATCAGCACAAGTAGTAAAGCAGGAGACTACGCTAGCAATTTATAGAACTAGCTAGCGGGGATATAAGCTGTAAATAACACTTACCGTTTGTCGCTTAACAATAAAAAAATAAATAAATAAATAGAAAATCCAACCAGGTGTACGTGCTAAAGTAGGAAAAACGCCACACTCGAGTCACGCAGACTGGCTCGCAACACCAGTAACTGACCTGGACAAAACACACAAGATACCTCCCAGTCTCCAGCCACGGACGTAAGGTCCAGTACCGCTCCACTAAACACAAGTCAAGAAACTGTAGGGACCAATAACTACCACACCTGCGGACCACACTGCCGCAGGCCCATGCCTGGCACCTTTAAGGACTCTGGCCCGAGCTCCCTAAAGTGAGGCACTGGAAAACAGGACTAGCTGGGGCCCAGTACGTCTACTGGTGTCCGTCTCCCCCAACTACGAGTGCTCAACAAGCGACCAAAACACAAACTCTCTCTAGTCGTTGTCCCACTGCCGTCTTTCCCTCAACCGGACGTACTACTCTACATAGAGTGAGGGTGTCCAGGAAGACGACAAGACCTCAACAGTACCCAATACCGGGACAAGCCCCGAGCACACACACGTGCCTAGCTCACACAAAACCTGGGGCTCCCAACTAAGGAGGTATCCACGGTAGGCGTCGTACTACTCGCCACGCACACAAAAACCACGTGAATGCAACACATGCCACGTGAAATCTCACTTCAAGCTCGTGAACACCACGCACACACAACACACAATGCGATTCCCGAGCGCCACAGGTGACCATGTACTGCTTCCCATAACCATGTACCACAATGCTCGATAGTTAAATATAAATGTACACATGAAAGCACACAAACATCACTCGGCTATGATCGCAACAGAGACATAGGTCGCCAACAGGTCGCGACCCCCCGATATGTCGCGATGAGAAGCCTTATCGTGACAAGTCGGCTGTCACGACCTTGTCGCGACAGGAGGGTCTGTCGCCTTCACAGGCGGCAACCCTAATCTTGAACCACTCTCCGGATCACCCCAAAAACCCTGCAAACTACGGTTCTAATCCCTTTACATGCTTTAATGTGTGTCCAGCATGGTTTCTAGTGTTTAGAAAGCAAATAACATATCACACACACCACAGCATAGTTCATGGATCAGAACATGGGAAATCTCCCTACCTCTACGAAGAAAGCGAGGTACGAATCCCACGACGTTTCCCTGCTCCACATAGCGTCCTCGCGGCGGAAATACGCCAAAGCAACCTCCAAAAAGTCAAATCACTTTCAAACCCATGCACAGCACCTCTCTCAGTCGAGCAGAGCTTGCCAAAGCTCTGTTCGGTGGAAACAGGCTAAAACACTGCTCGGGTAAAAACGCGATGTGCATCTGGGCCGCGACCTGATCACGACGTAGGTGCCTGTCACCTTCCTAACCTGACGTCAGCAGGCGCTGCTCCACGCGCGACACGCGGCGCGCATGCAGATGACCACTCACGACAATGGTTCCATGAACGCGACCCCAAGGCCGTCACGTTCAGAACGCGACTCACCTCACTATCACGTTCACAGACAGTGAACCAGTGAGTGCTCCAGGCCCAACCTGCCGGCTCATAAAGCCTCACAACCTGTGGTACACCTGCTCAACATCATCGGCCACACATTGGCCTCCACAAGCATGACACAAGGATCCGAATGGTCAAAACGTTACAACCAAACCTCCGGCCACTACTGGTCTGACATCGACGTCGGTGAGGAGGGGTGCTGGTCACCGCGGCTCCTTCTTTGGTCGTCGGGCATCCTCAATGGGGTCCAAACCAAAGAACAGAGAGAGGGGAGCGAGAGAGGGTGGATCCGACACCGGGATGGGAGGGGGATCCTTACCTCTGTAGTAGGACCCGTCGGTGGGGGCCACAGTGGCAGAAGGCGGTAGAAGTTCCTCCCCTCTGGAGCAACCAGCCAAGGAAGAAGAAGGGGCGGTGGCAGCGGCTGCAGCAGCGCGATGGCACTGCAAGCTCCTCAGCAACAGCAGAGGTGGCGAAGCAACTTGCGGTGAGAGGAAGGGGACTTGGCGGTAGGTCTTCCTTCATGATTGGAAAAGAGGAAGAAAGAAAAGAAGGAAAAGTGGGCAGAGTGAGGGGGTAAGTGTAAGATCCAGCTCTCTTTGGGCCTTGGCCCTATCCTCAAGGTCGCGACAGGCCTACTAGTCGCGACAGCGTCGCGACAGCAGGGTCGGTCGCAACATGCTTCTTGTAGCTCCCCCTTTGGGTGCGTCCTTGATGTGCTGTCTGGAGGCGTTGCATTTTGTCATGCCGTCTGGAGGCGACGCGACTTCATTCTAACCACTGTCCTTCCTTGTCAGAATGACCTTGTCGGGTGTCAGGCGTGTACAGCGTTGACGCGTCCTGGAAAACTATCACGTTCTGGTTTGTCCAGTCTTTGGTTTGACCGCTTTTAGGGTCGGACCTGGGGGTCGGTCACGGACATGGTGTCGCGACTCTGGAGCTGTCGCGACAAGGCTCTTTTCGCACTGCCCTGACCCGTCATGTTTCTGGGGCCATCGGATCAAAATCGAGGAAGGTGCCATTCCCCTTCCCCTTTCTTCTTTCCTTCTTCTTCCTTTTCTTCCTCCCGAGCCTTCTTGCTTCTCCGGTGATCTCGTGGTGTTCTAGGCGAGGTGGTGACGTCCCCTTCGTGTAGGCGACGTCCTCGTGGTGCTTGGAGCGAGGAGGTGGTGGCCGTTCCTACGAGAAGGCCCCAACGGGTTGGCTCTACTCCTTGAGGTAGGGACTTCTCTCTTCCTTCGTTCTAGCATGCTCCTCTCCCTTGTGATTCTTGTTTCATCGCCATGTTTGGGGTTAGGATGAGAGATCCATGCTCCGTGTTGAGAGGTTCCTGAGCGTAGGATCTTCTTGTTTAATGCATGATTCGTGGGGTTTGAATGTGGGTTGCTTTGTTTACTTGCTTCCCTAGAGTCTCCATGCTCCCTCCCCGAATAGTGTTAGTTTTTTGTTTTTGGGGTGATCTCAGGAGGACTGTACCGGGACCCCCACTATCTGAGATCACGACTGACTTGAGGGTCGCGATGATGTCGCAACGCGGCTTTCACGGTGGGCATGGGTGCCGCAACATCATCGCGATGGCTTAGGGCATCACGACACTATCGTGGTCGATCTTGGCATCGCGACAGTGTTGCGACAGCCATGGGTGTCGCGATAGTAACAGATTCAGGAAAGTTCATGCGAAGTCTATTTCTCATTGAGTCTTCACCATTCTTGGTTCTTTCTATACCCGTAGCACCAGTGCTAGTTCCTAGTACGGTCTATGCTAGTCGTTGCCTGGTGTTCAGCACCTGAGGACTTGTCCCGTTAGAGGTTGTTACCGTTTACCTTGGACCCCCTCCCCGTGTGCCGTAGAGAGAGTACTCCAGGCGACGGTCGTGCTCGAATCACGGACTCTAGAGCAGAGAGGAAAACACTGGTTAGGATAGCGGCGTTGAGTCATTTGCAGAGCTCTCGTAGTGGTCTGGGACGCCGAGGTCGTTAGGTTCTTCCCGATGCAGGCCAGCTAGTCCTTTTTCTCACTGCCTTGCTCTTTGTGGCCCCGGAACCACATAGAGAGGCCATGTAAGGCCCCCAAATTTTGTGCATTAATACTATTTATTGGTGCATATTATAAGTATTATTTACTTATGTGCATGTGTATAAATATATGTTATTCTTGTGCGTATATTACATTTATTTATTTTGTGCATAGTGTATTTAAATAATGTACTGCATATAGTATGTTTTTATATTGTGTATGTGTGATTATTAATCAATTCTATGTTTGGTCAAAATTCTTTTTAACGTCAATATCTCATGACGTTAAGAGTGAGTAGACAGCCATAGTTGTGTCGTTTACTGTTTCCTGGCGTCAACATCGATGGACGTTGACTATTGGTCAACGGCAGTATGTTGGCCGTTTACTTCTCTGGATGCGTTATGGATTTCAGATCTGGAAACGTTGGCGTTTCTTCCAGGTTCTTAATTAGGAAACCTGTCCAATGGGAGGATGGCTTAACCTAATGCATAACCGACCCCCTTAACCTATAAAATATCCAGCTTTCGTTCAGATTAGGTCTTTTTGGCTTTTGAGAAACCCTAAGACCTTCTGTGAGAAAAACTCAATTGTTGGCAAGCTGGATCTGGCAATTGGGAGTTCCTACCAGCGATCTTCTTCGATTGGGAGCTGCACCTTGGATAGAGGAATCATCCCCGACTTCAGTGTGCGGCCTACATCGACAGGAGGACCGGATCTTGGTGGTTTTGGGCGTCTTCTTGGCTTGGCCGAGGAGAGATTCTCCGACAAAATAGTCCCATTATACAATTTTTCACAAGCAAGTGACTTCCTGGTTCACTCCATAGACTTGTCCTCTAGGGTTTTCACATTTTTATGGATTTAAAATCGTGTCTGGACCCCTCAATTCACCTATTTTCTGTGATCGGTCTGCACTGTATGCAGACAGGAGGTAGACGGCCACCTTGTTGCCTCGAGTTCTGTGTTGACGGCAGACGATCCTGCTGTTAACTCATTCTGAAGGCAATAACCTTGTCGTCAAGATCATCTGTTTCTACAGAAATACATGTTTAATCCCTGTACTATGATTTGCGAATGTATGGAAGTCTGTACATGTTGTAAAATTCATGGTTTGACAAGTGTGGTCTGTAGGTCATATCATAAGGATCTACCAAATTTTTGAACATGATATTAATTAGAATAATTTTGTTATTAGTGAATAAGTATGTTTTGACTGTGGTTAATTCTGATTAAATAGTTTTGTTGCATGTTACGGATTAAGAAAATTATCTTGATCTTAGAATGACTGTTCTCATGTTTTGGACCTATAGGATCGACTGCTTACTGTTCTACCATGCTTAAATGAATAATCTTTTTAAATTACATGTAATCTGTGTTTATATTAAAAATAGTGTTACTACTCCAAAAATTGTGAAAAATTATAGATAGTTCTCGTGATATATGTAAACCGTGGTTTAAAATTTATATGATTCTAAACTATATACAAATTGCTATTAATTTCTGAATGTTTGTACCATGTTTTAAGAATAGATTGCATTTATGAATGAAAATGTGATTAACATCATGATCAAGTTCTGTCAATTATGTTTATGGTTGAATTGAGAATCTGAATGTGATAAGTTATGTTCCATGATATATGTGTGGGAATGTGCAGGAAGTGAGAGAATAAGTGGTATGTGTGAAATGTGTAACGAGATAAGATAAATAAATTGTGCCAATAAGACACTGCCACCCTAGATTGCTTGCTTGGAGTTGTATTGTAGTAGTGCCCCTATGAGAAAGCTCAACCGTGTTTACGTGATACCCAAGGCAAGGGTCTTGAAAAATCCTGGAGGTGGACAAGTTCCACTGGTAATGGTGGGGAGGGCTTCCCTCGGTTTCTGCAGGAACCTAGACTTGATCACTTTTCCTGGTGATTAAGTACGTGTAAGTGTACATGTAAGTGGTACGTGATTTCTAGTAGTGGTTTGGGCTGTGTTTTGGCAACGTGTAAAAATGAACATATGTAAAATGTGTAAAATGACAGGTGAACGTGGCACAAGGTATGTGCAAGTGATATGTGAACGTGGCACATGTTATGTGCAAAGTGAAGTGATTCGTGATACGTGAAAGGGAAAGTGAATGTAATGGGAAAGTAAGAGCATGTGAAAACCAAAATACAAGTGCATATGTTCATGTCCACGTGTGTTAATGTGATTTATATTAATGTGATACCATGTTAGTACCATGTGTAGGTGCATGTTATCATATCCATGGATTATAATTACTTGATGTGCATGTGCTTAGTATCATGTTGTAAATTAAATAATGGCCATGTGTTAGTGTTATGTGAGAGTAAATTATGAAAGCATTGTGATTGTATGATAATGCTTATGTTAATGATACCATGTTATTAGTATCCATGTTTGATTATTGTTTCACATGTGTTAGTATAGTTTACATAATAGATTCCATGTTTATTATCCATGTTTTAGAATGAGCATGTGTTAGTTTAAATGTTAGAAAGCATGTGTGATAAGTATATGGTTTGAAGTTTAAGTTACTTGCTGAGTCTATTATGTAGACTCATCCTTGCTAAACATTCAGGAGATTTAGAAGCCGAGGAGCTAGAAAGATATGAAGCGGAGTTGGAAGAGTGAATTGAAGACTTGTAATTTTCATAGTATGTATAACATTTTGTAATTTAAACTTGGGTTGGTGTAATTGGAACTGGCTATATGATTAGTGGATGTATGTTATGTCATTTCTTCTTAAACTATATAGACTGTGGAATGTGGTTGATAAAGTTGATGGAATAAGAATTTATTTAAATTTCCGCTATTATATTCCTTTCTATTTGTGTATATCTCAGCCCATTTGTCTATCGTTGGGTTTTCTCCCCTATAGTGGCTTGCTCTCATCCGATGGGGTTGTATAACCATACCGGGTGGAAGTGGGTCGTTATAGGCCAGGCGTGAGACCGTAGTCCGGCAAGACTACGGCGGTTACTGTTGTGGTTACTTTGTGTTCTTTCCCCCACTCTGACGAGACGTGGAGGTCTGGACCTAGGTCGAGGGTAAGACGTCAATGGATGCTCCTGGCCGGTTGACTAGTGGTAGTGGCTTTTGTAGCTAGTGTCACTTGTCTAGGCTGGGTTCCCTCTGTCTATGTTACCAGCCGTGTGGTGGTTACGACGTGCAGGTCGTACAGAGTTTCTAACTGCGTTGTTCTTTTCGTATCGTTGTTAGCTAGTAGTTTTGCTTCTGCACTTTCCTATGTAGGTTAGAATATATAACTACTGTCATTTACTTTAATTATGTACATTCTTTCCTGTTTGTTAGAGCAAGTAGGAGATTGGTAGTCCCTACTGAGCTTCTATTGTGAAGCTCATCCCTCCCTTTTGCAGGTGAGACTTCCCAGCAATGGCAGGGTGCGCGTCGGGTGGAGTAGACAGGGCAGTTGCGTCGTCCCCTAGCTAGTAGTGGGACTCCCCTTTTATTCAATTGTACTTCACCCTCGGGTATGCCCTAAGGGCCTTGTTCTTCTCCTTTGCTTACTTGTACTCGCTGTGTGTGGGACTGTACCTAGAGCGTTATGCAGCGGTCTCGCTCATCTTCCTGCTTCGCGTGTGTGCTCCTAGTTCAATAGTTGACATTTATTTCTCTTACATACTCTGTTAGACTTGTTTATAGCCTTCAAGGTCCCAGATCCGTGGCGGCAACTGCGCAAATCGGGTCCGCGGATGGAGTCGAGGGTCGGGTTCTCGGGGTCGTTACAAGTAAGGTTGTGTGGGGAGGGGGGGAAAGGTGGGGAGGGAGAGTCCCCCCCCCCCTCTTTCCATGTGGGCTCCAAAGGCCTCACATCTTACCCCACTTAAAATAATTTCATCCTCGAAGTTAAGAAGGAAACCCAGTCGCGGAAAACAACAAGCACGAAGTGGCCACTAAGTCACACCTCGACTTCCCATTGGCCACAACTACGACACAGCCACACGTGGAGTGCTCAGCCAGACAACTGACAGCTCATGAAGCACACCCTAGATGGGTGTTGAGCACTCAATCAGGTGTCGCCAACTCCACAAGCACGGGGCACACCAAACCGACCGAAGACGAATGGAACCACTAGCTAAAAACCACGTGGTTGAAGCCATCAACAGACCTCGTCGTTGGGACCAACCGGTCAGTAACCCACTCTATCGCCAGCAAGACCTGACAGAGGACATAGTTACTAATGATAACTCAGAAAAACACATACAAGTCAACCACAAGGCTCAAAGGAATGGCCTCAGGCAGCTAGCCATAGCTAGCATTGGCCATACAGCCAAAGGGAAGTCTCGCAAGGAAAACCAGAGTCTAAGAGGAAATAGAGACGTGGAAAAACCCCTCAACATGTGGAATGGTATTCACTGGCATGAATCGGTTCTATCCAGGCCTTCCTCGTGGTCCGACAAGGACACCAAATGAGTGTTGAGATATAGGGAACTAGAAATCATTCGCTGCACAACACACAGCGATAAGGCCGAAAAGTCATTGAGGTTAGGTCAGAACCAAGCAGCCCAAGACATCAACAACTCTCATGGTCAAGCACTGGTAAATTGATAGGCCTCACTGCCACCAAAGACATAGATAGGAGGTCTCACTATCAGCTTCTAGACTCACCACCCGGCACAATCAAAAAAACCCCACAATGGGTTGGCAATGCACCCACCACGAACTACGCAACGCCAAGCGCAAGTGCCACAAAGCCAACCGTAGAAAAGCACTCAACCATCAGAAAATGAGGCAACCACAGAGGCTAAAAGAAGCACACTGACTCGAGTAGGATTCAAACCAACACAGGGTACCACAACCTTACACGCACAAGCGAGGGGACACCAGATGCGGGCCACAACCAAGATCGGGCGCACGTTGCACACATCCATATCAACGGCCCCGAAATGGCATAGGGCCAGCAGGAGGGGCTCCCTACCAGGGACCCACAAAGAAGAAATGCGCACGAAAGCCTACGAGCTTCGAAAAGCGCAACAAACATGCTGGCTCTTAGAAGCACACCACACAAAACATCGGCCCTACCATAACAGGTAGTGAGGGCCACATATTGAAAAGGTGATAAAAGCCTCCAAGGACAGAAAGAGGCACAAAGCAGAGCACACGGGAACACAACACCGACACGAGCAAGCTAGGTGAGAGAATCGAGACTACCCAGAGCTGATCACAAGGAAACAATTTATCTCACATTGACCCGTTAGGCAACATAAAAACCCATACAACAAAACACAATGGACCAGTAGGTCCACCAACCTACAGCTCCATGCGGAAACGACGGCACGAGAGGAGCAGCCCACTCAACCCCAAAACAACTTGAGGAAAAGGACCTTTGCTAAGGACGCCACAACAATGCGCACCACAGTGCCAAAGCACAATAGTGGAGCACCACCACCCCGAGCAACCCACAAAAAACAGAGGACGAAGACACACAACAGGCCTCTTTCACACGTAAGATGCAAAACCACAATGCAAGACTGACTGTGACGGAATGCCTCATTCAAGCTCGTTAAACTACTAACGAACTTAATCTGAGTCCGCCTCCCGCAAACGGGCCGAAGCCTCGCAAGGGATATCATACACACGTCCGTGAAAACACAAAGGAACACATCTGATCACATATATGATTCACCAACTCATATATAATGTACAAGATTTACATAGCCAAATTCAACAAAGTACAAGAAAGTACAGGAGCCTGGGGCATACCCCGAGGTAAACTAGTACAACTGAGAAAAGAAACTACACTGCTGGAGGTACTGGTCAAACACCGCTGCGACGTGGCTCCGAACTGGACGACGGTAACGAAACGTCCTCCTCGCCCTCACCTGTGGGGGGTAGGGGGAGCCTCTCTAGTCACTGGCTCAGTAGGGAACTCCCCCAACACTGAGCAAACCAAAACACAGGTACGGAAGCAGTAAACAGCGCTAACAATTTATAGAATAACTAAGCAGGATATTAAAGCTGTAAATGTACTCACCATTTTCCGACTACGTAAAGCAATTGTAATAAATAAACGGTAAACCCAAACAGGTGTACGAGCTACAGTAGAGACCGCCACACACAAGCCACGTGAACTAGTTCACGACACCAGTGACTGACTCGGACAAACTAACACAAGTCTACCTCTCAGTCTCGCAGCCACGGACGAAAGGTCCAGCTGCCGCTCCACGTGGAAAAGTCAAACAACTGTGGAGACCAACTAAACACCACTCCTGCGGACACACAACCGCAGGCCCATGCCTGGCACCTTTAGGGTCTCTGGCCGGAGCACCCTAGAGTGAGGCACTAGAAAGGACTAGCTAGGGACCAGTGTCGACTACCGTGTCCGTACCCCCAACTAATAGCGCGCTACAAGTGACTAAAAACAAACTCAAGAGTCAATGTCCCACTGTCGTCTTTCCCTCAGCCAGACGTACAACTCAAACAAGGAGTGAGGGTGTCCAGGATAGATGACACAGACCTCGACGGTACAGCACAAGTACTGGGACAAAGCCCCGAGCTGACAGCCTGGCTCACAGAGAACTTGGGGCATCTAACTAGAGAGGTAACCAAGGTAGGCGTCGTACTACTTGCCACGCACACAGAACCACGTGCACGTCACACACAAACCACGTGAAACGTCATGTAAACCTCAAGTAACAATTGTCCATAACACGTGAACACAACATTGTTGCGTGTACACCACGCAACTACGCAAAGAACCAGCTAGCTACACAACTGAAGTGCTAGCTTCTAGAACCATGCACTCCCAGAGTACCACAAGTTCCAATGCACCGCACGCTATTACCAAATACATCGAATAATAACAACCGATAATCATATCACATAAATCATGCACATTCAGACCACTCGGCTGTGATCGCGACATGGGCTTGTGTTGCCTTCATAACGCGACAGCCGATAGGTCACCTTCAACACATTAACGCGACATGAAAACAAGTCGCATTCACAACCTTAACGCGACGGGTCGGCCCGACGCCACCTAATCACGACAGGGGAATCCGTCGCCTTAACAGACGGAAACCCTAATCCGGGATCCCCTCCACGGATTACCAATCCACACCATGCAAACCACCCTTAATCAGTGTTTTTCATGCTTTAATGGGTTCCTAGGCATGATATCTATTGTATAGAAAGCATTAACTGTTCAAACCCTGCATTCTACTCGATTCTCGCCCCGAAACGGGAGGAGTCACCCTACCTCGCAAAGAACACGTGATACCACGCTCCCCCGCGTTTCACTCACTCCACGTGAGCTTCCCACGGCACGAGCACGCCGAAAACACGGATTCCCACAAAAATCACCACAGCTCCCCTTCCCCTGGCCGAGCAAAACTATCTACAGTTCTGTCTGGCTGGGGTTCTTAAAAACACTCAGTGGTTGAGAACGCGACGTATCGTTGCGTCGCAACCTGATCGCGGCGGACCTAGGCGTTGATGACCAGTCTGTCCCCATGTAATTTTCATTAATTACATATTATATATATATATATATATATATATATATATATTGATGATTAACAAAACCAAACAAAAGTTTATCAATTATATATAATGAATATTTCATAAGTCTTAAGTACAGGAAAAATACCAAGGTCAAACAAGCCAATAAAGGTATGCATTACTTCTCTGAAGCCTTAATCTTTTCAACATGATATTTCTCTAAGTCCATATCGACTTCTATTGAAAGCCATAACGATTTCTTTATAAGCATATCGATTTCAATAGAATACCGTAACGATTATAAGTGATCGCAACGATTTCCTTATAAGACTGAAAAGTCATGCTGTTTCAAACAAGTCGATGCCGCAACGACTCTATAAGTTACCCAATGATTTCTTTAGAGCCCGTAACGACTTGCTCGTCACAACGACTCTATAAGTTACCGTAACGATTTCTTTAGAGCTCGTAACCACTTGCCTATCGCAACAACTCTATAAGTTATCGCAACGATTTCTTTAGAGCCCGTAACGATTTGCTCGTCGCAACAACTATATAAGTTATCGCAACGATTTCTTTAGAGCCCGTAACGACTTGCTCGACACAACAACTCTATAAGTTACCGTAACGATTTCTTTAGAGCTCGTAACGACTTGCCTATCGCAACAACTCTATAAGTTATCGCAACGATTTCTTTAGAGACCGTAACGACTTGCTCGTCACAACGACTCTATAAGTTACCGTAACAATTTCTTTAGAAACTCGTAACGACTTGCCTGTCATAACGACTCTATAAGTTATCGCAACGATTTCTTTAGAAAGCGCAACGACTTGCTTGTCGTAACGACTTCATAAGTTACCATAACGATTTCCTTAGAGTTCATAACGACTTGATAAGTATTCATAACGATTTCTTTAGAATTCATAATGACTTGCTTTGTATAATGATTTGTTAAGTATTTCACATCGATTTCTTCAAAAACACAACGATTTGCTTTGTGCAACGATTCATTAAGTGTTCATGATATATCTTCTGTCACATAACGATTTGCTATGACTAATAACAATTTCATAAGTCATATAGTCATCGATTTCATATCTTGATATCTTATTCATCTTAAAAGCATTGACTAGTCAAAGTCCACACGTAGACATCTCTCTGACGCTTTTGCATTTATGAGATCTGAACGTATCTCTGCATGCATGCAGACCATATCGTGCCTACTCTGATTACGTCCTTTAGACTTAAGCTATTTTGCACTACTATTTTCATGTCTATTGCTACTAACGTTGACTGACATCAGAGACAGCTTAGCTGTCTGCTACTTGAGATTGACATTTGTGCAGACCTCTGAACTAGCTTCATGGTACAACTTAAACAAAATAGAAGCCAACGGATATTTCTGAAGATCTATCTCTTTGCATGCTCAAGTGATCAAAAGACTATTGACTGGAAGCTTCCAAGACTCCAAATGTCATTCAGTCTAACGACTACTCAAAAGAGAGACAACGGACACTTCAACGTCTACATTTCAAATTGAAGATATAATTCAAGTCAGAAGAACAGAAGAAAAAGAGAGATCGCACATTCAAGCATTCAAATTCTTCTGAAGAAAGTCCAGAGCCAAGAACCTTCATTCCACTTAGTTTTTGCTCTTTTGCTCTCCACTAGTTGTGAAAATCTTGAGAGAGCCTATATAGTTCTGAGAGTGTGCCTTGTTTAGATCTTTGCTCTCAGTTCTAGTTGCTTCAGATCCTTGCTTATCAAAAGCTTGATCTAGGGGCTTAATTTCATTCACTCTCTTTGTGTTGTTCCCTTCGGGGTGAAGGAAGACCTGGTGGTATCCAGGTGTTGTTCCCTTCGGTTGTGAAGGAAGACCTGTGTGGTATCCAGGGTGCTATTCCCTTTGTTTGTGAAGGAAGACTGCTATTCCCTTCGGTTGTGAGGAAGACCTGGTGTATCCAGGGTGTTATTCCCTTCGATTGTGAAGGAAGACCTGGTGTGGTATCCAGGGTGTTGTTCCCTTCGTTGTGAAGGAAGACCTGGTGTGGTATCCAGGGTGTTGTTCCCTTCGGGTGTGAAGGAAGACCAGCTGAGCTGGGTGTTGTAGCATCCTTAGGGGGACTGTACCCTAGTTAGTGAAATCCTGAGTTGTTGCTCAGGGACTGGACGTCCTAAGGAAAGGAGGTCCGAACCAGGATAAACCTTGTGTTGTGTGATTGTCTTCTTTGTGTGTTTGTTATTTAAACTAACTGTCACTAACCTACTTCGAAGAACATTTGTGTGAATGTTTTTAGTTACAGGTATCTTCTAGATTAATTTTAAAGACCCATTCACCCCCCCCCCCCCCGCTGGGCTCGTCAACTGGACAACAAGTGGTATCAGAGCGAGTCTCTTCGACAAAGAAAGGATCCAACGATCTGAAGAGTAAAGATCATGGCAGCTCAAGGTAACTTTGAAGGTCAGTCTGTCAACCGACCCCCTCTCTTCGATGGTGAAGATTATCCTTACTGGAAGACCAGAATGGAATACTTTCTACAAGGGCACGACTATCAAATTTGGTCCATAGTAGAAGAAGGTGATCTGTTAGTCACAAATGAGAAAGCACAATGGACGGATGATGACAGGAAGAAGATTTCCCTGAATTGCAAAGTAAAGAGCATCCTATGCTGTGCTCTAAGTAAGAAGGAATTCAACAGAGTTTCAGCCTGCAAATCCTCAATGGAAATGTGGGAAAAGTTCAGGATTACTTATGAAGGCACAGACAAAGTAAAGGAAACAAGAATCGACATTCTTGTCACTCAATATGAAAGATTTCAGATGCAGTCAAGTGAGTCCATAACTCAAATGTTCAGCCGGTTCACTGACATCACAAATGGACTAGCTAGTCTGGGGAAAACCTATGAGATGGGAGACATGGTAAGGAAGATACTTAGATCCTTAACGTCCTCATGGACCCCAAAGGTCACAGCAATAGAAGAAGCTAATGACCTGAAGAGAATGTCTGTAGAAAAGCTCATTGGGTCCCTCATGGCCCATGAGATCAACATGGAAAAGCTAGGAGAGTCCTCTAGCAGAAAGAAGCACTCCAACGCCTTAAAAGCTGAAGAAGATTCACCAGAAGCAAGTTCAGCTGAAAGTGAAAGTGATGCAGACAGCGAAAATGAGGAAGCTATGCTATCTAGAAAATTACAGCGAATTTTGTCTAAGAAGAAGAAATTACAATCTGGAAGAAGGCACTTCAAAAGGAACAAGGAATTCAAGAAGTCAGATGGAAAAGAATGAAGAAAGGAGAACCCATCTGCTATGAATGTAAGAAGCAGGACACATTAAAACTGAGTGTCCAAAGTTAAAGAAGCCGGAGTTCAGGAAGAAGGACAGTTCCAAGAAGTTCAGAAAGTACAAGAAGAAGGCGATGGCAGCAGCATGGGAAAACAGTAGTGACTCAGACGGTGAGTCAAGTTCCTGCAGTGATGAAGAAGAGGCCAACTTGGCCTTCATGGCAAATACTGAAGATAAGGTAACTTCTGACTCCTCTTTTGATTCATGCAATGATTCAGATTCTGATAGTTTAGAAGAGGCTTTCAACGAACTATATAAAAAATATAAAGAAGTAACCAAATTATTAAAAGTAAACAAGAAAAACATAGTCTGTATAGAAAATACAAACTCAGATCTAAAATCAGAAAATGAACAATTAGAAAGTCAAATAACTGAACTTAAAAGAAGAAATGAATTGTTATATGAAGACCTAAAAGCTAAGAATGAACAAATAACTAAATAGAGAAACAAGTAAGTTCAGATGAACTTAAAACTGAAATCAAAACACTAACAGAAGAAAATATACAGTTATCTAGCACATTAGACAAATTCACTAATGGTAAAAACTCCCTCAAGACATGCCCAACAAGACATAAGAAATGGATAATAAAAGGCAAAATAAATGATACTAACCCATCAGGACCCAAAAGAATTGGGTACCTAAAACTTGATGTTTTTGTTTCAAGACATCTCTCGAGCATCCAAATGGTATTTGGATAGCGGGTGCTCAAGGCACATGTCAGGAAACCAGAAGTTATTCTCTCATCTCCAAGCTGAAGAAAGAACAGTTACTTATAGAGATAATGGGAAAGGAACCGTGATAGGCAGTGGCTCTGTGAATAACAAAGGAAAAACAGTCATAGAAGATGTGCTACTAGTCAAGGGATTGAAGCACAATCTCATTAGCATTAGCCAGCTGTGTGACAGAGGCCATCAGATCAAGTTTCAAGAGTCGAAGTGCAGCATACTGAAGGATGGAGCAGTCATTTTTGAAGCTAATAGAGAAAAGAATTTATATGTGCTCTATCTTGAAGAACTCAAGGTTCAGAATGTTTGCCTGGCAGCAAATAAAGATAAATCTACAGAATTATGGCACAGACGACTTGGACATTGCAGCATAGATGGCATGAAAAAACTGCTGAAGAAGAATCTTGTGGAAGGTCTACCTAAGGTTAGTACAAAATTGGATGGTATATGTAAACCTTGTGCTATGGGAAAGCATACCAAAGGCTCCTTCAAGTCAAAGACGGTGGTGACCACCTTAACCCTTAGAGCTCCTTCATATGGATCTATTTGGGCCAACGAGGACTACCAGTCTTGGAGAAAAGAATTTTAGATTTGTCATAGTGGATGACTACTCAAGATTCACATGAGTATCATTTCTAGAGCATAAAGATGACACTTTTGAAAACTTTGTTAGTTTCACAAGAAGGTCCAGAAAGATCAGAAGTTCAGCATTGTGTCTATCCGATCAGATCATGGTGGTGAATTTCAAAATGAAAAGTTTGCTAGATTTTGTGATGATCAGGGAATTGAGCATAATTTCTCAGCACCAAGGACACCACACAAAATGGTATTGCTGAGAGGAAGAACAGAGCCCTATTGGATATGGCAAGAACTATGCTCTCAGAATATGATCTGCCAAGATATTTTTGGGCTGAAGCAATCAACACAGCAAGCTACATTCCGAGTAATGATCAGGCCAATCCTAAAGAAGACTACATATGAACTATTCAAAGGGAAGAAGCCAAAGATCAGCCACTTCAGGACTTTTGGATGTCCTTGCTTCATTCACAACAATGGAAAAAGGGACATTGGTAAGTTGGATGCCAAATCAGATGAAGGCATCTTTATGGGGTACAACTATAAATCCAAAGGCTATAGAGTATTTAACAAACGTACTTTATTGATTGAACAGTCTGTACATATTATTTTTGATGAAACTAACCCTTCCTTGAGAAAGGAAGTAGATAGTGACAATAATGATGCAGATGAACTGTCCAAAAAATTAAAAGATACATCAATTGAGGACAAGGATGATCCACCTCTGAAAGATTGCAACAAGAAGAAGTTACTCATGAAAACCTTCCAAAGGAGTGGAGATACAAGAAAGATCACCCACTTGAGAATATTATTGGTGATCCATCCATAGGGGTAAGAACAAGAGGTAATGTTATCCTTGTGATTACCTAGCTTTTGTTTCTCAAATAGAGCCTAGGACAGTCAATGAAGCTCTTTCTGATGAATCTTAGATAGTAGCCATGCAAGATGAATTAAATCAATTTAAGAGAAACCAAGTATGCTCACTTGTTCCTAGACCATCAGACCATCCAGTCATTGGCACCAAATGGGTATTCAGAAATAAACTGGATGAAACTGGTGCAATTAAGAAACAAAGCCATATTGGTAGCTCAAGCTATTCTCAAGAGGAAGGCATAGATTTCGATAAAACCTTGCACCTGTAGCTAGACTTGAGGCCATTAGAATATTACTTGCATATGCATCTGCTTTGAATTTAACACTATTTCAAATGGATGTTAAATCTGCATTTTTAAATGGTTTTATAAAAGAGGAAGTTTATGTGGAACAACCTCCGGTTTTGATGACATGGAATTTCCTAATCATGTTTTCAAACTTCACAAGGCATTATATAGTTTAAAGCAAGCACCTAGAGCCTGGTATGAAAGGCTTAGTTCTTTTCTTTTAAACCATGGTTTCAGTAGAGGTCAAGTAGATAGTACTCTTTTTATAAAGTCAAAGGTCAAACACATTCTATTAGTCCAAAGTTATGTAGATGATATATCTTTGGGTCTACTGATGAATCCCTTTGCAAGTACTTTGAAAAGTTGATGCAGGGAGAATTTGAAATGAGCATGATGGGAGAGCTTAATTACTTCCTTGGACTTCAAATCAAACAAGGAAAGGAAGGAACTCACATCTGTCAAGCAAAGTACACAAAAGAACTCTTGAAGAAATTTGGATTCGAAAATACCAAGCCACTGTCAACACCAATGAGTACATCAACAAGAATGGACAGTGACAAAGATGGTAAGAAAGTAGATAAAAAGATCTACAGAGGTATGATAGGTTCACTCCTTATTTAACAGCTAGTAGACCTGATATTTTATTTAGTGTATGCATGTGTGCTAGATATCAAGCAGATCCTAGAGAATCACATTTAATTTCTGTGAAAAGAATATTTAGATATTTAGCAAGATCTCATGACTTAGGTCTCTGGTATCCAAAACATTGTGAAATTAACTTAGTAATTACTCTGATGCTGACTATGGTGGATGCAAATTAGATAGAAAAAGCACCAATGGTGGTTGTCAATTTCTTGCAGGATGTTTAATATCCTGGTCTTCAAAGAAACAAAATTCAGTAGCACTATCTACTGCTGAGGCTGAGTACGTAGCTGCTGGAAATTGTTGTACACAACTCTTATGGATAAAGCAACAACTTGAAGATTTCGGATTAAACATCAAATCCATCCCACTGCTGTGTGACAACACCAGTGCCATTAATCTCACCAATAATCCAGTTCAGCACTCAAAGACCAAACATATTGAGGTTAGATATCATTTTATTCGTGATCATGTTGCAAATAGAAATATTGAAATATCATTTATTAATACAAATGGCCAATTAGCAGACATTTTCACAAAAGCTTTACCTGAAGAGAGATTCACATCTCTTAGAAGGGAATTAGGCATGTGCAATTTGTGATAAAAGTTTGCTTACAAATGGCACAATAAATTTCAGAATTAAGTAATTTTTTTTCCCTCCATGGCGTTAAGCAAAAGAAATTCAAATTATTCTTTGTAACCGCTCTCTCATTGAAGTCGATTTGAATAGTCAACACCTTTTGTCGTTTTCCACCGCCTTTTGGCGCCTCACTTTCCACATCGCATTAATTTATTCATAAAATCAATGACAGAACGATTCGTATCTCATCGTCTACCTTTTCCCCTTTTCATCCTGTCGCATGAGCCGATGCCCTAACAACTCATATCTCAACCCTCTGCAAATTTGAACCTTCCTCCTCCTTCCCGCAAAATTTCTTGAGGATTCCTTCTCTTCCCCTTCCGTTTCAACCCTCCAGAGACTTTCCCACTTGAATCCATGGCCGCACCAGTCATCGCCGGCAGTTTGGGTGGCTACAGCGCCGAGTTTCTCACTCCTGAGCAGCAGGAGAGGTTACCTTTGTGAAGACGAAGCTCTGTGGAAATAAAGAAGTCAATGTTGCTAATCTGAGGAAAAATGGAATGAGCAGTGTGGTAGATTTGATCAATCAGATGCAGTGGACAGGAGTCTCCACTTTTCAGAGGTCAGTTATCCGGACTTGGTAAAAGCTTTCTTCGTGTGTATGAGAACAGAGGAAGATGGGTCCCTAGTCTCTTCAGTAAAGGGAACCCTAATTAGAATAGACCCTGAGTTGCGGAAGATGCTGTTGATGTGAAGACTTCTGGATTTAGTGGGGTTCACACCGTGGACGCCCAAGTGAAAGGCTTGCGAATTGTAGGGCCGGGCTTCAAGCTAAGGGATGGCAAGCTGGATATAAATCAACTAACTGCTTTCAACCGCCTCCTTCACTTTATTGTTTGTCAAATCCTAGTTCCCAGAAGTGCAACATTTTCATCTTGCACAAAGGCTGACTCAGACATGATGTATGGGCCATTCAAAATAAGGAGATAAATATGGCCGCAGTGATGATGGAAAGAATGAAATTTGTCAGAGATCAGATTTGGGACACCAAGAGCAAGTTAAATGTGTCCCTGCCCTATGCCCACCTACTTACCAAGATCTTCAAACACTTCGGTGTTGATCTTTCTAGGGCAGTTGTAGAGAAAATGGGCCAAGCAATCAGGTCCAGGAACCTGAAGAAGAGTGGCTTCTCCGTGGAAAATGGTGTCTGGTTCAAGGCTTCAGTTGCTGAAGGCGAAGCCATCATTGACGACACCTCAGTTGTTCATCAGGAGATGGGATCAGCAGATATGACTCCAGAATTGCCAGTGGAGTCAGTTTCAGCTCCAGCGGTTGGAGCAGCAGAATCATCAGGCCCCTCTTTAGCAGAAGTTCAGTCTGAAATTGCAGTGGAAGAAGAAAGGATATCAGCACCAGCTTCAGAATTTCCAAAAGAATTAGCTGTAAATTTTGCAGAAAGGAGAATTGAGGATATTCTCCCAGAGGACATTTTTCCAGTTGAGGACCCACTACCCTCAACTGTCGTTGCATCTATTCTTTCAGACATTATTGATTCAATTCCTTTCACCTCTAGTGCTCCAGAAACCAGTGGCAGAGTTGCAGAAGAGGCTGTGGCATCAGGCCACATTGATGAACCAATGGAAGATGTTCAAGTAGAGGTAGAGCACCCAGCTGCTCAAGGTGACTCTGTGATGGAAGATGCTCCCATTCAGAGGGAGCAAGTATCAAATGAAGAAGATGCTCCTATTGAGGGGGAGCTATCAAAAGAAGGTTCAGCAGAAACAACTCCAGTTATTGATGGTCAGGAGGAAAGGCATAGAGATTCTCAAAATCTGGATGACAGAGAAGGAGAGATTGCAAGCTCTTCGAGCTCAGATGATGATCAACCTCCTCCAGCAAAAGAAGGCAAGAAGAAAGGAAAAGAAGTTGCCTCTGAAGTTCATCTCCTGCCTCCTCTACTTCCATTCCTTCTCCTTCCTATACATGAGGCCCCTCCAGCATCCTCAGCTGGAGCATCCTCTCCTCCTCTGGTCCCTCCCTTGGACCAGTGATGACCTCCCTACTACTTCTCACTCTTTTCTTCATCCTACTCCTCCACCTCTTTCATCACTATCATACCTGAAAGAGCCCAACTTAACTCTCCCTTTATGGAACAAATAAAGGATGAGTTTGAGGAAGGGATCCTCAGATCTGTGTGAAGGTTGGGGAACATGTTCATAGGGCAGACCCTTCTAGTCTTGCCCCCAAGAAGAGGAAGCTTACTTCTACTTCCTCCCTCTCCTCTGAACCCAAATACCCACCTTTGTGGTTTTCTCTCACAGTGGACAACAAACATCCCTCACTGTACAGAGAATATCTCTCAAAGGATGTTTTTGCAACCATCATTAACCTTCCATTTCTTGATCTCACAGATCACTTGCACACCATTCTACCCTACACTTCTCTTTCCAAATCCGAAAAATCCAAAATCTTCTCTCTTGCCCACTCCAAATCTGAAGAGCAGTGGGGCAAAGGTCACAAGGATCTCCTAAAGAAATTCATTCTTGCCAAATCTGCTAGATTCCCTCCAAGGGACCACTCCCTGACCTATCAGAGTGGTTCAGGATCTATCATAGGGAACTTGGGCACCCTATATTCAAAAGGAAATCAAAATGATCAGGCACCTCATGCTATTCAACAACTACAGATATATTCATAGACTTCCAGAGGTTCAGCTCAGTCAGTTCAAAAGGGCCATTTCAGCTCTGACTCCGGATATCTCTCAAACTTCAGATGTTCAGGTAGATTTTGCTACCCTCCAAGTACCTGAAGAGATAGTCCTTCCTCAAATTCACTTTCTAGTTATGGAGTCCTCTATAGGATCCATCATCTTTGAATGTTTTGCCAGAGTAATGGGCAGAATTAAGTACAGAAACGCTGCCTGGTTGCTTTTTCTAGATTTCTATTTAGGGAATATCACCAGGGGCATGTAAGTGCTGAAGTTCTAGCCCCTATTCTGTCTAAATGTGAAAGGATGTCATCTTCTGAATAGTCCAAGTTCTACCCCCTGTCAGCTCAGCAACTATTTGAAATCAATGAAGTTCAGGCCAGAGAAGGCAAACCATCCATTTCTCCAGCTACTTTCCTAGATATGAACTCCATTCATCTTGTTGATGACCCCTTCAAGCTGGGAGGAAGATACAAAGTGTATGTGGCTATGCACAAAGCTCTCAGAGATAACCACAACCATTATCCTGTCACCATGGACCAATTCCTCATCTGTGCCCTTTTGGGACTCGTCGGTTTCTCAAGATGAACATGGACAAGAATGCATATGCTGATCTTCTCTATCAGCACCTAGATCTTTATCTCAAAAGGATGGCTTCCACCATGGGACCCTCCTACTCTGTATCCTTTGGAGTCTTCAAAAATCTTTTTGAAGAGCAAGAAGCACAGGCATGGGAAACCATCTCCCATTTTGCCCTCTTCTGTCTCCTGCCTTCTATTTACCAGTACCTCCACAAAGTTAATGAAATGACCTTCTTTGTATACTCCTGTTCTCTTTCTCTTCTTTTTTTCTTTGTCGAAGATTGTCTTTTTGCTTAATGACAAAAAGGGGAGAAAAACTTATGTCTGAAACATCTATATGCATTTTTTCATCCATGCTTATTGTTCAGTTTTGTCATCACCAAAAGGGGGAGATTGATGACCAGTCTGTCCCCATGTAATTTTAATTTACATATATATATATTATTAATGATTAACAAAACCAAACAAAAGTTTATCAATTATATCTAATAAATATTTCATAAGTCTTAAGTCAGGAAAAATATCAAGGTCAAACAAGCCAATAAAGGTATGCATTACTTCTTTGAAGCCTTATCTTTTCAACATGATATTCTCTAAGTCCATATCGACTTCTATTGAAGGCCATAACGATTTCTTTATAAGCATATCGATTTCAATAGAATTACTGTAACGATTTTATAAGTGATAGCAACGATTTCCTTATAAGACTGAAAAGTCATGCCGTTTCAAACAAGTCGATGCCGCAACACTCTATAAGTTACCACAACGATTTCTTTAGAGTCCGTAACGACTTGCTCGTCACAACGACTCTATAAGTTACTGTAACGATTTCTTTAGAGCTCGTAATGACTTGCCTATTGCAACAACTCTATAAGTTATCGCAACGATTTTTTAGAGCCCGTAACGATTTGCTCGTCGCAACAACTCTATAAGTTATCGCAACGATTTCTTTAGAGCCCGTAACGACTTGCTCGTCATAACGACTCTATAAGTTACCGTAACGATTTCTTTAAAGCTCGTAATGACTTGCCTATCGCAACAACTCTATAAGTTATCGCAACGATTTCTTTAGAGACCGTAACGGCTTGCTCGTCACAACGACTCTATAAGTTACCGTAACGATTTCTTTAGAAACTCGTAACGACTTGCCTGTCATAACAACTCTATAAGTTATCGCAACGATTTCTTTAGAAAGCGCAACGACTTGCTTGTCGTAACGACTTCATAAGTTCCATAACGATTTCCTTAGAGTTCATAATGACTTGATAAGTATTCATAACGATTTCTTAGAATTCACAACGACTTGCTTTGAATAATGATTTGTTAAGTATTTCACATCGATTTCTTCAGAAACACAACGATTTGCTTTGTGCAACGATTCATTAAGTGTTCATGATATATCTTCTGTCACATAACGATTTTCTATGACTCATAACGATTTCATAAGTCATATAGTCATCGATTTCATATCTTGATATCTTATTCATCTTAAAGCATTGACTAGTCAAAGCCACGTAGACATCTCTCTGACGCTTTTGCATTTATGAGATCTGAACGTATCTCTGCATGCATGCAGACCATATCGTGCCTACTCTGATTACGTCCATTAGACTTAAGCTATTTTGCACTACTATTTTCATGTCTATTGCTACTGACGTTGACTGACATCAGAGACAGCTTAGCTGTCTGCTATTTGAGATTGACATTTGTGCAGACCTCTGAACTAGCTTCATGGTACAATGTTAAACAAAATAGAAGCCAACGGATATTTCTGAAGATCTCATCTCTTTGCATGCTCAAGTGATCAAAAGACTGTTGATTGGAAGCTTCCAAGACTCCAGATGTCATTCAGTCTAACGACTACTCAAAAGAGAGACAACGGACACTTCAACGTCTACATTTCAAATTGAAGATATAAATTCAAGTCATAAGAACATAAGAAAAAGAGATATCGTGCATTCAAGCATTCAAATTCTTCTAAAGAAAGTCCAGAGCCAAGAACCTTCATTCCACTTAGTTTTTGCTCTTTCACTCTCCACTAGTTTGTGAAAATCTTGAGAGAGCCTATATAGTTCTGAGAGTGTGCCTTGTTTAGATCTTTGCTCTCAGTTCTAGTTGCTTCAGATCCTTGCTTATCAAAAGCTTGATCTAGGGGCTTAAATTTCATTCACTCTCTTTGTGTTGTTCCCTTCGGGTGTGAAGGAAGACCTGGTGGTATCCAGGGTGTTGTTCCCTTCGGTTGTGAAGGAAGACCTAGTGTGGTATCCAGGGTGCTATTCCCTTCGGTTGTGAAGGAAGACCTGGTGGTATCCAGGGTGTTATTCCCTTCGGTTGTGAAGGAAGACCTGGTGTGGTATCCAGGGTGTTGTTCCCTTCGGTTGTGAAGGAAGACCTGGTGTGGTATCCAGGGTGTTGTTCCCTTCGGGTGTGAAGGAAGACCAGCTGAGCTGGGTGTTGTAGCATCCTTAGGGGGACTGTACCCTAGTTAGTGAAATCCTGAGTTGTTGCTCAGGGACTGGACGTAGGACTCCTAAGGAAAGGAGGTCCGAACCAAGATAAACTTGTGTTGTGTGATTGTCTTCTTTATGTGTTTGTTATTTAAACTAACTGTCACTAACCTACTTCGAAGAACGTTTGTGTGAATGTTTTTAGTTACAGGTATCTTCTAGATTAATTTTAAAGACCCATTGACCCCCCTTCTGGGCTCGTCAACTGGGCAACAGGCGTCGCCTTCCTGCATGCCGCTCTATGCGCTACACGTGGCACACATGCAAACGATCAACGCCCCAAGGCGGCCACCAGAACGCGACGGTCACCTCGGTCGCGTTCAGAATGTGACACTCCTTCCTTTCGCGATGATAGGCTGAAGATACAAGGGTGCTGCAGGCCCAGACTATCGGCCCAATAAGCCCTTGAGACACGCACACGTACCATACACAAACCATATTGGCCTCACGATAGTCATCACAACCACTAAACATAGGATTCACAAGGATCCGAAAAACACGCGACGTTACACTGACACTACCATGAGAAGCACAGCCAGCAAGACATCCAATGCACTCACCAGACCACTATCTGCAAGAGCATGTTGGGCATAGGAAAATGAAGTAGAACCATCTGAGCCATGGGGACACACACAGTCCCACCAACGCAACTGAGAAAATTGGAAACGAACAACATGGCAATCTGGCCAGCGTAGTAGCCATACACATGGTCAAAGGCACTGCACCTTGACCAACAATGCCCAAGCAAACTATAACATAGATAGTCCAACCAGAAATAATCACAACTCATCTCTACAGAGAGAGAGCAGCAACAACCAAAACAAACACTAGGCAACCATAGAAAGGACCTCCACCAGGAACGACAGAGAGTGATCCTGGGAATACCTTCACTAGAACGCACAACTCAAACAACCAAACAACACAGACCTTCAGAGAGAACACAACAGCAAGTAGAAGCAATGCAAGACAGTCCTGGGAGAAATCTCCACCAAAACGACCAAGGCACCATTTTGGGAAAACCTGCTAGAATGCATCAGTCAACCAACAACATACCTCAACCCTGAGGTAGCACGACAGCAGCCAAAAACAATCATGGAACAATCCTTGGAGAAACCTCCACTAGAACAACCAAGGCACCATTCTGGGAAAACCCGCCAGAATGCACCAGCCAACCAAAAGCATACCTCAACCCTAAGGTAGCACGGTAGCAGCCAGAAACAAGCACGGAGCAGTCCTAGGAGAAACCCTCACCAAGACAACAACAAACAGTTCTGGGAAACCTCACCAGAACATAAAGCCAACCAACAACGTGCCTCAACCTTGAGGGCAACACAACAGAAACGAGCACGAAGAAAGTTTTGGAAGAACCTCTACCAAAACAAGGAAGAGCTCTGGGAACACCTCACCAGAACTCGCAACCAATTAGCACACGGTCACCAAGCAAACACAACAAGTGACACAGCACACAACCAATGACATCACAAGCACACATAGAGCATTTGGTTAGTTCGAGCACCAATGTCGACTCAACAGAATGCAAGGAATCCACAACTCACCGATAGGTGAGGCAATATGCCCAAGCAACCACTACACAAACACAGCCAAGAGGAAGACAACTAGGAAAAATAAGGATGCCTTCCACCGGACTCGCAGACAACAGGCCTGTACTGGTGAAGGCCACACCACAAGCAGCTCTCTTAACCACAACGGAACACATGCAGCTGAAAGCGCAGTAGACGATGAACAATAGCACCGAACTGGACTTGCCTATAACCGTCCTCCACACAGGGAATACCTCTGCCAGCAAGTCCATCATCAAATGCACCACCGACACGAGCCAACCAAGGACCACACTCACACACACGTGACACTGCAACAGCAGCAACCCTCCTGTAGCACCCACTCGAATCCTGCTGAAAAACATCCCACCTACAAAACATGATCAAGGCACAAGCCTAACACTAACACCTTATGAACGGTGCCAGCAGCACACTTGAACTATTTTCTGGGACTGCCACAGCCATTAACCTATTGTAAATCTCATAAGACATTTCTCTTATACCAACTGTAACAACCGAAGAATCTGATACCTGAAACCCTCCAAGTACCTGACCCTTAGACGGCCACCCACAGATCCGAAGACTCAGAAGGGTTAAGAAATATGTCTAGTGATATGTGCAAGAAGTTTAAATAAATAAACAAATAAAGAAATGCAACAATGGAAAAGAAAATATACACAATATCCCAAATAATAATTCAAGTGCAAAAGGAAATACTAACCATTTCTAATCCTGCTAACAATAAGCGGCATAACGCTGACTGTCTAAACACAAGCACTGACTTCTGTGAACTCAAACCTAGAAGGAAGTAAGGGGAATGAGCTTCGCGAATGAAGCCCAGTAAGGAACCTAACCCCTCACCGATTTGAACAGCAAAAATAAGAACAGTGCAGCTAAACTAAGTAGGAAGAGCCAGAGTACTACGGTAACCAACCAACTACACTAAATAGGAAAGGACAGTAACTCAAGTAAGTAGAACTAATAACTATGAAAGTAATATAACAATTTAACAACTGAGTAGGTACTAAAGTAAATAAATAGAAGGTATACGGGTTCACAAGTACCGCCAACTTGGCGCAACTACACACAGTCTCTGTCACGTCCCGACATTTAATATATCTATAAATGTCGTAACGTGAGTGAATAAGAAATCAATAGTAAATTTTCAACTTTTCGAGCAAAATTGCTCGGGGGCTCACTAAATAAAAATTAATTAACTGTCATTCTTTAGGTATTACACGATTCTCAAATTACAACTCAAAGGAAGACGCCGCAAAGGTTGATCTCTCAGCAAACAAATCCCGATGTCCCGCCTTTTAGAGCGGTAGATAACCTGGAAAAAAAGTAGGTATGAGCAATTTTGCCCAGTAGGATTTATCCTCCAAAATCAAGGAATATAAAAATTTACATGAGTCAAAGATAATTGTGGTACAAGGATGTACTAAGTACTGAGTACAAGTAATGGAGAATGGTACAAATCAGATCATAGATGAAGTGAACCATGATTATCAAACAGTGACAAGAATAAAATAATATGCCAATGAACTGACATATAGTGACCATAAGTGAAATAGCAAAGCATGAGCATATGAACAATAGTTCAGAAGGAAATAGAGAAAGTGTATATGTAGAGATGCCATGTCCACTCCTCAAGCAAGCAATAAACATTCATGTTTCAACATAATTCATGGAAATGTCAACCAATTTAGAATATAGTGGTGTCATGCCAACACCCATGGATCCATACCACTCTGCGCAGATTAAACGAATTCGGGTGCTCCTCCTGGGATTGGATCTATCCCATTTGCACAGGCATTAGTCCATGAGAGTTCGAAGACCCAAAAGTACGTCATCCCATTTCCATTTCTAATAAACATACATACATAGTACTTGGGCACTCATTAGAAGTAAAACAATATCACAGGGTTCTATGAGTTAGTAGTTAAAGATATCCAGAAGGTATAAGAAACAACATAACTTAGGATGTCCAAGAATAATCAAGGATGGATTTGGTTGATGGTTAAATAACTCATCCTAGTGATATAGTAGTTTAGAATTCAAGAAAATAGTAAAGACAACTTGTTTGGACAGTTCAAGAGTGTATTAGATGAAGAAATGGGTCTGTTTGTCAATAGAGACTGGTGGTTGTCGACAGCTATTGCTTGGTTGTCGACAGCTACTACTCCATCCAGACTACATTCATGAATCTGGTCTTTAGTTGTTGATAGCCGACTGGTGGTTGTCGACGGGCACTAGCTGGTTGTCGATAGCTACTTGCTAGTTGTTGACAAGACTGGCTAGTTAACGCTACAAGTAAGGAATTCAAGCTCCAATTATACTCTAACATTTGAGACTTGATATTTGGGAAATAAAGAGGGTTTTCTATGGTCCACAAGAGTGATAATCAAATAGCATTCAAGATGAGACATTTGGTGGCACAAATCAAACTAAGTAGATTTCTCTTGTCATGTAGGAAACAAAACGAGGTTTCTAATTTCAAGATGTAATCTTATGTTTAAAACATACTAGCAAGGGATTGGAATCAGTTTATGACAGAGGTACATAGCCAACGATGGTATTACTATAGAACAAAGGAATTTATAAGGTTTGTTCGAGGTCTAGAAAATACAATCAGATGGAGTCCAGGTCTAATTATTCTATCAGAAAAGGATGGAATCCAAAATTGAGTATTCTGTTGGAAAAAGATGATGTTTAGAACTAATGGATCCTCATGAAATCGTTGCTTGAAGGTTTTAAAACTATGGTCATATTCAAGAAAAGATAAAGCCCATGATTATTACGAGATAGATTAAGCAAGGATATACAAAAGCAGTTTCTACCAATCTGGAGTGGTAGTGACCAATATTGTCAGGGAGATGATATCAAAATCATATGATACATGAGCGTAAGAGGAAAACATGAGATTTGTTAAGCTCATTCAAAGTCACTAAAATTGAACATGAGGTTGATTTAGCTTGTTCCAGAAGTTCTTACAGAGCATAAAACAAGTAGAAAATAAAGGTCTTTAGGGATGGAGAGGCCTGCGAATATGTAATCAAGATTTTACAGGAGGCACCTACCATAGTTGGATAATACTATCAGGTCAAGATGGCTTCTAAGCTTCCCGTTTTTGCATCCTTGCTCCTATTTACTCTCCCTTACTTACTTTTTCCTTACTTCTTTCTTTTCCTTTCATTCTTTCTTCCTGAAGAAAGTACTCCTAGAGTATGGTAGCGATGGTGGGGAAAGGAGACTAGAGAAGTTGAGAGAGTACTGGAAGAACACTACAAGAAATCTTAGCTCTGTTGTAGTACCCCGAAAAATTCACTAATTTAAAAATATAGATAAATTAAATTTTTTATGAATTAATAAATTAAAAAATAGTTAAAAAGATACGCATCATTATTGCATGCATAAAGACACATATAAAAATTTCGTTAAAATAGTAGTTATACTTTAAATAATATTCTCTAATGACCCATTAAGAAATTTGAACATAGAAAAATCATGTGGACTAAGTTTAAAAATTTATGTGTCTTATTATCGTAATTAAGGAATAAGTCGAAAAACCCATTATTTTATGAGCCAAAGTGAATTAAAAATTTAAATAAACATGTGGGTAGACTTTAAACAATATGGGTTGATAGCCCATTATGATAATTGGACCAATGGGCAATTTTGGACCATGAAAATGCTCTCTAATAAAAGGATAATTAAAACCCATTAAGTAAATTAAGTTTATAGGTTGTACAATTGAGCCATACTTAAGTATTGGGCCAAAAGCAAGAGCTCAATTAATAGATAAAGGTTATAAATATTGTGATAAATAATATTAAATTTAAGTAAAATAAGAAATTAGTAAATAAGTATGATAAATTAGAATAAAGGACGAATAAATAGAATTAAACTAAAACCCATTAAGCAAAAATAAAAGATGGGTTATATTAATGGTCCAAACATAATAGAGTGGGCCCAATTGAGAAGAGCCCATCTTGGGATGGGAGATAATTAAGATAAATTCGCAATAAAAATAGTAATAATTAGTAAAGGGTTGAGATAATTATTAATTAACCCATATATATCCTAAAAAGGAGTCCACATCCCATCCTAACCCATTAGCCATGAAATTAGATCTCTCCCCAAGCCAATTAGGTGATAAATGCTAGAAAAGAGGGAGATAAATTTGGAAATTCGGAGTTAATTATTAAATAAATTAAAAATGGGTAAGATAATGACTAAACTAGCTTATAAATATCTCTACAAGAGCCCTAGACCTACCCAAACCCTTTACCCATGAAATTGGACTTCTTCCATATCCTATTAGGTGGATAAATGCTAGGAAATAGGGAGATAAATGTGGAAATTAGGAGTTTGAAGAGAAGGAATAGTTTTAACTAGTAGGACTCTTAAACTAGCTAATACCCCCCCATTCGTCTCTACCAACCCATAGCTCGTTGTTGGAGCCTTGGGGGAAGAAGGGAGGAGCTGTGGACGAGAGGAGCAAGGAGGAAGGAGCTTGGAGCAAGAGAATTTCATCTTCTACCTCGTCTTAAACCCTAGGGATCTTTACAGTGCAAAAAAGGTAGGCAATCTCTCAAGCACAAATCGATTAACTTCGGCCATAGGTAGCCCATACATCCATCTATCAAAGCCCCATGATTTCCCTATTTTTCGTTGCTCCATAAGGGAGAATAAATGCCCTAATCTCTGTCATCTCCATGTACCCGAACCTACATGTTTGATTTTAATCCATGTGTGTACTTGATCCCATGCCATGCAATATTCTCATAATACTACATGTTGTTAGCTTTCAAACGCTTCTATTTTCCCCAATTTCCATCATGTATCCTTTGCGAATTAAATCATTTTCCCGAACTGTGCATGTTTTAGGTCACCGAAATGTAACCTAATTAAAGCATGCCCATCCTTGTCTATTTCCAAGTTAATCATGCCTAATGACAGGTCTACATGTCTACTTTCATTTAAAACAAGTTTCATAATTTTTGGACCTTCGTACGATTTTATATGGATTTTAAAAGTGACCTGTATCCACCATAGAAGGAAAGATCGACCTGAAATGGGTTGTTTTTCCCCTTTCTGGGTCGGGCCGCCATTCTGAAATCGCGACGGCTCGACCCATCGTGATTTCAAAAGGGATGCGACCGGTTGGTCCGTCGTGTTATAAATGCAACGGCCTACGCCGTCGCATTTCCATCTGGTCCGCGCTAGACTGCCCGGTCGAGCAAGGCGCGGCCGGACCACCCGTCACGACTTGAATCACGACGGGGACCCCCGTCGCGATTTCAAGGAAGCGGCCAGAAACCCTAATTTTCAAACATACCCCTGCTATATATGCCATTTAACTTTTGCTTAAGCTCAAGCATGCACTGTTATGAATGGTATTAATTTAAATATTAAAATTTGGTAATATTTACATAAATTCAATTAATTAAAAGTCATATGCACGATTATTCATGCTCTCATGATTTCTTTACACTTGCACACACTAAACATTAATATTTGCCATTTGACCTTATTAACTTACTCAATAATCGATTCGGTAATTAAGTACAATTATTCCACTTAAAAATTCCCTATTATTTTAATGACACTTGTCTTCATTTTATTAGCGTGATTCGTACACCGTTATCGCGTCCCTCTGCCTTCGAGTACTCAAGGCAAGACGGACAACATTTTGTTACACACTTTCTCTTGGCATGGACCACCTCTTCGTTGGAATACTCCTGACTGGACTAGGGACTCCTTGTCAAGGCCTCCGTAAGTCTCCTTGGCTTTGGCGCACGTTCATTGCCGATGAGCTGGTTGTACCTTTAAAACCTTTACACCTTTAGAGATCAGTACGATCCAAACGGCCTTAGTGTGTTCTCTCTTACCTTGAAATCACGCCGAACCTCTGATCTGTGTCTTGGCATGGCTAGTGGGCGGATGTGACTTCTACCGGACTGCCGGCACACGACTTAGTGCTATGCAACTATTACTATCACGTGTTTATCGTTGTTTTACGAATATGCCCTGTCTCATCTACTATCTCTTTACTCTCATCGTTTCACTTTCTCTCTACACTCTCGTCTATTTCTTCTATTACTCTCATCTCTTCTTGGTACTCTTTTTGCCATTTAATTGATTGTCTAAAATAACAAATATAACTATATGCTAGTGCAATAGGGCCCGATCTAGTCCTGGGGAGAGCTCCCGAAGAGTGTCATTTTCTCGCGAGGGTAACATGATCAGGGTGTGTACGGCATGCACTCTACGCCATTTAAAATAATTACAATTTAATCTATGACAATCAATATATCAGTCACTATACTATCGTTCTCTGGGTTGACAAGATGCTCGACCAAATGCGCTATCTCTACAAGTGCACTTTTGTGCAATCATATACACTATTTCGTTACATGGCAAATCCTTTATCATGTTAGTTTTGCAATATTCTTTTTGGGTGTTTTACCGTTCTCTTGATATCATGTGCTATTATTCTCTTGACTATACTTGACTGTTCTCTCTAGTTATCCTACTTTATAAGATATTAATCACTTAAAGCATGCATGTTTACATGAGATATTAAGTCCTACTGAGCGTTATCGCTCACCCTGTGCTATTTGTTATATGTGTTTCAGGTAAGTCGGATGACGACCCTACACACACCAACGGGAACGGACTGGAGTGATGAACGACCTAGAGTCTTAGCGATAGAGTGACTTTAGTATCATAGAGTTTAGTTAGATATTTGCTTAGTTATCCTTTCCCATGTAATGATATTAATGAGCCCTATGTTTTGGCTCGGAATTAGTGGTTGTAATATTTTAGATGAATTATCAATAAATGAAGAGTTTATTGCCATTATTGTTCATTAGTTGCTCTGATATTTGCGGTTGTATGCGTAATTTACGTTACCATACACTTTGCTCACGTCTTCCCGATTTACTCCGTTGCTAAATTGGAGGGGCGTGACAGTTTGTATCAGAGCCTAGGATGTCCTTATTAGGATATTTTAAGTCTAGGATGTTCTAGGTGAACTACCCTGACGCGTGCCTAAGTCAACCACCATACCTATGTGAGGATTGGGTAGAACCCTGGTTAAGATCTAAATGCATTTATCTATAAATATATGTATCAACTTGATATTACTTAGCATCCTAATGCCAATCTTATTCTTGAAGGAACTCTTAATGGACGCTGAACGTACGCCACTACAAGACGAGATGAGGTCAACTCAAAAACCAGTTCGAGCCTGTCGGAAAGCTGCCCAACTACTAGAAGGAGCCTTAAGGACGACCAAAAAGATTGGGAAAGTGACCAAAAAGAATGGAAAAGGAAGACACCAAGATGGAAATAAGGCAAGCCCACAAAAGAAACATAGTTGTCGTCATTGTAGTAAGCTGGGACATGTGGCCAAGGAATGTCGGCGAAGCGTTGGTGCATGTCTACGTTGTGGCAGTTTGGAGCATCAGATACAAGATTGCCCTCTTCTAAAGGAACTATTCACTAACACCAAAGATCTCAACTCCATGGCAATGGAGAATCAGCCAAACGATGATAAGAGAACGATAAAGAAGAATAAGAAGAATGCCATACAATTAGCTCTTCTTTGCAAAGGACGATGCAAGCACTACAATAAGAGAGGTCACATAAGGGAGGAATGCTGGAAAAGGCAAGGAAAATGCTTACGATGTGGCAGCCCATACCACAAGATTAAAGACTGTCCACAATTAGAAAACCAACGTCATGAGGGATTGAAACAGCAAGATACACTGGAAGAATTAGTGCAACTCTCTCCAAATCAAGAAGTGGGAACTGTGGAAGGTAACTCTAAACTTACAATGATTAATATATTTTAAGCATGAAATGATGATTCATATGTAACCGAAAGTAGTCGTGGAAATTGGGAACCAAATTCTTTTTAAGTGGGGGAGGATGTAGTACCCCAGAAAATTCGCTAATTTAAAAATATATATAATTAAAATTTTTATCAATTAATAAATTAAAAAATAGTTTAAAATAGTAGGTAGGTTCTGACAGATAGCCCATATAGCTTATACTTATCAAGCATTTAATTCTCTATACTTGACTGATGATGAATTGTCACTCTCTTTTCGTTGATATGACAAAAAGGGGAGAGATAAAATGAGATGTCATGCAATTTTGAAATGTAAATGGGGAGTTAAATTATAAATGAAAGGGGAGAAAAGTCATGAAATTTCATGTCTATTATATGTGGATGTATTTATTGTGTTGCATTTTGTTTTATATATATCAGTATTTTGTCATCAACAAAAGGGAGAGATTGTTGAACCTCTGTCCAAAATAAATACTTTGCATATTTAAAGATTTAATCTATAATATACAATAGTTTTGAAGATGACAAAATAAACATTGTCTACTTATAAACAAAATAATATGTCTCTCACATCATAGATAGAATCCCTAAAGCATGCTCAGGTATACATATTATTCTCTCAGAAATTCGAAGTATAACTTCGTTTGCTAAAGAAATATATGAAGTTCACTTCGTCATATCTGAAGTTCACTTCGTCATATCCAAAGTTCACTTCGTCATATACGAAGTAAAACACGAAGATCTTACTTCAACTAATCATGTTAGAATCATGATATCCGAAGTTTACTTCGTCATATCCGAAGTTCACTTCGTCATATCTGAAGTTTACTATACCCACATGTTTATTTAAATTTTTAATTCACTTTGGCTCATAAACTAATGGGTTTTCCGACTTATTCCTTAATTACGATAATAAGATGCATAAATTCTTAAACTTAGTCCACATGATTTTACTATGTCCAAATTTCTTTATGGGTCATTAGAGAATATTATTTAAAGTATAAAGGTACATATCATTATTTCATGCGTAAAGACCCATATAAAAATTTTGTAAAACTTTAAACATATGGGTTGATAGCCCATTATGATAATTAGACCAATGGGCAATTTTGGACCATGAAAATGCTCTCTAATAAAAGATAATTAAAACCCATTAAGTAAATTAAGTATATAGGTTGTACAATTGAGCCATACTTAAGTATGGGCCAAAAGCAAGAGCTCAATTAATGAATAAAGGTTAGAATATTGTGATAAATAATATTAAATTGAAGTAAAATAAGAAATTAGTAAATAAGTATGATAAATTAGATTAAAGGGTGAATAAATAGAATTAAACTAAAACCCATTAAGCAAAAATAAAAGATGGGTTATATTAATGGTCCAAACATAATAGAGTGGGCCCAATTGAGAAGAGCCCATCTTGGGATGAGAGATAATTAAGATAAATTCGCAATAAAAATAGTAATAATTAGTAAAGGTTGAGATAATTATTAATTAACCCATATATATCCTAAAAGGAGACTCCATCCCATCCTAACACATTAGCCACGAAATTAGATCTCTCCCCAAGCCAATTAGGTGATAAATGCTATAAAAGGGGGAGATAAATTTGGAAATTCGGAGTTAAGTATTAAATAAATTAAAAATGGGTAAGATAATGACTAAACTAGCTTATAAATATCTCTACAAGAGCCCTAGACCTACCCAAACCCTTTACCCACGAAATTGGACTTCTTTCCTACCCTATTAGGTGGATAAATGCTAGGAAATAGAGAGATAAATGTGGAAATTAGGAGTTTGAAGAGAAGGAAGAGTTTTAACTAAATAGGACTCTTAAACTAGCTAATACACCCCCAATTCGTCTCTACCAACCCAAAGCTCGTTGTTGGAGCCTTGGAGGACGAAGGGAGGAGCTGTGGACGAGAGGAGCAAGGAGGAAGGAGATTGAAGCAAGAGGATTTCATCTTCTACCTCGTCTTAAACCCTAAGAATCCTTATAGCATAAAAAGGTAAGCAATCTCTCAAGCACAAATCGATTAACTTCGGCCATAGGTAGCCCATACATCCATCTATCAAAGCCCCATGATTTCCCTATTTTTCGTTGCTCCATAAGGGAGAATTAAATGTCCTAATCTATGTCATCTCCATGTACCTGAACCTACATGTTTGATTTTAATCCATGCGTGTACTTAATCCCATGCCATACAATTATTCTCATAATACTACATGATGTTAGCTTTCAAACACTCCTATTTTCCCCAATTTCCATCATGTATCCTTTGCGAATTAAATCATTTTCTCGAACTGTGCATGTTTTAGGTCACCAAAATGTAACCTAATTAAAGCATATCCAATACTTGTCTATTTCCAAATTAATCATGCCTAATGAGAGGTCTATATGTCTACTTTCATTTAAAACTAGTTTCATAATTTTGGACCTTCATACGATTTTACAAGGATTTTAAACTGACCTGTATCCACCAAGGAAGGAAGGACAGACCTAAAAAGGGCTGTTTTTCCCCTTTCTGGGTCGGGCCGCCCTTCTGAAATCGTGATGGCCCGACCCGTTGCGATTTCAAAAGGGACGTGACCGGTCGGTCCGTCACGTTATAAACGCGACGGCCTGCGCCATCTCATTTCCATCCGGTCTGCGCCAGCCCGGCCGATCCAGCAAGCCGCAGCCGGACCACCCGTCGCGACTTGAATCGCGACGGGGACCCCCGTCACGATTTCAAGGAAGCGGCCATAAACCCTAATTTGCATACATACCCCTGCTATATATGCCATTTAACATTTGTTTAAGCTCAATCATGCACTGTTATGAATGTTATTAATTTAAATATTAAATTTTGGTAATATTTATAAAAATTCAATTAATTAAAAGTCATATGCACGATTATCCATGCTCTCATGATTTATTTACACTTGCACACACTAAACATTAATATTTGCCATTTGACCTTATTAAAATACTCTAATCGATTCGGTAATTAAGTACAATTATTCCACTTAAAATTTCCTATTATTTTAATGACAATTGTCTTCTTTTAATTAGCGTGATTCGTACACTGTTATCGCGTCCCTTTGCCTTCGAGTACTCGAGGCAAGATGGACAACGTTTTGTTATACACTTTCTCTTGCATGGACCACCTCTCCGTTGGGAATACTCCTGACTGGACCAGGGACTCCTTGTCAAGGCCTCTGTATGTCTCCTTGGCTTTGGCGCACGTCCATTGCCGACGAGATGGTTGTACCTTTAAAACCCTTTACACCTTTAGGGATCAGTACGATCCAAACGGCCTTAGTGTGTTCTCTCTTACCTTGGAATCACGCCGGACCTCTGGTCTGTGTCTTGGTATGGCTTGTGGGCGGATGTGACTTCTACCAGACTGCCGGCACACGACCTAGTGCTGTGCAACTGTTACTATCACGTGTTTATCATTGTTTTACGAATATACCCTTGTCTCATCTACTATCTCTTTACTCTCATCGGTTCACTTTCTCTCTACACTCTCGTCTATTTCTTCTATTACTCTCATCTCTTCTTTTGGTCTCTTTTTGGCCATTCATTGATTGTCTAAAATAACAAATATAACTATATGCTAGTGCAATAGGGCCCGATCTAGTCCTGGGGAGAGCTCCCGAAGAGTGTCATTTTCTCGCGAGGGTAACATGATCAGGTGTGTACGCATGCACCTGCGCCATTTAAAACATTACAATTTAATCTATGACAATCAATATATCAGTCACTATACTATCGTTCTCTGGGTTGACAAGATGCTCGACCAAATGCGCTATCTCTACAAGTGCACTTTGTGCAATCATATACACTATTTCGTTACATGGCAAATCCTTTATCATGTTAGTTTTGCAATATTCTTTTTGGGTGTTTTACCGTTCTCTGCTATCATGTGCTATTATTCTCTTGACTATACTTGACTGTTCTCTCTAGTTATCCTACTTTATAAGACATTAATCACTTAAAGCATGCATGTTTACATGAGATGTTAAGTCCTACTGAGTGTTATCGCTCACCCTGCGCTATTTGTTATATGTGTTTTAGGTAAGTCGGATGACGACCCTACACACACCAACGGGAACAGACTGGAGTGATGAGCGACCTGGAGTCTTAGCGATGGAGTGACTTTAGTATCATAGAGTTTAGTTAGATATTTGCTTAGTTATCCTTTCCCATGTAATGATATTAATGAGCCCTATGTTTTAGCTTGGAATTAGTGGTTGTAATAGTTTAGATAAATTATCAATAAATGAAGAGTTTATTGCCATTATTGTTCATTAGTTGCTCTGATATTTGCGACTGTATGCGCAATTTACGTTACCATACACTTTGCTCACGTCTCCCCGATTTATTCTACTACTAAATTGGAGGGGAGTGACATCTGCCTACGAAAGTTGCTTACAGTTTAGTATATTCGTAAGCTATTCATATGGATAGACATATCTATACTTACGGACTGTACGTGTCGTAAGTATATCTGACGAACTTTATTCTTAAACTTTTAAGATATGCCTATCCCTATGACATGATACTGTAAGTATATAACGTTATCATATACCTACGGAGTTTGATACAGTAAATATATAATAAAATATTATTTTTAACATTGGGCGCCCATCGAATTAAGGCCTCCCACGCGAAGATTGAATGGGCAAAAACCCCCTCCTTCCCCTTGCCTCCACTCTCCTCCTGCTGGCAGCGGCGAAAGGGCAAGCAAGCAGCAGCCTATAGGAGATTTACAGCGGCAGTGGGCGGCGTCATCGGTAGGCAGCATGCCTGCAGAAGACTCGCGGCGACGGTAGGCAGCGTCTGCAATGGAGAAGACTCGCAGTGGCAGCAACAGGCAGCGTCCGCAATGGGGAAGAGCTTGCAGCAATGTCGGCAGGCAGCATTCCCACAGAAGACTCGCGGCGACGGCAGGCAGCGTCCGCACTGGAGAAGACTCGTGGCAGCAACAGCAGGCAGCGTTCGTACCCTACCCCTCTCTCGCAGGTAAGTATATTATTATTCACACTCAATTTGGGGACTTGCCGGTGGGGTGCGGGCAGGCGATCACTGGACTGGTGATTAGGAGGTGGAGGGGGCACCACAGGGCCAGGTTTGTGGTAGACATAAGGGGGAGTAGGATTGTGAGGGATGGAGGGGATGACCGGTGGGGAGGAGGTGCGGCGACAGGGGATGTTGTTGGATTTGAGGGAGGAGGGGTGCTGCTGGTGGTTTGTGGGGGTAGGGGAGGGGGCAACGTATTGGGGGGAATGGGGTCGCCAGACTGGGCATGGGAGGGGGCTGGAGGGGATGACTGGCGGGGAGAAGGTGCGGCGACAGGGGATGCTGTTGGGAGATGTTGTTATTGTTAGTGTAGGATATATGTTGTTATCTTGTATTCTCCCTGATCTTTGGATTGATGGATAGGGAACTTGTCTAGGCAGAAACTGTAAACTTTTTCTTTATATTCTCCCTGATCTTGGGTATCATTGTCTTCATATTTTGCTTGAAAATTTTAAAACCCTTGGTCGCTAGTAGCATTTCATGCTGTTAACGTTTAGATGTCAAACAGTTGTATGCAGCATATATGCATATAAGTCTGACAAGAGTCCATTTTTGCAGTTCCACTTTAGAAGTTATCCTGCAGATAGCTTGACTCCCTGTGATGGTGAAGAAAGTGTGAAGTGGACCTTCATCAATTCCTTAAAAGTGGTTTGTGCCTGAGGACAACATACGGCATCTCATTCATGTGGATGTCCATTTGTCATTCACTAATTTGAATTTCAGGTAGTCATTTGCATAAAATCTGTTTACTTTGAGTGCAACCTTTTTATAGTGTCAGGCATCCAGTTTCAGTCTTGCCTTGTTATGCAGTTAAAGGCAGTAACTGAAATGGGGTTTGCCTGGACGTTAGAATATGGAGTGCTGAATTCACAATTCTTAATTATATATAGCATAGAAGGTTGGTCTGTTTCCTTTGTATGTCTCTAGTAGCTATGTGAGAATCATAGCAGTCAGCTGTGTTTGAAGTATATCTCCTTCCATCCAAACAGTAGTCTTTGTCAATGTTGTATTGTGTACTTTCCAACCCACTGACCATTTTATCAAACTAGTTCTAAATATAATTGGCAGTGTTTCCATGTCTATCTTCGACTTAATTGTTTTTATGACCAAGACTCTTTTTTTTGTTCTGGTTGCTTACCTTACTTTTTTCCCCTTTTAATCCATGATGGGGGGAATGGGGTCGCCAGACTGGGAATTGGGAGGGGGATGGAGGGGATGACCGTACACATACTGGTCTTTTTTTTTTGTTCTAGTTGCTTACCTTATTTTTTCCCCTTTTAATCCTTGAAGGCCATGATGAAGCCCCACGTACTCTACCTTGTCCTATCGTTAGACAATTCATTGGAAATCTTGCAACATTTATAGTATGCTGAATATAATGTAAATGAGTCTTTTTTCTTGTAGTGAGACAATATGGATTGGAGTTGGATGGATAAATTGAAGAATACAACAGAATATATGGATGGAGTTGATGTATACATTCAGTTGCTTCTGCTCACTCTGCTCCATCAACAAAGATTAAGTGTCCTTGTTTGGAGTGTGTATGCCTCTTAAGACATGAAAAGGAAATAGTAAGACAACATTTGTTTCAATATGGAGTCATTAAAGACAAATAATTTTGGAAGTTCCATGGGAGTAGTTCTTCTTCCAGGCACATGTCTACGGATTTTACACGCACAACACTTCCGAAGGATGTTGGTCTGCATTTGATGTTGGAGGATGTTATTGGTGTGGAAAATTTGAAACATGCAGAAGTGAAGTCAATGGATGATAATAAAGGAGAGTATGGTGAATTTCAACAGTGTTGGTAGATGTTGAACGGCCTTTGTACCCTGGTTGCAAGACACTCAACAAGCTTTCATTTATAGTCAGATTGCTCAACATAAAATGCAGAGGCAAAATGAGCAACAAATATTTTGACATGCTTCTGAAGCTATTGAAAGAGGCTCTTCCAGAAGGTGATGTGTTGCTAGCTACGTTCTATGAATTGAAAAAATCATTGGTAAACAAGGATATGATTATCACAAGATTGATTCATGTCCTAATGATTGTATTTTGTACTGGAAAGAGTATAAGTCTTATAATCATTGTTCTAAATGCGGAGAATGTAGATGGACGAAAAGAACTGAAAGAAGTGATCATAACAAGAAGATTAAGGTTGCAAAGAAAGTTCTTCGGCATTTTCCATTGATTCCAAGACTGCAAAGATTATACACTTGCAGTAAATCATCTACAACCATGTGTTGGCATAGTGATGAATGCCAAGAAGATGGCATTCTAAGGCACCCAGCTGATTCCCCTTGTTGGAAGGCATTAGATGCGATTGATGGTTTTGGTTTAGAATCTCGTAATGTGCACCTAGGCTTGGCAAGTGATGGTTTCAACCCCTTTGGGGTAATGAGTACGAGTCATAGTACATGGCCTGTGTTGTTGACACTATACAACTTACCTCCATGGTTGTGTATGAAGCCACAAAGTATTTTTTTATCGTTACTCATTCTGGGTCGTAAGGTCCGGAAAATGATATTGATGTCTATCTTCAGCCACTTATTGAAGAATTACAAATTATTTGCATGGTATTGAAACATTTGATGCTTATAATGGTGAAATATTTTCTATGCGTGCTGCACTACTTTGGACATTAACGATTTTCCTACATATGGTTATCTGTCTGGTTGGAGCACTAAGGGCCGATAAGCTTGCCCTACATGTAATGAAGATACATCATCATTATGGTTAAAAGGTAGTAGAAATTTTGTTACACTAATCATCATCGATGATTATATGTGGGTCATAAGTTTCGTTCTATGAAACGAAGGTTTGATGGAAAAGAAGAAATGAGAGCCAGACCAATGTGTTATCTGGGGTTGATATACTTAAGCATGCTTCACCAATATAGTATGTCTGATGTGTTTTAAATTCCTTTAAACTTGCAGGTATCTGTGGGGTGTCTTTCCATCAACGCTTTTAAAGCGTTACGAGATATTCGACAGTTTGTGGTTTAACTTTTGTAGATTGACATCTGATGGTGTCAATAGAATTAAATCAATTGTACAGAAAAATTCTTTGTTGGAGAAGTCATACTCTCTACTTCCAATCTGTATATGGTATGCCTAAACTATTTTATGTATTAAGTATCCAAAAATGATGCAGTAACAAATCATCATTGTATATTTTTTTGTTCATTTGTAGGAATCATTGGCAGCTTGTTGTCATATGTAACAAGGGGATAATGACATGCCATTCCTTATGCTCCTTGACTCCCTCACATAGGGGAACCAACTAGGATCGAAAATGAGTTGAAAAAGTAATATCTTCTATTTATATATATATATATAAAAAACATATATATGTATAAAAAGTATATTTGATATGATGGTGCAGTTTCTTAAAGATTGCATATGAAGGGAAGGAGATGAGAGTAGTGGCCGATGAACTGAAAGTAATTAATCTACACGTGTCGAAGGTAATCTTTTAAATTTGGAGTGTTTGAATTATATATCTAAATGGAATAAAAGTATCATTAATATCTTTTATGTTGTACGTGCCCCAACAAAAGGGGAACACAGAATGTGGATTCATGGTTCTTTATTTCATATTTCGTTTCATACTCGTTGCTCCTGCATCCTTTGGCACAAATGACTACCCTCTTTTGTAAGTTGAATAACGTTAATTGTTCTTTTTTCACACTATATATGTACTTTTGTTCAATGGTTGAATATCTTCAATTTTTTCCTTTTTTTGCAGCTCACAGTTGATTGGTTCTCAAGAGAAGAGTATGAGAAATTTAGGGAGGACCTACAAGGAAAAGAATTCACATAGATGCTCAGTCTGCTTCCACTTCTAAGGTGGTTAAGAGAGGCCCAACAATGTTAATATCTGTACATGGATTGCAAAGTAATGAACGCATACCAGTGAAAGTTAAGCAGTTGAGGCAGCCACTAGGAGAGGGGGGGGCCTACTGAAACAATTCTTGGGCACTATGGCAAGGAAGGGGGATAAACTGTCGATCGATTGCTGCAATGATTGTATAATTAATTAACTTTGTTAATTGTCCAATGTTCACATAATTCTCATTATGTATGGATATTCTTATGTTGACATAATTCTCTTTATGATAGTGCTGCAATGATTATTTTTTCATTCAAATTGTAGGATAAAATTCGAGACATTAAGCTGATGCAGCAATCAAGTACATCAAGCTCAATTGCAAGCATGGGGGACACTTATAAGCAAGTTCTGGGAAGGGACAGAACTAGAAGAGTCCGTGGCATAGGCACGGGTCCTACCCCAAAGAGCTTGTGGGTACAAGAAGTGAACAAAAGCTGCGTCAGGACAATGAAAGCCTAAAACAACAAATTCATGCTCTCGAAGAAAGAATGAAAAAATTGAGTCTCGTGGCAATACTGAGGTAATGAGATTTTGTTGACATACTTCAATATTAAAATTGCTTAATGTTGACAATCTACATATACTTGTGCAGAGTTCTGCAAGTGTTTGTCATGCTCAAAGGAAAAAGGTAAACGAAATCTAACTGATTTAATATGTTGGAATGCATGTACATCTGACATCTTTATCCAAAATTTTTAACAGGATTCATTGGTGGGGAGGAAGGTAAGGATCCTAACTTTCTCTAGACAAGTAGTTGCCAGCGGCATTCTAATGTCTGATGATAATGATAATGTGGTCATGGGGAAGAAGTTAGGTGGTGAGTACTATGAGGTTTCTATACTCATAGCCCACGACCCGACTGCATCTTTGTTTATCAAAGATGCAGATAGAAAAAATATGAATGATGTTGTTGGAAGTCACATAATATGGTTCAAAGAATATGTTAAGTTTATTTATAATTATCTCATTCTTATTTTATGTTGCTAATTGTCAACTTTGATGTTATTTACATTTTTACATGTAACAGGTTGAGGTTGAGGATAATTGATCTTCACCTCCACCCTTTTTGGTAAGTATCCAAATTTTTAACATTTTTTAGAGCAACCCAAATACACCTAAAACATTTGAACTGTACTATTTATGTCAAAAAAGAATGAAGCGTGTTACAAATTATGGCATATGGCTGACAGACTATAACTTGTTTGAGATAAGCTCAATAGGTCTTGTAGTGAAGTTAAGGAGTAGGCTTTTGATGTATTTAGAGTCGTTTTTGGCACTATCCACTTTTCATAAAGAAATAAATGTATGAATGTCTTGGAGAAGCCAATGATACCGGAGCTGCCATTCCGGCAGTGGAGGGCCTCCCACATGAAGAGGCTATGTAGTGTCCCTAGTGGGCTGAATTACAGTCACAATCACTGTTGTGACCTCTTACCTAGGAGTTTGTAAATGTGTCTACATCATGTGTTCTTAGTACATAAATTTGTGTGAGAGAGACACTACAGGCCATAGGAGGAAGAGAGCTGCTAGAACATTATTTGGAAATGGCCAACCATATATACCTATGCTTTTAATTTGGTAGATATATAGCTTGGGGAAGGCTGTCAACCAAAATGTACCTCAGGCATTGTAACTTTCAAGTACATGAAGAATGGTGAAGCATGTGGGAAAGCTAGTACAAGAGGATACAACAAATTAATGCCTTCATGGTTTGTGAGAAACTACATCACTTGTGGATTGCAACTGCAGCTATATATTCTTGATTGGCCCCTCACCCCCCTAGTCTAGACATCTATCTGATTTGTGGGAGAATTGCACAATGAGGGAGGAAATTAAAGAACTTTGTGTCAATATTCCACAAGGTAGAAGTGGCATGGACATAGGTACACATACTATTCATTTATCCACCCCCTTCCCACTCACCCAAAGGCCAAAATACATTGCAAAATAGACAAGGGTATGTTTACTGTGAAGTTCCCTTCTAAAACAATTGGGACCTGAAGTGAAATTGATGGCTCAGTCCGTTGCATCTCTGCTCAAGGAAGGACTAAATAGTATATCCTTCTCGTACAAGAGGTGTCAGAAGAAGCATACTTCATCACAACCAATTCACAGCCCATAAGATTAGATGACCTGCATATGTGAAGATTCCAGACCATAAGATTTAAAGGGGCTACCAACAATCCAAACCATGGAGATGGAATGTTTTCCTAATGAAGACATGTGCAACCACTTAGCCCCTATCTTCATATTATTCTCTTTGTTCTCTTTTAATTGAGCCATGCTTTATTGTGATAGAGCTTAACTTGTTAATTAAGCATATTGTTTCTTTTGTTATACAGATCCTCACACAGTACTTATTGACCACATAAGGAATATTGTTTCTCAATGTCCCTTAATTCAATTTTCTTACCTCATTTAGTGTTGCTCTTGTAGTTCGTCTACTGCAACATGTCTTGGTCCAAGGAGAAAGCAAGCTGATTTGGACAAATCATAAATCTCCTCCCACCACATGTGAACAATTTGATTTACTAACAATTAACTTCCTCTCCTGAATAATGATGTTTTATAATGAATGTGAACAATAATGTTTAGCACCAGTATGTGAATGTGAACAATGATGTTTGATGTAATGATTTACTTTCATTAACATTATTGTTTGTTAAACTTTAATGTGTTTTATATTATTATGTGTTGTGTATTGTGATGAGTGTGTGTGAATGTGTGTGTGGATGTGAGTTGTGGATGTCAATGTGAATATGGATCTAAATGTTATGTGAAGGTGGACTATGGATCCAATGTGAATGTGTGGATCTAAATGTGGATGTGTATGTGTTGATCCAAATGCTTGTGAATGTGGATCCAATTTAATGTAATGTGTATCCCACCAGTATGTGAATGTGGATCTCTAAATGTAGGTGAATGTGGATCCATTTGAATACATTTACCCTTTTTTTTTTGCTGAAACAAAACTACTTATGGTGTACGTAGCCGTAGGGAAACATGCTTATGGTTTACATAGCCGTAGGGATGTACGCAGCCGTAACTGAGTCTATCCTTACAAAAAATATGACTACGGTTAACATCGCCGTAGCGGAAAGAGGATATGTTTATGGTTTTACTTACGGCTACCAACACCGTGACTATTGTTCTATACTTATGGAGTTTAAAACATCGTAGCCCTAGGCCTTTGGCGTCGGACCTTAGCCGACAAAACCCTATCGTAGGGTAACACCGTAAGCGAAGGCTATGCTTACGATTTTCGGTTCTCTACTTACGGTGTTTGGACGTAAGCAAACCCCAATTTTCCTATAGTGGAAGTGATGGTGGGGTGTGAAGAGAAGGAGGAGAAGACCTGGTGGCGTGAAGATGGTATGCAAAACAGAGAAAAAGACCAAGAGAAAAGATGCAGAAGGAGTTTAGAAGGGCATTTTATGGACTTGGCTACCCTCCTGCATGGCCACCAGGTACATGAGGAGAATCCTCATCACCTCCAAAGCCTTCTTCACCAACCACGCTTTCTATTTGGGATAAGGCTTCACCAAAGGCCAACACACAGCGGCCGCCATCATGAAACCCATATACGTGTGTGAAAAATCAATTAATTTGGTTAAACATATTTAGAATCATAATTTTATATCTAAATGATGTCTGATTAAGGTGAAATTTCAGACTTAGGCTAATTAGAAGGTTTTACAAATTGTAGTGATTTTAGTTCATTTTTTTATTATTATTATTTTCGTCAAGTAAAATTGCCCAAAAAATCATTAGGCCGACTTAATATCGATATATGTGCATCAATAATTCATAATATTTATGTTTTTAGAATCAATACATTTTTTGAGAATTATGGAGTTGTCGAATTTCAATTCCGTTATTGAATTCTAGTGGCGCCCTGTCGAAGTGTGCACATCTGAAGATAATATCATGGTCACTTTAATAATGTAGAAACATCTCTAAAGTAAAGATAATCAAGTTTCTAATAAGTATTTATGTCTTTTATGAAAATTAGAATCTTACCTAATTTTTTATATCATATTATTATTTTAATATTAAATTTTGGGGTGTTACATTCTCAACCTCTGTGAACATGCTCCGCGAATGCTACTAGGCTGCACACAGACGGAAAGTCCTCATCTGAACAACACACACTAGCCACAAACCAACCTCTACTAGTTAGTGGTCAGCTGTGCCCACTGGCGTCTTACCGCTCGACCACAAGTCTAGGTCTACCCTCCCGCCGGAGTGAGACGCGTGGACAAACACAACCACGAACACAAGCACTTACTGAGCCAGTAACCACGAACTAGGCTGAACTAGGCCAGGGCGTAATGCACCGGCCCAGGCTATCTGCCCAGTGCAATTTGCCAGAGGGGCAGACCAGCTTGAGGCCCAGCGCATTGCTCCAGAGCTTTGGCCAGCCACCTTTTTGTGGCCCCCGAACTACCTTTTCACGTTGCTTTCACGCTATTTTTGCACCATCAGTCATCCCAGCTCCACCAGTGGGCCAGTGCAGGGTTGGAAACTGCCATGCCCGATTCCTCATTTTTTGGGCCCATTCCGGTCGGCCTCGACCGGGCTGACAGGGCCATTTGACTGGTTGACCCAGACAGTCGCACTAGGGTTTCCGGCACTTGTGGTGTGAGTTCTGAGGGCCAACCAACTGTCTGGGGTGGCAATATAAGCTTCTCGAGGTTGACCATCAGTCAAGTACTTTAGCGGAGCCGTTTCCACACCAAGTTTACGTTCCGTGCTCGTGACTTCTGTGCTGACTTCCTAGCACTACACCTTACTAGTCTTCGCCCGGTGTTGCGACACTTGAGGGCTTGTCCCAGCACACGGTGCACTTTTGGGTTGTTACCATTCCCCAAGACCCCTGTCCTCGTGGGCCCATTGAGGGTGGTCTCCAAGCCACGAGTGCATCCATTGAGTGTTTCTCCGGACGAAGGGGAAAACGGTGTTAGATAGTGACATTGAGTCATTTACAGAGCTCTCTTAGTTGGTCCGGGTCCCGTGGAGTTTGGAGGGTCACGGTGAGGCCCAGCTAGTCCATTCTCACTGCCTCACCTTGCACCGTTGTGGATCCGTGTCGAGAGGATAGGCATGGGACTGTAGTCCGGTCAGACTACAACTTGTGGTTGTGTTTGTCCACGCATCTCACTTCGGCGGGAGGGAGACCTGGACTTGTGGTCGAGCGGTAAGATGCCAATGGGCGCACCTAACCACTGACTAGTAGAGGTTGGTTTGTGGCTATGTGTATTGTCCAGACGAGGACTTTCCATCTGTGTGTGCAGCCTAGTAGCATTCGCGGAGCATGCTTACTAAGGTTGAGACTGTGTGTAGTTGCGCCAAGTTGGCGGTACTTGTGGACCCGTGTACCTTTCTATTTATTTACTTTAGTACCTGCTTAGTTGTTAATTGTTATATTTCTTGCACAGTTATTAGTTCTACTTACTTGAGTTACTGTCGTTTCCTGTTTAGTGTAGTTGGTTGGTTACCATAGTACTCTGGCTCTTCCTGCTTAGTTTAGCTGCACTATTCTTGTTTCTGATGTTCGAGCCGATGAGGGGTTGGGTTCCTTACTGGGCTTTGTTCGTGAAGCTCATTCCCCTTAATTCCTTCCAGATTTGAGTTTGCGGAAGTCAGTGCTTGTGTTCGAACTGTCAGCATTGTGCCGCTTGTTGTCAACAGTGTTAGAAATGGTTAGTATTTCCTTTTGCACTTGAATTATTATCTGGGATATTGTGTATATTTTATTTTTTCACTATTGCATGTCTTTATTTATTTAGCTATTTAAACTTGTTGTACATCTCACTAGACATATTTCTTAACCCTTCTGGGTCTTCGGATCTGTGGGGTAGTCCAAGGTTGGGTTGGGGGTTAGGGTTCTGGGTATTGGGATTCGTTACAAAAAAGAGTCCGAAGACCCAAAAAAAGTCATATCCATTCCATTCAAATTCATATCTCTCTGGGCACTATAGTAAGAATAGCACATTAAAAAATTGAAGTGAAAAGTATGTCATGAAGCAAGTATTATAAATTTAGAGAAATACTAAATCAAAGGGTTGTTGTACAAGTTACCCAAAAGAAAGTTTAATTGGCTAGTTTAATGATGGTTAAGTGGCTCTGAGGGTGTAGTAGAACTGTAGAAGAGAATGGTATAAAGTTACAGTAGCTGTAGGATCGAGTGATTAGGGGAAACAGATCTAGAAGGGGGGGTTGAATAGATCTGATGCCAATTCTTGTTGAAGCTTAATGAGACTTAAAATTACTTTGACTCAGAGATCTAATAACCACAATAATTTCCAGATCTGATGTGTGAGTGTGTAAGAGGAGGTGTGAAACAATTGAGCAATTAGTGTGAAACAGCAATCCTATGCAATCATCTAGCGCAAATCAACAAGTCAAACCATTTCACATAGGATTTTTTAGGTGGTTCGGAAATCACCCCTGTGATCCCTACATCCACCCCTCTCACAGTGAGGACACACTACTGAAACATTCGAGTACAACTCACACTGGAGCACGACGACTCCAACACACTTGAGTTCAATGACTCACACACAAATTCTGGAGTACAACCACTCTAGAAACTGAGCACACTTGCTCAAACGCACACTGAGTGTTCAACTCACCAACACCGAGCACAATGCTCACAAAACACGAGCTAGATCAAGACCGACATAAATCAGATCCTCAAGCAATGATCTAATCCAAGGTGAATTCGATCACAGAAATTTGTGCAACCCTTCATGCACAAATCTCATGGATGAATCAGAAGAACGACTTCAGAATAGTAAGAGATAGATACAACTTTTGTGTTCTTCGATGAAGATTCCTTGCAGAAGGTTGAATTGAAGAGTCTTGGAGTTGCTCTCAGTCACTTGCGATGCTCTACTCCAATTGCCTTGAATCGCCAGAAACACTCTCTTCAATTGCTTGCTTCTGCTGGATCTGCTCCTTTGCGAAGTGCTCCAACTCCTTCTGCAGAGCTCTTCTTGGCTTCTTTGTGCTTTTCCAGGGAGGTAGATGGATAACACAGCAACGAGATGAGCAGGAGTAAGAGATTCCCCTTTTGCCGCCAAAAGCTTTTTCTGGAATCTTCTGGAGGTCTCTTCTTGGCTTGGGGGCCAATTAGTGGAGTATATATAGCCCTACATGTCCAATTATACCCTTGGAGTGCGTGGGCACATGATCCAAGATAGATTCTATTGAACCCCAGGCAGCCACATGCCCAGATGAATCATAAGTTGAAATTTCAGCCAGAGTGTGTCGACACTACCACTGAGTGTGTCGACACACTGTCCCATTTGCGCAAAAAGGGTCTTCTGGATGCTAGGTCTAGTGTCGACACGGCCATTGAGTGTGTCGACACACTGTCCCAGTCAGATAAATGGATCTCCTGGAAACTGGGTCTAGTGTCGACACTACCATTGACTGTGTCGACACACTTGACCCTGTCTTCATAAAAAGGCTTCAGGGATAATGACCCAGTGTCGACACCATCAATGGATGTGTCGACACTACCATTATAAAAGTTGTATATCCCTGAGAATTTAACACATAGGACATTAGTACAAGGCATTATCATCAAAGTAAGAGGTGTAAAGTATTTGAAACATACTGTTTGAGCATTGTTATTGCATAAATGAGGTATGTAACATGTTCCACCCATTAAGCATTAAAGTCACAAAATGTCATCATCAAAACTATAAGGAGAAATACATCAAAACCACACTCAACCCAACATTCTTCCCCCTTTTGATGATGGCAACATTAAGTCAACATGAATTTTGATTTTCTTAAGGATGTGATTTTAAGCCATTCTTTCATAAAATCCAAGCACACACACTGAATGAATTTCAACAACTTGATTAACTTCATCAAATGTCATTGAAAGAGGTTTTACAAAATATGACAATTGTCACAACCAGAACAAAATATTACTAACAACCATCTCTTTTCAAAATAAACTAAACAGGATATGACATTCACATCTAAGAGTATTTGCTGTGACAAACACTCCTTTCACAAAATGAACCAACCCTTCTCCCCTTTTGACATCATCAAAACAAGACATCCATCAAGAAGATGGAGGTGGAGGAGGGATAGGAAGTAAAATAGACTCTATAGACTTCATCCTGGTCTCCATAGCAGATAAGTTTGATCGCAGCTGAGTTTGCATGGTTGCCAAATGAGTATGCAGCAAAGTTTCCATTTGTTGATGATTATCATGAATGTGCTCTTGAAGTGTATTGAAATTAACTGGAACTTGAGATGCAGTGGAAGATAAGCTTGGCACATTGCTTGATGGTTGGATATTTCTGAGAACACCCTTGATTTCTGACATTTCCTCGTCAATGTGAACTAAGACTGTCTTCATTCTATCCATATCATCAACCAAGTGAGCAAATGACAGTCTAGTCTTAGACACTTGTGTGACTGTTTCTTGACTATTGAAAAGATCTTTCATGGAGTTAGCTAAAATGCCTTGGAGAACTACTTCAAGCCTGTCTTGAAGTTCTTTCAGTTGGCCACATGCATCTCCCAAGGTACCAATAATCCTGTTGAACCTATGAGTTGCATGTTCTGCCAGCTCTTGTTGTCAAATGAATTTACCATTTACTGTATTCTCAAACCTCTGAATTATGAGCTCAAATCTGTCATCTAGCTGTTGTATAGAGGAGTTGAGGGTTGCAAATTTTTCTTCAAGAAAGTTGTATAATTCTGGAGGAACAGAAGGTCCACCAAAAGAAGTTGATGCTGAACCAGGGAAGTGATGAAAGAAAGATGGAGGATTCACATCATGATGTAGAGGTGAGGAGCCATGTTGAGTGGGTAAACGGTGTGTATCTTGAGGAATTTGGACCTCAACCTCAGATGGGGGCTGAATCTCTGGAGCAGCTTCTGGTGTTTGAACAGCAGGAGGCTGTGCCTCTACTTCAGGTGCAACAGGAGGCTCAACAATTGGTCCTCGAGAAACTTGAGCACCCTCAATCCAAAAGCCCATAATTTTTGCAAATGTTTCAAACAATAAATATTTGATTTTGGAATAGACTGAACTTTCTCATGTGCAAAAGAAACACCAAAATGATCAAACACAGCAGTTAGGTGAGCAGCATAGGGCAGTGATCTATGAAGATCCTTCCTGGTTGTTTCTGACAGAATTTGGTGCATGATCACATGCAAATTTACTTTGATATCCTTCTTCATACAATATAGGACAACCTCTGAATGTCTGTGAACCTGTCTCTTCCACCACCCTGTGGTGTGATTACTATGGTGAGAATGTGATGAATCAACCTAAGAACAGGTGGAAAGTTGTTTGCATTGAATCTAGTAACATAGGTTTGCCTGGAGTCTGATTGATCATGAGGAAGACCAGTAAGCAATGTGTATGCTTCATGCAAATCAAATTCAAAATCATGGTAGTCTCCCCTTCATCAGGAAACTTGAACAGTGTAGAGGCCAACTCAGTAGTTAGGAGAATAGAAACCCCTTTCACTTCAGATTTAAAGCCCTCTGGTACATCAGTCAAATTCATGTAAAATTCTTGTACCAATCGAGGATAGAAAGTGCGGAATGCAGAAATAAAATGCAGCCACCTTGAAACTTGAAAAAATTAATGAAGTTAGGAAATGCACTGGCAAAAGCTTCATCTTGCAAGTCAACGGCTCGTGGCTTGAGAATAGGTTTTCCTTCAGTGATCATTTGGAGGGTGTAGCCTCAGAAGGATGAGAGAAACCGGATTAGGGGAAGATGATTCCTCTGAAGTGTATGAAGAACTGGAAAGAAGTTTTCGCCGAGGATGTCGAGGCACTCTGGGGGATTTGCCACGATCAGTGGATGATAGCCTACCTCGCTTGGAAAGTGTTGCAGAGGAAGAGGACACAACCTGTGATTGTGTCGGATCATGGCGGCATTTGCTTCTGCATTCAGATGGAGGCTCTTCAATGACAACCCTGCGCGCAGTAGCCCTAGACCACGCTCCCCATTTTGGCGTTTGCTTGGGAGGCATCGCAGCAAGTAGGGAAGGAAGAAGGAGAAGAGAAGGAAGATGATGGAAAGGAGGAGGAGATGGCGGGAACAAGAAGAAATCGCCTGGTTATGTGGGTATGAAATGGGGCGGTGCGTTGACCTACACAAGAAGGCAAATAAAAAGGTCCCACGCAAGAGATGAAAAGGTGGGATGTGCTGCCAGAACACTTTACCCTAAACAGGGGGAATAAAGAAAACCACATGGAGAAGCAATAGTGTCGACACAGGAGGGGACTGTCTCGACCTGATCAGAGATGGTGTCGACACATGAGAAGGACTGTGTCGACCTGATTGAAGAACCACTGATGATATGTAAAAAAAAAAAAGAAATGAAATGAAATGAATCCTTTAGATTGATGAAAGATGGATAGAATCAACTTGTCAAGGATTTTTAATATGTCAAAGAATTCATTTGTCATTTCTTAACAAAAGCCCATTATTAATTCAAGTGTTAAACAACAACCTACAAGATATGTTCATTAATTGTAATGAAACACTAAAATGACATTTTGAATAAAATAGAACATTCAGCACGGTCAATGGCAATCATTCATATTCTTCTAATCCAAAGTAATGAAAATTTCTTTTAGATTGAAGTCAATTGTGATGAAACTAAACAGTCTTAAGCAAGCTGAGTTGGGGCACGATTGTTTGTTTTATTGGATTCTCCTTCGACATTTTTTTGTTTAAATCAATCTATCAAATGTAGTAAATCTTTTTTACACAAGAACTCATGCTTTTTACACACCATAGTCCCTGGTTACTAAAGATTTTCCCATTATAGTTTCAAGGGGCAAATGATAATCTTTGGACATGAAAATATACGTTTCAGATGCCAATATTTTCAGGTACTCAGTCATCATCAATATTGTCGAATTTTTTTTTTAACCCCTTTGAACAGAGATAGCAAAAACACTTCATGACATACATGGCACTTCATGCTTTGTGAAGGTTTGTAGTTTCTCAGCATTAGTGCCATTGCTCTGTTGAATGATAGAGTTAAGGAGAATGTTATAAAACTGAAAGCAACCTTTTCCCACATCAGTTGTAAAAGAAATGTCTAAATTCAATGCACAAATGATCTTCATGTCTTGAAAGAAATTAAATTACTGTAGGATTTTAGAATATAGTTGAGGATTGACTGTAAGGATGTAGTAGATCAGTCAAAAATTCATTCTGGGGTTTCTTTTGAAAGGATTAATGAACATGTCATGAATAGGAGTTGTGATAACTCAAGGAATTAATCCTGAAGTTATGTAAGAAAAGAGTTATAAATTCTTTAACTCCCCCTGAATTTTTGATCCCAGAAATCCTTCATCAAGATAAAGAGAATCAAAGGTTTTGAAAGAAGACTGAAATGATCTTTTTGAAGAACAAAGACTCCCCTCAACAATTGCATATATGACTCTTGATACTTGGCGGAGACATATACTCTCGCATAGTGAAAGTGTCCAGGCAAGCCTAACTTGTCTTTCTTCAAATCACCATTTAATATACCAAGAATTTCAATGCAATGTGAGAGTGATGAATTTATTTTAAAAAGGTGGAGAGTGTTGAATTTGAAAAGAAGATAGATATAAGAATGTAAAAGGAAATATTTACACCATGAAGCAATGACTCCCCCAGAAGTGTGCCTGAACAAGGACACACACAACACTCAACCCAATGATAGAGAGGTCAAGAAGAATAAGGACATTTGCATAACCCAGCTCTCTCCTTAAGGATGAAAATCTATTTTCTGGAAGAGGTTTAGTGAAGATATCAGCAATTTGTTTTTTGATTTCAATAAAAGAAGTTCAAAAGATTTCTTACCCACTTCATCCCTTAAGAAATGATGTCTTATCTCAATGTGTTTTTGTGCGTGAATGCTGAATTGGTTTTTAGACAAATTGATAGCACTAGTGTTGTCACATAAAATGGGAATGCATCCTAACTCATGATTATAGCCTAGGAGCTGGTGTTTCACCCAAAGGATTTGAGTGCCACAACAACCAACTGCAACATACTCAGCCTCTGTAGTGGATAGAGCAACTGAGTGTTGCTTTTTGGAAGCCCAAGAAATCAGGCATCCACCTAGATATAAGCACAAGCCACTAGTACTTTTTCTATCAAGCTTACAACCTGCATAATCAGCATCATAATAAGCAATTAAATCTAATTTACAACCAGCAGGATACCAAATGCCAAGTTCACATGTTCCAACAAGATATTTAAAGATTCGTTTGACAGCTAACATGTGACTTTCCTTAGGATTAGCTTGAAACCTTGCACACAAGCATACACTGAATTGAATATCAGGTCTAGAAGTAGTAAGATAAAGTAGAGATCCAATCATACCTCTGTATGTCTTTGGTCTACTGACTTACCAAGTGAATCTTCTTCTAGTTTTACATTTACTGCAATTGGTGTGCTTGAGTGCTTGAGGTTCTGAAAGTTAAACCTTTTCAGAAGTTCTTTGACATACTTTGTTTGACTTATGAAGATCCCTTCACTGGTTTGGTTAACCTGCAGTCCCAAAAAGATTGTAAGTCACCCATTAAACTCATTTCAAATTTAGTTTGCATTTGGTCAGCAAATTCAGTGCACAACCCTTTATTTGTGGATCCAAAAATTATGTCATCAACATAAATTTGAACAGCAATTATTTGTTTATTTACTATTTTTGTGAACAGAGTTTGATCAACATTACCTCGAGTGTATCCTTTCTCCAATAAGAATGAACTCAAACGGTCATACCAAGCTCTTGGAGCTTGCTTAAGACCATAAAGAGCCTTATGAAGTTTGAAAACATGATCAGGAAATTTTTCATTTTCAAAGCCTGGAGGTTGTTCTACAAAAACATTTTCTTTGATGTATCCATTTAAAAAACACTTTTGACATCTATTTGGTAAACTTTAAATCTCATAGATGATGCAAAAGTAAGAATATTCTCACAGCTTCTAGCCTAGCTACAGGGGCATATGACTCTTCAAAATGAATGTCAAGCTCTTGATTGTACCCCTTGGCAACTAGTCTAGCTTTATTCCTAACAACCTGTCCATTTTCATTCAATTTATTTCTAAACACCCATCTAGTGCCAATAACAGATTGGTCACTAGGTCTAGGTACTAATTCTCATACTTGATTTCTATCGAATTGATGAAGTTCATCATGCATTGCATTGATCCAATCCTCACTCATTAGAGCTTCATCAATTGACTTGGGTTCAATTGGGAAATTAGTGCTAGAGGGTCTTGAATTATTGCATTCAGAAAGGATGATCTAGTTCTAACTCTATCATGCACATTACCAACTACATTCTCAATGGATGATCTCTCAAGAATCTATTTTCAGGAATTACCTCTTGAGATGCATTCAAGTCATTCAAGTCTGGAACAATATTACCTGATCCACTTGTGGTAGGTGAATGGTTGTCCAGAGTTTCAAGAGAGTCTTTATTTTCCTCAACAGTTGGTGAAGGGTCAACATAAAATCATCTTCTTCTTTGTTTTGTGGAACCCTGCAAGATGTAGAATCATCATTTGAGAAAGAGTTTTCATCAAAAACTACATGTGGAGATTCTTCCACAGTTTTGTTTTTTAGAATGTACACTCTAAAAGCTCTAGAAATTTCTGAATAGCCAAGAAAAATGGCTTCATGATTTTTGCATCAAATTTCTCAAGATTTTCTTTATTGTTGTATGTACAAAGCATTTGCAACCAAAGACTTTAAAGTAAGACAAAGTTGGCTTTTTGTTTTTCAACAGTTCATAGGGGGTTTTTCTGATTTTTTGTCTGACTAATGCTCTATTTAGAATGTGATTTGCTATGTTTACAGCTTCAGCCCAGAAGGATTTGGGCAGTTTGCTTTCTAAGAGTATGGATCTAGCCATTTCCACAAGTGTTCTATTTTTCCTTTCCACAACTCCATTTTGTTCTGGAGTTCTTGGAGAAGAGAATCTGTGGAAGATGTTTCAGCACACAACAAAAAAGGTTTTGTTTTCAAATTCTCCCCCATGATCAGTCAAAATGGATTTTATTTTATGTGAAAAACCTGTTAAGGCAGAGGTGTAGAAGTTCCTGAATTCTAAACAAACATCACTCTTGTGAGATAGGAAAATGTGTTGAAACTTGCATGACCAAGTCTTTTATGTCATGTCTATGCAACTTCATCTTTATTTGCAACTAAACAATGTTTTCAGCAAAATTTTTATCAAGATTGATCATATAGACATTATTTTCTCTCTTCCCAAAAAAATTTATTTTTTCAGTTGAGGAATCAATTATTTTGCAAAAATCTGATTCAAACACAACCTTGTGACCTTTGTCACACAGTTGGCTAATACTCAACAAATATAGTTCAAGCCATCAACTAACAGCACATTTTTAATTGAGTTTGAGGAGGATTTACCAACCTTTCCAGATCCAATGATTTTCCCTTTATTTTTACCTCCAAATGTGATAGATCCTCCCTCCTTTTCAATCAGAAATGAGAACTTTGTTCTGTCTCCTGTCATGTGTCGTGAACACCCACTATCAAGAAACCAAGTGTTGGAGTTGGGTGCACGACCTTCCTACAAAAATCAGATCAGAGAAGAAAAGATTTTGGTACCCAAACATTGTTGGGACCATCAGTTTGTTTGAGTAAAGACAATAGATCTTTTCTAATCCATATTTGAGTTTTTTTTTTGCATTTCCTTAGTTTCAGAAGTGATTTTTCTGTCAACCTAGCATTTCTTTTTGGAATAAAACACCAGTGTTCTTTCTTTCATGAGCATGGAGATTATGAAATTGGGCATGATCATTCATGTATGGAAATTCAAACCAAGGATTCTGTTGGTATCTTGGAAATTTGGGATAAAAGAATTGTGAATGGTACCAATAAGGATTGTGATACCATGATTCCAGAGTTGATCCAATCAGATTGATGTGTTGTCTTGATGTCCAAGAATTATCATGAAAATTTGTTTTTGTGTTTTGATGATTTTTCAAATTTTTGTTTGATTTTTTGTTTAGCTGATTGTTGATTTTCAGAGTTGGACAGGTCGACCTGTTTTGGACTGGTGTCGACTCAGCAACAGCTTTCATCTTGTGGTTGGTTGGTGTCGACCTGTTTTGCTTCTTTTGGTTATAAACATTCTTTTTGTTCTATTTTTTTAGAGTTTTAGATGTATTAATTGACACTTTTTTATTGTTGTTTTCTGGACTAGCACTTTTAACAAATTTTATCAAGGGAGTTTTTGAAGATTTTTCTTCCTTTTCACTAGATTTATTTTTAAAGGATTTTTTGTGGTGAAACCTAGTCCATGTTTCTCAGATCTCATTCTTACTCCTAACAAAGCATCGAGATTGACTTTTCCTTTTGTGAAGTTTTCAATTACCTGTTCCTTTTCTTCCAACAAATTCTTAAGTTTCTGGATTTCATCAATTTCTTGTTGCTTTTCCTTTTGATGCACTTCTATTTTTTTAGAGAGTTTTTCAAAGTTATTGGCCTTTTGCGATGCAATTTTCAATTCATCAATTTGGTTCAAAAGTTCTTCCTTTTCTTCATTGAGTTCATATACCTCATTTTCAAGTTCAGTGATTCTTCTATTCAGTGAAGTATCATGCATGGCATTTTCAAATTTCCTTTTCAAATACTTGTTTTCCTTTCTTATTTCAGAAAACTTTTCAACCAATTTGGCATATGCATCTTGCCAATCTTCAATAGAGTATTGTTCAAATGAAGTGCTTACCTTTCCATCGCTGTTGTTGGCCATAAAACATAGCTCCTCATTCCCTGAACTTGAGGACTTTTCTTCTTCATCTTCACTTTGGTCATCATCTGACCAAGTTGCTACCATAGCTTTAGGCTTCTTCATTTTATTGCTCTTTTTATACTTGTCATTCTTGTTCTCCAGACATTCTCCTTTCATATGTCCTGCTTTGTTGCACCTGTAGCAAATAATAATCTCATCAATTTTTTTATTTCTATTAGAATTAGCATTTGAAAAAGAAATGTTCCTTTTGCCAGAAGAAAATTTCTTCTTTCCAGTGAATCTTCCTTTTCTTAATTTTAGAAATTTTATGAATTGCCTAGTCATGAGAGCAAGTTCATCCTCATTGGACTCAGACTCTTCAGAACTTGATTTCTCTTGACTTTTCTCTTTGTTACTTGATGAGGCTTTAAGTGCTGCTGGTTTGGTCTTAAGCATATGCTCTTCATTTCTTTTCAAATTTATTTCATATGTCATTAAAGATCCTATGAGTTCATCCAAAGAGATTTTGGACAATCCTTAGAATCTTCAATCACAGTGGCCTTAGTATGCCAGATAGATGAGAGAGTGCAAAATCTTTCTTACCAAATCAGCATCAGTGTACTCTTTACCTAGTGCCTTCAGTCCATTGACAATTGTCATAAACCTAGCAACATTTCAGAAATTGATTCATCAGATTTCATCATGACAATTCATATTCAGAAACAAGTAAGTTTGCTTTAGTTTCCCTAACTTGAGATGTTCCCTCATACATTAATTCAAGTTTATCCCACATCTCTTTAGCAGATTTACACATGGATATTCTTGAATATTCTTTCGGATGGACTGCACACTGAAGCATGTTCATGGCACTATAGTTAAGAGTGGCCCTCCTAATCTGTTCTCTAGTCCAATTCTCCTCATCTCCTGATTTTCATAAGGACCCACTTCAACTACCTTCCAGATTTCATAGTTTTGAGCCCTAAGAAAACTTGCAAGCGATTTTTCCAATAGGAGTAATCAGACCCATTGAAAAATGGTGGCCTATTAATGGAATGACCTTCAGCAATAAAACCTCGAGAATCCATTAAGTAGGAAGCAAAACTGAAACAAGACAATCAACCAATTCAATCAAGTGTCACACAAAAGCAGAGACAAAAACACTCAAATCAGATCAGAACAATTGTGAACCTGCTCTGATACCAATTGTAGGATCGAGTGATTAGGGGAAACAGATCTAGAATGGGGAGTTGAATAGATCTGATGCCAATTCTTGCGGAAGCTTAATGAGACTTAAAATTACTTTGACTCAGAGATCTAATCACCATAATAATTTCCAGATCTGATGTGTGAGTGTGTAAGAGGAGTGTGAACAATTGAGCAATTAGTGTGAAACCACAATCCTATGCAATCATCTAGCGCAAATCAACAGTCAAACCATTGCACATAGGATTTTTTAGGTGGTTCAAAAATCACCCCTATCATCCCTACGTCCACCCCTCACACAGTGAGGACACACTACTGAAAAATTTGAGTACAACTCACAATAGAGCACGACAACTCCAACACACTTGAGTTCAACGACTCACACACAAATTCTGGAGTACAACCACTCCAGAAACTGAGCACACTTGCTCAAACACACACTGAGTGTTCAACTCACCAACACCGAGCACAATGGCTCACAAAACACGAACTAGATCAAGACCAACATAAATCAGATCCTCTAGAATGATCTGATCCAAGGTGAATTTGATCACAGAAATTTGTGCAACCCTTCATGCACAAATCTCATGGATGAATCAAAGAACGACTTCAGAATAGTAAGAGATAGATACAACTTTTGTGTTCTTCGATGAAGATTCCTTGCAGAATGTTGAATTGAAGAGTCTTGGAGTTGCTCTCAGTCACTTGGCGATGCTCTACTCTAATTGCCTTGAATCACCAGAAACTCTCTCTTCAATTGCTTGCTTCTGTTGGATCTGTTCCTTTGCGAAGTGCTCCAACTCCTTCTGCAGAGCTCTTCTTGGCTTCCTCGTGCTTTTCCAGGGAGGTAGATGGATCACCACAGCAACGAGATGAGCAGGAGCAGGAGATTCCCCTTTTGCCGCCAAAAGCTTTTTCTGGAATCTTCTGGAGGTCTCTTCTTGGTTTGGGGGCCAATTAGTGGAGTATATATAGCCCTACATGTCCAATTATACCCTTGGAGTGCGTGGGCACATGATCCAAGATAGATTCTATTGAACCCCAGGCAGCCACGTGCCCAGATGAATCATAAGTTGAAATTTCAGCCAGAGTGGGTCGACACACTGTCCCATTTGCGCAAAAAGGGTCTTCTGGATGCTGGGTCTAGTGTCGACACGGCCATTGAGTGTGTCGACACACTGTCCCATCAGATAAATGGATCTCCTAGAAACTGGGTCTAGTGTCGACACTACCATTGACTGTGTCGACACACTTGACCCTGTCTTCATCAAAAGGCTTCAGGGATAATGACAGTGTCGACACCATCAATGGATGTGTCGACACTACCATTATAAAAGTTGTATATCCCTGAGAATTTAACACATAGGACATTAGTACAAGGCATTATCATCAAAGTATGAGGTGTAAAGTATTTGAAACATGTTTTGTTTGAGCATTGTTATTGCATAAATGAGGTATGTAACATGTTCCACCCATTAAGCATTAAAATCACAAAATGACATCATCAAAACTATAAGGAGAAATACATCAAAACCACACTCAACCCAACAGTAGCTTCATAGCTCATTTGGTCTGCTAATATAAAGAATTGGTGGTTCGGACTAGGGCTAGGTCGACCGAACTCTGCATATCGGATGACCAAACCTTACAGAGATTTGGTCTTTAAGGTTCAAGAAATAATTAGTCGGTAGAACAACAAAATCAGTCGATCGGACTGGGGGTTTCGATCAACCAAACTCTGCATACCGGTCGACCAAACACGCTAGTGCATTTTACGTTCCATCAGTGAAAACAGGAGTCGGACGACCAACCGTAAGGGAATAGTCAACTGACCATAATGTAATGGTCAACCGTCTTCTCAGAGTTGCTTTTTACTGACGGTAAAGGGGATGTCGGTCTACCGATGATCAGGTTTCAGTCAACTGATTCTGATGACTCCAATATTCCATAGTATTTTCTACTATTTGTACGAGAGATAACTCAATTTTTACTAGTTCTAGAGCAGTATTAAACCGAAGATTACTGTCTAGGAATGAGAATAGTTAGCCAAACAAGATACAAGCTGAATCCTCAAGGGTCTTCATAACAAGATAAAGAACAAGAAGTAGAGGGTGAAGAAGAATCCTACGAGACTAGAGATTGGAGCTTTCTCTCCTCTCCAAACTTCCTCCTAGTTGCAACTCCTCCACCTTCCACAGTAGAAGTAGCAGTAGTAGCAGCATGAAAGGATAAGAGTGGCTAAAGTATTGGGTTGCAACTCTCAAGAGGGTTTAAATAGGTTTAAACTTCTTGCAACTCACGAAAGATTTAAGAGTGTTGAACGTAAAGCTCAAGCTCTTACCCATAGTTAAACACGTAGCTTACCACATAGGTAGGTTTTCTCTTCGGGTACAAATTTACATGAACGATATTATGTAAGAAAACTTACATAAATAGTTACGTAAATAGATTTTAATTAGTTTTGACCCTTTAGGTCCTCATTTTAGTATCCAAACGATGTCCATTTGAGATGAAATTTCAAACATAAGCTAACTAGAAGGTGCTACAAATTATGATGATTTTAGTTGAGTTTCTCAAATTAAATTATGTTGGGTAGAAATTGCCCCCAAGTTGAGTCATAAGATGGAATACCGATTATGATAGTTCGAACGACCGATTCTACCTGTTTAGTTGACCGATCCTGTCCATATGACTAATTTTCATCTAGATTTTGAGACTTTCAGTGATGTGTTTTTTCTACTGATTTTTTTAAGGATATGAGACCCAAGGTATGATGTTGGTCTAGGTGCCACATCATGGGAGCCGCTTCATGAGGTCCTAAAAGGGGTGTTGAATGCTACATGATGAGATTACCCCCATAACCCATAGTAAATAACCTTTAGAATCCTAAATATCAGGTAACTATGTTGGAGTTTTGATGTTATAATTTCACTTGGTATTTCATCTTATGACTCAACTTGAGATGTCAGCTTTATAACTCACCACTGTAACCCAACTAGTTCACCTACATCAAGATATTCTGGCTCAGTAACTTGGATTGTAACCTACCTAGTATTTGGACATCGTTGATACTTGAGTTAATCTGACACCAAAATAATTGATTTCAAATCAACCATACTTAGTTTGACTCCAAATTGACTCCTACGAGCTCAGTCCCAAGTCCATTTCAAACCATCTTATGAAGGTTCGACTTGGGTTTAAGTTACACCTCGATTTGATTCAACATCGATTTAATCTGTCTTTTGACATTGATATAGCATTGTCTCTGGTTTTGAATGGAAACTTTATTTAAATCAGAAAAACCTATTTTTAGTGTGTGGAAATGGATTTTGAATATGGACAAATCCATAAATAAAATTTTAGTTTCTTTTTATCATATTTTCTCATGTTCTCATGGCTGCGCATTGTAGATTCAAATCTCGTCGGATGCTACACGAGCGATGGTGACGAGAGATGACCCTACAATGGCAGAGCGCGGGCGTGCCAGTCATCGAAGTGACAACAAATGGTCTGCCTCCGAGAGTCGAAGGGCTTTAGGTCTATTGTGCGCGCCGTTTGACTTCATCAAACGAAAGTGAGTATCGGGTCCTGGACCAATATCCCACCGTTGCCTGAGAGCAACGACGTTAATTACATCCCTCTGAGAGGGAAAACCCTAGATTAGTCGCCAGAATTGAGAGTCTTGGCCTAAAGCGGAGACATCCGATGGAAGTGCAGAATGCAACTTAGATTGGACGAAATGCTAATAAGCAAGATATCTATTTAATGTTATTTGATCTTTATTTGTCTTATTGGATCTCTTTGTCTATTTATCTACCTATTTCTTTTATCATGAAATGGTTTCAATTTGCTCTTTTATTTTATTTGAAACATGTAAAACATGAAACAAAATACTCTCCCTTTTATTTCTTTTATCATTGGATACTTTTAATTTGCACTTTTGTTCTATTTGAAACATGCAAGTTGTGGTTCTATTCGCGATTCGGCGCTGTTTGGTCATTGGGTGGCCAACCGGCAGCACAGGTGCATTCCATTTGGCAGGACACCCTCGATTCGGCGAGGCATGCAAACAGCAAAACAGATAGCGAATTGGTGGGGCATGGCCGAATCGGCAGCCTGGGTTGAATCGGCAACCAAGACCGAATCGACAGGGTAGACTGAATCGGCAGGATGTGACCGAATCGGCAGCCCGGTTGAATTGGCAACTAAGACTGAATCGGCACCCTGCTGAAATGCTATTAAATTAGTGAAACATTGAAGATTTATTTTTGATGTCTTTTTCCGATTCAAAGCACACGGAGACAATCTGGCAGCATCTCCCCTTATCTTGGTTGAAGGGGGGAGAGCGCGATACCCATCCACCATAATGGAGATGGCACCTGAGATAGGGTGTATGCCGAAAGATGACATAACCCCAATGGCACACGACGCTGGTCCCCGATGCATGCCTACAAGGAGACCGGGTAATGCCATGACCACACACAACCCGAGCGGCAAATGGATAATATGTAAACCCACATATCCGGGTATAGACATTACATTGTCTAACCCGGGTTTAGATGGGTCTCCTATCGGTCTATTGTCTCTTTCCTCGACTGAAACCGCATAGAGCATGGCTTTGCTCATGCGATTCGGCCATGGGTGGGTTGCTGCCTTCTGAATCGGCAGACCTCTCCAGGCTGGCCGGATCAGCAGGACTGCCCCCAGATCAACTGAATCGGTAGCAGACCTCCCCTCCCTATGGGCAGTGAACCAGCACTATTCAAGCTGGTCTTACCCATGGAAATGAGGCAATAATGGGCTGGAACCAGCGGTCAAATGGGCTTGATGGTCTATTGGCATTGGATGCTAAGCATGGAGGCATGAACATTGATTGTTCAACCCACTTGCTAGCAAAGGGGGCATGCCCCAAAATCGATATGCATATGGAGGGGACTGTTTGAACAGTGCAGAAATGGCTATTGTAAGGAGTGAAAACAGTGAGGAAACCCCATATTCTTGGGGACAAAGAGTGGACAAATGCATGCTCCAAAGGGAGGGGCTGTCCAAATAGTGAAGAACCCTTCTTTTAAAATTTGGAAAAGCAACGAAAGTCACCTTTTTAGTGGAGTGAAATAGTGGGAAAACATGCTCCCCAAAGGGGCTTGCGCAAGCCCCAAGGGCTTTAACCATGGGGGTGATATAGAGGACACATAAAAATAGGAAGGGAGCTCCACAACTCCCAAAACCTCATTTATTGAGGTGTGGGGTTTATGGGGGTCTTATCCATGATATTGGGGGTGAGAGAACAACCCCTCCACAAGGAGGGTTTCTCTCTCTCCCGTGACCTCTCATCGAAAAGGCTCAAACAAACTCATAAAAAAAAACATAAAGGAGGAGAGGGAAGCATTCAATGCAAAAGGAAGAGGAATGGGACGTTCACAATAGGGGAATGAGGGGAGTACATGGATATGACATTCTCTTGAAAAAGAGGGGAAGAGAGTACAACAAAAAAACAAAGAAAGGGGAGGAGATGATCACATCGCCACCCACACTCACCCTCTCTTCCTTTCCTACTTCTTGACAAGACAAGACCCCCAAGTGGTAGCCCTCTCCTCTCTTTCTTTTTTCCTCTTTTTTTTCTCTTGCTCTCTTTCCCTCTCTTCTTGTCTTGCTGCAACAACAAAGCTCACGGGAGCACTCCTGGAAACGCAGCAGCCTCAGCCCCCTTGGAGAAGAAGATGCTTGCTCTCTCTTCCCCCCGTTTTTTTTTTTTTGCTCCAAAAGCCTCTCTCCTTTCTTGTGTACGCAGGAGCCCCCTTTTGCCTTGCCAAAAGGCTTCTAGAAGCCCTACCAAAAGGACCCCAGCCAGCCCCGCCCCCCCCCCCCCCCCCACTTTCATCTGCTGCAGGGACCCCCTTTTTGCAATTTTTGGGACACCTTTTTGGGGGGTGTAGCTTTCTTATGCTCACCCCTAGCATGGGTGATATGGGCCTTGGATAGTGGGCCTTTTGGAGGCTTTGTGCATGGGCCATTTAAATAGGACTTTTGTATTGTGGCGTCTCTCTTAGGAATTAGGCCGACCATGCAAAAGGCCCGTTAAGAAAATTTGAGGCATCCACAAATGCCCCCCACCCGTAGGTGGTGCGAGAGGACATGCAAAGCGACATCCGCGGGTGTACTCTGACCCCCTGACTAGTTTCATCGACGTAGGCAAGTCTTTTGACTTGTTGCTATGTCAATGGTCTAATAGTCTATTTGTTGTGTTTGTGATCTCTTGGGTCCATTTGGTGGTGTTGTCCATGAACGACGAACGCATGTCACTCTTGATGGGCAATTGGGGTTTTTCCCCTTTTCTATTTCTTTCAAGCCTGAACTGGCGCGATTCGGCGGGGCTTACACGATTCGATAGGGCTTGCTGATCGGCTGGGGGCATCGGTTTGGCGGTGTTTGTGTCGAGTCGGTGAGGCTCGCGAACTGACGAGGCATACAAATCGGTGGCACGCGCGAACCAGCAGTCCGCGCGTTTGGGCGAGTCGTGCGTGAACCGACGGTCACTTCGTTCCCCCCCCCCTTTTCTCAAAAGGCGCACCGCACCTCTTCCTATTCCTCATCTCCCTCTTCTCAGTTTCTTAGGGTGCAAGACTCCCCTTCGCTTGCTGGTTGCCTTCTTCGCTGAGGAGGGCGCGCGACGATGATGGGGCGTGTGCAGCGGTCGACGGCAGCGCTGTGATGTGCAGCGCGACGGCATGAGTGAACTCGTCAGCAGAGAGGCATGACTGCCTTGGCCCGAGTGGGTGTACGGCGGTAGACGGCGCACACAGGCTGCGATAGGCAGCTGCGTGAGGGCGCTGCACCGACCATGAGAAGCGCAGCGACGAGTAGCTTCCAAAGCGGGCCCGCGACGGTGTTGGGGTTCCCGGAGGCGACGAACGGCGGCTGCTCAATGGTAGGGCGCCAACGGCCATCGGCCTATTTGTGAGGGGGGGGGTTGTGTGTCTCTTTGTAGTGCCGACGATGGCATGATGGTGTCGGTGTTGCTCGGGCATGAGCCAGGAAGAGGGTTGCCGACGAGGCAATGTTTAGGGTTTGCGCACCCTTTCCCTCCCCCCCTTTGGTTCCTTTTGCATGGGTGAACAGGGTCCAAAGGGGACCCAGACGATGTATCTTTTAAGGCCATGGGGCCTCTCTTATACAGGGGACGCCTGTGTGTGTGCGTGGGGCTCGGTGGGATCACCCCTAACCAGAGATAATGGGGGAGGTCCAGTAGGTCCCAGGGCCGCCAGGGGACTGTGAGGAGATCTCCCCAGTCTGAGGTCTCCTCTTCTTGCCTTGTTCTATTTTTTTTGTTAATGGTGCAGTAGAGTAGGGCCCAATGCCCTTAGGGACTACGAGGGAGTCACTCAAGTCCAAGTTTCCCTTTGTTGGTGGGGCCCACTTCGAATCGGCGGGGCTTCCACTGGTGCGGTCCTCATCCACACGTCTCTGCTTCGGTGGAGGATCTAATTAGGGTCGTCCCTGACCCAAAATCACTGTGAGGTAGTGACGATCTGTGGTAGCTTTAGTAGGCCGGAGTCTTTAGGGGACTGGGGGACGCCTTCGGTCCGAGGTCTTTTGTTTCACGCTTTTGTTGGTGGGGGCCCCACTTTGAATCGGAGGGGCTTCCACTGGTCCGGTCCCTCCTAAAGCCCGACAGCTTCGCATGGCGGGTCTTTTTTTACTGTGGCCAGGCACTGGGTCGCCCATCCTTTGTAGGCTGGTCCTCGGGATAACAGTGGTTCCCAGAGAGCCATTTGACATGCTTGCATGTCCTTGTTTGGTCCGTCTCGCCTCAGTGTGTGGATGAGTACCCGCTTAACCCCCCACTTGTACGCTTGACAAGGGGAGGTGCTGCCAAAATTTTGTCTGATTTATGTGTCTTTTCGGCCTATTGATGTAGCTTTCTTTTTGCAGGAATCATGGCTGCCCACTCTTCTGCCAGTGAGGCCGACCACTTGGAGGGCGCACCATTGGTATCATGGGAAGACTTTCCCCGGCTAGACAGAGGTCACGACAGAATTTCCATGGTAGCCGAATCCTCCGACTCTAAGACTGATACCATGGATGAGTCAAGGCTCGTGTTGAGTTCCGCGCCACCTTCCTTCACACGTGACGAGAACTATAGGGTCAATTATCCGAAGGACAAACATCTGTTGCAGTTTCTTCATTCCTTCGCCCCAAGCAACAAGAGGAACATTTTGCTGGTTCGAGACGTAGAGGAGGCCATATTGTTGGAGAGGACAGTCTAGCCAATTGCGTCCCTCATGCTGAGCCCATTTACGAATCGGTGAGCCTCGCTGGGGGACTTGAACCTGGTAGACAATAGACTCACCTGAGCTCCCAATTTTACTCCGGCACGCTGGGACAATTCAGTAGGTCGTGTGAATAGAGAACGACCGTCTTTTGGACTATTCTTGTGTCTGCTGAAATGGGGCTACAGAGATGAGCCTTTTATGTTAGATTGCTTGGCTATCCGCTTCAAACATCAGCTAGCAGCGGGTTGGTTCGGAGATCTCAAGGCGGCAGATGCTCACCACTTTCGCACTTTTGCTGTGGAGGCTGCCGAGTTTGTGCTCCATCATTATGTGCCTCTTCTGATGACTATCGGTGTTTACCATAGTGTTTTTTGCTGCCCGCTGCCGATATCCTTTTCTCTCGCGGCTTCTGTTGTGGGTTGGCGGAAGTTTTTGTTCCAAAATTCACACATTTTTATACAGCTGAAGGGGAAACTTCGCTGGAATTGTAGAGTTTGCATCAATTGACTGGCCTACCTATCGACAGGGAACCCTATGAGGAGGTGTGTCCCCCGGATATCATGAAGGACAGGATTGGCGGAGAGAACTGGTATTCTTTGGGGTATTCATATAGAAATCTTATGAAAACCTACCGCCACCTCAGCCTCACTTAACAGCGCTGGCCAGTCCAAGAAAAAGGGAATGCCAGAAAGTCAGCATTCATGTATGGCTGACCTACTTTTTCTCCATTAAGCAGTGCTACGAAGATTTTGCTTGTGCTGGTGGGGCTATTGCCAGGAGGAACCCAGGCCGCCAAAAAGTGACTCTTCCGGCTTCCGTTCTCAAAGGCCTCCTCACAGGGCCGAACCCTACCAACGCTGATCTGCACACTCACTGTGCGGCCTATTTTGACATACTAGATCTGTTTGTTTGCTCTGCCTGTGGGCGACGAGACTGTTCTCCACCCTGAAGTTATATACCCGGCCTGCCAAATGGCCTGGTGTATGAAGCTGTCTCTGTGTCCTGCAGCTCTCTATTTGATATATCAAGCCCTGGGCGAGCTGCACCGTCATTCAGTTCTGCGGCAGCATTGCGTGATCGGCCCCTAGCATTTTCTTAGCACTTGGCATGCAGCCTCTTCTCGGAGTTTGCTCCGAGATCTCTTCAGTCTCCTCGGCTGTTCCCGAGGATGTTAGAGTTTGCTAGTGCAGAGCCTCATTGCACCCCTATGCAGCTCTTCGAGATCAAGGGAAAATTGACGAGCATCCCCGACTGATTCTCCTGAACCATCTACTTCTGGAACTTAGCTAGTCACACTAGTCCACTGGCCAACCGTCACCGGGAATGCACCGACAGCATACTCGACGAATATGTGCACCCGATCAGCACCGAAGATTTATAAGGTCATTGTTGGAACCAGAGCTCAGGATTGGGCCCTATCCATCTAGCCCAGTGTATTGATGTTCCTCGGGGGAGCTCGTCTACTTGGAGCCCTATTATCCTTTCCCTTTTGGCCGAAATTTTGATATGATCAGCATATCCCCTCATCTTCCCCAATTTTGTTTGACCTGCCCAGACGAGCATATGGGGGAGCCCAATTGCAGAACAAGCCCGCAAATGGTAGGACTTTTTCCACCGTTTTGACCCATCAACTTTTCGGGTACCAATGCCGGGCTGCACACCCCGTGTTACACCCGAGTACATTAAATGGTGGAATTCCCGAACCATGTTTTATCGGGCTTGTAAAACTAAGTGCTGGGACGTTGCCGAGAGCAAGATCCTACGGCTGCAGCCTCAACCGGCCCTTGACATTGACAAGGAATATTTGATGTGGTTGAAGTCTAATGACCAGAAGGCTGTTGATCGGTATTTGGAGGTGAGACTCTCCACCAAGAAGGGGATCCCCCTCCTTTAGTGATTTTACCAAAGATTGCAAAGGATACCTTTCCAGCAACCCTCCGACACCTTTGCAATATCAGTTCAGAATGGTTGTCCGTCACACAGCCATGGCCTATTGAAGAGGCTTGCCCGACTGCCGTGTCTCAGAGCGGGGAAGTGGACACAGCTTTCCCATACAGAGCATTTCTAGCACAGCCAGACCAGGGCCGCGCTCGCTATGAATTTACTTCTTGGCTGTCTGTGCTGCTTCATGTTCACAATTTGATGGTCGAAGCAGACTACGAGATGATCCTGGAGCAGGAGCTTCATGTGGCTTTCCACTATGCAGATGGCTGGGGCATGAACCACCTCAGCCTTTACTATTTTTTATCTTTTGTCGCCAACGCGACTTGGCTATCTTTGTTGAAGACTGCTGCAGGATCAACGATGTTGCTGGTTGTTTCGAGAGGCAGCCTCCTGAGGCAATCAGAACGCACATACTTACTGGCCCCTAACGCTTTATACATGCATAGCAGTATAACCCTTTTCCTTGAATTCCATTATTTCTGCTCCTTTGTCCGCTCATTTAGCTTCTGATTTCTCTTTTTCCTCTTTTTTTTATACCCTTCTGCCAGAGACCGGAGACGGAGATATCACGAACTCATAACGAAAGCGAAGAGACCGTCTATTTGCGGATGAGAAGATCCTTCTTAGATCTCGTATTGAGGAGTCCCGCGCGGAAGTCCAACATGGCAGCCAGCATTGCCAAGGCCAAGAGGGACTCCAAGAGAAAGAGGGGAGTGTCCCCTCCAATGCCCAATTATGTTGAGGGTCCCCCAATCCCCTCATTCGAAGAATTCTCCAGCCAGCGAGAGCATGCTACCCTTTCAGGTAGTCACTGCCTTTCCTTTGCTTTTATTTCGTATCACCTTTTCACTTTCTCTACTCTTCTGGTTGCAGTGGATGACGTTTCTCCGATAGTTGACCATTTTGTTGCGGAGCGGGACTCCCCAATGCCACCTACAGCACCGTCTGACGTACCCCCTCCTTCCATAGCAGGTTAGAGTCACGACCGAATTCTGATCAAACGCCCATCCTGGGGGTACTTCCCACCTTCTCTTAAAATTCATCTATTATTTTCTTCTGTTAGCTGCTGCTACTGCCCCTCCTCGTGCCCGGGCCACGGGTAAATGCCCAGCTGCGAAGGCTGTAGCCCGAAGGGTTCAGAAACCCTCTGGTCCTTTTCGGGTAAGCAATCGTGCCGCAGGCAGACTGGCGCTCATGAAAATTCGTCGAGGCAGTCAGCTAGTTTTCTCTTGAGGAGTCCCTAAGTCCGTTTACCATTTCTTCAGACGACTCCTCAGTGAAGGAACTGTCTGTGCTTCCCCTTCGCCGAGCACGAGTCTCTCTGATGAAGGGAGCTTGCCCAAAGGGCTGGGAAGGAGAGGATATCTGCCCTCGACGGTATCGGGGAGGATTCTTCTAGCAGTATAAAGAAATCCCCAGATGATAGCGTTGGCTCAGACGTTGATGCTCTATATGAGTCTGTTCTGTAAGCACTGATATTTTACTTCTGCGATGTGATCTTTTCATGCACGAGTGACTCATAGCGTCTTTTCTGGTCTGGTGTAGGGATCCGAGCATGACCAAGATACCCTTGCTCCCGAGTCTTCGCTGACAGTTGGCGTCGATCTCGTAACCATTGAGAGAACATATATCGAACCCTTCATCCATTGCTGAAGTGCCAAGTAACACCACGGAACCCGCATTCGAGGTTGAAGATATTTCCCCAAATCTTAACTATCGATTCCCCGGAGTCTTTTCTCAGGCGTCGGCTGCTCAACTCGCACTGTCCCCACTGGTGGGAGGCGGCTACTCCTGAAGCAGCGATAACTACTGCCGCCACGAGTGGAACAACCAACATCTCTTTGGCTATTGTTAGCCTTTCCTCAGCCGAACTGCCCTCCTGCTCTAGGGAGGTGGACACAATTTATGGGCGAACGTGGACGCCCAAGTAAATTTCGAAGTGTCGTCCACTGCTTCTTCTGGGGGATTTTCCCGTCTGATTTATGGTTGAGCAACAACTATCAGCGCTACGTTTGATGGTTCAACAGAACCCAACGTGCGCTATGAAGATGTAAAGTCTGTTGCAGATCAGATGACAGGGATTCTGGTTCTCATGGGATGCTCTTTAACTGATTGGGCGAGCAGATTTACCCTCTGCTCAAATTTTTTAAAGCGGCGCCATCACCTCTAGCATGAATTGCTGATCAGCTGACTGCCCTAGAAGCACAACAGTCTGAATGTGAAGCGGTGCTGAAACCTTTGCAAGATGACTATGAACCCGCTGATCTCTTATCAAGGGTCGCCAGGATTCAATGATCTTGGAGGCCAAGATAGCTAGCTGAAGGCTGAGCTGGACACTGCAGAGGCCGAACTTCAAGGACTAGCAACTCCCGGGCTCAGCAGGAAGAAGTTATTTCTCTTGATGAAAGCAGGGTCGCTTTAGCGAAGAAGACATTAACGGAGGTCCGCTCCCAGAAAAAGAGAACTTGAGAGAGAAAATGTCTTCTTCTCCCTATGTGGGTATCCTGTCACTGAAGGAGCTATTCAGGGACTTGCCATGACCCATCTTATGTTTCCTTTGCT
>CM024758.1:139444760-139659541 GCA_014218235.1 Colocasia esculenta | reverse complement strand
CCACTCTATGTTCGAACCCCAAAAGTCCCGGTTCCAAAGAAAGCCTCAGGGGCCAGTCACTGAGGGAGTACAAGTGAACGAGCAAGTGAGCGCGTTCAACCCTGCCGGCCAGAGCCAAAACCGCCAACCTTACAATGCCCAGGGTCAGAACCCTACCCATCCGCCACAGGGGCAACAACAGCGCCAATACAACCAGGTGCCACCTCCCGATGGCTCTCAGCAAAGGCGTCCCATGGGTCCTAGAAGAACTCACTACCCGCCATTGCCGGAGACACTCTCCGACATATTCTTGGCCTTGCTCTCCACAGATGCCATTAGGCTCCCTCCTGAGAGACCTTTGAACCCTAGTGTGGATCAAACCCGGTACTGCGTCTTCCACCGGCATCCTGGTCACACCATCGACCAGTGCTTTACATTCAAGGATCTGGTATATGACTTGCATGAGCAGCACATGATAGATTGGACAGCCCTCCAGCAAGTGATCGGAGATATCAAGGAAAGGCAGAGGCAACAACAGCAGCAGAGGCAGCAGCGCCAACCACCCCCTCAACAACAACAGCAGCAGCAACACCAACAGCCGTTGCAGGACCTCGGGATCGTCCACAACCCCCTACCAGACCATCTGCCAGCTCCAAACCCACCACCACAGCAACCTGCCCAGGTAAACCCCATCGTCCACCACCCTCCTCCTCAGACGAACTGGACGTACGATGATGAACTAGACGTTCAGCAGATGATGGCCATTAACCAATATTCCCTTCAATCCCAAACAATACAACCAGCCTACACGGCTCCCCAGTCAGTCCCTCCTGTAGTCTCTATGGCCAACGCCGTCATACTGCCCGTCGGTTCAGCACCCGCGCCAGTCGCCAGTCCACCCATCATCTTACCCTTCGCTCCACCTGTCTCCGTACCTCTACCCCCTATCATATCTACTCCCTCACCCATCATCCTACCCCCACCTGGGCCGGACCAACCCTCCGCCGCTACACTATCCTCCGCCAGACAACCACCTACCCATCCAACCACCCTGCGGAGCGGGAGAGTCTTTCGCCGCCCGTACCCACCTATCTCCACCACCTCCACCAGCCAAAACAATCCCCAACAGGTCCTGCAACCGCCTCAGCAACAGCAAGCTCAGCAGCAAACACAAGATGAGGGGTTGATTGAGCCATTGCCAGGAACCCACTATGACATCCTCAAGCACCTGGATCACGTACCAGCCAAGATCTCCATTTTGGAGTTGATAAAGAAATCCAAGGAGCACCAGGAAGCCTTGAGGAATTTCCTGCAGAAGGTGGTAGTAAACGAGGACATGCTAGCTGACAAACTACCAAGTGCCCTAGCCATGGTAACCCGCGGGCCGGCAATTACCTTTGTCGAAAGCGAATTAGCACCCCCGGAAGCCAGGAGGCTCCCACTCTGCATAACCCTGGTCATCAATCATGTGGCAGTAGGAGCAGCACTGGTCGACACGGGGGCATCCATAAACGTCTGCTCGCTGAGTACCCTGAGAGCCTGCGACCTATCAGAAGGGATGCTAAGGTCGACACCCACCACCATCGCCGCGTATGACAACTCTAGAAGATCCTGCCATGGCATGGTGACTGTGCAAGCCGAACTGGGACCCCTCGCTGTCACGGTGGACTTCTACGTCCTCGATATCGATCCCATGTTCAAAGCTATTCTAGGGCGTCCGTGGTTGGAAGCGCTCGGGGCTGTACCGTCCACTGCACACCAATGTCTGAAGTTCCCTTTTCAAGGACGGATCATCAAAGTCAAGAGCATAGCCACTACCCACTCAGTAGATGCCCTCCACGATACCCACCTACCAGCCGTGTGGCCAGCCAACAAACCCGTAGTCTCGGTGCTAGATATCAACTACCCATGGAGCTACACGTTCCAGTCCAAGAGAGAGACCAATCTGGCACGAGTCAATGCAGTCAAGTGAAAAGAGCCACTGAGCACCAAGGGGTGGCAAATCATGATGAAGCTAGGGTACGAAGAAGTCAAGGGTCTAGGGGCAGAGCTACAGGGCATAGTCAAACCCATCCCTGACATTGTCATGAGAAGCCGATAGGGCTTGGGTACAGGGAGAAATCCAAACCATGGTCATCCAGCACATCCACTCTTAAGGCCGACCGTGAACCACTTACCTGGACACTCTGGTGTCACTTCATTAGGGGGCCTACCCAACCTGGATATAATACCGTGATAGTCGAAGCAGAGCTGTCACAGCATGAGGTGCATGGCCGAAACTTCTCTCGGCACATGGCCCCCCTGCTAACCTATAGAGCATTAGAGGCACTCCGTCCAACCAGGAGGAGAAAGACAGGGAACCCAGAGGCTGAATGGTACAGATGGTTTGACATAGAAGACATCACCATCGCCTTCAGCCGACTGTTCTGGGAAGAAGAAAGGACATGGCCGCCAGCTGCGGCAGAGCTGCTAGATCCACCCACTGCCATCACATCTAAAAGGCAGCTCATGAACGATGCCTCAGACATAGGAGAGCCGGACATCCCCTATGAAGAGGGGAAAACCATAGATGAACTCTGGAGGGGCACCTGCTTAGCCATCCACCCGTCCCTTCTGGATTCCCTCCTGCCCAGTCTGGTCCCGTCCTCTCCTCCCTTGCTTATTCAGCTGACCCCTCAGCTCCTGACGGCGGCACACAGCCTCCTCACACCAGACCTCCCACCTGCAATCCTCACTGCCCTGCAGTCCAATCCAGGTGACCACGAGGTCGCCCTCTCCTGTTGCATGCTCTCCACCGATCTCCAAAAAAAAATGCCCATTTTCAAATGCACGTTGAGGTCGAGGAGCCGGCATTCCTCCTTCACTCTCCTGATCAGGGGCACCCCTCGACTGGGGCTTCCCCTCCTGCTCCTTCACTAGGAGCCATTCTCTTCGGGGACACCATGTCCTCCTCCAGTCCTGTAGAGTCGTCTAGTCTAGGAGAGTCTAGGGTAGGTGAGTCTAGCATTAGGCCTAGGGTAGAGAGTCAGGTCAGCCCGGTATCCACCAAATCCAAGCAGCGTCCTAGGAAGCAGCGGGGAAAAGCTATTCCCCGGAGATATCTTCAAGAGCTAGCTCGGCGGTGTCAAGCGCTGCTGTTGATAGAGGAATTCACGAAAGAAGCGCTGGTGTTTGAAGAAGATTTTGAGCAGGATGGGGTGTTCATAGACGATGGATTTGGCGTCTACGAGATAATGAATGATGAGGACCCAGTCGACGAAGAGGATAGCGAAGTAGATGACGCTGCCGAAAAATATGCCAGTGGAGTAAGAAGATTTGATGAGCCCACAACGGCAGTGGATGAACCTACTAAGGAAGTCAACCTCGGAACAGAAGAAGATCTAGGATTGTAATCATCTCAGCGAACCTCCCTCCTGATGAAGAAGAGGAACTGGTGAAAATCCTGAGGGAGTACAAGGACACGTTCGCTTGGTCTTACGAGGACATGCCGGTCTAGACCCCTCACTAGTGGAGCACCGACTGGTACTGAAAGAAGGGGCAAAGGCAATCAAGCAGAAACTCAGAAGGTTCCACCCACTCATGGCCCTGAAGATGAAGGACGAAGTAGACAAACTCCATAAGGCTAGATTCATCAGGGTAGTGCTCTATCCGAACTGGGTGGCCAATATAGTCCCTGTCATGAAGAAAGACGGCAAAGTCAGAATCTGCATCGACTTCAGGGATTTGAATAAGGCATGTCCGAAGGACGACTTCCCGCTTCCTCATATTGATGTGCTGATTGATAATACTGCTGGGTATGAGACTCTCTCATTCATGGATGGATATTCAGGTTATAACCAAATCCGTCTATCTCCTGAAGATCAAGAGAAAACATCCTTCACCACGCCCTGGGGAACGTATTGCTATGTAGTCATGCCATTCGGGCTGAAGAATGCTGGGGCTACTTATCAAAGGGCGATGATGGCCATCTTCCACGACATGATACACATTTATGTAGAAGTATACGTGGATGACATCTTGGTGAAGTCAAGAACCAGGAGAGAACACCCCGAAATCCTAGCCAAGGTGTTGCAGAGGTCGAGAGAATATCAGCTGAGAATGAATCCGAAGAAATGCGTGTTCGGGGTATCATCAGGAAAGCTTTCATAGTTAGCAAGCGGGGCATTGAGATCGATCCGAACAAGGCTAAGGCATAGCAGAGATGCCTCCTCCAAAGAACATCTCACAATTAAGAGGGCTAATAGGGCGTTTGCAGTTTATCAGAAGATTCATCTCCCAGCATTCGCAAAGATGCCGCCCTTCTATGATCTCTTGAAAGGAGGGGCAAAATTCGAATGGAATGACAAATGCCAAGCAGCCTTCGATGAGCTAAAAAGTTATCTCATGAATCCCCCAGTCTTGCAGCCTCCTATACCCGAAAAGCCGCTAATCCTATATCTCTCAGTCATTGAGGACTCCCTAGGAGCTGTCCTTGCACAACACGATGAATCTGGGAAAGAAAGGGCAGCATACTACCTCTCTAGGCTCTTCAACACCGCAGAATCCAAGTACACCACCGCGGACAAAACTTGTGCCGCGCTCGTGTGGGTGGTCCAAAAGCTCAAGCATTACTTCCTAGCCCACGAGGTCAATCTGATCTCGAGGATGGATCCACTCAGATATCTTCTAGAAAAGCCCGTCCTCTCTGATCGGCTGGCACGCTGGCAGAGTTTCCTCTCTCAGTTTGACATATCCTTTGTGGTCCAAAAGGCCGTCAAGGGTTATGCCATCGCTGAGCATCTAGCCCATCTTCCACTCCCTCACAGCGACTCCCTCCGAGAGGAATTCCCCGATGAGGAACTCTCGGTCATTATCAAAGACCCCTTCTGGTCCCTTCATTTCGATGGCGCACTCAACTCTCAGGGACGGGGCATTGGAGCTGTGCTGCTCACCCCGGAAGGCATTACCATCCCCTTTCATATCAACTCACCTTCCCCGCCACTAACAACATGTCGAGTATGAAGCTCTCCTTGCTGGCCTCAAGCATGCTTACTTGCTTGGGGCATCACACCTCAGAATCATAGGAGACTCTCAGCTCGTCTTGCGGCAGGTGCTCTCAACTTACCGCACTCGTGACCCGAAGCTCAAGCCATATCAGGACCTGGTCACGCTGTTGGCAAGGCAGTTCCGTAAGCTCATCTATATACACACTTCTCGTTCCCAAAATATCCTGGCCGACGCTCTGGCGTCGCTAGCCTCATTCCTATCCTTCCCTCTGAGTCGCCGGACTTAGACAATCGTCGTCCAGCGTCTCGATGTTCCATCTACCCAGGACCCTTGGTTTAGCGACCTTAGGGCAACCTTAGAAGAGAGGGCTAGGAAGAGAGGAGCGCAGCAAGTCATGTTAACTGAGCTCGAGGAGATCCTGAATGAAGAAGAACTGCCATGGTACTTTGAGATAGAACAATATTGCAGGGATGGAACATATCCTGAAGGGGCAAGTGCAGAAGACCGCAGGGCCATCAGAAGAGCCGCCTTGAGGTACACAGTTGTCAGAGAAGTTCTGTACAGGCGAGCTCTTATGGAGTCCTTTTAAGATGCCTTACCGATGACGAGGCTTGGAAAGTGGTGGAAGGGCCCATGCTAGTGAATGCGGAGGGCACGTTAACAGTCAAATGCTTGCAAAGAAGATCATTAGGCAGGGCTATTACTGGCCAACCCTAGAGGAAGACTGTACCATCTACGTCCGTAGGTGTGTCAAGTGTCAACTCCATGCAGATAAAATCCATGCCCCTTCCTCCTCACTACATCCGCTCTCCACACCTTGGCCATTCTCCATGTGGGCTTTCGACATTGTTGGCTCTCTTGGTGACTCTAATGCTCAAACCAAACATACATCATTTATCCTAACAGCGACTGAGTATTACACCAAGTGGGCAGAAGCCGAAGCTTTCAAAATCAAAGCATCCACGGTGTGCCGCTTCATCATGAGGAATATCATCTCGCGGTTCGGAGTGCCAAGCAGCATCGTCACGGACATTGGGCCACAATTCATCTCGCAAGAGCTCCAGGACCTCTGTAAGAAATACAACATCACGCTGCATCATTCATCGCCGTATTACCCACAAGGCAATGGCCAGGCTGAAGCAACCAACAAAACCCTTCTTAAAATCTTAAAGAAGACCTGTGAGTCGCATAAATTCGCCGACTGGCCAGAAAAGCTAATAGAGGCTCTATGGGCCTACCGTACCTCCGTCTGCACTCCCACGGGACAAACCCGTACGCTCTCACTTACGGGATGGAGGCGGTAGTTTCATACGAGATCCTAATCCCTTCACTAAGAGTCCAATTAGACAAGAACTTAATCTTGACGAACATCGAGAGGCGTGCTAGTCCAATTGGAACTCCTAGATGAAAGGCGGCTTATGGCAGCCGACCATGTGCTTTCATATCAAAGGCGAATCTCAAGGTCTTTCGAAAAGAAGGTAATTGAGCGTAAATTCCAAGAGGGCGATATGGTTTTGAAGCGCATCTTTGTCAAACCCGGAGGTCCTAGGTCCAAATTGCAACCTAACTGGGAAGGTCCGTACGTTGTGAGGGAAGTCTACCCTGGAAATGCTTATCGCTTAATCAATGCTGAGGGCGTCGAATTGTCGCATCCATGGAACGGGTTATACCTTAAACGTTGTATCCTTAGGCCTATAGGTGTGAGGCCACAACACCTAGATCGGGGAATAACCCTTGTTGAGAGTCTAAAATCCCTCCCTAATCGTCAAGGATCGCTCTAAGTTAGGATTAACACACACCCACGGCAAGCCCGGGTAACTACACTCGATAGATGTTGCAGCTGTGTGGGTCCTACCCTGGCGATGTGTCGGTCATTCTCTCCTAATCGGTCAAAGTGTAGGGGCAAAGGGGTTGTAAGGGTAGATCGTCAACTACAGCATACCCCGACGAGAGGAAGTCTCAAACAGGGACGGTCAAAATAGCAAAGGGCAAAGAAGCGAAGAAGAAAAGAAAGAAAATCCGTAGTGCAACAGGGCATGGCAAAGAGTGGCAAAGTCCCCGCGGGACGCTCATGAGCCCGGTCGTATGCATGCCCCAAATAGTGCAAGTCCATAAGCAAAAGACCATAAAGTCCCTCCACAACAAGCCTAATCTCCGGAGGGTATGCTGTAGGAAGTAGTCGAACCCAACATCTCTAAACCCACACAAGACTTTCCTAAAAAATCTTCCATTTCTCCCTATAAGGCCGAGTCATCTCTTGGGTACGGCTTAGCTAGTCGCAGCATCAAGGGTAGTTTCCCAAGGCATTGTCACCTCTCAACGCACATCCTAGCCTAGTGAGGTCTGTGGCGAAGACCGGAGTTGATCAGACTCTAAACCAGTGGCTCGAACCAGTCTAAGTGTTGTGGCCCGAAGGTGCGAGTACCTTCCGTCTCGCGCGTCTTATTTTAGGAAGGGCTAATGTTGGCTTTAGGCGCTTACCAAAACTCCAAAAAAAACAAAAAAAAATAAAAAATCAAATATTTTCAAAAACTCCAAAAAATCAAATATTATTCAAAACTAAAAAAAAATCAAATATTTTAAAAAAACTCCAAAAACAAATATTTCCAAAACTCCTAAAATCAAATATTTTCAAAGCTCCAAAAAATCAAATATGTCCAAAACTCCAAAAAAAAAAAAATTAAATATTTCAAAACCTCAAAAACATCAAATAATTTAAAACTCCAAAAAATAATGTTTTCAAAATTCCAAGCCATTTGCATTCATTTATTATTTGCATCTTTTGCCTATTTTAATAAGGCTTAGCCCCTAGACTAACTATCAAGGTCGGTCGCTCGTTACATTTTAAAGCAAGGGCTAAGCCTAAGAATAGATCTAACTTGTTTTGTGATTGTCTAAGTGTGCAGGGCGCAGGAGAAGAAAGCAGCACTCGCATCTCACCCGTCGTCCTCACTCGTCACTCTCACTCAGTCGCAAAACATAAATTCATTCCATTCCATATCATACATATACAAAAAGAGAAAAACAAAAGTACAAGCCCTCAACCGCTCTCCCCCGTACCCTCAGGCGGGCGGGGAGACGGAGGGGCCATCGCCCTCGGCCCTGTCTCACTCCCCTCCGGCGCCCTCTCGCGCCGCCGTGCCTCCTCCTCGTTCCTCCGCCGTCCGGAGGAACTCAAATAATGTCCAGCGGACCCGCTCGGGATGCCGCTCCTGCTAGCCGCCGAGCGGCTGCGTCCGACCAGGGCTAGGGCTCTCTCCAGGCCCTTCATCTCGGACCGCAGCAGCTCGCAGTGGTGCCTCTCCTCCCCTAGCTGCGTGCGGAGGTCCCCGGCCTCGGCGCGCAGTCGCGTCGCCTACTGGCGCCACCGTGTCGCCTCCTCCGCCGCCTCACGCCATCGCGTCACCTCCGCTGCCTCTGGGCGTAGGCGTAGTTCCGCCATCTCCGCCTCGAGCGTGGTCGTCTGCGCCAGGGCGTTCCTCAGCTCTAGCTCCTGCAATATCAAACATCTTGTCAGAGATTCCAAAGAGGTAAAAGTCAAGAGGCATCTAGTTAGTAACTTACCCGCTCCTGCAGCCGAACAAGAGCATCCTCTGCGCGGGTCACCGCCGACGCCAGCTGGCCCTCCAACACGGAGCGGCCGGGGTCTCTCGGGAAAAGGAGGCGCCTCCCACCATCTGCTGTGCCCGGTCCAACTCTGCCCGCTGTAAAAAAAACAAGAAGGGTCAGTCAATCAAAATTAGAAATAGGAGGGTAGGGTGCAAAGTACTCACCAGCTGGTCCACCACCGCCTGGAGGTCATCCCTCTGCTGGATGGTGGAGTGGAGGATGCCCTCAAGCGAGGCGATCCGTCCCTCAGGGTCAAGCTGCAAGCACAAAGCCAAGTCAGTCGATTAATTGAAAATTTAAAAGAGACTGAAAGCAGTAAAACTCACTGGTCGTTGGGTCCCCTTATACACCTGGGCCCCGTACCTCCGGGCGTAGCCCCGGAAGTAGTCCTCGTCACTCGTGGCCTCGGAGACCACCTCCTTGCCCCGCTGCTCCCAGTCGTCCAGCTGCTCCCGGACCCGGATCGTCCAGTCTGTGACCTTCTGAATCCCTCGAAAGCTGCGGCTAGGCCTCTCCCAAGCCCTCTGTCGGGTCGAGAACTCCATCACTGCCTGATGGAGCCCCAGTGTACGCGCCACCAGCCGGTGGTGGAGCGGGACCACCGTGTTGAAGCAATGAAGCCAAATGTCTCTACCGAAGTAGGGACGGCCCCGCTCCACCCACGGCTGGGCGGCGTCGTTTTCCCCGACATAGGGAATCCACTGTACCTGCACACCCCAAGCAAAAGCATGTCAGTCGACTGTCAAGTAAGCAAAACAAAGGAAAGAGCTAAGGCTAGAAGTACTCACATGGCCAAAAGGGATGGTGTCCAAAGAATCATGGATCAGCGTCACTTGTCGCCGCAGGGACCGCTCGTCGCGGCAGAATCGCCAGCGCTGTAGGAGAGGCACAGCGCTGCGTCGCCTCGCCACGCCACGGCCCAGGGAGGGGAGGTGGTAGTACGCCCACACCTGCAAGAACAACACAGTCAGTACCACAGTCAATAAAAATAAGCAGAAAAAAAAACAGCAGAGGGTAAGGGTAGAAATGTGCCTGTAGAAGTGGGAAGAATCCGGCAACACCTGTCTCCCGGCTGGAGGTGCCCAGACTGTCGAAGAGGTGGGCCAGGAGGGCCGTACCCCACGCGTAGTTGCCCACGCTGGACAAGTCTTCCAGAAGGGGCAGGCATCGGCAGCCAACGGGGTCCCCTCTGGTCCCCAAGATCAGTTTCCCGATCACGAGGATCAGGAACCGCCTCAAATCTCTGTCCGCTGCATCTCCCTCCTCCTCCGCCAGCACGGCTCTGGCGTCCTCTGTCAGACGGGCCATGTAATCAGCCTGGCCCTCTCCCGTCCGGTGGCGCGCGTTCGCCACCCCTAAACTCGCCTGCAGCACCGTCCGCTGCACCAGCGACGATCTCTCTCCTCTCACCTCCAGCCCAAGCAGCCTCTCTACCGGCTCCTGATAGCTCGTGTAAGTGACCCCAGTCACCGCCTGGCCGTCTACACGTAGGCCGATGATCCGTACCACGTCCTCTAGCGTGGGGATCATGTGTCCCCACGGAAGAGGAAGGCGTGGCACTCCGGGTCCCACCTCTCCTTCAACGCCTGGATGAGCGCCACGTCCGGCGCCAACTCCTCCAACCGTAGGAAGGGTCCGAACCCCATGCCCTCCAAGCGGCTCCTCTGGAAGTCCGACAAGCCGTCATAGATCGCCGGACGACGGCCCATCCTAGCCGGGACCTCAGCTCACTCTGCAAAACAAACATCAAAAAGATCAGAAAACAACAGGAAAATGGCCAAAATCACTCTTTGTCCTAATAGGTGACAAGGTCTCTGTCGCCTTATGAAGGCGACATGGGACCTGTCACATTCAGGATCCTGGTCGCGACGGGCACCCCGTCGCCTTCTAAAAGGCGATAGGGGGACTGTCGCCTTCCCACTAGTAAGGCGACATGCCCCCTGTCTCATTACCAGGGTCACCCGAACCGAGCTTTGCCTGTTCCCGGCCGATCCCCTTTGGGCAAACGCCCTACATCCGAGTGCTCCGCACTCCTCATTCCATACATGCAAGGATTAGGCTCAAGATCTTACCTTTTTGGGCCCGACGGGCTCGTCTTCGTCCCCACCACCGGCGCGATCTCCTCCTCCATCGGCGTGACCGAGGAACTCCGGGGCCGCCGTAGATGGCCCCTCGCCCGGTTGACGTCGTCGGGTTGTTTTCTTGCGACGCCGACCGCCGCCATCGCCGCCTTGCCCCTCACCATGTTCGCCCTCCATCGCCGGGTTTAAAGAGGGAAAGAAGAGAGAGAAAGAGAGGTTGAGAGGAGGGAGGTAACCGCCGGCGATCGCCGGAGAGGAGGGCCAGCCGGAGAAGAGGAAGACCGGAAAGAGGGAGAGGAAGGATCGCTCGGTCGCCGGAAAGAGAAGGAGAGAAAAGGAAGAAAGGAGAGGAAAGAGGAAGGAGCGCTCGGCCCGAATTCAAATCGCTTCGGGACCTGTGAACGCGACAACACCTTTGTCGCCTTCCGGCTAGGTCGCGACAATGCCCATGTCGCCTTCACTTTACTGGTAGCGACCGTTGACCAGTCGCCTTCACGGTAGCGACGCACCCTATGTCGCCTTCTCAAGCCAGTACACAAAACTCATTGAAAATCAATTCTCATTACAACAATTCAATGCTTACATCAAATATAAGTCATGAAAAATAAAAGCAACATGTCTCCCACTCTCATTACACCAAGTCTCTCATAAAAGCTAAAAAAGATACAATCAACTCTCTCCCTCTGGTTCACGGTCCCCAAGCGGCCGAAGCTTCTCATGTTCCCGGAGGTACACCTGGTACGTCTCCCGGTCCTCATCAAGTCTCGGTGGAAGTGCATGCGTAGCGCACGCCCTCCACAAGGCCAATGCGCTCCGCACGGCCTGCTCGTCCTCCGGGTTCCCCAAGCGCCGCTTCTTCACGGGAGGCAAGTGTGATGGCGGGAGCACCCGCGTCCTCGGTTTCCCGATCTGTAGGTAGCACCGCTGCGGGTTGTAGAGCACGGTCGCCATGTTCCCTATAAGTTGCAAATCCAACCCGCGTCCAAGTGGTAGCCGGATCTCCGCTTCGCGAAGCGCCGCTATGCCCAGTGCGAAGTGCTCCACCGGTAGGGTACTGAAGTAGAGGCGCCATGCATTCCTCGTCTTCTTGTCCGCCGTCCTGCACAAAACCTTGTCCGAGAATTTGGCCGCTCCGCCAATGAAGCACAAAGGATGGCACCCGAAGATCCGACTGTCGGTGGTGGGGTTGTCAACATGCTTAAATTTTATCCTCACACCCAACCAGCACTCTAGAAGGATCATGGAGCCATAGAGGAAGTCCCCCATGGAGGCCGATGTAAGACCTGAGTAAAGAAAAGCCAAGACGGCATGAGAAAGTGAAAGTCGCCGCCATACCCCACTAATAGCACTAAGACTCGCGTGGTCTATGAGGTGATCCCCGGACGGGAAGAGGACCACCCCACACAAACATACGGCTACGGCCTTTGCTATCTCCCGGTGGTCCGTGTTCTTGTTTTTACATTGGGAGATGACCCACTTAGACAACGACACTAGATGGATGAATTGTGGGCTAATCATGGTGTGCACATCCCCCGGATCGGTCATGAACTCACCTAGGATAAGTTTTGGGTTGATGGGCTCAACAGTGTAGCTTATACTTTGCTCATCCCCCGACTTGGTCTTAGGAAGAGCTAAGAAGGCTTCGACCTCTTCTAAAAGAACGGTCGTCTCGAACTTGGGAAAAATGAAAGTATGGGTTTGTGGGTGCCATAATTCTATAAGGGCTGTGATGCTATGCCAGTCAAAAGAATTTTATGGTAGTTATGGGCCGCTATCAAAACCCCACCTAAACCCCACTCTCTCAAGAACCGAATAACAAACATGGGTAAGGCTTTGATCATGGGGTAATCCATGCAAGTTTGGAGTAGCGGCGGGAGCCCGGGAATAGCTAGAAGAGAAGAAGAAGAGAGAAAAGAGAAGGGAAGAAGAAGAACAAAATTAATGAAGAAATTCGTAGAAAAATTCACTGAAAATTGAAAACACCAAAAACTTACCTCTCTCACTTCCTTGCTCCGGCTCAAATGGTTGGGGACGTCCGTCAACCTCGCAAGAGCTTCATAGGTCGCCCGAGCACGCTTCGGACCCTCATAAGCCGCCTCCCCACCCATGGGAGCAATTGGAGCTCTCTTCATGGCCATGAGAGCTTGCAAAACTTGAAGAAAAGAAGAGAGAGGAGAGAGCTACGAATTTGTCCTCTCACCCCCCTTATTTATAGAGCTATAACACTCCTATTCCTGTTTGGAAAGGGTAGAGAAGACCCATTAGGAGTGGGACTTTGAGTGGAGAGCAATTGGAATCCAAATGGGAGTCAAACTCAAGCTTGGAGCTGAAAGCTTTTGAGCTCGGGTTGAGCATCCTGTGAAAGCGACATATCGACACGTCGCCTTCAGGGTGGCGACATGGTCTGTGTCGCCTTCTTAAGCCAAGAGTCGCGACATACCCTATGTCGCCTTCTGATCACTTTACACTGTCCTGCTTATTCCTCTGTGAGTGCTCAGAATGTTTGCACATATGCTTTCATGTCCATTATTCCGGTGCATTTCATTATATCATATTTATCTTTACTGCTTTGATTATTGAAAATCCAAAAAAACCAGAAAATGCAAAAACCATAAAAATTTAGAAAATTCAGAAAATCAAAAGAGACAGTCCGTCAGGTAAGTCAGGTAAGTATCTCTAACCCTAATCCCTCCGCATTACTATATGATACCTACACTATTATATCAGCTCAAGGACCGGCTGGTTCCCAGTGTGTTCTAGGATCTGAGTTCCCCTTCATCAAAAATGAGGATGATCTAGGTGCACGCTGCTAATCGCTGGATAAGCCATTGGGTGATATGACTCGGGGACGACGGATTCTATCGCACGTCGGGGATGCGAAGTGTCTTGACCCTTGCTTATATTGTCTAGCAATATTATCCTTGAATACTTGTTATTTTCTCCCTTTCTTTGCATTCATTTTTATGATTTCTTTTTCTTTAGCCCAGCATGCATCATGTAGGAATTTTGAGCTTCATGACTCACGATTCGTCAAAGCCAGTCTCCCAATGATGTCCCAACCAAGATCCTCATTTTCAGACAAGAATTCCATTCCGAATTTGAAAGTTTTCCTCGAGCTTGTGCTCGGTCCAGTTTGTGAGTATGGTTCCTATTTAAGGATTCCTCTCATCCCCATTCATTACAATAGTCGTTCCCTTATCCCCGATCCGATCATTAGTCGTGAACCGCTCAAAGGCCAGAGTCGAATCGACCCGCCGGGCAGCACCTATCCCCTAATGAACGAAACCTGCACGCTAAAGATAGCCAGGGTACCTCTTGAATCAGAAGGTTGATCACTTCTTTTCTTTTGATTTTTATTCGTCCCAAATAGGAACCATCCTCGCATTCTGTTCCCAGCCATGTTCGAAGTTAGCCGGATAATTCTCGCTGCTTATTCGTCCAGAATGGGTGTCTCTTTACCTTCATGCCCGCTTTTCAGCTCATTCCACTTCATTCCGCTACATCGCCATTTCATGCCATCTTCGCTCCATCACCACTCCACTCCCTTGCAAAGCAAGCATCAAGGAGGGGCAATCTGTAGACACCCATTTCTGACCCATAAGTCGAGCAAAATCTCTTGTCATATCATTGACGCCCCACGTTGGCTCATCATCGTCAAGGCTGGCTTTCTCCGATCATGACATCATTCCATGAGTTCATCGCCCTGGAGGATCTTTCCTGGTCCAATCAATCTCTCGTTATAGCTCTCCGAGTCTAGAGTCCGATGTTTCAAACCACACGTCAATCCGAAGGCTGCGCATGGAGATTGGACACATTTTTCATATGCAGAAAAGTCACTGAAGGCGACAGGCCCTATGTCGCGTTCTTGAAAATGACAGCCTCTATGTCGCGATCTTAAATCCATATTTTAAATCCATGAAAAATCACAAAATGACTTAAAGTCACCTTCCATATGAGAAGGCGACGTATCGAGGCGTCGCATTCAGGAAGACGACAAGAAGCTTGTCGCGTTTAGGACCTTAAACAGGAAACTCTTTCCGAGACCAACTTGGACACATGCCAAAGATGGATATTGCTTGTTTTGAACGTCCAAATCGTGTCCAAATCCTCTCAAATTTGGAAGAGACCTTCCTAACATGTCCCTTTCCAAGTTCCAATTGCCCATGCGCAGCCATACATAGCCATAGTCGGACTCCTTCCCATTATTCCTCTCAGACTCGAGTTGGGAATAATCACCCATAAGTACCTCGTCTCTCAATGTTTTGGGGAAAGGCTGGAGTCTATAGTTTGCTGAGCAAGAGAGCCTCATCTCCCACGAAGAGAGTTTTCCCTCCAGACGACCTAGAAGAGCCCTCCAGGGCGTTTTCCATCGGCTACACAATTCCTCCCCCTTTCTTTGCATTGTTTCATTCAATTCATGCATGCATAATCTTGTTTTCTTCATAGATTAACATTAGATCACGACACACACACCTATATTTAACACCCACAGGGGTTAAAAACCTCAATCTCGTGAGTTCCCTCCATAGTAGTTCATGTTTACACATCTTTCATTGAATAGATCTCATACACACGAGTTCTAATGGGTGTTTTGTTTGTTTAATTCACTTTGGCAGGTGTCTAAAGGTCCAAGCAACGTGAGGCTCTTGCCCCTTGGCCGGCTGAGGAGCAGGAAGACAAAGAACCCAAGTCTCCATCCATAGAAGAAGAAGGCGACATAGAAGCTGTCGCGATCCAGAAGGCGCCGTAGCCTCCGTCGCGTTCAGTTCAGAGCATAGCGACGCCACCATCGTCGCATTATCAAATACACCCTCATCTTTTCCTTCCTTTCCAACGTAGTCAGCCGTCCCTCTCTATACATCAAAAGGCGACTACATTGGTGGCGATCACGGTCAGTTCCTAATCCCTTACATATTCACAATCTTTCAAAAGGGGAGCACAATCCCGTGATTACAGTGTTGTCACATAACAGTGGAATTGTCTTGATATGTAGTCCATAATCCTCAAGTTGTTGCTTGATCCATAGGAGTTGTGTACAGCAACTTCCAGCAGCTACGTACTCAGCTTCAGCTGTTAGCAATGCTACTGAACTTTGTTTCTTGGAGGACCATGATATCAGACATCCTGCAAGGAATTGACAACAACCACTGGTGCTCTTTCTATCTATTTTTCATCCAGCGTAGTCAGCATCAGAGTATCCTATTAAATTAATTTCACAAGATTTTGGATACCAAAGACCTAAGTCATGAGTTCTAGTTAAATATCTAAAAATTCTTTTTACTGAAATTAGATGAGATTCTCTAGGATCTGCCTGATACCTAGCACACATGCATACACTAAACAGTATATCAGGTCTACTGACAATTGGGTAAAGTAATGAACCTATCATACCTCTATAGATCTTTTGATCTACCTTCTTACTATCCTTGTCACTGTCCATCCTTGTTGATGTGCTCATAGGTGTTGACAGTGGCTTGGCATTATCAAATCCGAACTTCTTTAAGAGTTCCTTGGTGTACTTAGCTTGGCAGATGTGAGTCCCTTCCTTTCCTTGTTTGATTTTTAATCCAAGGAAGTAGTTGAGCTCTCCCATCATGCTCATCTCGAACTCTCCCTGCATAAGCTTCTCAAAGTACTTGCAAAGAGATTTATCAGTAGAACCAAATATTATGTCATCAACATAAATTTGAACAAGCAATATATGTTTGACTTTAGATTTGATGACCAGAGTACTATCTACTTGACCTCTGATAAAACCATGATTTAATAGAAAAGAGCTAAGCCTTTCATACCAGGCCCTAGGTGCTTGTTTTAAACCATATAATGCTTTGTGTAATTTAAAAACATGATTCGGAAATTCAGTGTCATCAAAGCCTGGAGGTTGTTCTACATAAACTTCCTCCTTAATAAAACCATTAAGAAATGCAGACTTTACATCTATTTGAAATAATTTCACATCTAGTAGATGCATATGCAAGTAAGATTCTGATAGCCTCAAGTCTAGCCACAGGCGCATAGGTTTTATCAAAATCTATGCCTTCCTCTTGGGAATAGCCTTGAGCAACCAATCTGGCCTTGTTTCTTATGATCACACCAGCTTCATCCAATTTATTTCTGAACACCTATTTGGTGCCAATCACTGGATGATCCGATGGTCTAGGAACAAGTGACCAAACCTGGTTTCTCTTGAACTGATTTAGTTCATCTTGCATGGCTAAAATCCAAGATTCATCAGTAAGAGCTTCATTGACTGTCCTAGGCTCTATTTGAGAAACAAAAGCTAAATAATCACATGGAATTATGTTATCTCTTGTTCTTACCCCTACAGATGGATCACCAATGATGTTTTCAGGAGGGTGATCTCTCTTATATCTCCATTCCTTTGGAAGATATACATGTTCTATGTCCTTTTGTTGCAAGTCTTCCAGAGGTGGATCTTCCTTGTCCTCAATTGATGTATTCTTTAGTTTCTTGGACAATTCATTTGCATCATCATTGTCACTATCTTCTTCCTTTCTTAAGGAATGGTTAGTTTCATAAAAAATAGCGTGTACTGACTGCTCAATCAATAAAGTACACTTATTGAACACTCTATATCCTTTAGGTTTAGAAGCATACCCCATGAAGATGCCTTCATCTGATTTGGCATCTAACTTACCAATGTCTCTTTTACCGTTGTTGTGGATGAAGCATGGACATCCGAATGTCCTGAAGTGACTGATTTTAGGCTTCTTTCCCTTGAACAACTCATATGCAGTCTTTTTCAAAATCGGCCTGATCATTACTCTATTGATGATGTAGCTTGCTGTGTTGACTGCTTCAGCCCAAAAATATCTTGGCATATCATATTCTGACAACATTATTTTTGCCATGTCCAATAAAGTCCTATTCTTTCTCTCAGCAACTCCATTCTGCTGTGGTGTCCTTGGTGCTGAGAAATTGTGTTCAATTCCTTGGTCATCACAGAACTTGGAAAATTTCTCATTCTAGAATTCTCCTCCATGGTCTGATCGGATTCCAACAATGCAATACTTCTTATCTTTCTGGACCTTTTGCTGAAGCTCACAAAATTTTCAAACGTATCATCCTTGTGTTCTAGGAAGGATACCCATGTGAATCTCGAATAGTCATCTACAATAACAAATCCATATTGCTTTCCTCCTAGACTGGTGGTCCTCATTGGCCCAAATAAGTCCATGTGTAGGAGTTCTAAGGGTTTAGAGGTTGTCACCATAGTCTTTGACTTGAATGAGGATTTTACATGCTTCCCTTTTGCACAAGGCCCGCAGATGCCATCCAATCTTGTGCTAATTTTAGGTAGACCTTCCACTAGGCTTTTCTTAATCAGCTTCCTTATGCCATCCAAACTGCAGTGGCCCAATCTTCTGTGCCACAGCTCAGTTGACTGCTCTTTGCTGGCTGCTAAACAAATGTCTTGATCTTTCAGCTGTTCAAAGTAAAGCACGTACAAATTCTTCTCTCTGTTAGCTTCAAAAATTACCTCCCCATCATTCATAATACTGCACTTGGATTCTTGAAATCTGATCTGATGTCCCTTGTCGCATAACTGGCTAATGCTGATAAGGTTGTGCTTCAAGCCTTTTACACATAGAACATCTTCAATTACTGTCTTGCCTTTGCTGCTCACTGATCCACTGCCTATCACAGTCCCTTTTCCATTATCTCCATAGGTGACTGTGCCTTCTTCAGCTTCTAAATGGGTAAACAGCCTTCTGTTTCCTGACATATGCTTTGAGCATCCACTGTCCAGGTACCACTTGGATGCCCGAAGTTTTTCCTGAAATGAAAACATCAAGCTTTATGTACCCAAGTTCTTTTGGGTCCTGGATGGTTAGTGTCATCAATTTTCCTTTTGATTATCCATTTTTATATTTAGTTGGACATGTTATTTTGGTATGTCCTAGCTTGTTGCAGTGACTGCAACATGTTGTTCTAGTTATTTTTTCATATGGAGCATATTTAACGTTTGATTTGTATGCTATATCTTGTTCATGTACGAATTTTGGAGTTGGATATGTTTTAGGGTATACTATTGTGTCTTCATTATCTGGTGGAATGTAACCTAATCCATTCTTCTTTTTACCTGATCTTCTAGCTCATCTTAGTATTAAGGAATTTTTACCATTAGTAAATTTTTCTAACGTACTTGATAGTTTATCATTTTCTTCCGTTAGTATTTTGATTTCATTTTTTAGTTCGTCTGAACTTTCTTATTTTTCTAATTTTGTTATTTGATTATTTTTATCTTTTAGATTTTCGCATAGCAACTCATTTCTTCTTTTAAGTTCATTGACTTCCTTCTCTAGTTGTTCATACTCTGATTTTAAATCTGAATTGGTATTTTCTAGACATGCAACATTTTTCTTACTAGCTTTTAGTAATTTAGATACTTCTCTATATTTATCATAAAGCTCGTTGAAAGCTTCTTCTAAATTATCTGAATCAAAATCATGATAGGAATCGAAAGATGAGTCAGAAGTTACCTTTTCTTCAGTATTTGCCATGAAGGCTAGGTTTACTTCTTCTTCTTCCTCACTGCTTGAGTTTGACTCGCTGTCGCTGCTATTGCTCCAAGCTGCTGCCATTGCTTTCTTCTTATATCTCCTGAATTTCTTGGAGCTGTCTTTCTTTTTGAATTCATATTTTTTGAGATTCGGACATTCTGCTTTGATATGTCCGGGCTTCTTACACTCGTAGCAGATGGGATCACCTTTCTTTGAGTCTTTTCCTTCTACCTTCTTAAAGTCCTTATTTTTCTTGAAATATCTTCTGCCAGACTGATATCTTTTATTTTTGGCTAATATTCGTTGAAGCCTCCTAGATAGCATAGCTTCTTCGTCTTCACTGTCTTCACTGCTGGCTTCATCTTCAGATTTTTCCTCAGAGCTGCCTTCTGCTGCTTTGAGAGCATTTGTGTGCTTCTTCTTACTAGATGATTCTCCTAATCTCTCCATGTTTATCTCATGGGCCATGAGGGACCCAATGAGCTTTTCCAATGACATCCTTTTCAAGTCATTGGCTTCTTCTATAGCTGTTACCTTGGGAGTCCAAGAATATGGTAGGGATCTAAGAATTTTCCTTACCATTTCTCCCATCTCAAAGCTTTTTCCTAGTCCGGCCAATCCGTTTGTAATATCTGTGAATCTACGGAACATTTGGGTTATAGATTCTCCTGGCTGCATCTGGAACCTTTCATATTGAGTCACCAGAATGTCTATCCTGGTCTCCTTGACTTTGTCAGTGCCTTCATAAGTGATCCTGAGCTTTTCCCACATTTCCATGGTGGATTTGCAGGCAGATACACGGTTGAATTCCTTTTTACTGAGGGCACAACATAAAATGCTTTTGGCTTTGCAGTTGAGAGATATTTTCTTTCTATCATCATCAGTCCATTTGTCCTTTTCGTTGGTGACTAGAAGATCTCCTTCTTCTACAATTGACCAGATCTGAAAATCAAATCCTTGCAAGAAGTATTCCATCCTGGTCTTCCAGTAGGTGTAATCTTCTCCATCGAATAGAGGTGGCCTGCTGACTGACTGGCCTTCGGAGTGACTTTGGGCTGCCATTTGATCTTTTCTCTTCAGATCGTTGGATCTTCTTCTTTGTCGAAGAGACTAGCTCTGATACCACTTGTTGCCCAGCTAGCTAGCCCAGAGGGGGGTGAATGAGATATTAAAATTATTTGATACTTAAATCCTTTTCACACAATAGTCACAAAACAACACTTCACAGATTTTTAGTGTTAGAGAAGACAAAGATAAACACACAAAAGCAATCGCACAACACAGAAAATTATCCTGGTTCGGATCTCCTCTCCTTAGGAGTCCTATGTCCAGTCCCTGAGCAATATCTCAGGATTTCACTAACCCAAGGGTACTGTCCCCCTTATGGACTTACACACCCAACCGCAGCTGGTCTTCCTTCAATCTGAAAGGAAATACACCACCCTGGATACCCCACCAGGTCTTCCTTCACAACCGAAGGGAACAACACCCTGGATACTACACCAGGTCTTCCTTCACAACCGAAGGGAACAACACCCTGGATACTACACCAGGTCTTCCTTCACAACCGAAGGGAACAAACACAAGAGAATGTGTTCAAAGAGATGATGCCCCTAGATCAAGCTTATAGAACACCGCTTGATCTGAAGCAAGGACTGAGAAGAAAAAGATCTACAATCAAGGACTCTTCTCAGAACAAAAGGCTCTCTCACAGATCTAAACTTAGCACAGAGAGCAAGAGCTAAGACTAATGGGAGTTTTTGCTTGGCTCTAAGAAAAGCTTTCAGAAGATAGAAGACGTTGAAACTTCTTTATCTCTAATCGCTCTTTTTTCTTTTTTTGCTGAAACTTCATTCTTCTATATATATATCATCTTTTGAAATTCGAACGTTGAAGTGCCCGTTCTCTCTATGCATAAGTGTACGTTAGACTGCTTGACACTTGGAAGCTTCCAGTCAACAGTCCTTTATCTTTTCATGCACGTAAAGAGAGAAGGATCTTCTGTAATCTTCTTTGGCTTCTATTTTGTCCAACGTTGTATGACGAATGCTGTCAGAGACCTGCACATATTTAAAGCTTGAACAATAGACAGCTAAGCTGTCTCTTGTTGTTAGTCAACGTTAGAACGAATGTTCATCAAAATAGTAATGCCATTTTGTTGTTCTAAAAGATGTTTACAGAGTATGATACGATAATGGAAGATATCGTCTGCATTCATGCAGTGATACGTTCAGTCTTCATAAATGCACAGCTGACATAAATATGCGTGAAGACTTTGACTATTCAACGTATCAAAAATTAGCTCGAAAATTGAATCGTTGTCTTCCATGAAATAGTTATGTACTTGACTTATGAAATCGTTGTGCAAATGAGTGAATCGTTGTGCATTCATAAGTAAAGAGATGCATACACAAATCGTTATATGTATTAATAATCAAATCGTTATGAAGTTATAAACAAATTGATGTACAAATCGTTATGACGTTATAAACAAATTGATGTACAAATCGTTATGAAGTTATAAACAAATCGATGTACAAATCGTTGTGATGTTATGAACAAATCGATGTACAAATCGTTGTGATGTTATAAACAAATCGATGTACAAATCGTTATGAAGTTATAAACAAATCGATGTACAAATCGTTGTGATGTTATGAACAAATCGATGTACAAATCGTTGTGATGTTATAAACAAATCGATGTACAAATCGTTATGACGTTATAAACAAATCGATGTACAAATCGTTATGCTTCTTTAAGAAATCTATGTGAGAGCAAATCGTTGTTCTCACTTAAGGAATCGTTGCGGAAAGCAAATCGTTATTATCACTTAACGAATCGTTGTGAGGGAAATCGATGCGATCACTTAACGAATCGTTGTGAGGGCAAATCGTTGCGATCACTTAACAAATCGTTGTGAGGGCAAATCGTTGCGATCACTTAACGAATCATTGTGAGGGCAAATCATTATGTGATCGTTAAGGAATCGTTGCGGAAAGCAAATCATTATGATCACTTAACGAATCGTTGTGAGGGAAAATCGATGCGATCACTTAACGAATCATTATAAGGGCAAATCGTTGCGATCACTTAACAAATCGTTGTGAGGGTAAATCGTTGCGATCACTTAACGAATCATTGTGAGGGCAAACCGAAGAAATCGTTATACTGCCCAAATCGATAAAAGCACATAGCGAATCCTTATGAATATGAAATCGTTATAGCTCTATAGAAATCGTTATGACTTATAATAGAAATCGATGTGTACTTAGAGAAATTTTATGTGTACTGAACTCTAAATACTTCAGGGTGAGATACTTACAGAATTTGCTTGACTTTTCTTGATTCATTTCCTGTGCTCAAACTTGTAGAAAATATGTTAGATTAAACTTTATATAGTTTTGTTAATCACCAAAATAGATATGTAATTTATTTAAATTACATGGGGATAAATTGATCATTACTCCATTCTTGTTTTCCAGTAAGTGTAGTCCTCACCATCGAACAATGGTGGCCTGTTGACTGACTGACCTTCGAAGTGACCTTGGGCTGCCATTTGATCTTTTCTCTTCAGATCGTTGGATCTTCTTCGTCGAAGAGACTAGCTCTGATACCACTTGCTGCCCAGCTAGCAAGCCCAGAGGGGGGGGGATGGGATTCTTTAAAATTCAATTATCTAAACCTGTCAACAAAAAGGTTTAAACAATACACTGCGATTGGCGGTTAGTGTTAGTCGTAGAAACAATAACAAACGCACAGAAAGCAAACACACTGCACAAGGATTTTTATCCTGGTTCGGACCTCCTCTCCATAGGAGTCCTACGTCCAGTCCCTGAGCAACAACTTAGGATATCACTACCCAAGGGTACAGTCCCCCTCAAGGACACTTACACATCCAGCCACAGCTGGCCTTCTCTTCTCAACCGGAAGAGGTACAATACACCCTGAACCTCAAGTCTTCCTTCTATGCGAAGGGAACAGAAACACTTGTCAACCACAGGTCTTCTCTTCAACCCAGAAGAAGAACAACACAACAAAGTGTGAAAGTCAGGTGAAGTGCCCCTAGACCTGGTTTACAACAAATCCAGATCTGAGGTAGAGACTGAGAGTAAGAGATCTACAATGAAAGAAACTCTCAGAACTCAAAGGTGCTCTCTATGGAATTGAGCAGGAATGATGAGAGTGAGATCTACACAAAAGTTGGAATGAAAATCGCTCTTCTATTTAGACTCTTCTTGCGTGAAAGATTGCTCTCTTGCAAAAGTTGTCTGTTTAGAGTCTTCAGACTTGAATATATATCTTCTCTTGAGGAAGTAGTCGTTGATATGTTCGTTGTCTCTATGCTCTGGTATACGTTAGACTGCATGGTATTGTAGAGCTTCCAATCAACGGTCCATGCATGCAAAGAGAAGATCCTTCTCGATATCCTTTATCTTTCATTTTGTCCAACGTTGTAAATGGTTGTGCTGTTAGAGACCTGCACACAATAAATGCTGAATGATAGACAGCTACGCTGTCTCTTGTTGTCAGTCAACATTAGGACGAATATACATCAAAATAGAAATGCCATTCTGCTTTCTAAAAAGATGTTTCCAATATAAGCATATGAATAGAAGATATTTGAGCATGTATTGTGCAGTGAAATGGTCAGTCATAATAAATGCATGGATATCGGAGAAAAGCGAGGGAAGACCTTGACATTCAAAATATTTGAAATATGTTTAAATATCAAGTCGTTATAGCTCATGAAATCGTTGTAAGTACGACTTATGAAATCGCTGTGAATGAGTCGTTGTTTATGTAAATTATTGCACGTGTATAAGTAAATCGATGCGAACATAAATCATTATATAATCATAACCAAATCCTTGTATAACCAAATCGTTGTCTCACTTATTGAGTCGATGTAGTGATCAAATCGATGTTTTGTTTTATCGAATCGTTACACAGACCAAGTCGTTGTTGTGACTTATCGAATCGTTACAGCAAGCAAATCGTTGTGTAACTTATCGAGTCGTTATAATGACCACGTCGTTGTTGTAACTTGTCGAATCGTTATGAAGACTAAATCGATGTGGAACTTATCGAATCGTTATAAAAACCAAATCGTTGTTCTCAGTTATCAAATCGTTGTAGAAACTGAATCGTTGTGAGAGCAAATTGTTGTTCTCACTTATCAAATCGTTGTGAGAGCAAATCGTTGTTCTCACTTATCAAATCATTGTGAGAGCAAATCATTGTTCTCATATTTCAAATCGTTATGAGAAACCGAATCGTTGTGAGAGCAAATCGTTGTTCTCACTTATCAAATCGTTGTGAGAGCAAATCGTTACGCCCACTAAGCGAATCGTTGTGAGGTCGAAATCGTTACGCCCACTAAGCATATCGTTGTGAGATCGAAATCGTTACGCCCACTAAGCGAATCGTTGTGAGATCGAAATCGTTACGCCCACTAAGCGAATCGTTGTGAGGTCGAAATCGATATGCCCACTTATCAAATCCTTATGAAAATTAAATCGATAGAAGTAAGGAAATCTTTATGAGACCGGAATCGGTATGACACTACAAATCCTTATGAAATCAATATGATTCTAATGAAATCGTTGTAGCATATAAAGAGTCGATGTGTACTGAGAGAAATTACCTGCTCTGTAATTTTTAAAAGCTAGAAAGTAAGAAATACTTACATATTTTCTTGATTTCGCCTGATTTACTTCTTGTGCCTAAGCTTCATGAAAGCTTTGTTAGATGACACTTTATTGAAGTTTTGTTAATCACCAAAATAGATATATAACTCATAAAATTATATGGGGATGAACTGATCATCATTGGTCCCAATGGAAACGAATACGCACAAATGAGCTTATGGCTTTAGTACGTAGCATGAGGCATTCGTTTCACGAGGGAGCATTTGCGATCAAGATTTGCCTCTCATGGTGCATCAAAGGGAAAACAAAAGATTTTATCCAAGTTTATGAGATCTAATTATGTTCGAGTGACTCTGATTGGTGTGGAAAGGTATGTGGGGAAAGTGTTGTATGTAGTGAGGTACAATCGTAAAGAGAAAAATTTATTGCACTTGAGATTTGTACTTGCATTTGCAGTTCTTGCTTTTTCATTGGCCATTACATTAAGAGCACAATGATCCAATGAGAAACAAAAAATACAAGTACAAGTACAAATCTCAAACACACTAAATTTTTCTAAACTGTAAATATTCACATAAAGGAAGGCAGAATGGTTGTAGCAATACGAGCTGATTTCTGTAGCATCCGTGTTGTGTAGTGGTTGGGTGGCCCGTCCTCCCAAGACCACCAAGAAAACCGCATCATGATGTTACGTGGAGATGGAGTGTGGAAGTCCCACCTGGAGCCGACGGGAGATGGCTAGCTCCCATGCAATGGATGCCACCATCTTGCGTGCATTGGCAAGATTCCGCGCAGGACTCAAACGCGGGCGTTCATGGCCACGGGCTGGGAGGCAATTCATGTCGCGTGAAGCCCCATGCAGAATCGGTCGTTTGAATGCAACATCTATGTTTGCTCTCGACCCTATAACTGGAGAGCCTTTTCTCTTGCTTTTTCCACCGAAGCGAGAGTTTTTTAGAGAGAGAACCTAAGAGAGGGCATGGGGTGTCAAGAGAGAGATATCTCAATTGAGAGCTTGAGAGTTGGAATATGTTAAATGGACTAAATCAGTAGACTGTCAACAACTCGAATTAGTCATTTTTAGAGTTCGAGTAGAAAAAGAACTCTGAAGTTAAATTTGCTCAATTGAGAATAGTCTCAAGATGAGTGACTTTTCTAAGAAGTCTACCAACTAGCACAGTTGTTGGGTCAATTTGCTGGTTGGGTCGTCACAAATGGTGTCAGAGCTTTACCCAATCGGAAGTGCCGAAACTAAGTGCCACATAAGACAAAGTGCTATGCTATGAGAGCCACCTCTTGAGGCCATAATGACGCAAAGTGATACATAGTGGGAGCCACCTCTTGAGCATGTGGGGCCACCTCTGGAATCCTGCCTGCCTGAGATTTGACTATGTGCTATATGTGATCAACGATGAAGACGTCGCTTATATAAGAGGGTAGATTGTAATATCCCATATAAGAATATGTTAAATAGACTAACTTAGTAAACTACCAACAACTCAGACTAGTCATTTTCAGAGTTTAAGTAGGAAAAGAACTCTGAAGTTAAGCGTGCTCAGTTAGGAATAGTCTCAAGATGGGTGACCTTTCTGGTAAGTCTTTCAACTAGCACGGTAGTTGGGTCAATTTGCTGGTTGGGTCATCATAGTTGTAGAGAGAGTTTGTTTTGTCGTTAAAGATAGATAATGTTCATATGAATTAGATAGATGACAATTTTATGAATCATACTTGTTTTAGAAGCATGTTTACAGTGATTAATTTGTATTGTTTAGAAACATGTTACGTACGGGCGGATTCTCTATTCTTCCCTCTACAGAGTTCTTTAATTGGTTGGATTGAGTTTTGGGTTAGCTGAAGAGGCTTTTACGTTTTGGGTGAGAACACATTGGCAGTAGTCGTCGCATTTAGAATGTGATAGCCTTGGATGTCACATTTAAGATGCGTCAACTGAGACCACCATGTTTCTATTCTAGAAGCCTAATTGTGGTAATTGTGTAGGACACATTGTAGGACTCATTTAAGAAATGTGAGTGGGTAGTGATTGCGGGTGACAGATGTAATCACGGGGTTGCACACCCCTCGAAACACGCAACATGATTTAAAATCGACTTAAATAGCATGGAAATAAGGATGTGATCGCCACCTAGCTAGTTGCCATGAATAGAAAAGAGACTGGGCTAACGTTGCTAGGAAAAGGAGGAGAGGACAAGAGCACTTACTAGCGTCGCAACGGGTCTCCCCGTCGCGATGAAGCTGTTGTCGCGACGCTCGCCCCCGGCGCGTCTCTATGTCGTGACCCTCGTGCCCGTCGCGTCCTTTGCAGTTCGGGAGAATGTTGGTGTGGACCTTCTTCCTGCCCTCCGGCCGGCCAGAGAACAAGAGCCCCTCATCAGATGATGTTTGTATGCCTGCCAAAACAAGGAAAACAAACAAATAAACCTTGTTATAACATATTTAAGTGTAGTGTCTATCCACAAATGAAATAGAGAAGGGAATCATGGAGGGAACGAACCTGGGGGTGGCTTTTAAACCCCTAGGGTGTATAAAAATGAGGAAAGGAAAAGGGAATGCGTCCTATCTAAGGGAAAACAGTAAAATGCATGAAAAGAGAAATGATAGAGGAAGAAAGAAAGAGCCCCAAATGGGGCGACTCCCTGGCGTTATATGGCGTCCTTGGATCGTGCAGAAGCCTCAAAGGAACTGGAAGTCGCCTCCCTCAAGCACCAAGCTCCATGGATGAAGAATATTGCATGGCTTGGTGAAGAGGATGTGATGGAATGTGAGGGAATGATGAGGGCCACGAGTTAAGTGTCAGGTCTGGCAAACATTCGGCAGCACTTCGTGGCAAAAACGGGGCTCTCTCTTCTCTGAAGAAGAAGCCTTGCTTATATAGAAGAGGAGAGAGAAAATCTTGTCATTAAGTGATAATGACCCAAAATGAGATGATAAAATCATGTAAATCCGCATGGGAGAGTCCTAGGGTGGTCCTCAATGGTCCTTGAACCTCAAACCGCGCAAGGATGGGTTGGGAGGTTACATAGGATAGAGATAATGCCATAAGAGGATAAATAGGAGGTGGTTGCGGAGGCCAGCGCACTCGGCTATAGTCGCGACGGATCGTAGAGGCGCGACAGCTATAGTCGCGACAGCCATGTTGGTCGCGACCCCAAGGGCACGTGCATGGATTTGCATGGGCTATCACAATGGCCATGGAGGGCGCGACAAAGGCTAACGCGGCGCTACGACCCGTCGCGTTAAGGAACATCGATTATTCTCAAAATAAAGATCAATTATAAGGGAGAATAATGGACAATTATGCAATGAGGACTCTTTAGGAAGACAATTGGACGGGATAATCTGAAAATTAGGCTTTTAATGGGCTCACAACATGGCTAATGAATGGGATCAAGGTGAGTAACCAACTTGGGGCTCATTAAGAGAACAAGAAATGTGGTTCAACTCATGGGCCAGAATCGGGTGGCTACTGATTGCCCCTCCTTAGCTTCCACTTTACAAGGGAGCGCAACGGAAGTGTAGCGGAGGTGTCATGAAATGACGGCGAAGCGGAAATGACATGGAGTGGACTGAAAATATGGGAGCCAAGGTAAAGAGACACCCGATCTAACCAACAAGCAATTGGAATTCTTCTTGAAAGTCCCGAGTTAGCCGCTCGAGCAAAATGCCAGAATGACACAAGTCTGTACGAGAAGGAGAAAGAAAAGGACGATGAACCCCTCGATTGAGAGGTACCCTAGCTGATTGGCCTACAGGTTTCATTTTGGAGGGACATGTGCGTGTCAGGCAGGTAACATAGACTCTGTCCTGGGAGCGGTTCGCAACCAAAACGGATCATAAGGAACAAGGATGAAAATTGCATAGAGAATCCAGACAAGGAGATTCTTGACAGACTGGCAAGAGCAACTCGCTCGGAAACAAACCTTCCGATTTAGAGTGAAATAGGGTTTCTTGTTCTAAACATGAAGAATGGTTGGGCACTCAACAAGGGCTCACCATTAGCCAGGGATGAGTCATGATAGTTCAAAGTCCTACATGATGCATGCTGGGCTAAAGAAAAAGAAATCATTAAATAAAATGCAAAAGAAAGGAGAAAATAGAAAATATATCAATGATAGTATTGCTAAATTGGACAAGAATGGGTCGAGAGTCTTCCTGCAACCGCTGTGCAAGACAGAGTCCATCATCCCCAAACTTATCCAACTTAACGGCCTATCCGGCGATTAACAATGCGCACCTAGACCATCACCGTTTTTGTTGTAGGGGAACTTAGATCTCAGAGCACATTGAGAACCAGTCGGTCCTTGAAGTGATATAATAAGTAGAATAACATATAGTAATGCAAGAGAGAAATGATAGAAATACTTACCTGACTTACCTGTGAAGCTCTATTTTTTTGTGATTATCTGGTTTTCTGATTTTTTACGATTTTATGATAAATAATCAAAGTAACAATCATAACAACCAGAAAGTATATGATGATCAGTCTGTCCCCATGTAATTTTAAGTATATATTTATTTTGGTGATTAACAAACCCTTATCAAAGTTCTTTAAGTCTTAAGTATAGGAAATACTCCAAGGTCAATCAAGCCAATATTGGTAAGTATCATATTTCTGAAGCGTTAATTATTTCAAGATTGTATTTATCTAAGTCCACATCGACTTCTGTTGAAAGTCACAACGATTTCCTTCATGTATATCGTTTTAAATAGAGCTATAACGATTTGATATCTTAACGATTTCTTAAGTCATCGTAACGATTCGCTCATCGTAACGATTTTATCATCGCAACGATTTCTTAAGTCATCGTAACGATTCGCTCATCGTAACGATTTGATCATCGCAACGATTTCTTAAGTCATCGTAACGATTCGCTCATCGTAACGATTTGCTCATCGCAACGATTCCTTAAGTCATCGTAACGATTTGCTCATCGCAACGATTCCTTAAGTCATCGTAACGATTCGCTCATCATAACGATTTGCTTCACGCAACGATTTCTTTAGAGCTCATAACGATTTCTTTAGAGCTCATAACGATTTGCTTCGCACAACGATTTCTTTAGAGCTCATAACGATTTGCTTCGCGCAACGATTTCTTTAGAGCTCATAACGATTTGCTTCGCGCAACGATTTCTTTAGAGCTCATAACGATTTGCTTCACGCAACGATTTCTTTAGAGCTCATAACGATTTGCTTCGCGCAACGATTTCTTTAGAGATCATAACAATTTGCTTCGCACAACGATTTCTTTAGCGCTCATAACGATTTGCTTTGCGCAACGATTTCTTTAGTGCTCACAACGATTTGCTTTCCATAATGACTTGTTAAGTGCTCATAATGATTTCTTCAGTAAATACTTAATCATAACGATTTCATATGTCATATAGGCATCGACTTTATGTTTTATATCGACTTGATATTTATCTTATTTCTGAAAACGTTGAATAGTCAAAGTCTTCACATATCTATCTGACTGCTGTGCATTTAATAAAGACAGAATGCATCTCTGCATGTATGCAGATGATATCTTTTCATTATCGTACATATTCAGTCAACATCTTTTAGAACAAGTTATTTGGCATTGCTATTTTGGTGAATATTCATATCAACGTCTTCTGACATCAAGAGACAGTCTAGCTGTCTACTGTTCTAGCATTTAATGTATGCAGGGCCCTAAAGACATTCTGTCATACAACGTTGGACCATATAGACGCCAGAAGACCTTATCTCTTTGCGTGCTCAATTGGATAAAAGATTGTTGACTAGAAGCTTCCAAGTGTCAAGCAGTCTAACGTCTACCAAACTAAGAGACAACAGTTACTTCAACGACTAGATTTCAAACCGGAGATATAAATTCAAGATAGTAGCTCCAGAAGTACATACAGAAGAGAGAGACCTACGATTGAGAAAACAAGCTTTCCAGATCTTTTGAAAGAATCCAAGAGCCAAGAATTCAGTTCTAGTGTGTCTTTAGCTCTTTGCTCTTTGTGCTGTAATAGAGATCTCAAGAGAGCCAGTGTAGTTCTGAGAGAGTGCCTTGGTTAGATTATTTGCTCTCAGTGCTAGTAGTCTCAGATCTTGTCTTGCTAAAGCTTGATCTAGGGGCTTGAATTCCTGTTTATTCTTCTTGTGTTGTTGTTCCCTTCTGTTGTGAAGGAAGACCTGGTGGGGAGCCAGGGTGTTGTGTTCCCTTCTGTTGTGAAGGAAGACCTGGTGAGGGATCCAGGGTGTTGTAGTTCTTTTCTTGTGAAGGAAGACCAACTAAGCTGGGTGTTGTATTGTCCGTAGGGGGACTGTACCCTAGTTAGTGGAATCCTGAGTTGTTGCTCAGGGACTGGACGTAGGACTCCTAAGGAGAGGAGGTATGAACCAGGATAATTCCTTGTGTTGTGTGATTGATTATTGTGTGTTTGTCTTTTATACTAACCTTCTCTAACCTTCATTGAAGAACATCTTTGTATGAATGTTTTAAGTACATGTACTAATCAAATAAATTTTTTAAAAGACCCATTCACCCCCCCCTCTGGGCTCGTCAACTGGGCAACAGTATATACATCCATAACAAATAACAAAACAAACCATGTATAGACGCAAGAAAACACAAAACAGAGAAAAGCGACGCATCTGGGGGTCGCGACAGTGTCGCGACGCCCTGGATGGTCGCGACCCTAAGGCGTCGGATCGGGGCGTCGCGACATCATTCTGCGCGATAAACCCCAAAAATTCGAGCTTATCCTTATCCTAAGGCTATTCCTAATACTAATAAGACTCTTAAACCTATCCTATTACTACTCTATCACCTAGGGACGAGTTTGGATGGGATTAGCACCCCTAGGGGTCTATAAATAGGGCTGTAAGGGGCTATTTTTGCAGCTGATCTTCTCTCTCTTCTTCTCTCTTGCTTTTCTCTCTCTTCAAGCCATGAAGAGATCTTTTTCTTCCTTCCAAGCCAACCCCACCGCCTATGGCGGTCCCAAGGCGGCTAGGACGACCTATGCTGAGCTTCTCCGCCTCTCTTCCGTGCCCGGACATATCAGCGCAAGGTCGGATCTCCAAGTAAGCGTTCTCTCTCTAGCTCTTTGATTTTCACTCTCCTTTTCTCCCATCTTCTTCTTCTATTCTTCTTCTTCTTCTGCCAACCCTCTCTTCTACTCTATTCCAGATCCTCCCAAGCAACATGCGCTTCTCAAAAATCCCATGGCTTGAGCCCATGGTTAATGCGCTCCCCGTGACGTCCACACACCATCTGCGCGAATGGGGGCTTACCACCGTTTTCACATTGGCCAAGAACTACCAGAAGGTGGTGCACGTGTAGGATAGTCTTACCGTGCTCATGGAGCTGTGGCATCCACAGACCCACACGTTCATCTTCCCCGCGTTCAAGGCCACCATCCTGCTAGAAGAGCTGGAGCTCATGCTGGGGCTCCCAAAAGACAAGAAAGGGGCGGAGTATGGCATTGCGCACACCGTGGCCCGCATAGACTCCTGGGCCATACTCAGAGAGATCACCACCAAATCCGACGACCTGCGCACCATGACCAGTCGGGAGCACATTCATCTTCTTCCTATCTCGCAGTGGATCATGTCTCAATGTAAAAAGAAGACCGGCAACTACCTTGCTATTGCCAAAGCCGCCGCCATCTGCATATGCGGCATTATTCTCTTTCTTGCTCAAGACCATCTCCTCACCGTACCCAGTCTGAGCATCATCTCCAGCATATGGGAAGGTATGAGCATCTCTCAAGTAGTCCTTGGTTATCTCTATGCTGGGCTCTCCTCTGCAGCTATAGGTGGTCCCTTCTTCGGTTCCGTGGTCACCCTAGAGTGCTGGATGGGGATTCATATCAACTTCCAAGCGACAGACAACCCCTCTGTCCAGTGCAAGAGTGTAACAGTACGGTCATTTGGATCCGGGTTTATCGGGTCTATGTGTCGTGCTCTTGACTAAGAGATTGTCAATGGGCTGTTTGTGTGGTTTGTGTGCACAGGGTGAGCAGTGTGGGCCAGATATGCCAGCCCATTTGCACTTCTGGTTCACTGTTTTGAAACGCGGCGGAGCCAGGCGACGCGATTTGAACGTGTCAGCCTTGCCCGACGCGATTCAGCGAACCACCTCTGTGACGCGTGTCGCTTGGATCCTATGTGGCGTCAGCTTGGGTGGACGCGTTTAAAGAATGTAAACGCGGTGTCTGCTCTGGACGCGATTTCGATCAGAGTTTTAAGTGTGTCGTTTCGGCCAGGCAGAGCAGAGGATGCTCTATCCGACGCAGGGGGAGATGCTATGGAGCTTCTCCGGCAGATTTCGGTGGTTTTCGACCTCGGGTGGCTCGTACGGCGCGGGAGCCACGCGAGGACGGCGTTCGGAGTGTGGGCGTGCCGTCGACGAGGAGGTTTCAGGCGTTCTTTGACGTCTTCTTCCGGTAGGGAGACTTCCTACCATTGTTTCAGTTTTAAAGCATGATGGTTTGGGTTTTGAGGGATATGCATGTGTGGGTGGTTTGCTGAATAGCATATCTCCTGTTTACAACTTTCGTTTGATGTTTATGGTTTGATGTGTGTGATGTTTCTCTTGTGTGAGGGGTGGGTTCGGCTTGTGAGCTGACCCCCTTGCTACTGTTGAAACGTGTCTAGGACAGTCGACGCGTTCATGTTGAATGCGTCGCTCTGAGCCGACGCGTTTCGGGTTTTGTTCGTTACGTTAAGGCGGTGTTGGGGTCGCATCTGCTTGACTTGACGCGTTAATTTGGAAATGCGTCGGTGTTTTAGGACACGACTGTAACGACCCGACCTCTCGGACCCTCACCAGGGGCCCCGAAGGTCGCGCCGCCACCCACGGATCCGAAGACCTGGAAGGGTTATATGAAAAAGTCTAGTGAGATATGTACTGAGTTCAAATAACTATAATAATCTGTACATTATACAAAAGGGTTGTACAACACGTCCCAAGCAAAAGCACAGGTACGAGAAGAAAGGTGCAGTCCTTAAGGGGCATACCCTGAGAACTTGCAAAACACAGCTCTCAGCTCACTCGGCTACAAGAGCTCACAACACTCGCTCTCACTGCTGCTGACAACACACGGCGCCACAACCGCCTCCGCAACCCATCCGACACCGAGCTCCCGCGACGACGAGCCCCTAGCTGAAGGAAGTAGGGGGGTGAGCCTCGCGAATAAGGCCCAGTAGGGATTACCAGTCCCTCACCGGCCAGAGCAGCAAGAACTCCGAAAATAGGAAACTACACTAGAAAGCCGTAAAGCGAGTAACACCTACAGCATGGTACTACCAAGCAGCGGAAGAGAACAGCGCAACGCCACGACCACCAATCGAGGTCGGGCCACACACACGACTCCCGCAGAAACCAACGGAGTCGGGCACAAAGCGGAAGCAGCGCTCGACACATCTGCCGAGACCACAGAACAACCAAGTGAGAACGACGTCTCACCGCAAGCACGGCCACCTCAGACCTCTACAAGGTCGAGGGCCCACAAGCAGAACCACCCTGGACCGTGAACACGCAACCAGGTCGGGGAGCCATACACGCCGGTGCCACTACGGACTGGCACCCAAGAATGGAACTATGGTACCGAAAGGACACCGAGCGGGAACCACCAGAAGCATGGGTCTGCCCAAGGCCAGACCAACGACGCCCACGAAAACAAGGCACAGCCAGGCTATAACCTTTGTGCAACTAGAGCAACGGGGGAACACTTGGAAACGTCGTGAGGAAGCGCCGTCACAACAACATCAACCAAGCCACCGCCGCTAGTAGCCAAGAGGGGGACACGCTGTCCACGCCCTCCGCTCACTAGCCTAGCTCCTGCCTCCACCCCCGCGAAGGGCGAGACAGAGCCGCCACAGAAACACACAACGCACGCAACACCGCAGCCTGGCCAAGCTGCGGCCTCACGCCTGACCTCCCTACGCGGCTCCGGAACCAACGTAGAGCGAGGCAGTGAGACAAAGGACTATCTGGTCTGTGCCAGGAAAGCACTCTGAACCCCTCGGCGTCCCAGACCCAGACAAGAGAGCTCTACAAACGACTCAGCGCCGCTGTCCAACCTCATTTTCCCCTCAGCTCCAGAGTCCGCCCTGTCGGCTACCAACTCGAGCACGCTCGTAGCCTGGAGTACTCCCTCAACAGGCTCCCGAGGACGGGGGTCCCAGGCAACGGAGACAACCTCTGAACGGGACAAGCCCTCAAGTGCCAAGCATCGGGCGAACAGGCGGGGCAGCACAACAAAACCACGCCGAACCGCTGGCTTGTAACCACGACAAGCCCAGCAGGTGAGAAGCACGCACAAACCCTCAACAAGGTTGTCGGCCAACTAACCACGCACGGAAAAGCTGGAGTTTCGGAACACTACCAGCTAGCACGGAAACCCGTCGCTCTGCTAATAATTGATTAACCGCCAGTCAATCGATTATTAGACAGACACGACCCTCCTGGCACCACTGTCAGGACACGGCCACGAAGGTGTCACCTTCGGTCACTGAACGCAGAGAGGCAACCCAGGGCGCGACAAGAACGCGACAGACCTCCCTGTCGCGACATGGATGACTGTCGCGTCGGGCACCCCGACGCGACACCAGTCATCTAGGACACCGGAAAGAAAGCCAGGAAGCCGGGTCTTACATTCTACCCCCCTTAAAACAATTTCGTCCTCAAAATTTGGACAAGCACAGAAGGTCTCGAGGCACGAAACAAAACACGGGGAGCAACGCAAGACCAAAGTGAATAAGCCACTAAGTCTCAACATGACTTCCTCGTGGCAACAATCGCACCACCAAACACGCGCGGAACTCACGAAGTCGGAAAACCAACGGCTCACACAACGGGTTCCAAGCACACGGAGAGCACACGACCAAAACCCAACGGCTCATCACATGCTCCAACACACCTGGAGCACCACGCCGAGGAACCAACGGCTCACTCCAGCCACACGTGGGGCGCCCAAACGGAACGGCAACCCCACCGGTGCCGAGCGACGCCAAATCCGGCCCGAACAGCAGAAAACACCAGCCGAAAACTACACGGTTGCAGTCACCAACAGACCTCGCTGTTGGGACCAACCCACCAGCAACTCACTCTGTCGCCGGAAAAACCCGACAGAGCACACCGTTGCTGACAACCACAGAAGAACCACCTGAGATTTAAGCACGACACTCAGGGAACGACCTCATGCTACTAGCAGCAGCTAGCACTGGTCACCAGCCCAACCGAAAATCCACACGAGCGACGATAGCTAGAGCGACAATACGCTCGCGGAGAATCCTCAACACACGGAACAACGTCCACTGTCACCGCTAGGCCTCACCCAGACCTTCCTCACGGTCCAACAGGGACAACAACGCACGCTGAGAAATCCTCAACACGCAAAAACGACATCCACTGTCACCACTAGGTCTCACCCAGACCTTCCTCGCGGTCCAACAGGGACACCAAAAGCACATGGAGCCACAAGACTGGGAAACCACACGCTCTACAGCGTGGCACACCGCGACGGAAACACGGAAGACGTCTGAGGTCAAGCCAAAACTTGGCACCTCACAACGTCGACAAACCATGTGGTCGAGTACTAGCAAGCCAATAGGCCTCACTGTCGCCAGACAAACCGACAGGAGACTCCGCCCTCGGCTTCCAGACTCACCAATGCCACGCACAACCATACGGAAACCAAAACAACCGCAGAGGCGAGAACAACACATCGACCTCAGAGGGACCCAGACCGAAGCAGGGTACCACAACCAAACATGATCGCTCCGAAAGCGAGAAGGAAACTCGGACACATGCTACGACCAAAGCCTGGCGTACCACCGATAGGACTACCTAGACAAGGCAAAGCAGCCACCCCGCAGCGGCAATGGTACAACCACAAGGCATAGGCCAGCACAAAGTGTCCCAGAGGCGGAAAGCTCAACGCCTCCAACACCGAGCGGAGTCGTGAAACAACGCACGAAGCTCGCGAACAGGTACACGGCACAACACAGGGTGCTATCACAAGCACCAGAGCCAACCAAGGTACAACACAATGCACCAAGGCTCCACACGGCACAAAACCAAAACACTCGGGCACGAACACACGGTGCTACCACAAACGCCAAAAGCTAAACAAAGTGCAACATAGGTGCACCAGCGGCCGAAACAACAACACGGGCTACAGGAAGGACTCTCCACAAGAGGCCTACCAAAAGCCACACGCCAAGAACCGCAAGCCTGAAAGAGCGCAACAGGCCACGCCGACCTCAGCCCTTAAGGCACACAGCACAAACATCGAAGAAAACGTTCAAGGTGCAGCACACACAGCAGCACCAACGGCTCGAGACGACACAGGGCCCACCGAAGGGGACTCTCCACCAGAGACCCACAACGGAAGCACACGGAAAGCCGACAACTTCTTCAAGAGGGCAACACCCACGTCTGCTCCAAGAAGCACACAAAACACGGAGCACCGACTCCGCCGCACGAGGAGCGAAAACCACGACGACTCCCTGGCGCGCAAGAGCAAGAAGGACGACCTCCATCGCAACTGATAGAGAGGCCAACACCAAAACGACGACGCGAAAAGCCTCCAAGGCACAAGCCGAGGCACCACCGAGCATACAACGGAACAGTGCTTGCACGAGTAAGCCAATCACGAAAACCAATGCACAGCAGAGCAACGCTCACGCCTGCAACCCAACAGGAACCGGTACTACCTCGCACTAAACCAACAGAGACCCAACGCCCCGAATTGCTCAGGCAGGCAGCAAGAAACCATCACAACGACAAACGACACAAACAGGTCCACCGACCAACGGTGCCATACTGAAACAACGACACGAGGGGAGCAAACAACTCAACCGAAAAACAACTCCAGGGAAGGTGACTCCACCAAAAGGTCGCAACGATGCGCACCCCGGCAACACAACACCATAGTGGAGCACCACCACCCCGAGCAACCGAAGAAAAGCAGAGGAAGGAGACACGCACGAGTCTCTTCCACACGCGAGAGGCAAAACCACAATGCGAGACTGACACTTCCATACGAAGCACAGCCAGCCGAGCACCACGACACTCACCAGACCACCATCTGCGAGAGCACGCCGGGCGCAAGAACAAAGCAGACCACCCGAGCCATGGGACACTCAAAGTCCGCCAGCACAGCCGAGAATGTCATGCCCCGAATATTTAGCAGCGGAATAAATACCGGGGGACGTGAACGATACAAATCGGCGTATCACAGTTGAATAGTGCAGAGTCACAATCGAATATAATAACACATTCAAGACTATAATATTGTCACCAATAGTATACTTTAATTCATTTCATTCAACTAGATACAACCTCACATAAGAGGAATTAACCAAAGGGTCCATCATTCAATAAAACTTCCAGAAAAGTTTCACTATTACATAGACTACTCAAGTTTCTATTCTAAACTGTCATCTATTTCTAGGACGGGTGCTCGTCACTCTTGCCCAGTCCCATCTGACTCCACTGGTTCTTCATCACTACCTGAAAAAGGGCAGGATGATAGGGGTGAGCGAACTAGCTCAGTAGGATTTATATCTCAATCACGTGCGGGCACTAGTATACATGATTAACATTTTATATAGGCAGATATGCTTATGAATATGATGTCAATGCATACTTTTCTAACAAGTTGAATAGCAAAGTAGAACGGATATCATATCAGATCAAATGTCGAGTTCCATATACAATGGACGGATAATTCAAGAATAAAGTCATGTCAGAAGAGATTGGCCATATTCAAGCAGAGTTCATGTGTTCACAAGAACAAACGTATCATATCATGTCAAGTCAAACTTATCAAGTCAAACAGGAGGCACATTTTCACAATCTTGCATGTCAGGTGTGCTATGCCAAGCACCAAGAGTCCATACTCCCGCGATTAACAAGTACGTTGGGGCGCTCCTCCCCAGGACCGGACATGGCCCTATTGCACAGGCATTGTATCAAGTTTTGGACCGGAGTCCCACGTTGTGCCGAACAAACATAATCATATTATGGCCACAGAGTTTCAATGACAAGCTCACAGTAAAAAGAACATGATCATTCATAGAGTCAAGGAATGACAAACAGCTCAAAAGAACAAGGCAGGATAACGACGTATCTTATATTTCATAATTCATTAATGTCTTGACATGAGGGTGTTTCTAAAGACAGATCATATGTAGAACATGTACTTTCCTAACATGTATGCATATGACAAATAATCAATTGATCACCGGAAAACATGTAACCATGAAACTCATATGCAAATCATAACATTAACACCACTAACATGTCCATACTAATCATGTATTCATCCCCACATTCACATCATATTCTTATCTTATCAATTGACAATAAGCAAGATCACAAGATAATCCAATGAACATAAGAACAATCAAAATTACACATTAGAATCATATTCGTATCATTACCATTTCCTTCAATGGTTTGATTTATTTTAAGTCCATGCATACTATATAACATCATGCACATGCTTGTAGACATCATGAAATGATTAGACCTAAATTATACAAAAAATCTTGTAAGGGTAGTGTCGACACTAGATCAAGTGGTGTCGACACCATGCTCCAAATACAAGACAAAATCATGCAAAACTGGTCAGGTAGTGTCGACACTAGTTCAAGTAGTGTCGACACTAGAGACAGGTTCCAGAAGACCTTCTGGAAAACATGGGACAGTGTGTCGACACTAGATGAGGTAGTGTCGACACTAGATCAGTTTCCCAGAACTTTCAAAAAAAACTGGGACAGTGTGTCGACACTAGAGACAGGTAGTGTCGACACTAGATGGCTTTCCCAGAACACTCTCTGGGTTGTTTGGGACAGAGTGTCGACACTAGATGAGGTAGTGTCGACACTAGAGGGCTTCCCAGAACACTCTCTGGGCTGCCTTGGGACAGTGTGTCGACACTAGTTCTAGTAGTGTCGACACTAGAGTCCTTCCAGAACAAAACTTAAGAGTCATGTGAAACCCGAAAACACATGCCATGCAGCGATTCACTTCAAACTCTTATAACTCTCTAACGATTGACATTTGGACAAAACGTTCAACATGAAAGATGAAGAAGACAACTAGTAGAAGAATTTTGATGTTGAGGGTTTGATCAAATTCGGTCTCGAATCCCGAGAAAACATGTGAAGAACAAAAATCAAGTGAAACCCAAAATCACAGTATCAAACAGAGACTCTCTTATCATGCTCATAACTCTCTAACGAAAAACCTTTGGACAAAACGTCCAACATAGAAGATGATCTTTAGAGTGTCTGCATGCAAATCTGCCAAAGATATATGGGATAAACTGCAGGCAACTTATGAAGGAACAGATAAAGTGAAGCAAACTAGGATAGATATTCTAGTATCACAATATGAACAATTTAAAATGCTTCCTCATGAAGACATTACTACTATGTATAATCATTTTTCAACCATAGTAGCAAGTTTAAGCTCTCTAGGTAAAAATCTTTCTGATGAAGAAAATGTTAGAAAAATACTTAGGTCCTTAACTATATCATGGACACCTAAGGTAACTGCCATTGAAGAAGCTCATGATTTGACCAAATTATCGATCGATAATTTGATAGGTTCTCTCATGACACATGAAATAAATATGGAGCGATTATCTGAAAGCTCATCTAAAATAAAATGCACTAACGCTCTTAAAACTGTAGCAGCTCCTTCTGGCTCTTCTTCTAGTTCTCAACATGCAGATTCTGAAGACAACAATGTTGATGAAGTATTGTCCAAGCTTCAGAAGCTCTTAAAGAAGAAGAAGAAAAACGGATCGAGAAGGATCCAAAAGAAAGAAAGAAAAGAAAAAGAACCAGTGTGCTATGAATGCAGGAAACCTGGACATCTAAGACCAGATTGTCCAAGGCTCAGAAAGACTGGTCAAACCGTAAAGCACAAGAAGCAGCACAAGAAATTCAAAAGAAAAGCCATGGCAGCTGCTTGGGAAAATGATGAGTCCTCAAACTCAGAATCATCAAGCTCAGGATCAGAAAATGAGCAGGTAAATCTAGCCCTCATGGTAGGACTAGATGAGGTACTCTCTGAACCCTCATTCAATTCATGCACAGATTCAGGGTCAGAATCAGAAGACTTAGAAAAAGTCGTAAATGAACTATATAATAAGCATAAGGTTGTGGTAAAAGAACTAAAAAATCTCAAGAGCAACCTTACCTGTTTAGAAAACACTAATTCTGATCTTAAGTCAGAATTGGAACAGTTAGAAGAGCAGTTAAAAGAATGCAAGGATAATAACTCTCTTCAAAATGAAAAGTTAAAAAGAAAGGAGGATGAGAAGTTAGAGTTAGTAGGAAAATTAAAAACTCTAACTGAAGAAAACATATATTTAAAAGAATTAGTTAGTAAACTAACTAATGGAAAAACATCCTTAGCCCTATGCTTAAAAGGATTAAAATCTGGAAAAAATAAGCAAGGTATTGGATACAAATCCTCAGAAAAAGGAAAACAAGTCAAATCTGCTGAACAGTATCCATCACCAAAATTTGTAAAAGAATCCATCACTCCTCAAGAACGGGCTTTTCAAATAAACAAAACTCATCAAGTGAAAAAGGATTCTGGAAAGTGTCATAAAAGTAATAAGAACTGTAAAACACGGTATTTTCATTGTTCTCATTGCAATAAACTAGGACACACAGTAAACACTTGCACAACCAAGCACTTAGTTTGGATTCCGAAAGGATACTTTCATGCCTCTAACCATCAAGGACCCAAAAAGTTTTGGGTACCTACATCTGAATGAGTTGTTTGCAGGGAAGCCTTGGAGCATCAGGAACAAAGGGTGCTCAAGGCAGTGATAGAGCCTCTCATTAAGGGGGAGCTCTGATTAAGGGGGAGTAAAGAGTAAGGGGGAGAAAAGTTTGAACCCCTCTATGGTAAGAAACTCTCTCAAAACGAAGGAGATACACGGTAAGACCTTTTTGGATTATTGACAAAAAGGGGGAGAGTAAGTATGCTCTATGAATTTTTTTGCTTAAATTTTTTATCATTCAGAAAATTCGCATAAATTTTGTCATCACCAAAAAAGGGGAGATTGTTGAACCACTCTATGGTTATCTGTGATCTTGGTATTTTGGTAATAACAAAATATATGATGCATTTAGATGATAACAAAATATATATTGAGGAGATAATAAAATATAGGTACTCATAAATATTTTTGCTTCATCTGTGTTGCATCAATCCCTTTAACAGATGATGAGTCTCATTTAATATCATGTTTCATCTGTGTCGCATCAATCTCATAGCAAAATGCTAAGTCTTTCATTGATGCAATATTTGGCGCACTACAATGATAAAGTCGATGTTTAATTTATATACATCGATTTCAGTTTTAAGTGCCATAGTAACAAGCGCTATAACGACTTGATCTGATTTCATATAGTGCTACAACGATTTGATAAGTGAGCGCATCGATTTGTTAAGAAATCGATCTCACAACGATTCGCTAAGTGGCCGTAACGATTTGTTAAGAAATCGATCTCACAACGATTCGCTAAGTGGCCATAACGATTTGTTAAGAAATCGATCCCATAACGATTTGATAAGTGAGTGCAACGATTTGTTCTCACAACGACTTGCTTTCTCAACGATTCCATAAGTGAAGACAACGACTTGCCTTCTCGCATCGATTTCTTTATCGATTATAACGATTTGCTTACTGTAACGATTTCATAAGTGATCACATCGATTTCTTCAGGAGATCATAACGACTCTTCTCATAACGATTTCATAAGTCATGCTCTTAACGATTTCTTCATGGATTCTGTTCAAACACAGATTGCCTTTATATTTCAAATATGCTTGGCGCCTAAATGTAAAGTCAAAATATCTTCTGACAGAAAAAGCTGCATACATATTTTCAGAGTCTTGTCAAATAGATATGAACTACTATTTTCAGCATGTTAGCAGAAACACAGTGATATGCACAGTTTGTCATAAACACTCTTTTATGCTAACACTCTCTTATATGCTGACAGATCTCAAAGACCACCAGAGTCTGATTAAGACAAATGAAGAGAAAGATCATCAACGACTAGAAGAGCTCCAACGGATCTCTTCAACGGTTCTAAAGCTGCTCATATAAAAGATGGAGCATTGCTGAAGAACAGTAGAGCCTTTTTCCTGAACATCTTTGAAAGAGTGTACATCCAGTAAGGAACCTCAACGACACATGCACTCAAAGAGAGAAAGAGCCTGAGCCCAGCAGAAGCATTGAAGCTCTCAAGCATCTCAAGCGTTCAAGCATTCAAGCTCTCTTGCTTTCTTTTCTCTCTTCTGTTTCTCTCCGAGCTCATTGTATATCTGGGGAGAGTGTGTAACTGTGAGCTAAGTCCATAGTGTTCATCTTGTATTAGCTCTCAGTCTTGTTCTTTCTTTTCTAAGAAAGACCCTTGTCCAGCTGTAGGACTGTATACAGCGTGTAACCAGGCTAGAGGTTAGTGTCTAGCAGAACCTTGTTGGGGTTTGTACCAACAGGACCTAGCTGGGGGTTTAAGTCTAGCAGAACCGCACTGGGGTTTGTTCCAGGAGGTTTACTTCTGAACCTGTAAAAGAAGTAGGTTTGCTTCTGAGCCTAGAAAAGAAGTGGGCTGCCTTCTTGCCCGGGAAAGAGAAGAAGACCTGGTGGGGTATCCAGGGTGTTGTAGTGTCCTTGAAGGGGACTGTACCTTCGGTTAGTGAAATCCCAAGAGGTTGCTTTAGGACTGGACGTAGGACTTCCATGTGGGAAGGGCCGAACCAGGATAAATTCTTTGTGTCCTTTGTGTGATTGTTTACTTGCTTCCGCACTGCTACTCTTTATCACACCAAACTAACCAAACCTTCAAGTGTTAATTTCTGTGTTTAAGTTTCTATTTCAGATTGCAAAAAAACCTATTCACCCCCCCTCTAGGCTGACGTGTTGCTGTACGGAAAGGTCCAACAAAGGGAAGAAGAAGAGAGAGAGAGGGGAAGGGGTAGCCGGCTAGCGCCTTAGGCCCCCGGCACCCAGAACGCGACGGCCTGCCCCGTCGCGTTACAAACCTTAACGCGACGGGTCAACAGACCGCGACCAGAACGCGCCCCCCACGGGCGCCGTGACAACCCGACAGGCCGGACTGACACGCCTGCCACTCTGACAAGCGTCAGACGACCGGTCAACGCAACACGACAAAACACTGTCGCGACCCGTTGACCGGTCGCGACATGAACACGACGGCAACCCAGGGCGCGACAAGAACGCGACAGACCTCCCTGTTGCGACATGGATGACTGTCGCGTCGGGCACCCCCGACACGACACCAGTCATCCAGGACACCGGAAAGAAAGCCGGGAAGCCGGGTCTTACAGCGACTATGTGTGGACCGTGGTTTGCCGGTTTTGGGTCTAGAGGCGTCGTGTCTGGGATGATTGACGCGATTCAAGTGGCGGCGGCTGTGTCTGACGCGTTTAAGCTCCGAGGTGGATTTATGTTGGTTGGGCATTGAGGGTCTTGTGTAGACCTAGCCTTGGTTTATTGTTAATCTTTAAAGGTTATTGTGATGGTTATGTGTTAAGTGGTGTGTATGTAGCCATCGAGGTCACGAGGTGATCAATGACAGGCGAAGTTATGTCCCATTATTATGGTTTATGTATGTGTCGGTGTTGGTTGGCTTGGAGGTCACATGATGACCGTTGATAAGCTAAGCTTGACATTTGTATACCGTGGTTTATAATAAGAGATCGTATATCATGGTTTGTGTGTTTGCCGAGTCTGGTGGTCCTGCGCCTATTCCAGAATACCTCTTCAGTCGGGTACCCCAGGTTCCTAGGAGAGCCAGGCACGTGTGTTGTGCTCGGGGTGTGTTCCGGTACGTGTGTACCTTAGAGGTCTGAGTCGTCTTCCTGGACACCCTCACTCTTGTGTTTGAGTAGTACGTCCGGCTGAGGGAAAGACGACTGAGGGGCAGCGACTTGTGTTTGTGGGTGTGCAGTCGCTTGTAGCGCGCTCGTGGTTAGGGGTACGGACACCAGTAGTCGACACTGGTCCCCAGCTAGTCCTGTGTTTCTAGTGCCTCACTTTGGGGAGCTCAGGCCGGAGTCCCTAAAGGTGTGAGGCATGGGCCTGCGGGTGTGTGACCTACAAGTTGTGGTGTTGGTTGGTCTCCACTATTCTTGGCTTGTTGTTGTGGAGCGGCAGTTGGACCTTTCGTCCGTGACTGCGAGACTGAGAGGTAGTTCTTGTGTTGTGTGGTCCGGGTTGGATACTGGCTTCATGAACCAGTAGTCCATTCCCGTGGTGTGTCGTTCCTTTCCGACTCGAGCTTTGCCACAGGTGGTGGCTTGTGTGTGTGACTTGTTGGTTAAGGTTGTAATCGTTGTGGTGTGCCCTAGAGGTGGCATGGTTCTATGGTTTAGTGTTGTACCTCGTGGTAGTAGGTACATGTACCCCTTGTGGGTAGAGTTGTGTTGTGGTATGTGTGTCTTGTCCTCAGCTGGTGATGAGGTGAGATCGTGCGTACTGTGGAGATCTTGCGGTGTGATTCTCCACGTGCTGTGTGCTACTGGTTATGGTTTGGTATGCGGGTATTGGCTGGTTGTCGCCAATCCTGATATTCTGTGCATGTGGTTTGCCAGTGAGACTGTGGCCTAGGCAGTGGTTTTCCGGTGAGGCTTATGGTCGAGGTGGTTTGGTTGTAGAGAGGATTAGCGGTGTTAAGCTAGTCCTGTGTTTCCCTTTACTCTTTGAGGACCGGATTTAGCTGGTGTGCTTGTGATTAGTTGTCGTTTAACTTGCTTGTGTGTGCATGTTATGCTTCGGCTACCGGTGTTACCAGTGAGACCTCTTTGGGGTTGAGGTCTCTTTTTGTTGTTATGGTTTCGTTGTGGGAGGTCCCTACTGAGCTAGTGACGTGTTGAGGCTCACTCCCTTACAGTCTTTGTAGGAATTAGCCGGTTCCGTGCGGCTCGAGGAGGAGTCGTGGCAGACTTGTACCACCAGCAGTAGAGTAGTTGAGTCGTCTGAGCTTGTGCTCCCTCGGGGTATGCCCCAGGTAGTTGTACTCTTTAAATTGGACATGTAAAATTGTAATGAGACTTTTGTACATTGTTGTTTACAGTTATAAGCACTTGTACTTTCCTGTGTCTTATATTGTACTTGTGGTCTTTTCTATTCATACTGGACACGTGTTAAAGATATCTCTTGCGAGACTTTGGTCCGTTCGCGGGAGACGGATCTAGATATGGACTCTTATTGGGTATAAATATCCAGGGCCGTTATAGTTGGTATCAGAGCAATGGTCCAGTTAGAATATGAAAAGACATTGAAGGTACAATGTCCCAATACATGGATTAATGTCCACGAAATCGATGTTTAAGTTGAAATCGATGTTAGAACAAAATCGATGTTTGTGATCAAATCGTTATATAAGTAAAGGCAAATCGTTGCTTAAGACCAAATCGTTGTTTAAGTGAGAGCAAATCGTTGCACCGATCAAATTGTTGATTTATCTTGTCGAATCGTTATAGCGATCAAATCGTTGTTTAACTTATCGAATCGTTACAGCGATCAAATTGTTGTTTAACTTATCGAATCGTTACAGCGATCAAATCGTTGTTTTATTAAGAAAATCGATGTGTTCAACAGAATCCATGTTTTCAACAGAATCGATGTGGCACTTTGTAAACTGAAATCGATGTATATTGAATAGACATCGATTTAGCTTTTCAGTGCAAATCTCACTGCGATAGTACCATAAATTTATATTTATTAAGAAAACATAATATTAAATATATTTAATAATATTTAATTAATCATAAGTTTTGTTATCACCAAAATATAATGGTAAAATATAAAAGTTGTTCAACAATCTCTCCATTTTTGGTGATGACAAAACTTATGAGAATTTTCTGACAAAAATACTTAAAGCATAGAAAATACAAAAAATTCACAGATAATGCATACTATGCATACTCTCCCCCTTTTTGTCATAAACCAAAAAGGAAGGATCTTACCATGCATTCTCTCCCCTTTTATAAAAACTTCATACCATAATTTTGTGTGAGAGGGTTCAACAATTATTGACATTTATGAGCAGCTCCCCCTTAGCTTGTGCTCCCCCTGAATGAGAGGCTCCACCTGAATGAAACTTGCAAACAGATATTAGTAGTACTATAAATTAAAAAAACAATTTGTGAGTACTCCCACTTCAGATATGAGTTGGATGAAGAGATGGCAGCCACCAATGCCTTGAGCATCCTTTGTTCCTGATGCTCCAAGGCCATCCTGCAAATAAACTACTCAGAAGTAGATGCCCAAATCTTTTTGGGTCCTTGATGGTTAGATGCATAAAAATACCCTTTCGAAATCCATACTAGGTGTCTTGTTGTGCAGGTGTTTACTGTGTGTCCTAATTTATTGCAATGAGAAAAACAATGAATATAGTTTGTTCTACAGTTCTTATTGTCTTTGTGATGACTGTTTAGAACATAGTTTTTATAAACCTTGTTCTTTTGATAAAACTTGTTTATTTCAGGTGCCTTTTTCTGAGGCATTTTAGTTTCTTTTACAAATTTTGGCAAAGGATATTTTCCTGGAATTATGGCTTGTTTTCCTTTTTCCGGAGGTATGTATCCAAGCCCTTGTTTATTGTTTGCAGATTTTGATCCTTTTAAGCATAGGGCTAAAGATATTTTCCCTTTAGTTAATTTTCTAACTGATTCTTTTAAATAAAGATTTTCTTCAGTTAGAGTTTTTAATTTTTCTTCTAACTCTGATTCTTCATTGTTTTTACTTTTTAATTCTTCATTCAAGAGATAGTTATTATCTTTACTTTCTTTTAATTATTTTTCTAATTATTCCATTTCGGATTTAAGATCAGAATTGGTGTTATCTAAGCAAGTGATGTTGTTTTTTCAGATTTTTTAATTCTTTTACAACACTTTTATGTTTTTCATAAAGTTCATTAAAGACTTCTTCTAAGTCTTCAGACTCTGACCCTGAATCAGTGCATGAATCAAAAAATGGGTCAGAACATACCTTATCTAGTCCTACCATGAGGGCTAGACTTTCCTGCTCTTTTTCGGGATCTGAGCTTGATGATTCTGAAGTTGTGGCTTCTTCATTGTCCCAAGCAGCAGCCATGACTTTTCTTTTGAATTTATTGTGCTGCTTCTTGGATTTTTCTGGCTGACCAGTCTTCTTGAGATGTCCAGGTTTTCTGCATTCATAGCAGACTGGTTCTTTTTCCTTTCTCTCTTTCTTTTGAATTCTTCTTGATCCATGTTTCTTCTTCTTGAGAATTTTCTGAAGTTTGGATAGGACATCATCCACATCGCTATCTTCAAAACTTGTATTTTTTGAACTAAAAGAAGAAGAAGTGGAAGGAGTAGCTGCAACATTAAGAGCATTAGTGAGTTTTTTCTTGGAAGAGCTTTCAGATAGTCGCTCCATATTAATTTCATGTGCCATGAGGGAACCAATTAACTTATCAATAGAAAACTTGGTTAGATCATGGGCTTCTTCAATAGCGGTGACCTTAGGGGTCCATGAAAGAGTTAGAGATCTAAGTATTTTTCTGATAGTTTCTTCATCAGAAAGATTTTTATCAAGAGAACTTAGACCAACTCTTATACTTGAAAATCTATTATACATTTGAGTAATATTTTCGTTAGGAAGAATTTTAAACTGCTCATATTGCGAAACAAGAATATCTATCCTAGTTTGTTTTACTTTATATGTTCCTTCATAAGTTACTTGCAGTTTATCCCATATTTCTTTAGCTGATTTACATGCAGATATTCTACTGAATTCTCTTTTGGATAAAGCACAACATAGATAGTTCTTTGCTTTAAAATTTAAAGATAATTTACTTTTATCTGCTGCTGTAATAGCAGTAGTACCTTCAGCAGGAACAATAACATAATCACCTACCTCTATTACCTACCACAGATCAAAGTATGTGCCTCGAATGAAGCATTCCATTCTCATCTTCCAATATTGGTAGTCCTCTCCATCGAAGAATGGAGGTCTAGTGACTGATTGACCTTCACCAAATCCTTGAGCTGCCATGGATCTTCTCTAAGATCGTTGGATCTTCTTGATTGATCAGAGAACCTCTCTCTGATACCACTTGTTGGCCCTTTTGGTACGACAGCAAGCTAACCTAGAGGGGGGGTGGATAGGTTTTCTAAAATCTAAAACAGAAACTTATCACTTGAAAGTTTGGTTAGTTGAGTGTGATAGAGAGTAGTAGTGCGGAAGCAAATAAACAATCACACAAAGAACAAAAGGAATTTATCCTAGTTCGGCCCTTCCCACATGGAAGTCCTACGTCCAGTCCCCAAGCAATCTCTTGGGATTTTACTAACCAAGGGTACAGTCCCCTTCAAGGACAATACAACACCTAGCACCCCAACTGGTCTTCTTCTCTTTTCCGGGGAAGAAGGCAGCCCACTTCTCTTACAGGTCAAGAAGCCAACCTCCTGGTACAAACTCCAGTGTGGTTCTGCTAGACTTAAACCCCCTATCTAGGTTCTACACTGTATACAGTCCTACAGTTGGACAGAAATCTTTCTTAGAAAAGAAAGAATAAAACTGAGAGTTTTACAAGAATGAATTCTAACCCAGAAACTCTCAGCAAAAGACTCTCCCCAGAAATTACAATGACCACAGAGAGAGAGAGTGAAGAGAGGAGAAGGAGGTTGAAGCTTGAAGGCTTCAGATGCTTGAGCACTTCTTCTTGGGCTCAGGCTCTTTCTCTCTTTTCCTTTGAGTGTATCTAGAGTTTAGGTTCTTCACTGGATGTACACTCTTTTTTAAAAATCTTCAGGAAAGCTCTCTTGTTATTCTTCAGCCTTGCTTCATCTTTTATATGAGTAGCTTTGAATAGATCCATTGAAGAGATCCGTTGGAACTCTTCTAGTCGTTGTTGATATTTCTATTCTTCTTCTTCTGACTGTCAGCCACTTGGTGGTCTTCGAGGTCTGCAAGCATAGAAGAAGGTGTTTTGATCAAAGAGTGTTTCTGTCAAAAAGGCTCACACTTCTGTGTTTTCTACTGTCACCTAGAAGTGGTAGGTAAGCCCTTTTTGTCTGGCAGGAAAGAAGAGATCCTATGAGATAAGGAAAAAGATTTTCTGTCAGAAAGATAGAAGATTACGTAAATTAAATATATTTGACTTTTCATTAAGCGCCAAAAATATTTTGAAATCTGAGTATAAAGGAAATCGATGTTTACATGAAATCGATGTTTGAACAAAATCGATGTTTGTGATCAAATCGTTATATAAGTAAAGGCAAATCGTTGCTCAAGACCAAATCGTTGTTTAAGTGAGAGCAAATCGTTGCACCGATCAAATCGTTGTTTTATCTTGTCGAATCGTTACAGCGATCAAATCGTTGGTTAACTTATCGAATCGTTACAGCGATCAAATCGTTGTTTAACTTATCGAATCGTTACAGTGATCAAATCGTTGTTTTATCAAAAAAATCGATGTGTTCAACAGAATCCATGTTTTCAACAGAATCGATGTGGCACTTTGTGAACTGAAATCGATGTATATTGAATAGACATCGATTTAGCTTTTCAGTGCAAATCTCACAGCGATAGTACCATAAATTTATATTTATTAGGAAAACATAATATTAAATACATTTAATAATATTTAATTAATCATAAGTTTTGTTTTCACCAAAATATAAGGGTAAAATATAAGAGTGGTTTAACATTGGCAACATTGGTTTTTGCATTGAAATTGTGGAGGCATTACTTGTATGGAGAGAGATTTGAAATTTTTATAGATCATAAAAGCTTAAGGTACATTTTCTCACAGAAGGATTTGAATTTGAGGCAGTGTAGATGGATGGAGTATCTGAAAGATTATGATTTCAGTTTAGCATATCACCCGGGTAAAGCCAATTTTATTGCAGATGCACCGAGCAGAAATGCAATTTTGAGCCAGATGATGATTAATTAAAGAATGGAAGTTATATGAAGATCTAGCAGAGAATTCACTATTTGTACCCAATAATCAGTAGCGAGCAGTGCTAGAAAATAGTGCAGTGTAACCTTCATTGTATTGGCAAATAGTAGAAGCACGGAAAATAGATGAGAATCTGGTAGATATTGTAAGAATGGAAGAGGTTACACTTGATGATGACCATGTGGTTAGACTTAAAGGCCGATTGTATGTTCCAATAGAAGCCGAGGTGAGGCAAAAGGTATTAGAAGAAGCTCACAGGTCCAGGTATACGGTTCATTCAGACAGCACAAAATGTATCAAGATTTGAAAAATCACTTTTGGTGGTCGAACATGAAAAAGGATAGTAGAGTTTATATCAAGATGTTTGGTATGTCAGCAGGTAAAAGCAGAGCATCAGAGGCCAGGGGGATTATTGCAGCCATTGACTATTCCACAATGGAAATGGGATGACATAGCTATGGATTTTGTAGTAGGATTACCCAGAACAACAACATGTCACAATGGAATTTGGGTTTTTGTGGACAGATTGACTAAAGTATGCAGATTGTTGGCTATGAGTATGTCATGGACTGTGGACAGACTAGCCAGATTATATGTGCACAGAATAGTACCATTGCATGGAATTCTAGTGACAATTGTTTTAGATAGAGATCCTAGGTTTACATCAGGTTTTTGGAGTAGTTTACAGAGAGTAATTGGTACTGAATTGAGGTACAGCTCAGCTTATCATCCGCAGACAGATGGGCAAACAGAAAGGACAATTCAAACCATAGAAGACATGTTGAGAGCTTGTTGTTTAGTATGGGGAGGTATTTGGGAGCACCACTTGGGTATGGTAGAATTTGCTTATAACAACAGTAATCATGCAAGTATCGGGATGGAACCTTATGAAGCTCTATATGGAAGACCATGCAGGACACCATTGAACTGGCATGAGGTAGGCGAAAGGCAAGTCATGGGACCAGAATTGATTCAACAGTGCTCAGAAATGGTCAAATTTATTAAGGAAAAGCTTCAAACAGCCCAGAGTCATCAGAAGAGCTATGCAGATACCAGGCGTAGACCATTGCAATTTGAAGTTGGTGATTATGTGTTTCTAAAAGTTTTTCCTATGAAAGGTGTGCTAAGGTTCAGCAGAAAAGGTAAATTGAGTCCAAGATATGTTGGTCCATTCCAGATTTTAGAAAGAATTGGTGAAACAACTTACAAAATAGATCTCCCGGTAGACTTCACAAATGCACATGATGTATTCAATGTTTCTATGCTCAAAAGGTACATTCGAGATCCCTCCCAGATAGTCAGCTACACCCGAGATGATTTGAAACCAGACATGTCAATGCCAGAGTATCCGATACAGATTACAGGACGGAGAACCCAAAAGTTGAGAAATAAAGAGATTGATCTAGTAAAAATCAGATAGGAAAACAGACAAGGTGGAGAAGACACATGGGAATTGGCAGAGGAAATGATGAAAGTGTATCCATACTTGTTTGAGTAAGATTTTAAATTCTTTTAGGTGATAGTACCATGCATATTTAATTGGAAGTTTTATGTTGATGTTTCTTCTTAAATTTCGAGGACGAAATTTCTTTTAGGTGATAGTAATGTAGCATAGTGGTCGTTCGGATCGAGGTTTATCGGTTCAGGTGGCCAGTGTTTGGCCTTTGGTTTGTGTTTGAAGTGTTTCGCAGGTTGTTTGGGCATTGTAGGCCAAGAATTCAGGCCCAGGGCGCCCACTGGTTCACTCTCTTTGAACGCGATGGGGGTGAATGTCGTGTTCTTAACGCGATGGTTCAGGGCGTCGCATTCACATTGTCGTTGTTGGGGTTGTTCGGCTGCATGTCCGCCGTGTGGCGCACGCGGGGCAGCCAGCTGGCGTCAGCGGCGAGAAGGCGAAGGACGATGCCGTCGTGGTCTTGTCACGATAGTCAAGTGTGTCGCATTCTTAACTTTGAAGGGTTAAGAACCTAGGTCGGCCAAATAGAGCTCAATCTCTGTTTGGCTGGGAGGAAGGTATTGCGGTTGGCTTTCGGGCGATTCGAGATTTTGGTGCAGTTTTCGATGTGCTCTCGTCGCGAGGACGTGGTATAGAGCAAGAGAAACGCCACATTGTCGTTGTTCTTCACGTATTTCGCATAGGTTGGGAGATTCTACCTTGTTTTTCATTATAGATTGTGTGTTTAGCATGTTTAATCCATGGAATGGGTTGTAGATGTTAGATGGCATGCTAGTGTAATGGTTAGAACGATTATAACTACTGTACATGGATGTTTGCATGGTTTGCATGGGGTTTCCCGAGATGGAACCTCGGAGTTGGGGCTCTGTCTGTTAAGGCGACGGCCTAGGGTGTCACATTCAGAATGCGACAGCCCGACCCGTCGCGTTCTGCTTCAGAACGCGTCGTATCGAGGCGTCGCGTTCTGAAGGCAACAGAGCACTTTGTCGCCTTCTGGCTTCCAAAGGCTGTGAGTTTGTGCATGGTTACGTGATTATCCTTTGGCTTTATTTCTTATTCGTAATATTGGTAAGCGGTGCATTGGCGCCCGTCCAGGTTGAGGATTGTCGTATTTGCTTGGTTGTGAGTGCGTGGCGAGTAGTACGACACCTACCGTGGTTACCTCTCTAGTCGGGTACCCCAGGATTTGTGTGAGCCATGCACCTTAGTGCTCGAGGTTTATCCTGATACTTGTGTACCGTCGAGGTCTGTGTCGTCTTCCTGGACACCCTCACTCTTGTGTAGAGTTGTACGTCCGGCTGAGGGAAAGACAATAGAGGGACAACAACTTGTGAGAGCTATGTTTAGTCTCTTGCAGTGCACTCGTAGTTGGGGGCACGGACACTAGTAGACGTACTGGGCCCCAACTAGTCTTGTTTTCCAGTGCCTCACTTTAGGGATCTCAAGCCGGAGTTCCTAAAGGTGCCAGGCAGGAACCTGTGGTAGTGTAGTCCGTAGTTGTGGTGTTGGTTGGACTCCACTATTTCTTAGCCTTGCTATGGTGGAGCGGCAGCTGAACCTTTCGTCCGTGGCTGTGAAACTGAGAGATACTTCTGTGTGGTTTGTCCAGGTTAGTTCTTGGTTTCGCGAACCAGTCTTCGTGATCCAAGTGTGGCGTTACACTACTTTAGCTCATACGTTTGGACGAGGTTTGCCGTTTATTTATTAATGGTTGGTTTCTGTTAATAGCTTGTGATAATTGTTATTTACAGCTTTAACATCATGTGTAGATAGTATTATAAACTGCCTAGAGTAGCTTCTTGTTCAGCACTTTGTGAGTTTGGTTTTGTACGGCTTTTGGGGGAGTTTCCCTACTGAGCCAGTGACTTGTAAGGCTCACCCCTACTCCTTTTAGGTGAGGGAGAGTAGAAGGCTTCTCATCCTTCGTCTAGTGTTGAGCCGCACCGTAGCGGAGTTGGGTCTGCACCTCCAACAATGTAATCTTTACTTTCTGTTCACCTCGGGGTATGCCCCAGGTTGCTGTACTTTGTACTTGACTCTAGTTGAGAACTGGCTATGTATATTTCATATTAATATTTTTGAGATGTGGAATCTTATATATATTTGAGTTGTCTCTTTTATATTTCTACGGACATGTAAATGATATCCCTTGCGAGGCTACAGCTCGTTCGTGGGAGGCGGAGTCGGGTCAAGCTCGTTATTAGGTTAACGGGTTTGAATGGCGAGGACTGCTACACTTAGCGACAGAATTTCCAACGGATATAAAGCCGTCGAAAATTTAGTCAGAATTTTCCGATGGACAAAGTTCTGTCAGAAAATCCGTCAGAAATTTCGACGTAATTTCTGACAGATATAATTCGTCGAAAACGGTCGACGAAAATTCTGACGGATCTTATCTGTCGAAAAATGCTGACGGAATAAGCAATAGATTTTTATCCGTTGGAAATTCCGTCGCTAAATCCGCTTTCTCTTGTTGTGATTTCTGATTCCGACCGATCCATTGGCGGCCCTATTCTTGTACGATATATTTCGATGAGTAGACATTGTTACCGGTTGATCAGTTTTTCCAACCATGAAACTTATTGTATCAACATGTATTGGATAAAATCTGCTGAAGCTTATTGCATTGGGCCATTTAACTCAATATCTTGGGTTATTAAATGGGGATTATTTTACTATTCTAAATGCATCAGCATATTTCTTTGCGTGCATATCTATTCGGTCGACTGGATAGAAATGTATATGTGGGTTCCTCGATCGCCTGCCTGATTAGTCGAACGGCCGGAGATCATATATTATTAGTGTGTAGGTCCAACCATCTGACCAATCAAACAGGTGATTGAGCAATCCATCGTGGCCTTCTTACCCTGAGTAAAAAGGCTTTCTCTTGATTTAGACAATGTCCCAATACTCCCTTATGCAAGATGAAGTGGTATGAGAAAAGATTTTCAATATTATGTTAAATTTACTGAATTATACTAAACAATTTAAAATTTTAAGAGAACAAGAGGAGAAAATATTAATACACTATTACAAATTTATGATTAAAACTAGATAATGCGGATTAATTTGTCAGTATTTCGCTCATGCCATCGGGTGCTTTTTGTTTATTTGGAAAAGAAAATGGCAAGAAGGTGGATCATGAATCGTGATGTAACCTGTTGCCTCATTAAAGTTCTCACTTTTCTTATGGCACTCCCAATGACGGATAGGACGAGAAGGCTGCAAGTCCACGATGCAAAACTGAAAAAGTTGAGTTAAAGATGTCATAGATCATTATTTTTCTCCAAAACACCCAAACACAGTGTTTGATGTCTCAGCGCGCTGGTTGAGATGACCTTCTACCCTTTTCATAAAGGGTAGCATGAAGCGAATATTCCCTTGTGATTTGAGAACAAAATGGTGCATAATAAGATATGGGGAATTTATAGGGATCAGACCTTTTGTCTCATCAAAGATCTCACTTTTGACAGTGGTAGTTTCTCTTTAAGTATAAGATACCTATGGGAAGAAAGTTACAGACGCAGGTTGCAAAATCTAATTACTTTATGAGGTTTCGTTAGAACTGATAATTCGCAAAAATTAATACGTTAATTCACAAGAAAGGAAAAAAAACGGCCGGATGTATCAGTAGTTTCAGTTGAATCTTCTTTATAATGAAAGCCCACACCAACGGTTGCAAATACGAATTATCAAGAACTGAAATAACCGAAAACAGGAGCTCACTGGTAAGATGATACACAGAAAATTTGAAACAGTGCCACACATAAAAACAATTAAAAGTAAGCAGGTAAATCTCAAGATCATTAGCTTTTTCATGTATCTGCTTTATTCTTGCTAGTGTGCTATTTTATTAAGGTCCGTAAACAAAATTTTCATATACTTTGTCTGTCCCATGCTCCCTCAAAGGCACATATATATACTTTGATGGAAAGCCACTTTGACAAAGTGTAAACTGACTAATTAATACCCTTCTTATAAAAAACATTAGTGAGAACAGAATACACTAGCTAGCTTGGAGCCCCAGGAGTTCCTACCTTTCTGATATATAATTACGTTCACGACAGGTTAATTATCACTTGGTTAATTTGGGTTGTTAATTTTTATCCGAATATATCAAGAAGCTTCAACCTATAGTTCCCTAGTCATGAGCAAACAACTCTTTCTGGTAGGCTTGCTATGCCTACCTTCAATTTATAGACACAACATTTTATATATCCATATATAGGATGACTCTTGCACAATATCTGTACTTATCATCCAAATGGGAAGAGAGGTGTGCTGTAAAGCAGCATGCCGAAGGGTGGAGCTCACCTTGGAAGGGCCGAACGTCCGATATTTACGAAGCCCGAAGGCATGTGAACAGCACTTGCGTAAGGCTTCTACCCATTGAGTTCTTTGACACATTCCTTTTGTCCCCTTTCATTAGGTAGCCTTTGAGGTCATTGTCAGTTGTCACAAGCTAGCCGTTGATTACTTTGAGGGCATACCCCCCCACTCTTAGGGTGTACCTCATATCTTACTTTCGAATTTTTTGAGCAATAATTATCTAGATCGGTTTAGAACTTTCTCTCTTAACCATGTAAATGTACGTTTTTTAGTGTCCGTCGTCTCTGCTTTTGTGCTCTCAAGCCAGAATACAGTCAAACACTCTCATTGTTATTATCAGGCAAAGTAGGTCATTTGGAACTTTATGTCATGTTAGAAGGCAAAAAGAAATTAAGAAGTTCTCTGGTCGAAGTCCCAGACCCTGACGGCCGTAGGTCGTATTCGACGACTGCATGTGATAGCTGCTGGTTAGTTCTGGGTAACCTTCGACCCTACGTACAAAAGGAGGCGCACAAACAGAGTGAGAAATATTGGAGAGTTAATTAATTAAGGCTGCAGGATAATACAAAAAATTATTTCTTCCATGTTGTCTCATCACATGAGATCTCCTCGGTGCAGAAGAGGAGGAGATCCTGTCAATACAAAGTGAAGATGGGGGTGAGATTTTTACATTTAAATTCTTTGTGTAATTTTTTTCACATTAACTAAAAGCGTAAAATTCACTTCCTCCCTCTCTATATTAACGGGATCTCCTCCTCCCTTATATTGAGAGGATTCCGCATCGGGTAATTAAGACCACCTATTCCTTCGTACGCACTGCCTTTGATCACTAAACGATCGACGTATTGCAGAGATCTCCTAATTATGTTGGTTTGTTCTGGATCTACGTACGTACGTCTCTCTCCCTTTCTCCTGTACTACTGCAAGAAGGCTTGTTAATTTGCACAGAAGATCTTCTTCCTCTCTCCACATAGAAGAATTGAACCCAGTATTGTTTCGTCGCGTTTTGAATTGATCCTACTCCAGATTCAAGCTTTACCCGTTTAGACTTTCTCACCTGGACCACCAATATTCTTGCATGCAGTAACGTGACGTACTCGATATGAGGGGCCCGACTTAGCATCATCTCATTGTCATTCAACTGTGCATAGACTGAAGAGAGGAGCAAATGGTTCGTCGAAGTTCTTAGTTTATATTGGTCTCTGCATTCGCATGTCATCTTGTTTTGTGCGGAATTCCTCGAATGTATCCGTCATATCAAGAAGACAAGACGAGACATCATGTGTATTGAACTTTGTCTTTATCATGTGAAGAAAACGAGATAATCCATCAAAACCTTGTTTCGTTCAACTTTATATTAATTGTTGTACGATCGAACAAAGGTCAAATTTATTTTGTATTATACTTCGCATGTATTTCTCGTAAGAAAATGAACATGCATCAATATACATACGTTTAGTGCCTACATTAAAAGTTCATCCATTCGTCAAAAGTTAAGATTGGTTAACTTTCATATACATATGTATGTTTCTTTACCATGCATATGACCTTGGCTTGAACTGATAGATATAGTACTATACGTTCCCCATAAGTGGATGCACCAAGGTCTAAAAATATTACACTCTTCTTGTTTATCAGTGCTGTCCATGAAATATGAGCATTTTTATTATTCTTAAAAAGTCGGTAGACCTTAATTTACAACTAAATAGTTATATGAAGGAAATTGCATTACCCGTCAGCATAATCTCAGGGTTCACTAGGGTGGACATGGAGTTAGGTTATGCTAAAGTGTCTTTTTATCTAAGAGAAATACTTAGTGCACATCTTGGTGTGCACTAAACATGGCACACCCATTAGGGGAGTGCCATTTGTCCTTGGGGGGATTATAATATCTCTCTCATCCTATTTTTTCAAATTTCAAAGATAAATGGCACACCCCTAGTAGATGTGTCTAAGTTAGTGCACACCATAGATGTGCGCTAAATATTTCTCCTTATCGAAATAATAATTTTGAAAGACATTCGTAGGAACAATTATGGAAAATATAGGAATATGGATCTGACAAGACTCATAGACATGTCAGTGAACAGGCCAATATTTAGATCATGTGGCATGTGGATGCTCATGTAAACTCTTCTATGCTGATAGCCAGCCGAAGCTAACGTCTTCGATATTACCCATTATTTTAGTTGAAATTGTTCTCTCTCTCTAGTGACAAAACACACACATATATATTATATAAGTTGGGGTGCGCAGTGCGGCCCCGCCGCGCACCCCACCGTTGCGACGAATGTCTTTCAAAATTATTATTTCGATAAGAAGACACTTTAGCATAACTTAACACCAGGTCCACCCTAGTGAACCCTGAGATTATGCTGACGGGCAATGCTTTACGGTGATCATAAGGATCCTTCATATAACTATTTAGTTGTAAATTAAGGTCTACCCATTTTTTAAGAATAATAAAAATGCTCAAATTTCATGGGCAGCACTGATAAACAAGAAGAGTGTATATCGCATTAACAACAGTGCCAACTTCGTATATATACTCTCGCCAGTGCCTTCCTAGAGAACATGTTGCTCGCGCGCCCATACCCCAAATCCCACAAGCACTTATATCATCTGCAGCAAACATGCATGTCAAATCCGCTCTTCCTGGTTGTAATGGAATAATCGAATGATGTTAAATTCATCTCAAGTAAAATTCTTTTCTTGTGGATTATTGAAAGGTGCACACACATGATATGAATCTAATAAAATTACAACGTGAACGCCAAAAGAGGTTCTTCTGGAGCCTGGGAATCAAACAAATTAAGTTTCCTCGAACACATATACGCCATGGGGTTGTCATTACAAAATACGAATTAAACAATTGATCTTTGATCTTTTAATCGATTAATGTATAACTGATGAGGGTTTCTCAGCATCACCAGATGAGGGTAGCAAGATGATCAGAGGGGATAGGATGGGGGTGGGACACAACGATGTTACAGTCCAAAGAAGTCGCAGAAGGAAAGTAAGGAACAAATGATGGTAGAGTCCAAAAAGACACAGCAGGGGGAGTAAAAAAGCAAAGGGAATCTGTAATCTGCATGTTATCTCAAATCAGTCTGGTGCAGAGAGCCTTTCCAGTCACAACTGGAGGAAGAGGCAAAATGGATCTCCAGCAACTAGCCAGCTATGACACCTCGTGAACAGATGTGAAATCCTACACGTTTCATAGGGCAGTCAGACAAGGCAGGCCAAATGCACGCCTTTGAGATGATCCAAGGGCCCATTTCATTTGAACAAGCTGACTGACTGAACAGCTGCACTGACATCGTTTGCAGATTGCAAGATGATCAGACCTTAAAGGGGAAAAAATAATATATATATAAATATATATATATTTCCACTTTAAAACGCTCAGTAAATGTCTTCTTGAATTTAGCTAGGGTTTAGGGGACAAATATATTATATGATGTTAAAATTTCGCTTATGAGCTATCTATATATCTAGACTTAATGCAGACTATTTTTCTTGACGTCGTGATCTTCAAGAATTGGACTTGCATATATAAGCAGCACCCACAACAATCTGATCACATGAACTTCCTCCCAACAGCAAGATCAAGCTTTGATTTGCCATGTCTTAATTTGAATTTAATGAATAGGTTGAGAACGTGCAGTTTATAAATTAGCTATCTGCACTACTGTCGCCACTTCAGATTAATTCTGAAAGAGCTCCAGCTATCATATCCGTCCATTCTCATATTTGTCATGAGATACGTACTGTAATGAAGCCATGTACCACTTGTTAGTTCTTAATTCTATAGGAGACAATTTCTCCTCAGATCTGCTTCGATCCAAAGAGTTATGTGTACGATATCCTTCTTGCATATGTATAAATTGGACTTAGAAGACGTTCTTAGCTCTAATTAGTTCGCACAAAATCAAATTTTAGAACTGACATCAGGACAAAAAAGAAGTATGCTTCAGCAAATTAACGATTGGTTCGAGCTTGGATTCCGGACTCGGTGTTCAGTTAATAATTATAAGCTATCAACTAAACCCTAACCATAATTCCCAAGAACTAGAACACAAAGACACGTTAGATGAACATGTTGTAGGGCAGACCAAGACCCACATCACGATATTAATTTAGTCGTTGCAAGGTAATGTTGAAGATTGTTTACACATTAAATCATCAAGCGACAAATACCCAACCCAAGGCGGGAATTCGAATGTGACTAGCTATAGGCTATTTAATTTCGTTTGGAAAGTAACCATTAACTAAATAAGACACCGGACATAAAGCACTTCAGTTGTGACCACCACCGATATGTTTCGCCCAATGCGAGTTTTTTTATACAACTCACAAAGTTATGTGATGTTGGACTTGTCTTTTGCCTTACATTTCATAAAGTTGGGATGCGCACGCCGGCCCCACACTCTTTAGCTAGTGTACTATATCTCTTTATCATGTGCTCCATAAAATGGTGTAATATTTTTTAAAAAAAAAATTTTTGTTGCACATCATGGGAATAGGAAGAGTGGTGTGCATGCACATCTTCTTTTCATTGAGTGCCTCTATTATTTTAATGTGATGGATATTTAATGAGAGGAGGGCGTGCATACACACCACCATGTGCATTTAAGTGCAACTCTTTTTTTTTCACGGGAGATTCTGTCAAAAATAATTATTAACAAAAGATTAACGAAAAAGGGATGAAAAGGTTAAAATTAAGAGGGAAAAAAGGAGATTCCCCTCCGGCGGAAAAAGCGTTGGCGCGAGTCAGGTGGATGTCTGGACAACTATGCCTAAGATTGCAAGAGCTGTCCCTCTTTCGGACATCGGCATCAGTGGTCATGGGCTGTCGGATAAGAGAATCTATGGTGTAAACGGAGGCTGCGTCCAGGGCTAATTTCGTCCGGGAAACGACATACGGAGGCCACGGTGGGGGTAGCGCCTCGATCGATCTCACAGGCGACGTCCTCATGATTGGTTTCTGGAAATCGCACCATTCACAATCCGAAGGACGATGTTGACCCTAGATGCTCACTGGAATTACTACTACTGTCTTGGGGAGAGGGGAAGGTCATCTCTCCCATGTTGTGACTCTTGGGTAACGTCCCTTGCGCGCGCGCTCTCTCGCTCTCTCTCTCACTCTCTCTCACCCACACGAGAGCTCCCTTTGGAGGATAACATGTCCAGTCCTCGGAAAAATGGAAAGCTGCCTCCCTGGTGGAGCACAAGCTCATGATTCCATTGGCTTGGAACACAACAAAACAAACACGGGAACAATGAGTGGGAGGAATAGAGGGGACGCGCGTTTTCTCTACTCTGTAGAGAAAGTGATGTAATGATTTCCAATAGAGCTTATATCCTAAGAGAGAGATAGATATAGAGAGAGTGGGGGGGGGGGCAAAGAAAGAAAAGTAGGGAACAAGGATGTACTTTTAGACGCACCCGTGGAGGAGGTACCATGTAGAAGTGGGTACTGTTTGAAGGTTGAGATAGCATGTAGGGTTTTGAGGGCTTCACCGAGCTGTCTTGGAGGCAAACCGTTGTGTCTGCGGGAGCATGGAGAGGATCAACACACACAGGTCGATATGGTGGTGTCACGGCCTGAGAAGAACACCTAGATTGTAGGAGGGTATGAGATTGCACCAGTTGCGTGATCGGAAAATCAGAGAAGCAGATAACTCTCCCTCGAAAGAGAGACAGAGGGAGTGAGCGAGGCTCAGGCGCCGCATGGTGTGGGAGATCCCAAAACCAGAAAGACAGATATTAGTGCAGATCTAGACGAGAGGCGATCTGGGGAAGGCGAGAAGGATAGAGGGGAAGCAAATAAGGGCAGTACAGGTCAGAAACCCCAAAACCAGTCCATTTTGATTACTGTTGTGGGTTCAAACCCCGGATCAAATCCCGACCAACGCTTTTCAGAGACGTTCGTGACCTCAATAAGAGAGTGATAACCTAGCAACAAACCCTAGGTCCACCTCGGAGCTTGGATCCTCCTGCAATTGGTGATCTGACGAGCCTTCAGCTGGAGGACGTTCGTTTCGACTTCACCCCGCCGCTCTCTTTGGAACTGTGAGGACCCCACGAGAAAGCCCCCCCGTGTGGGAGAGGGAAGAACTAGCTGGGCATCAAATTGGTACTTGTGCAGTGGAATTGCCTTTGAGAAGCACACTTCAAGAAATTAAACAGTAGAGAAGAGGACAAAAAGCGTAATGAAAGGCTATATTCGCTGATTAACTCCAAAAACACGAGAGAGAGAAACATTCGCTGCCGTCAAGAATACATGGGATTTGGTGTTTTGTTAAAGGTAGAGAGGAGCTAGGCAGCAAGAAGGAATCTTTAGATCTATTGGAAGATGAAAGGACTATGTTTCTGCCTACAGGAGACACATGGATGTGATGTTTTGCCCTATCCGAAGAAGGAGATCTTAAAGGTGCAGATCAACCTTACGCGAAGGACTGACCAGCTCGGATCTATCGGCATTTCAATGTATTGAAGCTCGTGACGGTTTCTTGAAACCTAATGGTGCTTATTATGATTTCTAGAACTAACAGACCAAATCGATCTTTTTATTGACAGATCGAACCCATAGAGATCGAAACGGATGCGTAAATAATTTATAGATCTCACTATTTGAGATGAACATCGTGTAAGACTCTGTGATTAAACATCAAGCTTGTAGTACGTACGATAAGTCGGTAGCAAACGTGAGACAGTGATGGAGGTAGGGAGATGTCATACTACTTACAGAAGTTTGGTTTGGATTTGATTTAAGGTTAGGGAGCTTATGGCTTTGATTTATCTGCTTAGATAGATACGGAACTGAAAGCGATGTCTCTTTGCATTATTGTAGAAGGCCAAACCTTGTCCACACGGCCGGGAAAGAGATCAAACATGGATCAGTAAGCTGGATTCAGGACCAGATTTCCTCTAAGATCTACATCACCGTTGAGGAAGAGAGGTGATCGGATCCCGTGAAGGCAGGATTTGAGATAAATTAAACAAGTTAAGAGAACAGTACTTATCTTAAGAGTCTTGGGTGAGAAAGGACTGCATGTACGCATGAACCATAAGTGAAAGCAAGATTATTAACTTGATGCTTGACAGTGAACATAAACACATAAATGATATAGAATGGGAGATGTACAAGATGAAGCAGATACACGTCTCGATCAAGAAACCTCTCATTTTTCGACATGTCTAATCTACAAACTGAAAGAACTTCCCATGATCTATGCATGTCAGGAGTCGAGGCTGCCCTCTTAAAATACCTGTGATGGACGTCGCTGGTTAAAGCCCCTACTGCAAGAGATAATAGCAAGGTGATTAGATCAGAAAAAGCGCAGAAGCAAAGAACACATCACGCTGACAAACGGCTTTCTTGCAGACGCTTCTTCTTAAATACATCGCCACACCTTTGAAATGTGCATGCCTGAGTACGTTCATGATTAATGTATACCGGTAAAACAACACGTATATTGGGAAAGATCGAAAGAGAGAGAGAGAGAGAGAGAGAGAGGAGAAGGAAGAAGAAGAAGAGGAGGAGGAGGAGTAGGAGGAGAGCAGGTATGCTTGGCTCCTCGCACGCCACCCACAGTAGCCAATCGCCCCATGGATTGGTCTATACGTGTGGCATACAGGGAGCCAGGCACAGCCCATGTCACCTTTCTTCTCTCTCTCTCCAAGGGAACCTGTTCGTCCTTCACCTCGCACAGAGAGGACTCCACAGCTCTCCATCTTTTGCACGGAGAACCTGAACTCCCTTCAGCAGCCCTTCACCAACCTAGCCTTCACAAGGGGCTGTTGGGGGGGGGGGGGGGGGGAGGGGGGAGGGGGGAAGCCTAGATGGGAGTGGGAGTTGGAGAATGGGAAAGATGACAAGGGCCAAGGAGAGGTAGGGAAGATTTATAGACCAAAGGAGAGGCACTTGCTGCCATAAACAACAAAGATACTGATCAAAGACCTCAATAAAATATTCATGAACAGGTGTATATAACTATTAACAAAAATGGTTGCAGGATGGCTTTAACACATACACCCAAACATTGTTCTCTCCAAAGTTCTAACCCCCCACCGCCATCACCCCATGTCTCCTCGCACTCCATCTCATCTTCTCTGATAAGGAGAGCCCATATGCCCTAGCAAGTTGTTAGCTTGCTGGAGGTGGTGGTCTTGTTTTAGCAGGGAAATATGTATAGGGACGGATTTGACGGGGGGAGAGAGAGAGAGAGAGAGAGAGGTCTCTCTATTTTTCCAAAGATTTGCAGGGCCTGTGAAGAAGAGATCCGCTTTTTCCACACCATCTAATTAAGGGGTGAGTTGGGGTTTTGTCTGGAGCGCTTGGATTAACCCGGATTCTTTTCGCCAACTTGCCCGCCAATCAAAATAAAGAAAAATCAATCCCTTTCCGTCACTTTTTCGTTGTTTTTAAAGTCATCCATCAGCATGCGGCTTTAAATTACTTGGACTGGGTGGCATGTGCTCTCAGTACTCAAGGAGTTGGCTTAACAAATTTATAAGAAATTTTATAAGAAAAAATTCTAAAGATGACGTAATAGATTAGTTTTCCTAACAAAAAATATGTCGGAACCCGACACCCAGTTAACTGTTCACAATCACTCTCTGTTTATTTTATAATGAAGGATTTCTAATATTTTATTAAAGCTAAATTACAGCTAGCATTAGTACATCACAGTAGAAACCTAAGGAGAGTAGAATGGAAATAAACCCCTTAAGGAGGAGATATCGGCCATGTGGATCAACTGATCGGGAGCACACAACAAAGAACTACAAACAACGTCGGAGAATAACCATGGACTCAATAATGCCTCCCTCTAGGTTTCTAAATTGTAGGGTGCAAAGCATGCCATCATTTCATATAATGGTAATGAAATGGTGCTTATTCATGGTAAACATTGGAAAATCAACATAAGTTACTAACACTTGACTTAATTACAATAGGCAGCAGCGCAGACCTTATCCACTATTCCGCTATAAGCTCAGATCGAGCATAAAGCATATATATATATATATATATATATATATATATATATATATTCGTTTTGCTCTCTTTTATATGAGACAAATATGGCCAATTCTTTTTGGAGATGATGACATTTTTGACGTTTATATTTAGTTGTTATTGGGGTTTGCGTAAAAACATAGGCATTTGCTTCCTCAAAGTATATGATGTCATAATAAATTAAGGCATCATAATTTGAGATGTTAGACTACAAGAAACAAGACATATGTCAGTGGCTAATAGTCGTTGACAAAATATGTAAATCCGTTGACATATATATATGTCAGCGGCTATATAACAGTTGATAAAACCGTTGACAAATAGGTCATCGACTAATATTTGTCAGCGGCCATTCCAAACTGTTGACATATAACACATATGTCAGCGGCTCATAACCGCTGACATAAAGGGTTATGTCAACGGCTTTAATTAGCCGTTGACATATGGCACATATGTCAGCGGCTGTTGGTTGCTGTCATATAAATAATATGTCAGCAGAGCAAAACAGTTGCTAACAAAAATCTTTAAAAAAAAAAAATCTCAAACGATTCCTCTACCCTGCAACCCCCTCCCTCGGCCCTGCATCCCCGTCCCAGCGCTCCCTCCCCCCACTCCCCCCTTCCCCCGGCCTTGCATCCCCTCCCGACATTGCCCCCCAACTTCCGCCCTCCTCCCCCTCCCTCGGCCCTGTAGATCGCATGGATTGAACTTGTAACATCGACTTTGGTGATGATGGAGACCGGGCAAGGCAGGGAGGTGGCCTGGTTCCTCAGGTAATAAAGGATGAGCTCCTCATCGGTGGGGGAAACCGGAGGCCCGGCAAGAGCAGCGCCTCTAGATTCATCATGGTCCTGGGCAAAGACGATCAAGGAGGAGGAGGGGGTGCTCAAACTTTCGAGAGAGGAGTGGAGAGTTGCGGAGAGGCCCAAACATGGTGGTGGTGGTGGAGTTCCCTCGCTGGCGCGGGGGTGAGGATCTGTTCCGCCCTCCTCTCTACTCTAGGCGAGGAGCTTGCGGAGCTGGTGGTGGAGGAGGGAGTTGACGCCAACGCAACTGTAAACGGGGTCGCGGAGGCACATCTCGGCCTCGTAGGAGAGTGAGTTGTCGGTGTCCTCGCACTGGAAGGGGGTGAGCTCGCTGAGGAGTTCGGTGACATTGCAGGCTCAAAACACCTAGTGCGAAGGACGATGGAGACAACGAGAGTGCGGGGCCGATGGGGGACGACGCCTCCATCTTCTGCTCGCAGTCGGTCAGAGCAAGGTGGCATGCCTGGTGGCTGAAGCAGATGCCGAGCACCTTCTTGCGCATGGCGTCGAGCCGCTGGAGCAGCGAGACGAGCCTGTGGATCTAGGCGTCCTCGTCGTGGGAGTCGCAGCAGCTACTGTTGATGACGAAGCCGCCGTAGCCCGAGAGGTCGTCGTCAACGGGGAACTCCCCTGGCACACCCGGAAGACATCCCAGGCCTCCCCCTCCTCCCCCAGAAGCCCCACGAAGACATTGATTACCCGCCGTATCGTAAATTTTTTTAATATTTTACAAAGTATTTGTCAACGGCTTTAATAGCCGCTGACAAATGATGGACAACTGTTAAGTTGTCGCACTTTTTTTTTGCTATTTTCATAAGTATTTCTCAAGGGCAAAAAAAACTGCGAACAAATGTCACATTTGTCAACGGCTATATTAAGGCGCTGACAAATGTTAAGTTGCTAACGGCGGGAGATTCCCGCCATTTTTTTTATTTTTTTGAAATATTTATCAACAATTTTATGGAGTCGTTGACATATACTTAACATTTGTCAATGACTATTGTTAACTGCTGACAAATGTTAATCATTTGTCAACGGTTATATATAGATAGCTGTGGACATATACTGACTTTTGTCAATGACTCTTTTGGAGCCGTAGACAAATGTTAGCATATGTCAACGGCTATTGTGGCTGTTGACAAATGTTAAGCATAAGTCAACGGCTAGACATAGCCGTTGACAAATGTTAATTATATGTCAATGGTTATGTAAGCCGCTGACGAATGTCAGTTATGTCAATGACTTTATATAGCCGCTGACATATATTCGTTGACAAATCTTATTTTTCTTGTAGTGAAATATGTGACGATCAAGAAACTGAAGTGATGCCCTTAATTATTATTGCAAGGATTAACCAAGAAAGGCATGTCTAGATCTTGCAAACAATTGATTATATATATATATATATATATAGCTGTGCGGCACCACTGTAACATAGGCACCCATTGTTGGATATTTGAAATCCCACCCGTGGCCCACATTGCACACGGGCGAGTGGGGGTTGGGGTGCAGCCGCGCCATACCAAAGGGGCAAGCTGCACCCCAACAAATCTATATATATATATACAACTGCCAACTCCAACACATGATCACTACTCTGTCGGGTACTATAGATAATGTGGTTTGAGTATTTTCATCTTTATTCTAGCAAGATTTTATAGAATTTTAGGAGATTCTAGTAAGTCTGGTTCACGCTAGGAAATAATAAAGTATAACTTTTAATTAGAAAATTGATGGGTCTTGAGAGGTCATCCCAACTATGTCGGCCCAGCTTGGTCCCACTTCCGGCACAACAGTGGCTTATGCCCAATAGCCAGATGGCCCAAGTCGACTCCGAAGGTGGATTGGATCTACGTAAGTATTTGGGGACCAACTCCATCCGATCTCGACAGAGATTGTAGATGCCATCCGAATTGAAATCCTATCTTGTGAAATGAACATACAGGTGAGGATGAGTACAACCCCTCACGAGAATCTCGGAGTGGAGGTTACCTAGAGGAAGGTCTCTTTGGTGTTATTCCCACATTGAGAATTCCAAACTCCTCTCCTCTTCTCAACATACAAAAATAGAGCCAAGGATACAAGTAAAGGGGGCAGAAGAAACTAGTGTCATACCTTAGCATAGGTTCTCTCTCTCTCTCTCTCTCTCTCTCTCTCTCTCTCTCTCTCTCTCTCTCTTTCTCTCAACTTCCTTTACTTTCCCTCTCAAGCCAATGTCTAACTTGATCATCAGATAGTCGACCTCAAGTACCCTTCCTCTGTTTGACTTCTTATAGGTCGAGTTAACCATGACTTCAACAACAACTTTATTCCCCTACTTCCTTCAGCAACTGAGCTCTCAACTTCAGACACCTGGAGTCGATTCGTATTAGCCTTCGTAGGTTCGAAAATGAGCTTCATAAAAAATCGTAACTATTTACAAATTATATCTCCCACTAGTTTTAGTGAAGCGTGTTGGAGTTGTATGTTTAGTCATTCTGATTATTGAATTCATATTTGCTTTCTATTGAGAATGGGAGATTCTATTGGTCTCCAATTTGGATTTTGAGTCTCTTGCCCTCTCCCTCTCTCTTCTTTTGGGGGAGGGGGGGATGTTTGCATTAAATATTAAATATGTTCTTGTAATGGTAGATCTGATAAGAAAAGTTTGGCCACCATATTAATGTTGAAGTCGTTGTACCAGAGGAATGCGTATCGGGGGTAACTGAAAAGGAAGGAGAGTGATAGGGATGAGGGGGCAAGAGAGAGAGAGAGAAAGTCTTGAGATCCTAGAAGATTAATCAGTATTAAAATATATAGAGTGAATTATGTATAAATCTTGTTATTTATGGCAACATCAAAATCTAATATAACAATCAAACTCATCATAAATTAATAGGACTTAGTTATGTGGTTCGTTGTGGCCAGTATACTGCTCGTGCCCCCAAGTTGAGGTCATAGCACGCATCGTTGGGGTACGTACCTCGAGTTCTAGCATCCATTGGCAATCGTATCTATATCTTATTGAGCCACTATTCCTATGTAACTGCAACTGAGTAATTACTTCTTCCTACTGGAGTTGGCCTTTACCTAGATTCAGAACTGATATATGTCTTAAGCTTCATCTTTTCTATGATCCTAATAATTGACTAGTATCAATGTTCATATCTTTTTTTTGGTGTTGATATTTGTACATGGCTTCTTATTTGGCCAATACATGTAACTTATATTGCTTAATATATAAGATTTTCTCCACTAAAAAAAGGTTTATTGAGATCGCGACACATAGTTGATCATCACATAAGAGGTAGGAAGCATGTAAAACTGATAGCACTCATAAATCAGGTAAGCATTATTGTTTTTAATGTCATAAGTGATACAAATTGCTATGCTTAATTAACAACATTTCATCTTCCATGATGTTATGACAATGAACACTCTAACAGACAGAGTGAGGCCCAAAGATCTTTGACCCGCACGATAAGAAGAAAAGAGAGGGAATAAGGATCAACTACACAAGGCAAGAATACAAGGATTTACGTGGTTCCGACAGGCAATGTGCCTTCCTACGTCCACACGCAACGTCGACAACGAAACTTCACTAGACGTGGAGAAATTTACAAAGAGCTCACACCCCAACCTGTAGGAATAAATATTCTCACAAGAAACTCTCTCAAACTCAAGCTCTCACTCCCCAAGACCTCTCTTGGACTCTCGCTAAGGCAACATTTGGGAACATTGCCTAAAAAGAGAAATCGGCCAAAGTCAATTTCATAGCAGAACTGCCTATGCGCGCATACGAAGGCGCTTCTCCATCTTATCTCCTACAGAATCGTGGAAAATAAACTTAAAAAAAAAAAACTTCATGCGCCTTCCATAGAGACAACCTGCGCGGAATTTGGAAAAGTGGCATCAAGGCCACTTTTTAGAAGTGGGAGAAAGAACAGACGATGTGTCAGTCTCTCTCTTCAGTACGAGAAGCACTTTGCTCACAAACCGACGCGGGTTGGTTTCCTTTGGAACTGCGGCAATTTTGTCAGAAATTTTACAATGTAAAATCTCACCCACCGCACTACCAAACACTGCCTAAGAGACACACGGGGGCTCTCGCTTGTGAAGGAGAATGCACATGTTGCTACTGCGTTGGAGAGTTACCCTTGAGAAATGGGTTTCATTTGAACTCTTGTGGCCATAAATGTTGGCATTTCGAGTCATGCTCAAACTCCTTCTCAAACCCACACAAAACGCCCATAATTGATTCATGGGAACGCATGGAGTTTGACTCCTTCCAGCCCATGGCCACGTCTGTTTCATGGTGCCGGAAGTTATCTGAAGGAATAGACTTCGTTAGCATGTCTGTTGAGTTCTCCACTGTAGAAATCTTCTTAACAAATGATGCACCCTACAAGACAACATCACGGACAAAGTGATACCTGACATCAATGTGTTTTGTCCTCTCATGATACATTTGATTTTTGGTCAGATGTATGACACTCTGACTACCACAGTACACCAAAGTTATCTCATGTACATGACCTAGATCACCAACCAAACCTCTCAGCCATAAGGCTTCTTTCACTCCCTTTGCCACTGCCATATACTATGCCTCTATAGCCAACAAAGCTATTGATTAACTACAAAACAGCCTTCCAACTAATTGCATAGCCTGAGAAAGTAAAGACATAACCTGTCAAGGATCTCCTCTTATCTAGATCACCAGCATAATTTACATCAGCATAGCCGACCAATTGACTACCATCACTATTTCCTTTCTGAAATACCTGGCTCACATTTGAACCACCTTTGTGGTAACGATGAATCCACTTCACAGCCTCCTAGTAGACCTTCCTAGGATTTTCCATGTACCTTCTAACCACACTAACAACATGAGAAATTAATATCAGGTCGAGTACAAACCATAACATACATAATGCTACTAACTGCACTCGTATATGGAACTTTAAACATCAATTCCATCTCCTTCTCTATCTTTGGTGAATCTTCAGTAGACAATTTGAAATGGGTTGCTAATGGAGTGCTCACAGCCTTGCAATCTTTCATGCCAAACTGCTCTAGCACTTTCTCCATGTATTTTCCTATAACAAATACAACCTTCTAGTGCCATAGTCTCTGTGAATCTCCATTCCCAAAATCTTCTTTCCTATTCCAAGATCTTTCATCTCGATTCACTACTAAACGAAGATTTTAAAAGATTAATTTCATGTTCTTGGCAGCTATTAACATGTCATCTAAATATAGAAACAAGTAAATAAACGAACCATCAGGAAGCATTTTATGATACACACAACTATCATAATCACTTCTAAAGTAAGTATGTTTCAACATAAAAGTATCAAATCTCTTGTACCATTATCTAGGTGATTGATTTAAGCCATACAAAAACTTTTTTAATAGGCACACATGATCTTTCCTTACCACAACCACAAACCCCTTTGGCTGGTACATGTAGATTTCCTCTTCCAACTCACCATGTAAGAACGATATCTTACATTCAATTGCGCTAGCTCTAAATAAAGCAAAGCAACTATAGCAAGTAACACATGAATAGAGGTAAGTTCCACAACAAGAGAGAATACCTCATTGAAGTCAATACCCTCTTACTATGTGAAACCCTTCGCCATTAGTCGTGCTTTTAATCTTGCATCTTCCATACCAAGGATTCCTTCCTTCTTCTTGAAGACCCACTTGCACCTAACAATCTTTTGACTAGTTGGTACTTTCACCAACTTCCATGTCTTGTTCTTTTGTAGAAACTCAAGCTCCTCTTGCATGGCCAATTGGCATTTGGAGGACTCCTTTGATGTTGTTGCCCCTTTATAAGAACATGTTTCTCCCCCTTCAATAGTATCTTCAATAGACAAAGCAAAAGCTACCATGTCAGTGTGACCACACCTATTGGGTGGTCTAATCACTCTTCGGTCTCTGTCTAGTGCAATATTGTGCTACCTCTGAGGGGGCAGTTGTTGTGCTATACTTCTCTCTAGAACATCCACTGTCTCTTCTGGGACTTGAATTGTCTCCTCTTGCACTATACTTTATGTTAGATCTTCACCTCTAGCTCTCCCTGCTTGCCACTAACCTGATCTCTGCTTCTTGTAGTTGATTTCTCTCCCACAAGAAGCATTGCAAACTTATCAAATGTCACATCTTTTTTAATCATTAACTTGGGTGACTGAGGATCGATACACCACATTTGATACACCTTCACATCTTGCGTTTGTTCATATTAGACAAAAATACATTTTTTTGCCCTCGGCTCCAATTTGTTATCTGTGATATGAGCATAGGCAAGACAACTAAAAAATCTAAGGTGAGATTAATCAAAAGGAGAGCCATACCACACCTCCTCAGGAGTTTTCAACTCTATGGCTATGGATGAGATCATTCACCAAGTAGCAAGTTGTATTGACAGATCCTGCCCAGAATGCCTTTGATAGACCTGCATGAGACAACATACTTCTCACTCTTTCTAAGAGTGTCATGTTCATCCATTCTGTAATACTGTTCTGCTGTGGTGTCCCTGTTGCAATGTGATATCGAACGATAACCTCCTTGCTTACAGAACTCATCAAACTCTTTTGCGCAAAATTCCATACCATATTAGTACGGAGGCACTAGATTTTCTTACCAGTCTAACCTCTCAATCAATGACTTCCACTGTTTGAAAGTGACAAACACCTCACTCTTTTTGTTCAGAAAATATACCCAAACCTTTCTTGAGAAATCGTCAATAAAGGTCAACAAATAATTCTAGCACCACCCTTTGTGACAATTGGAAATAGGAACCCTAAAGGTCAGAGTGGATGTAACCACCATGCCCTTAGTCCTATGGACTACTATGCTGAATTTCACCCTGCGCAATTTTTCTAACACACAGTGCTCATAGAAATCTAATTTCCCAATCTTCTGACCAGTAAGTAGACTTTGCTTCCTCAACTCCACCATGCCTCTTTCACTCATGTGGCACAGTTGCATGTGCCACAGTTGGGTAGGATCATCTGAACTTTGTGCCAAATTGGCACTACCAATAATGGTGCCACCTTAGGAATGTAGAAAGAGAGACTTGGTGGTGGAGTGAAGAAATTCAAAATACTATTAGAGTTAAAAGAGATTGTTTTAAGGTTTGGCAAAGTAACAAAAATAGTCCAACTTTAGAAGCTTATAAAACCTAAAAATATGGCTAAAAGAATAGTTAGTGAAGCTAAATAAAAGACTTTAAAGAATTATATAATAAACTAGGAACCCGAGAGGGTGAAAAAGATATATTTAAACTTGATAAATTAAGAGAAAGAAAAGTAGAGATCTAGGTCATGTTCGTTGCATTAAGGATGAAATCAAAAGGTTTTAGTTAAGGATCTAGTGGTTCCAGAGAGATGGTGTAGCTATTTTCAAAAATTACTGAATGGAGATTACTTTAAGGATGTCTCTTTAGAAGAGAACCATGAGTTAACAAAATATGATAAATATCAATATTTCAGACGTATTAAGATGTCAGAAATGGTGATGCTTTAGGAAAAATAAATTGGACAGGCCTTAGGACGGATGGCATACCTATTGAAGTGGAAAGCCTTAGGAGACATTGGTATTATGGTTAACTAAAATTTTCAATAAAGTTTGAAGGACAGAGAATGCCAGAAGAATGGAGAAAAAGTGTCGTGTTCCTTTCTATAAAAAGAAGAGGATATCAAAACTATAATATTACCGTGGAATTAAGTTTATGAACCACATTACGAATTTTGGAAAAGAGTAATCAAGAAACGAATGTGATGTATGACTACAGTATCAGAAATCAGTTTGGTTTTATGCCAAGTATTCTACTATATAAGTTATTTTCTTATTACGGCAGTTAATGGAGAAGTATAGAGAGATGAGAAGAGATTTATATATGGTTTTTTTCTTGATTTGGAGAAGGCATATGATCGAGTACCGAGAGATTTGATTTGGTGGACATTACAAGAAGGGAGCTTCTCAAGGATATGTTCTTGATCCAGATATGTATGAGGGTGCCACTACTTGCGTGAGAACTATGCTGAAGAGACTTGTGAATTTCGGTCACAGTAGGTTTGCATCAGGTTCTGCTCTAAGCCCGTATCTCTTTGCTCTGTTTTATAGACGAGGTAACTAGAAATTACACGATGATATCCTTTGGTGTATGTATTTGCAGATGATATTGTCTTAATTGATGAGAGTATTGATGTTTAAATGCTAAGCTAGAAAGTTGGAGGCATGCCTTGGAATCTAAAGGTTTTAAATCAGTAGGAGTAAGTCAGATTTTATGCATTGTAATTAATAATAAGAGGGTGGTTACAGGAAGATATGGTTCAAATTGATGGACAGATATTCCTAAGAGTAGTAGTTTTCGATACTTATGGTCTATCATCCAGAGAATGGGGAGATTTTGACGATGTGGCACACAGGATTAAGACGGTTGACAAAAATGGAGAAGTGCATCAGGGTCCTCTGCGATCGTCGTATACTAGTGAAACTTAAAGGAAAGTTTTTATAGAACAGCAGTAAGAACTGCTTTATTATAATGTACCGAGTGTTGGACATGGTGAAAGGATACATTAACAAATGTGTGTGGTGAAGATGAGATGATTTGTGTACGACTAAGAAAGATAAGATTAGGAATGAGCGCTTCCATGAGGATTTGGGGATAGCTCCAATTGATAGAAAAATGAGAGAAAATACACTTAAGTGGTTTGGACACGTGCACCGTCGCCCTAACTCGCGCCGGTTAAAGATGTGACAAAATCTTAGTGGATACCAGTAAAAGAGCTAGGGGAAGGCCTAAAATGAGATGGTGCGATGTTATTAGGAAAGACTTGGCTTCTTAAGTTTAAATATGACTATAGCACTTGATAGAATTTTTGTGTGGAAAAGAATTCATGTAGCCGACCCTAAATAATGGATAAGGCTCTGATGATGATGATGAGATGAATAATGGTGCCACCTTGTAGATGATATATATAGGCCCCCAATCAACTTTCCTTTCATCACAACCAATTCACCTCTAGAAACTTTTAGGATTTCATTCTCTATTGAGGACCAGTATCCATGCATATCCAAAATACTTAAGGACATCAAACTCTTCTTCATTCTACAATGTGCCGCACTTCTAAAGTTCTGATGGCATTATCAAACATCTTAATTCTAATTATACCACCTCTGTAACGGCAAGAGTTCTATTGTCTCCCAAGGTTATGGTAGCACTACTTACTGAGGTGTAAGTAGAAAACTATTCTCTATAGGGACACATGTGAAAGGTACAACCAGAATCAGAATACAGTCATCCCCAGAAGTGTTGTAGAGACTAACAGAACAGTCTCATCTTCAACAGTCTCCTCTTGAACAACATTTGTTGTATCAAAAGAAGACTCCTCCTGAACGTTACCTTTCCCCTTTAATTTTGGACAGTATTTCCTAATATGCCCTCTTTGGTTGCATTCATAACACTTGACCTTTTTTTACTGATTTGGATTTTGATCTAGACCTGCCCTTTTTACTAGACTCCTTTTTCTTAGTTCTCCCTCTCACCATCAGACCATCTATCCAATCTTCTCCATGAGTTTCTAGTACCCACCATTTCAACTCCTTAGAGTTTAGAGAATCCTTAACATCCTCTACAGAGATATCATCTCTTCCATATAGCAAGGTATCAACGAAATGCTCATACGAAGGAGGTAATGAGCATAGGAATATGAGGGCTTGATCCTCATCATCTATGTTAACACCAATATTTTTAATATCTACAACAATCTTGTTAAACTCGTTTAGATGATCGATAATGCGCATACCTTCTTTCATGCAAAAAGTGAACAATCATTGTCTGAGGTACAAATGATTTGTAAGAGACTTCTTCATGTACCTTGACTCGAGTTTGAGCCAGAGTTTTGTTGGGGTGTCTTCATCAGCAACTTCTCACAACACATCATCTGCCAAGCACAGACGAATTGCTACAAGAGCACACTACATGTACTCTTCTTTCTCTTCATCTTTCCACTCGATTTGTAGAGATGTCATGCCTTTACTGCCATGCTCAGTCCCTGTTGAACCAACAAAGACAACATCTTCAATCGCCAAACATTGAAATCCTTCGTCTTTCCATCGAACACTTCAATGTCGAACTTCGTTGCCGCTGTCGACTTTGTAGCCATCAACAAGGAACGCAGATCAAATACCACTGGGCTCTAACACCAGTTTCTTATGACAATGATCACTCCGATGGATAGAGTGATGCCCAAAGATCTTTGAGCCGCACGATAAGAATAAAGGAGAGGGCATAAGGATCAACCACACATATGTGGTTCGAAGAGGTAGTGTGTCTTCCAATGTCCACGGGCGACTTCGACAATGGAACTTCACTAGATGTGGAGAAATTTACAAAGATCTCACACCCCAACCCGGAGGAACAAATCCTCTCATAAGAAACTCTTTCATACTCAAGCTCTTACCCCCAAGACCTCTCTTAGACTCTCTCTCTAAGAGACACAATCTCTCTCTAAGAGACATACTTGGGCTCTCACTTGTGGAATACTCAACACAATGAGAAGGGTCTCTATTTATAGGTAAAGGATAATGCACACGTTGCTACTACTGCTTTGGAGAGTTTACCCTTGAGAAATGGGTTATGTTTGAACTCTTGTGGTCATAAATGTTGGCGTTCCAAGTCATGCTCAAAATCCTTCTCAAACCCACGTAAAACTCCCACATTCGATGCATGAGAACGCATGGAGTTTGACTCCTTCCAACCCATGGCCAAGTCTATTTCATGGGAGTTATTGATTTAATTCTATCAGGTGTTGGTAGAATTCCCAACCCCATCTTCATGTAACCACATGCATGTGGTTTTATTGGGTGTTACAAGAAGGGCTAGCCATTATTCACACATGCAATAATTAGTTGGAGAGTCTTGGTGCAATGATAAACTTATATGTTTCGATCAAAAAAGAAAAATTTCATATTCAATACCAAGAGCAACCCTTGGGACTTAAGAACTTGATCAATAACCACTCTATAGCTTATAGAGAACTTGGTCAATAACCTCTGAATAAAAAAACTTAAGAACTTGATGAATAACCTCTCTTTAGCTTCTAGATAGAACTTGATCAATAACCTCTCTCTCTAGCTTCTAGAGAGAGAGTTTTGGTGACTTTCTTCTAAAGGGCTAGGGTTCTCTGCCCCTGCTGCTCAGGGGGGGGGGGGGGGTGGGGGGGGGGTGTTTCCCTATTGTGATTGCTACTCCAAGATCTTTGTTGAAGTAATGTTGGGTGCGATGTTTCTAGTGACAATCCAGTGCAAGTCCACTAGCTGACTTGCACTGATAGAGGGGAGCCTGCTACTTTTTTCTCCTCCAAGGAAATTCATATATCTATTGCTACACTCCATAAGGATGGCCGCTCTTCCAAGAGATTCAATCCCATCTATACCAGTGGTTCAACATCAAGAATGATTTCATTATAAGCAAGTTGGATCCTAGGCATTTATTAATCAGGTTTGTTGTTTTGAGGATTCCCTACAGTTCTCTGAAGGAATCTTCATACATTCAAGAAGGTTCTTCAAGTTTTTTTATATGGTCTTTAGACTTTTCTCTGCCTATGATTGCTGTGTGGATGGAGATGCCTAGGCTTCCCCCAAACTTTTATCATGAGCCCTTGCTCCGATCGATTGAGGGCAACATTTGGACTATTCTTAAAGTCGATGATATGACCCTCTCCTTAAAAAGAACACATACTTCAAGGGTTTGTGTTGAATTGGATGTTTCTAAGAAGCCTTCACATTGAGCGTGGATCGATTATCCATCCGAAGGAGGATGGCAACCTTTGTTGTTCCCCAACATGCCAAAGTTATGCTCTTCTTGTCAACGCTTAGGTCATGTAGAGACTAATTGTAAAAAATAAAAAGTTGATGTGCAAAATTTAGAGGCAAAGAACAATACTCCTCATGTGAAGTAGATCTGGCACCATGTTCGAGGAATGGAACAAGTTAACGATGTGGCCAATGCAAAAACTCTTCCACAAAATGTCGAGCTGCTTGAGGCAAATATTCCAAGTACAAAGTATTTAATACATTGTTGATGGGCAATCTAATCTAGCTTTGATGCTTCCTAGTGAGGTTATTGAATCATCATCACCCTTAGCAACAACGACTACCTAGTTGGCGCCGACTTCGAATTGTGTGTTTGGTGCATCTCATGTTTTGTCCAACCATAGACTTTGATCGATTGATCTATCAACATTAGTCGACCCTACTTCATCGGTTGTAGCAATAGTTGTTCTGTCAAGCTTTCGATCGACCGATCAAACAACTTTGATTGACCCAACAGACACTCGGTTAACTAATCACACAACATCGGTCGACCCAACTGAGACTCGATCAACTGATCACACAAAATCAGCCAACCAAACAAGCACTGGATCAACCAATCACACAACAATGGTCGACCTAAATCTTAAGGCGACAAGTTACTTGGTGCTCGGTCGACCGATCTAACAAAATCGATCGACCCATCTATCATTCCAATGATATATCATCCTACAACTCCCATGCCCATTAATTATCTGGTGATTACAGAATCTACAGTGTAGTCCACCCTCTCCCAGAGATCTTGGTGAGCATGGATAGCTGAATCGATGTTCATCGCCTCCTCTAGGCCCTTTGGTCTACCTCTTAGGGAGGATGCTATAATGAGTTTGGCTCATTCTATTTCTGTTATGGCTGATAAGGATTTTGCTGCTTTGAGCCACACCTCTTCGCCATCGGCTAGCTCATCTTCTGATAGTCAAACCTTCATCTCGCACCTGAATCGTAAAAGGGGTATTAGAATTTGTCTTCCTATACCATATGTTCAATCTCCTAGCCCTCTATGTCAGAGCTCTCCTTCAGCTACTGTAGATTCGATGATGGCATCCTCCCCAGTTCAAGATCCACAATCTAGTGTGGCATCTACATAGGATCTACTTAATTTTCGTGGTAATAAAAATTATATTTCAGTTGCTAAACTCTCTAAATCAGAAAATATTTTTATGTATGGAGCTATTGTAGTTTTCCCATGGTGCCTGACCAAGGAACAGAAGATGAAGATGATAAGCATGGCTCCCATCGTCCCGGCCTTCATCATTGAGCCCTTCTCATATGGGACCAATAATCTTTGTAGGTCTTAGAGTATATCTTCCTCGGTTAGGTCTTATAGCTTTGGTGGTATAGTCTTAAACCTTGATTTTCTTTTTTTGGGCTGGCCTTCATGTTTGGCCTAAGCCCCTAAGTTTGTAGGGGGCTCTTGCCCCCGTTTGTATTTTTAGTAAAAAGGCCAGTTGAGGCCCCTTTATCCGAAAAAAAAAACCAAGGGCAACCTTTTTATGGAAATGACTATGCGCATAATTAACCATCCTATATATATTTGCGTACAATGATATGAGCCTCCTGAGATTGGACCCAACTAATTGATGAAATTGGGAGAAGAAAAAGACCGATCAGATATATACTTCCCGTTGGTTTTCTTCACTTGGTTTCAACTCACTCTGTGCCCTTATTGATGAGAATTATATGATTAAGTAATATTTCGAACAGATTAAATCTTTTGCCCGGTGTAACTTACAACAGATTGCACATAAGATCAAATGATATGTACTGAGGGTGAGATCAATTAGCCATACTGGCCGGCAAGGTCAAGCAAAAGCCGATATATGCTTGTGATCTTGCCACATGAATTACACGTACATAAACCGATCTCTTTAGACTCTGTTCTAAACTTCTAGTCCGCGATAACCTTGCATCGTATTTTGTTGCAATTGTTCTTCCTCTCCATGATTGCTTGATTTGCCTTTTTTTTCTTGGAGTGAACGTTTGATTTTTTTGCTTGGACCTCGTATGTATCCATAATATAAGAAAAAGACTCGTCTCTTAACACGTGGGAATGCAGCATGTATTACCTGAGAATGAATGTATAAGGAGACAGGAACTTGGGATCTTGACATAATATAGACTTGCAACTTCATGTTGTTTCAAGACTTTACGTACATAGAGCTCCACATCTCAATTACCATCCATCTGCATTAATAGTGAACTTCATCTCATGTACGTCTCATTAGAACATAATTTTTGAATTACCTCTTCATGTATATCTTCGTCTCTACCATGCATGACTCGATCGATGGCTCTCTCGAGACCTTCCTCCATTTTCCCTTAGTCTCTCTCTCTCGACTGTTACAGAAGGTGGCATTAACACCTCATTGGCATCTCGAACTTTTCTTCTTAGTCTTACTGATTTTCCACATCCACATATATATATATATAACTAGTGCCTCCGCATAAATTAATATACTGCGTGTACAACAAAGGTTGTGGTCACAACATTTAAGAAGGCTCATTCTTATCATGGATTCTGCATTTGTTTTCCTGCGCAACTGTAAGCACTCCACTGCAAAGAGGACTGCGTCTCTGTCTGTGGTGAGAGAGAGAGAGAGAGAGAGAGAGAGAGAGAGAGAGAGAGAGAGAGAGAGAGAGAGAGAGAGAAGGCAAGTTCTCGGCACCCTCCAGTAGTTTTACTGGTTGGGCTCACACAGCATACACAGGATCCTCCGCAAGATCACCCTGGAGTCTAGGCCTCCTACGGATTATTCTCCAAGAACCCTAGCATTCAAACACCGGGAATCACAAAGCACAGTGATCAGATGTGCCTGTCAATCATGTTGTAGAAACGACGTGGGTTGTGTTCAGGCCATGCGAGACAGTCCCCCTGCTCCTTCCTAACGGGTGCCCTTTGTATGCGTGTGTCTGTGTGTGTGTGGTTCCATCTAGTCAGGACCACAACTCCTGCCAGGTTACGTTGGAAACAGTGGCAGTAGTGGTCCATTTCAAGCGATCATCCGTCGCTGTTTGCCCAGCTGCAGATCGCGGACCACTCTATGGTACTCTAGCCCCATGGTCTAGTTTTTACACCCCCGGCCCCGATCAAAACATGCAACTTGGAAAACCATGTAAGTTATTACTCAACGTACATCTCGCTGTTAAGTCCATGCAAGTAAATTATAGATAAGCAAAAAACATATCCGCATTTGTCTTATGCTTACCTGTCGATCGCTAATTGGTGTACATACGTACGTACACATCAACATCTCAATGTTATGGCCATCTTCGTCAGCAAAGACATGACCTATACTGATACCAAGCAAGAAGTATATGTATATGTTCGCATGTCCAAAGGCAAACGAATTGTCCCTCCAGCTCGTTTGTCATGCATGCATGGCAAAGAGAAGGGAGAACATAATAGGGACCACACACATTTTATCAGAGCGCGAAGGAGGTGTTGAATGTTTAGTGAGTTATTAAATGAGCTAGCGGCCAGTGCATGCATGCTTAAAGCTCTGATTTCTTTAAGGAGAGTACCACATTTACTAGTCTTCCTAGTTTTCGCAAGAAAACAATAGTTTGATGATTCTTATGGTACTTGTAGTGCTGTCTCTTTTGGGAACCATTTTTGTTGCTTCTCTTTGGAGTTCTAATTCGATGAATCATGTGTCGCAGGACAGCCCCTACACGTGAGGTTCTTGATGTCCATTCTGAATTAAAGTTTATGCTTACGAAGGTTATCAGATTTATAAAAGTCTAGCTAGTTCGCCTTTCTCTGCGAACAACTGTGGAATTTTCTTAGTGAACAAAGATTAATTGTCTTTCTTTTTGTCATACATTATTAGATGCTTTGCAGAATTTCTACTGGTCATGTAGGATCCTGTCGCGATGCGTGTTGGTAGAATTCTCCAACACAGGCTGTTCTAATTGACCAATATTATATGTTCTGTAGTGCAATCTGATTCTTGACTCTGCCAAATGAAGAAAAATTGATCGCATTTGGTTGGCGGTCCCTCTAGCAATCTTCCTGCTTGTTGTTTTCTGGGAGTTGAACCTTCTAACTTTGCGTCATTAATGTCATACATGTGTCCACCAAAACCCTCAGACATCTGGGTACATCTACTCTTTCATTGATTAGTAAAATCATGACTGCGTTTTTGCAGGGACTCCTTCTTCCGTCTTTTCATCTAACTCTGTAGGATCATTCACCAAGTCAGAACCGAGAGAAATTTCGGAATTAATGAACAGGTCTTCTAATGGACGAATAAGTAATCACAACCGCGCGCGTTAGAATCGAAAATAAAAGGCTAGCTAAGAGCATCGATTAGTCACCATCTACTTTGTACAGTTGCAGGAAATCACGGCCCTCAAGAAAAGTTGAGTACATGAGTTCCATTACCCCCAAGCTTGTAGATTATGAGCATACATACAAGTCTCTAACTTGTTACCACATCACCCTGGTAAACGTACGTGGAAAAACCCAGCTCATTATTCTTTATTAAGTTGATTAAACATATGCGAGCAACACGCCGTCTACATATATATATATATATATATATATATATATATATATATATATATATACTGTTTTTTTTCTTCTGAATTCCAGGCATGCATTTTGCTAAAATAATCTTTGTGCATCCTTTTGTCCTTCAATGAACGGTGCTACCGGTGACAGGAAAAGCATCCGTATATATTGAATTCTTCAAGGAGTTTTCACATCTAAAAGTGCAAATGGAAAGGGGGACACCGAGATGCTCTGAAAAAAGTAGCTCATTTGTCGAACAAGAGGGCATATCTTCTCGGCTGGTTATATATGTGCAGAAAATCCTGCAAATTGGAGGCTGCTGAATTGGTTCCCTTTGAGGGGTCCTTTTCAGGACAGCCGACAAGATCTTTTCTTATCGCCTTGAGGTAAGAAATCTGATTATTGGGGTAGAAAATTTCCCACTGAATCTTAGACAGAGCTAAGAGGAACAAGAAAGATAACATATATAAAACGCCTTGGCAGCTAACGCATGTGTACTACGGAGGAAATGCTTTACCTGGAGTTCTTTCTGCGTGTGTGGTTATCGAAAAATGTAAAACCAAACTATTAATGTATATAGAGTTGCGTCAAATAAGATGAACTCAAACTCTTGTTCATGTTAAATTTTATTAATGTTATCTTGTTGGCTGCACCGGGTCCGCTTGATGTCAAAGCCAAAGTTTAAATTTTCAACCAATCAAGTGACAACTGGATCATGGAGAGTTGTTTTCCTTTGTTGACTTGGTAATTCTTTATGTTGAACGATATCCTGTGGATTGAGGTATATATGGGTGCAATGTGGAATGGAGATCTTCCAAGTGCAAGGGTGGAGGGAAGCTGATTAGTACAAAGGGTTTTGAGGAAATTTTGTATTTAAATATTTATGTGTAAACTTTTTCACATGTTTTAATTGGGATCGAAACGGTAAAATTCCTCCCAAATCTTTTTCTACTTATCGACTTCCCTCCACCTTTGCACTTAGAGAATCTCCCGTCGTACAATGTGAGGTCATGACTCATTAACCTCATGATTCCAACTTTAAAATAGGTAGAATATTTCTACGAGGAGGAGGAGGGGGGGTGATCCAAGGGCAGTCGGGAGAGGAGAAGGGAGTCGTACATGTGTTTTTTTTAAATATTTTTATTTTTATTTTGGGAGAGATTTACATAAGATAAGATTCTTTCTTAAAATAAAAAAATTACTTACCAAATGTGTCTATGAATTCGTCCTTCTTTCTAAATTTAAGAGAAAAAAATGATTAAAAAATATAATCAAACACCCTATTAATCCTTTTTTATCTTTCTTCTTTGTAGGCAGTCACAAACTTCATTATAATTCTCATCCAATTATCATTCCTATATATATGGTGTCATGTATATTTCGGGGAAAGACTCTGGTTGATAATTTGCTTGACAGTAATGATGTTTAATATATGCTTGCTGCATTGAAAACCCTTGGGCTGCATGTGGAAGATGATAGTACTTTAAAGAGAGCTGTGATAGAAGGTTGTGGAGGTCTGTTTCCCGTTGGCAAGAATACCAATGAAGCCAAGCTTTTCTTAGGAAATGCTGGAACTGCAAAGCATCCACTGCAGTTACTGCTGCTGGTGGAAATTCAAGGTCTCTAGGTCTTCCTTTGCTTAGAATGAGACTACTCTATATTGCATGCCTTAACTAGTGTTTCTAAGATGATGCCTATGTGCCTTCAGATACATAGATGGGGTTCCAAGGATGAGGGAGAGGCCTATGGGAGATTTGGTGTCTGGTTTGAAGCAACTTGGTGCTGAGGTGATTGTATTTTGGGCACTAACTACCCTTCTGTTCTTATAAATGCAAATGGAGATCTCCCAGGTGGTATGGTGAGTGCTTTTCTTGGATTTTTCTTTTTCTCTTGAAAATTGGCATGGCTCAGATCCAGGGACGATAATTTTGACAAATGGAAAGAGCAATTTCCAACTAAAGTTGGGTGATGTGATTATTTGTCCAACTTTTAGTTGGGTGTCATCACTTAAGTTATCTCTATGTCTAGCTTCATCATGCAAATCTTGAATTGCCATTATTTTCCTTAAAAAAACAGATTAGATGCCAAACCAGACATCACACAGGCAAGGACTTTGCTTGATTGGTCATTCATCTCCATGAATCTAGGTTAGTTCTTGATTGATGCATATATGATAGTTGGAAGCCAGAGTCTTCCTTCTGGAATAAACAATATCCAAGACTATCTCTTGGAGTAGCATTCAGAACAATCTGATGGATATGTTTGACCCAGGTTGAGGCAATGCCTGAGAACATGATTCCATCTAGATCCTCCCAAGAGTACAATTTTCGAAACATGCCAAGTTATTTTTTAGATGGACTACAAAGAAATAGGAGGTTATCTGATTCCATTGCTGTCCCAGAAAGGAGGGCAGAAGGACAACTTGCTTCAAGTCATACAGATGGGTATAAATTTGGACTGTGATCTATGAGCACATCCATTTGGCTGGCAGTTCAGAAGTAATTTTATTCCTGATTGTCTTTCATGTTTTTTTATTTTCTGTTTTCAAGAATTAAATATGTTATAATTCTATTTCTAGGACCAAAGAAGACAGAGATGCCAATGCCCCGAAGATCCCCTCGGCCACCTCCACCTTCATTTAAATCACATTGGTATCGAGATAGATCGAGAATAAAGTGAAGATATTTCAAAAATATCTTCAAATTTTTAAGATTATCTTCAACTTACTCAATCTATTTTAATATCAAACAATCCCTGAGAGAGCAAGTGCGAAATGTCTCTCCACAGTCGTCTGAAAATTAAGGAGGCCCAACATTTTCTAGATCTTCTGAGAGTGCTTTAACGGTAGATGGCAATGGACCCTTAGGAGCAATTTGGTCTACCCATATGCGCAGGAGTCACAGGTTCTGGAGGACAAGAGTCCTCAATTTTATGAAGAACCAAGGTCCAAAAACCAAATAACGGAGTGTCGAAAGTAGGACTAGTCCTCCAATTTGATGACACCTTGCACTTCCCACCCATCCCTTTCCTTCTCTACATATTAGGATGTAATTTTTTTTTTAAGATTTCTACGTACGTTTAAAATATAACAAGGTTTATTTAAAGGTTTGGATGTTTCTTTCTTTCTTTTTGTATGCTTATATCCGCATAATATTGATGTTAAAAAAACCCACCTAAATTTTGTTACAAATCTTCAGTATTATGTTCCTTGAACAATATCCAGAGGATATTTATGATACTTTTATCTTCAAAGATGTTGCTTATGATATTTAAGAATTTAATAGTGTTGCTTTTTGTTGAAAAATATTCCTAATCAATTTTCATGGTTTACATGAATTAAAATTATTGATCGTATGTAAATGTTATGAAATTTTGCCTTTTATGGTTATAACATATGGAATGTTACAATAGCATGGGAGACAACTTCGGAGTTCTCTTTAATTACTACAGTATAATAGTAGAATAAAATCCTATGATAACTCCTGTCCTAAGTGTTGTATCCGACTGTTCAGATGGGTATCTCTGGACGTACTACTCTCTTTAAAAGTTTGTTTGTAAAATTGTCAGTTTTATTTTTTTAATCATAAATTATTTATTTAAACTGATATAAAGTTAAAAACCCCTCGAATTAATCTGTGTTCGATTATCATAGGTAAAGTAAAGTTATTGGTCGACAAAGGAATGTTCTACGTCGTTGTGCTGTACTTATCTGTTAATCCTTTGTCGCGTTCAAGATGTGACTATTGTATTAAGATAGAACTTTGCTGCCTTCTAGGATGGGATGAGATATATTTGATGTTGTTCCAAGCATTTTTGTAATTACTTTTCATGTATAATCCTCACTGAATAACCGACATGTGATCTTGACTCTTTTTAATTGTGTTCTCTCTTTCCAGCAAGTTACGAATGTTATTTACATCAGCAATTTTGCACAGTATTTTGCATAATTTCATTAGTTTTCCAAAGGTATTCCATCAGTTTTATGAAAATATTTTATGCACAAATAAACAAGTAAAAATAATTTTTGAAAAAAAGTTTAATAGAAAACAAACACCGGAAATTTTTTGTAAAAACATCATTTACATGAATATCAAATAGATATTATATTTTTATTTTTCTATTTGAAAAACTTTTTCTTTATAAATATATTTCACAAATAACCAAACGCCCTTAATCAAAGTACTTTAGCTAAATACAGCAACAGCCAATCACATCTATGCCTCCTTTTTTTTTAATCAAAAGCCCAAGAGGGCCAATTTATCATATATATAAGGGAAATTCTGAAATCAGAGAAAGTCACTGACTACAATTCTAAAATTAAAGAAGGAGATAACTAGTACTCCAAAGAAGATCTGTCCCAGGAATGAGTACGCCGAAGAACTGTCCAAGGTAGTAGTCTTGGTCTTCGAGAACAACACTCCATAATATCTTCTCTAAATCTATTCTAGATACCTCTGAATCAAACTTAAATTCAGACATAAATATATTTTCAGCTCTGGCAAGCTCGGCCACCGAAGTAAACTTTGCCCTCCAATCTGTGATTATATTTTGCGGAGCTGTATCTGGCACATTAATCGCCTCTAATTGTCGCACCGGGCTAGGGGAACGTTATCTAGTGATTGGTAAAGAAATCCTAACACCCCTTTTACGAGAAGGACGAGAAATGAGTTTCCGACGTCTAGAGGAAGAACGGATAGAAAGGGTGTTGGAGCCCTCACATGAATCCGCTCTGCCGGAACAATTGAGGACTTAGGATACTGGCGAACTACTTATGCAAACGTCAAGGGGGTATCTATGCCTCTTTTACTCAAATCTTCTGTTTTATATCTGTACTAGCTTTATATCGCACGGAAAATTATTAGATTTGAATAAATAAATTTTGTAAGTTCGTATACATGAGGTTAATAATATTTATTATAATATAAAAATTTTAATAAAAAGAATTATTTCAAAAACATGTAATGTCCTGTTATTTTTTTTAGAAATAAAAGAAGGTGTTTTGATGAAGAGAGTAAAATGGGAAAGAGTTTTGAATAAAGATGTGAATTTTTAGAAAATGTGAGTTGTTAATAAAAAGGTATTAATGGGAAAGAAAGAGAGGAGAGAAATTACATTATAGCAAGTTTTTATATTTGCAAGTATGGCAGGAAAAATTTATCCTGGTGCTGCCACGTGGCAGCACAGACTGAGAAATATTATATTAGTATAGATATATTGCTACATATCCAATTAGTTCCGTATTGGGTTGGAATATGAGGTATTTTAATACTTGGTTTTGCCATATATTAACAAATTTACACTAAAGAATCAGCTGGCAATTGCCGTAGGAGGGTACATGGAGAGTTATAGATAAAGTGGTAAAGTTAGAAAGTGAGCTGAGAGAGAGTTTAGACAGGCCCACGGTTTTAACCGTCGACAGTAGCTCTATAACATTTTTATATTTATATTAAAATAATAATACGATGTTGAGAAATTATAAGAGATAATGATTCTTACATAAGACATGAGGAGAAAAATTCAAGATGCAATACTTTTGGCCGACGATCTAGTTAGGAAAATCCATTCAAAACATATAGGGAGTCCACTTAATTAATTTGTATCAAGGTGGATCTTAAAAAGGCGTTTGACTCGGTTGATACAACAGTCATCCTGTGTATGATGAGAAAAATGGGCTTCCCGGTTGAATGGCTTCAGTGGAGTACTTGTATGTGCCTCAACACTTTTTCTTTTTTCAGTTCTTGTGAATGGCACACCAGCAGGATATTTTTCATCCACAAACGGGATCCGGCAAGGTGATCTACTATCACTTACTTGTTTTGCATTGTTATGGAAGGTCTTTCTCTTATGATTGCAAGGAAGGTGACCAGTGAAGGATAGCCTACTCACACGATGGTTTATAATGCTAGGTATATATGCGTACACAAGCATTCAATCTGGGAGGTTAAGGCTAAACCACATCACTCTGCAGCATGGAAGGGGATCCTTAAAGGTAGAGATTGGTTGGTAGAGCACGTTGGTTTTCTTGTGGGAGATGGAAATACCTTTAACATGTGGTATGAACCATGGATATGAGTAAAACATGATCTATTTACAAGAAGTATGGAGATCATTATATTAGATCCCAGCTTGGAATGCTACACAACACCAAACTGAACACCTTTTTACTAATGGAAATTGGTCCTTACCACCGGCTACATCGCCTGCAATGTTGGAGCTTTGGGATACAATCAAGGTAATACATACACCCATGGACCGCAGGACAAAATAAGATGGCCATATGACAATGGGCATATCTCAGGGAGAATTATGTATATATATGAACAACAACGTATCCTAAGGTGTCATAGGTCAAGGTGGTATAGCAGAGATCAACAGTTCAAAAGTATTCAGTTCATATGTGGCAGGGAAAATTGCAACATTTGATGTCATGTAGAAAGTTGGAGTGTATGGGCCTGGAAGATGCATTAGAAACTATTAATCATCTATACTTTCACTGTCCATATACCTATTGGATTTGGACACAATTGCTTTGATGGTTAGAAATACATCGAGCCCCTCGTGTATCCTTCCATATTGAAGTGAATGTTATAGCTAGTCACCAGCTACATAAGCAAGGAATAGCCTCCATGATTGGATTCAATAGTCTGCGGGTTGCAGTTTGGTAGATATGGAAGGAAAGATGCATAAGAATTTTTGAAAGCCAGAAAACAAGTCAGATTCAGTTGCTTCAATGCATTCTGGCAGACATTAGGCATTGCGTATAAGGGAAGCATTTACAAGATAATAGCTCAAGAAGATCGAAAAGAATTCTTAGAAACATTTCTCTCTCTCTCTCTCTCTAGAATTATTTGTTCGTCTTTACATATTTTCTTCCATTGGGTTCATGCCTCCTACATTAGGAGCCATGAATTACAAGTTGTAGTCAATTTCATTAATTGATCCAGTATCACTTACCAAAAAAAAAAAAGACATGACCATTTACATGAAATATGATTATCCTAACAGCAATCGACGTTCTTAAGACAATCGATGTTTTAAATATAACAGCAATAGATACAGAACTTCGACTTCACGGAAGTCGTAGTGAGACATCGATTTCTAACATTTATTCGTCAATCGATACCTAACTTCGACTTTACAAAAGTCATAGTGAGACATTGATTGCTGATCTTTGTTCATCAATCGATACCTAATCTCGACTTTTCAGGAGTCGTAGTGAGACATCGATTGCTGACCTTTGTTCAACAATCGATATGTCACTTCGACTTTCCAGGAGTCTGAGTAAGACTTTGACAGATGACCTTTGTTCATCAATTGATACCTAACTTTGACTTTTCAGGAGTCGTAGTAAGACATCGATTGCTGACCTTTGTTCAACAATCGATTTCACTTCAACTTTTCAGAAGTCGTAGTGAGACATCGATTGCTAATCTTTGTTCAACAATCGATATGTCACTTGGACTTTTCAGGAGTCAGAGTAAGACATGATATAAGTACTAATCATGGACTTAGAAAATTTTACTAGAGATATATAAGTGTCAGTAGAAAATAATCATGTGTTGACACCTTTGACTATAAATGGTTATACAGTATAATGCATGCATGTCTTTGACTAACACATGTGTTAGCACCTTTGACTAAAATGAATTTGTTTATTGCTTGAAAAGGTTTTAGTATATCTGAAATGATTTTGTCATAATCGAAACAATACACATGTTATTGTAAAAAATAATTGCATAACAACTGATCCCTACTACGGTTTAGGCAATGTGTCCGGCCTAACATTGTCACTATGACTTCTATTGCTACTGCCACTGCTACTACTACTATCACTATTACTGCTACTGCCACCTCTACTATCACTGCTACAACTACTATCACTGCTACAGACATTGCTACTACTATATCATTGCCACTACTACTGTCACTATTACTATTACTATCACTGCCACTGCTACTGTCACTTCTACTGCTACTGTCACTGATACTACTACTGTTACTGTTACCATTGCCTCTATTGTTACCACCGTTGTTTCTATTCCTACCGTTGTTTCTATCGTTATTTTTGTCACTATACCATTACCGTTACTGCTACTATTACTGTTTCCTACTATTATTTCTACTGATGTTTCTACCACTATCCCTATCACTGTTACTGTTACTGATATCACTACTATTATGACCACTGTTACTGTTACTACCGCTATTATTGTTTCCTACCATTGATTCTACCGCCATTCTATTACTAATCGTTACCATTACTACTACTGTTACTATCATTATTTCTACTGTTACTATTATCGTCACTATTACCATTACTGATTCTGTTATCAATATTGTTTCCGTTATTGTTACTATTACTATTACTACTACTATTACAATTACCTTTACCATTATTGATTCTACCACTGTTTCTGCTACTACCATTAATTGTTCCTGTTACTGTTACCGCTATCATTTTTTATATATGTATATATGTTACCATTCTTTTCAAAAATAGGATATAGTGTTGGTAGTGAGTTAAGAATTCCTAGTTGCTTGCTAAGTCTATCATATATACTCACTCTTGCTAATGTTCAGGCGAAGCTGAGGTTCCAGAAGAGAAAATTGTGAAACTTTGTTCGAATCGCGAGGAGTAGAGATTCCTTGGGTTTTAGAAACTGGTGATATTATAGTTGGGAAGAAGAAATGTAATGCTGAACCCTATTAAATGTACTGGCTCAAATATGGACAATGTCTATTTTATTGTATACGTGTCTTTATCTGTTCTTTAATTATGAGACATGAATGTAAAAGTTGATGGTGACATTGCTTTCGCTCTATTTCCATTCATTATGAAAGATTCCACCCTGATGTTTGACATTGTTGGGGTATTTTCCCCTATAGCGTCTCCCTTGTCTGACGTGGGTCGGTATGACCGTACCGGACCGGAGTGGGGTGTTACATCTCGTGTGACTAACTCACTGTGGTCACCACACCACTACTAACTGTAGATCCCGACTGTCATCTTAAAAAGACTCAAGTCTCCACAAATAAAATATGAAGAAAAATAAAGAGGAAGATGGAGCACAACTTCTGGATGTGATCGTGATCGCCAGACACACGTGGGTGTCGAAGGAGTATAAATAAAGAAATATAGCAAGTTCAAATAAGGAGTGATCGTGAGAAATACATTTATCAGGGAGATTGGGAAGATGGGGTTCTTCTCTTCTTCTACGAACACGGCCGGCCGTGACAGAAGGCCTCTTCAATTTGATTACCCTGAAACAACAAAGATAGAAGAAAGACGATATGAATTAGCCAAGTGAATGTGTAGCATCAAATTATTAAAGAGAAATAAAGAAGATGAAACATAGAGTAGAACTCACCTTGTTTGACTTTTTAAACCCCTAAAGACATAGGTAAGAAGCATGAATGTTTTGTGTGATGAAAAGATTACGTGTTATGCGCAAGTGTGCATTTTAATGGAGATCTCAACGTGGTGAGATGTGCATGAATAAATTAAAATAAAGAAAACACAAAAATGAGATTTATTGGCATGTGGACTTCACTTCATGACATGATTAATTTGTATGAATTGCATGGATATATTTAATTGTATGTGATGACCTTTGACATGGTGGTTTGCATAGAAAGAGATGATGAAAGAGAGAAAAAGATTAATGAACAACATGAATGTATTAAGAGAAGATTAAAATAAGATATTTTTATTTTAAAAGGAGATTAAAATTAATAGGAAGAACAAACCGAGAGTACTGGGGAGATTTAAAAAAAGAGTTTAAAAGGAAAAGAGATTAAAATTGAAATAAGAGAAATAGTGTGAAGATGGATAGGTATTAAAAAAAAAGAAATAAAAGAAGGATAGGAGAGAGACCGTGGGAGAGAGGAGGATATGAGAGAGAGGGAAATAATGTTAAAAAAAAAGAAGAGGAGGAGGAGGAGGAAAGAGATCGCTGGAGGAGGATACGAGAGCGAAGGATAATATAAAAAAAGGAAGAAGAGGAGGAGAGAGATCGGTTGGAGGGGAGGAAAATAATTTTTAAAAAAAAGGAAGAAGAGGAGGAGGAGAGAGATCGGTTGGAGAGAGGAAAAGAAATTTAAAAGACTTCTATGTGCATATGATGATCACGTGAAGAGCTTTAAAAGGGAGAGCCGTTGCACGGGGAGTTGACGTAGATGCATGTTAGACGGCGGCAGCGATGTACGAACTCCACACAGACTTTCAAAAAATAAATTTGAAGCATTAGGAGAGAGGGAGCTCTTGAACATTAGGGCATTCAGGAGGACAAATAGGACGAAGAAGATTATTTTATAGGGGTTGGCACACATCTGAAGACATCAAGCATAGTAGGATTGAAAGATCTAGCTCAAATTTTAAGATTCAGTACGACTGTTAATCGCGACGGCTTTAATAATTACGATTTAAAAAGTACGATCGGGTGATCAAACGCACGTTAGATAGTTATTTTAAGAAGAATTTTGTTGCTAAAAATTCACCTCAAGATTGTGACGTATCAAATCATCGCATATTAGATTTATCAAAAATAATTAAAAAAAAAAATTAAATCGCGACCAACTAAATGGTCGCAATTTTTAAACACTTTTCTTACCTTATTTACACCGCTACCGCCGCCATTTGAAGAAATCAAAATGGCGACCATTTAACTAGTCGCCCTTTTGAAATCCTTTTTTTTTCCTAGCGGCCACTATTCTATTTGATTTTTTTTTATTTTTCGTTCTCTTTTTTTTTTTTAAGTCTCTTTAAAAATGCGACAAAATGCCATAAGAATCTAAAAAAATCTCCAAAAATAGAAAATTGTGAGAAATTGATAAAAATAAGAGAAATCACTAAAAAATATAATTTGGAGGGTCACTTGGCATATTTCAGTATAACATTAGATTTACTTATTGTGGTGTCATTTTTGGCATGTCTACAGCTGCCACGTCTTGGCGTCTACTTTGCAAACGAGTGAGACAGAGAGATACAAAATGGAGCGTAGTGAAATGAAATGAAATGGATTGAAGCGTAGTGAAGTGGAGCGAAGTGGAGAGGACTGATAAGCTGACACTAAGGACGCTCAACAATTGGTGACCCACTTGATGAGAATCTTTCCACAATGCCCAGTGAAACCACCTCCGGATAGAAGTCCAAGAAAATACCAAATTTAGATGGAAGAGGTGTGCACGAAGGGCCCAAGGGAGGTGTATACGAGGTACACAAAGGAGATGTGCGTGTGGGCACGAAGGAGAGACCAACTTCCAATGTGGTGGAAGTACCTAAGGACACAATCCACTAGGTTTCACCATTGGGGGGTGTTTACCAGCTTGTGGAGGTGTCGCAGCCAAGATGGATCTGTTGGAGATAATGGATGAATGGTAGAAAGATAAATCCAAACAAGGGATTTCAAAGAAATCAACCCGGAGGCAGCAACACAAGGAATTTGATACTTAACTCGAAATGGAATATCTCAAGTTACTTAGGAGTTGAAGATCAATAGCTCTCCAAAATACAATTTTTGAGTGATTATCCATAGTGAATTCAAAACCTATGTGAATGCATGATGGGCTAAAGAAAAAAAAATAAGGGTTAAATCAAATCAAAATAGAAAATAATCAAGGATAATATTGTTGCATTGCTAAGTTAAGTCAAGACACCAGACACACCAGTATTGGGTCTGTCGTCCTCATATTGTAGACGCAACGGCCTGTCCGTGCAGCTAAGTATCCTCTGGGATAATCATTGCTTTTTATGAAGGGGAACTCAAATCCTAGATTCCTTAGAGCCACAAAGTCCTTGATATGCTCTAAGGGTATAACGTATAGTAAGATGCAGGGTAACTGATGATAGGGGCGGCAATTATATCCTGATTGCTTGTTGGTAGTGCCATATGAAGTAGCTCAAACCTGCACTCAAAATTCATTAGCCAAGAGAAACATATATCATGGAATAAAATCATTCAAGCATGGAGTATGGATAAAGTATTCAATAGCAGACATAGCTCATTCAGTTGTTTGTTTAAACCATGAGGATAAGTGGACTTGGCCAAATGAGGATTGGAGTTTAAGACAAGAAGAACCAATGATTGGAAGAATTGGATTGATCTGACTCAGAAAGAATTAGGTGCAATGTGCTTGCCCTGTATAATACCACCAAAGATTTTTATTGGATTTTGGAGATATTCAAAATTTTATGGAGTTTTTGAAAATATTTGATTTTTTATGGAGTTTTTGAAAATATTTGATTTTTTTATGGAGATTTTGAAAATATTTGAATTTTATAAGTTTTTTTAATATTTGAATTTTTATGAGATTTTGAAAATATATAATTTTTATGAAGTTTTGAAATTATTCATCTGTTTTTGTGGGTTTTGAAAAATATTTATTTTTTTTGAATTTTGAGAACATTGTCAAGCCATGGCAGCATTAGGATTATGACAACTAATTGGCAAGGGGTCCTCGTTAGGGGTGTCAATGGGCTGGGTTAGTTTGAAGCCCAATGGGTAGTCCACTCCAGACTCAATTTGGGTTGGACTCGGGTTAGCCCATGGATCTCTTTTGAAGCCCATTTGTCAAACCCATCACTTGATGGGTTGGACTCGGGTTAGCCCATTGGGCTAAGAGACATCAATAACCACCGTACCTATCAATAACCACCATACCTACACATGCATTAAAAACATGCTTAAAAAAAAAAACCGATTTTCACCACACCAATAGTTCTCTCTAAATTAAAACATGCTTAAATTAAAATAGTGAATCTATTTACATATTAGTTTGATGGGCTGAAACGGGTCCCAATGGGCTAGCATTGGTTTGTTTTACTTTGATCCATTAAATTTGGGTTGGGCTTGGGTTGGGTTATTTTAGTGTTGGGTTGAACTGGGTTTGAATTGGGCCAGCCCAAGCCCACCCATTGACACCCCTAGTCCTCGTTACCTCTCCTTTCATTAAGGATTGCCCAAAGTAAGGCGTGCATTTAAAGTGATGCTCAGTGACAGACTACTCATGGTTAACAATGTTACTACCAAAGGCATACCTAAAAAGGCGACTAAGTGTGGTAGGGAGAACAGAAGAAAATTTAGAGATAAGCTTGATATGGGTGTTGAAGAGTTGGGTTTGACTTCCTTCCTTGGCACAACCGTCAGAAGATTCAGTCTCATTAAATATTGGGGCTTTTGGAATTGATTGATGGACCATTTATTTGTAGGGACATACGTACGACCGGGTTCATTTTGAAACCCGCGGGGATTTTGCCACTCTTTGCCATGCCTTGTTATATAGATTGATTTTTTTTTATTTTGATTTACATGCATACGACCAGGGTTCATTTTGAATCCTACGGGGACTTTGCCGCTCTTGACATGCATTTGACTTAGATGTTCATTGGTCATTTGATTGATTGACTTTTTTTGACATGGATTTGACTTAGATGTTCATTGGTCATTTGATTGATTGACTTTTTGAGACATCCTCTCATCAGGGAGTGCTTTAGGTTGGTTGTCTTGCCAGACTACCTCTACTTCCCATATTTTGGCCGAATGAGAAAAGAAACAGACTTTTGTGCCCTTCGGCATGGCCGTGATAGCGACAGTGTTTTCCAAAGTAGTCAGCTTAGGGTGATGTGGAGTGTGTGAAGGTGCCCATGCTAAGGGCAAACTTTAATAAAAAGGGAGGGAACTTTGGACTCCTAGTACGGAGAGGAGAATGGCACAGAGGGCTCCCATAACAGGAGTGCTGCGGTAAATATTTGAAATTTTATGAAGTTTTGAAAGTATTCATCTATTTTTGTGGGTTTTGAAAAATATTCAATTTTTTTATTTTGAGAACATTGTCATGCCATGGCAGCATTAGGATTATGACAACTAACTGGCAAGGGGTCCTCGTTACCTCTCCTTTCATTAAGGAATGCCCAGAGTAAGGCGTCCATTTAAAGTGGTGCTCAGTGATTGACTACTCATGGTTAACTATGTCACTACCAAAGCCATACCTGAAAAGGCGACTAAGTCTGGTTGGGAGAAGGGAAGAAAATTTGGAGATAAGTTTGATATGGGTGTTGAAGAGTTGGGTTTGACTTCCTTCCTTGGCACAACCATCAGAAGATTCAGTCTCATTAAATATTGGGGCTTTTAGAATTGATTGATGGATCATTTATTTGTCGGAACATGCTGTCACGTCCTAATAAAAGGCTATTTATCGAAAGTGACAGAAAAATAGGCACAAAAAGGTAATAATTATTTAACCATTCATAACGTCATATGCGGAAGTTTTATTACACAGATACTCCTCATAACAACTAAGAGAGGAGTAGATCAAAACAACTTAATTTATACATCTCATTTCACACTACTAAACAGAAACAGAAACGGATTGGCTTTGCTTGACACTGTCAGTCCACTCAACACTCATGCCCTTAAACGTCATCCCCATCTGTATTACCTGAGAATGGTAGGAAATAATGAGCTAACTAGCCCAGTAGAATTCAAATCCATAATTCCAAGGATGAATACATGGTAGTCAAGGCAAGAATAGAACGTATATCGAAGACATGATCAAATATCAGGACAGTAGACTTGATACAGTGATAATAAAACACAAGCATGTTCAGGTGTATAAACTTCACAATTCGCTCATGTAACAGTAAGACAGTACAGTAATTATGATGACCATAATCAACAGTAAGTGATGTAATGCCAAACATCCCGTAGCCCTTTATCAATCTGTACGGCCAGTAAAAGAATTCGGGTGCTCCTCCCAGGACTGGAACAACCCTATTTGCACAAGCATTTCAGTCAGGTGGGTTCCAAGGACCCAATAGTATGTCATCATCATCAATTAATTACATCTCACATGGTGTTCAAGCATTTGAACTCTCAAGACATCAAGTTATATGAACTTGGTTATCGAACATAAGTGAAAGTAGTTGCAGTAGCTACGAAGCCAAGAACTCCAGCAGCTCCTCCAGCAACACCTCTAACAGCAGTTCCAGTAGCAAGGAGTAGGGAAACAAGAACAGGAACAAGTACAGGGGTGTGGAAAGATGGTTTCGAAGCTTGGGGGAAGGTATTTATAACCCAAAGCTTCTCTATGCACAATGGCAAGTCGGTTGCCCATGTGTCATGGTAAAAATCCTTTGATTTTTACCTCAACACGTAGCTCATGCAACTTTCATCTTGGTTACACGCAGGTAACTTAGGTGTTGGCTTATTCCCCTGGTATGGTGGCCTCCCAAGAGCTTAACACGTAAGCCCCCATAAATCACCCAAAAATCCCCACCGTAAATGACCCAATAAATCAGCTGGCCCCTTAGTTTTGATGTAATCATGATCAAACAAAGTCCGTTTGTATTAAAATTTCAACCATAGACTAATGTGATGGTTTTACAAATTATGATGATTTTAGTTTAATTTTTAGAATTTATTTTACAGTAGGTGAAAAATCACCCGAAAAATAGTCGTGTCGACTTAATCTTGAAATCCGTACGTCGAAAAATTCGGATATTTACATTTCTGATATCTCCACATTTTTCTGAAAATTATGCTATTCTCGGATTTTATTTTCGTTATAGTTTTTCAGTGTCACCCTGTAGGAGTGCGCAAGTCCGAGTACGACACTGAGGTATCGTTAATTAATGCTAATCACTCCCAAATATCAATTATTTCAATTTAAGACTAATGATTAATTCCAATAGCTTTATTATTCATGTTTTTTAACGAATAAAAATTTCCGGGGTGTTACAACTCTCCCCCACTAAAAGAAATTTGGTCCTCCAAATTTAATTACACAAGGGTGTGGTTACTGACCTGTAAACAACTTTGGATACTTGTTCTTGATGGCATCTTCCAATTCCCATGCATGTTGCTTCTTCCTGTCCTCGCTTATTCCACTGAATTTTTAGTAAAGGAACTTCCTTGTTCCGAAGTTGCTTGATTTTTCGATCGAGGATCTGTACTGGTCTTTCTTCATATGCCAGATTTCCTTGTACATCCAGATCTTGGTATCCAATAATGTGTTCCGGATCATATACATACTTTCTTAACATTGACACATGAAAGATATCATGCACATTGGACAATTGTGGTGGGAGTGCCAATTGGTATGTCATTTCACTGACTCTCTTTAGTACTTCAAAAGGTCTAATGTATCTCGGACTCAATTTTCCCTTGATACCGAATCTTTTGATTCCTCTTCGGGGTGACACTTTAAGAAATACATGTTCCCCTTGCTGAAATTCCAATTCCCTTCTACGACGATCGGCATAACTTTTCTGTCGGTCTTGAGCTATTGTTATATGCAAATTCCATAATAGCTAGATGATTTCAGTTTGTCCATCTGTTTGAGGGTGAAATGCGGTACTAAATTTTAATTTAGTTCCCAACGCCTCTTGCAACTCTCTCCAAAAATGAGAAGTAAATCTTGCATCTCTGTCAGAAATTATGTTCTTTGGGATTCCATGCAACCGCACAATTTCTTTCGTATATAGTGCTGCCAAAATAATAACAGACCATTTTGTCTTTATTGCTAAGAAATGAGCTGATTTGGTAAGTCTATCAATGATTACCCATATAGCATCAAATCCACTTCGTGTTTTGGGCAATCCCACAATAAAATCCATACCAATACTGTCCCATTTCCATTCTGGTATCTCAAGTGGTTTCAATTTCCCTGCAGGTTTCTGGTGTTTTGCCTTAACCTTCTGATATATCAAACATTTGGCTATGAAGTCAACAATATCTTTCTTCATATTGCACCACCAGAAATATTTCTTTAAGTCCTGGTACATCTTGACAGCTACCGGATGAATAGTATAATGTGATCAATGAGCTTCTTCCAAAATCTGCTTCTTGATTTCGGGATTATCCGGTACACACAATTTGTCCCGGAATCGAAGATTCCCATGAACATCTTCATTACAATGTTCAGGTAGGCATGTAGCATGTAACATTTAACACATATAGCATGTAAGTCATGTAGACATGTAGACATTTTCAATTAATTGCCAAGACATAGCCCGCACTATAATAGAGATCAGTAGTCATTTAACATTCACTTATCACCTAGGCAATGCAGTGATGAAGTCATGGTATTTGCGCAAAACCGGGGAAAGTCCTTCCCACCTTAACCAGTAGAACTTGTCTACCTTTAGGATTTAAATCCGTTGCCCACAGATTCATTCATTTACATGTAGGTGAACCATTACCATAGGGGCATCTACGGTGTAGTTCCTTGTAGGAATCTCTAAAAATAGCAATGTCTTTATTGGCATTTCTTTTCAATGCATGCATTAACATGTATGATACCATTTAATTTACATTTCATGAAATCTTAACATATGATAATGCAATAACCTATAGCATGTTCTTTCAGTTCTGAAACTCTATTTAGACCCCTATCATGATACTAAATACAACACATTCAATCATGTACATACTTGCATTTTTATTTAAATTCTACATGCAATTCATTATTCAGAAATTCATAACAGAATGTGTATTTGTCTAAAAATTCCGAATTTTAACAGAAATTCAGAATCAGGATATACTATGCACATATCAATTTTCATATTTTTATAATCTCTGTAACTATTTCTCATGAATTAATTCTTCATAAATCTGAATTATTTAACATGGTAAGACAGCAATAAAACCCATGTAGATTTACACACCAGTAATACACATAATAAATTTACAGTCCCAATTATCCATCGTACAGTTCTTAACTTTATGGTACAACAGAAGTCATGTTTGCATCCTTTTTACAATTCTATTTCTAAATAAATCATAATTTCAAGGAAACAACCATACATGATATACATAAGGTTTATTCATTCATCATAACCTCCTGTTCATAATATAACAGTACTGAAATACACAAAACACCACCTGGCCGAAATCTCATATAATCATGGACCACAGATAATAAATTATCATCAATTTCTGTAATTACATGGTACTGATAAACTTGACGGCAAGGTATGTGACGTTTATAGATGTCGACGTCCACATATACTGTCGTTAAGCCTCACTAGACGGCGGCACATAGCGCCATTTACATATAGTAAGGGTCGGAAAAATGAATATTGTTCACATGAAGTAGACGGCCGTCGTTGCCGACGTTAATAAGAAATAGACGGCAAGCGATCTGGACGTCTAGTTCTTATGCGCAGAAAACACAGAAAACCCTACATGAAATAACAGGTCTTCTACCCTTTCCCGTAGGTTATTTGCATGCTTTAAAAATACAGAAAAATGGTAAATCTATTATATATCATATCCTAAACCGAACCCCCATGTAACTTGCCTCTATCCCTCCAATCAGAGTGACGAATCGAAGTCCGCAGAAGCTCGCCTCGCCAGTGAGGCAGTTTCTCTCTCCGTCTTCAAGTGCTCCAACTCCACCTCCAATGCAGTTCCTCCGCCTGGATGAGCTCCTGATCGCGTTGCCAGATGCATCTCCTTGGTTCAGAAGCCTCCAAACTGCACGTTCTAGCACTGTAATCGCCCTTCTCGGCCTTCTTTTCTCTCCCTCAAAACCAGAGCGAAAATCCCCCTATTTGCAAAATCTAGGTCTTATAAAGACCCTTCCCTGCGCTGGTCAGCCTAGATCCTAACCCTAGGATGCGAAACGAACCGATCTGGCCTCATAAAGACACTTAAAACAGCCGATCTCTCTTTCCCCGAACGGAAATATCAAAAACAGGCAAGTCAGCTTAACGTCAACATAAGATGTCGTCAGCCTTCACATAAACGTCCATCGATGATGTCATTTACAGGCTTGCCCACAATTTTAAGAAATTCAGAAAATAATAAACGACACAAGATTATGTCGTTAACATGATATAAATGGCAGGCGATCTTTCCGCTAACAAGACTTAACGCCAAGAGATGTTGACGCTAAGTTCCACATAGAAACATCACTCAATTTCATGCAGAAATAAACATACAATTTGCAATATAAATTCGAGAAAATTCTAGGGCACTACAGGGGATGCTGTTGGATTTGAGGGGGGAGGGGTGCTGCTGGTGGTTTGTGGGGGGTGGGGGAGGGGCAACGTATTGGGGGGAATGGGGTCGCCAGACTGGGCATTGGGAGGGGGATGGAGGGGATGACCGGCGGGGAGGAGGTGCGGCGACAGGGGATGCTGTTGGGAGATGTTGTTATTGTTAATGTAGATATATATTGTTATTCTTTGTATTCTCCCTGATCTTTGGATTGATGGATAAGGGAACTTGTCTAGGCAGAAACTGTAAACTTTTTATTTGTATTCTCCCTGATCTTGGGTATCATTGTCTTCATATTTTGCCTGAAAATTTTAAAACCCTTTGGTCGCTAGTAGCATTTCATGTTGTTAACGTTTAGATGTCAAACAGTTGTATGCAGCATATATGCATATAAGTCTGACAAGAGTCCATTTTTGCAGTTCCACTTTAGAAGTTATCCTGCAGATAGCTTGACTCCCTGTGATGGTGAAGAAAGTGTGAAGTGGACCTTCATCAATTCCTTAAAAGAGGTTTGTGCCTAAGGACAACATATGGCATCTCTTATTCATGTGGATGTCCATTTGTCATGCACTAATTTGAATTTTAGGTAGTCATTTGCATAAAATTTGTTTGCTTTGTGTGCAACCTTTTTATAGTGTCAGGCATCCAGTTTCCGTCATGCCTTTGTTATGTAGTTAAAGGCAGTAACTAAAATGGGGTTTGCATGGACGTTAGAAATATGGAGTGCTGAATTCACAATTCTTAATTATATATATAGCATAGAAGGTTGGTCTTTTTCCTTTGTATGTCTCTAGTAGCCATGTGAGAATCATTGCAGTCAGCTGTGTTTGAAGTATATCTCCTTCCCATCCAAATAGTAGTCTTTGTCAATGTTAAACTGTGTACTTTCCAACCCACTAACCATTTTATCAAACTAGTTCTAAACATAATTGGCAGTGTTTCCATGTCTATCTTCGACTTAATTGTTTTTATGACCAAGACATTTTTTTGTTCTGGTTGCTTACCTTATGTTTTCCCCTTTTAATCCATGATGGGGGAATGGGGTCGCCAGACTAGGCATTGGGAGGGGGATGGAGGGGATGACCGTACACAGACTGGTCTTTTTTTTTGTTCTGGTTGCTTACCTTATTTTTTCCCCTTTTAATCCTTGGTGGGGCATGATGAAGCCCCACGTACTCTACCTTGTCCTATCGTTAGACAATTCATTGGAAATCTTGCAACATTTATAATATGATGAATATAATGTAAATGAGTCTTTTTTTTTGTAGTGAGACGTTATGGATTGGAGTTGGATGGATAAATTGAAGAATACAAGGGAATATATGGATGGAGTTGACGCATACATTCAAGTTGCTTCTGCTCACTCTGCTCCATCAACAAAGATTAAGTGTCCTTGTTTGGAGTGTGTATGCCTATTGAGACATGAAAAGGAAATAGTAAGACAACATTTGTTTCAATATGGAGTCATTAAAGACAAACAATTTTGGAAGTTTCATGGGAGTAGTTCTTCTTCCAAGCACATGTCTACGGATTTTACACGCACAACACTTCCGAAGGATGTTGGTCTGCATTTGATGTTGGAGGATGTTATTGGTGAGGAAAATTCGAAACATACAGAAGTGAAGTCAATGGATGATAATAAAGGAGAGTATGGTGAATTTCAACAGTTGTTGGCAGATGTTGAACGGCCTTTGTACCCTGGTTGCAAGACATTCAACAAGCTTTCATTTATAGTCAGATTGTTCAACATAAAATGCAGAGGCAAAATGAGCAACAAATCTTTTGACATGCTTCTGAAGCTGTTGAAAGAGACTCTTCCAGAAGGTGATGTGTTGCTAGCTACGTTCTATGAATTGAAAAAAATCATTGGTAAAGTAGGATATGATTATCACAAGATTGATGCATGTCCTAATGATTGTATTTTGTACCGGAAAGAGTATGAGTCTTATAATCATTATCCTAAATGTGGAGAATGTAGATGGACGAAAGGAACTGAAAGAAGTGATCATAACAAGAAGATTAAGGTTGCAAAAATCTGACTGCACTACCAAGTTGCTAATCACAATTCTTTCTTCTTGTTTTTCAATTTTCAAGCTCAATGTGGAAAATTCCTCTAACAATTTCCATTCCCTTACTTGCAACCGGAATATCTTGGCTATAGGATTTCTGCTGAGTGCATCAGCCACAGTGTTTCCTTTTCCTGGATGGTATTCAATCTTGAAATCATAGTCTTTGATATATTCCATCCATCTCCTTTGTCTCATGTTCAGTTCTTTTTGTGAAAACAAATACTTGAGACTCTTATGATCGGAGTAGTACACTATGAATTGGTTATCATATAGGTAGTGTCTCCAAAGCTTAAGAGCAAAGACCACAACAACCAATTCTAAATCATGTACTGGGTAGTTCTTCTCGTGAGTCTTCAACTGTCTTGAGGCATAGGCAATAACTCTTCCATCTTGCATTAGTACACAACCCAGTCCAATGTTGGAAGCATTAGTATAAACCTCAAATATTTTTCCTTCTACTGGTAAGGCTAAAATTGGTGCAGATGACAGACATTCTTTTAACAATTGGAATGCTTCCTCACAATTCTCATTCCAGATAAAAGTAGTTCCTTTTCTAGTCAACTGTGTAAGAGGTGAGGCAATTCTAGAAAAATCCTTGACAAATCGCCGGTAGTAACTGGCCATGCCTAGAAAACTTCTTACTTCAGTGAGATTCTTAGGTTGCTCCCATTTCTGTATGGTTTCAATTTTTGAAGAGTCTACTGATAGACCTTCTTTAGAAATAATGTGTCCTAAGAACATCACTTCCTTCAACCAAAATTCACATTTGCTAAACTTTGCATATAACTTGTTGTCTCGTAACAATTGCAAAGTGATCCGTAGATGGGCTTCATGCTCCTCCATACTTTTGGAGTAGATCAGTATATCATCAATTAATACAACCACAAACTGATCTAAATAGGACCTGAACACATCATTCATCAGACGCATAAATGCAGCTGGTGCATTAGTCAATCCAAACGGTATCACCACAAATTCATAATGTCCATATCTTGTTCGAAAAGCCGTTTTATAAATATCTGATTCTTGAATTCTAAGCTGATGATATCTGGACCTTAAATCAATCTTGGAGAAACATTGAGCTCCAGACAATTGATCAAATAGATCATCAATTCTCGGAAGTGGGTACTTATTCTTTATAGTCAATTGATTTAACTGTCGATAATCTATACACAATCACATAGATCCATCTTTCTTTTTAACAAACAGTACCGGAGCACCCCAAGGTGAGGTACTGGGTCTAATAAATCCATTCTCTATCAATTCCAACAATTGCATTTTTAGTTCTTTCAGTTCTTCTATTGACATTCTGTAGGGTGTTCTAGAAATTGGTGTGGCTCCTGGTACCAACTCAATTGAAAATTTCACCTCTCTATTAGGTGGTACGCCAGGTAGCTCTTCAGGGAAAACATCAAGAAATTCTCTTACTACCGGAATATCATCCAATCCCGTAATGTTCTGATTTAATAGGGTCACGGAAGCCAAATACCCTTGACAACCCCTCTGTACTAGCTTACAAGCCTTAACTGCTGAAATTATCGGTATTCTCCTGGCGTGGGGTTTATCAAAGGTCATGGAATAAATTTCCTCTCCTAAGAAAGTCACTTGTCTCAATTGGCAATCTAAGTTTGCATGGTATTTAGATAGCCAATCAACCCCAATTATCACATCATAATCCCACATTTCTAGGCATATCAGATCACCGGGTAAATCATGTCCTTTGACAATAATCTGGCTAGCAGGGTAATATTCTTTAAGCTTTTTACCTTCACTTAAAGGAGTTGCAACCTCAAGTTGTGTGGGTAAAGGGACTGACTTTACATCCAACAATTTAGCAAACTCATAGCTAATAAAAGAATGCGTAGCTCCGGAATCAAACAACACATATGCAGGTTTTGAGTTTACTAATAAAGTACCTTCAATCAATCCGCCTCCCTGCGGGGATTCAGGTTCCACATCCTGAATGGCTTGCAGTCTACCTTGCTTCACTCGGGGGTTCTGATTTGTTGATGCTATCTTGGCCATCGGGCAATCCGGAATTCGGTGTTGAGTGCTTCCACAACGAAGGCATGCTCCCAATCGACGCCAACAATTCTCAGTCTTATGGACGACGAGATGACAATGTTTACAAACATCCTTTCCTCCAACCGGAGCTTTTCCTGCCTTCTTAGCAGTCTGCTGAACCTTCGGGACATTTCCCGACTCATACTTCCTCTTTTTATCTGAAGATCCTTCTCCAGACTTTCCTCTAATCTTGTCCACGACCTCATTCGCAGCTTCCAGTTCCAAAGCTCTCTTAACCATTTCTGAATAGGTAGTAATCAGATGAGGAGTTAGATGCATAACAAAGTTGCGACGCAATCCATTCATAAACCTCTTAGCCTTTAGCTTCTCCGTGGATATAAGATGAGGAGCATATTTTGACAACCGGGCAAATTGAGCCTCATACTCGGATACCGACATTCTTAGCTGCTTTAAAGCGGCAAATTCATTTGCTTTCTTCTCTTGAACCACCTCAGAGAAATATTGCTCATTGAACAGTTCCACAAACTCTTCCCAACTAACTTGATTTGAATCCAGCTTCCACAGTTTCCCACCAAGCACGGGCATCCCGATCTAACTGAAATGTAGTTAGACGAACCTTTTCCTCTTCCGTACACTTAATCATTCTGAATATCCTTTCAATGTCTTTTAGCCAATTCTCAACTTCATCTGGATCCATACTCCCTGCGAATCTCGGAGGGTCCAGGCTTCGAAAATCCTTGTACAAGCTTGTCCCATTGTGACTATTATTTTTGGCTACAACCTTCATTACTCGGGTTAGATCATGCATAGAACTCTCCATCTTCCTCCAATTAGCATCACCTCCGTCCATTACTAAATGGAGAAAGTAGCTGAAACATCCAATAATACACACATTAATTTTCACAATCATCCCAAGCTTACATCCATCACATACACAATTCAAATTCACAGAACACACCATGTAACACCCCGGAAATTCAGTAATTGGAAAATTAGAAATAAATTGAAAACGATAAATTCAATGTTTATGAAATAGTAAAAACATACGTGCCATTATCGTACACACAAAAACCCATTAGAAAATTTCATAAAAACCATAGTTCAACTCTAAATAATGCTCCCTAATGACCCGTGAAGAAATTCGTGCAAAGAAAAATCGGATGGTCCAAGTTTAAGGCATTTTACGACTGAGTATCGTAATCAGAGAATAAGTTAGAAATCATTATCACACATACTTAGATGAGTCAAAAATTAAATAAAATCATAGATTGACTTCAAATAATATCCTATAATGATCCATCAAGAAATTTGGGTCAATAAAAGTCACTTGAGGTATATTTAAGAGTTAGTCTGACTTATTATCGTAATTAGGAAATAGTTGGACAACCCATTATCAGGTGTATAAAATGAGATCATAAACCAAATTAAAATAATGGGTGGACTCCAAACAATATGTGGGGATAGTCCATAAAATAAATTGGATCAATGGACAACTTATGACCCGTGAACAAATTCAAGTATGAAAATAGTCAATAAATAACTTCTGTATTATCAGAATGATAGAACTTACGTACCATTATCGTACATGACAAAACACATCGAAAAATTCTGTAAAAATTATAAACCAACCCCAAATATTATCCCTAAGCATTTCTCGAAGGAATTCGTGCAACAAAAAATCTGATTGGCCGAGTATATGTCACACGTGACCAAGTTACCCGAATTAGGAAACTAAGTCGAAAAATTGTTAACGCGGAAAAATAACCCGACCATAAATTAAATAAACATGTTGGAGAGACTTCCAACATCATGTATTCATAACCCATTAACAAGATTGGGCCAATAGAGAACATTTGGCCCAAGGATAAAAATTGGGACAAGAAAATACCCAGAAATTCGTGTATATAATTATGCAATAATTAGGGAGAGTAATTTAGGGTTAAAATTAGGGTAATTAGTCATGTAAGGTAAGCCAAAACCGGACCTAACCCTAAGAGGTGGTTTCCTAAACCTTTGCTACCTCCTTTGGGTGAGAGAATCCCAGATTTTGGAAAGTAGGAAGCAGAATTCGCAGCCCCCTTTCCTAGTCCCATTAGGACATGAAATAGAACCCTAAAACTATAAGAACTCATCACAAAACGTTTAGGGAAGGGTTAGCAACAAGTTGGGGTCGTGAGCAGCAAGTTTGGGGCGCTGGAGGAGTGGAGAACGGCTGGGGAAAACGTGGTCTTCCTCAACCTCGCTCTGCATCGACCCAGAAACCTGTAGGGAGTTCTTAGCGTTCAAAGGTAGGTGTTCTCCGGCCAAGAATAAAGAAAACCAACACCATCATGTAGATCTTCGAGTCTAGGTTCATTTGCACTTGATTTGACTAATTTTCATGGAGTATACATTGTGTATTAGTAGTTTTCCCTAAGTCGCGCACAGTTAGGACTTTTTCCGTTCTTCTTATCATGCACATGATTCAAACCGAATTAGACTAAATCCCCAACATCAAAGTTCTTCTACTAGTAGTAGCGATCATCTTTCTTGTTGAACATTTTATCTAAAAGTCTTTAGTTAGAGAGATATAAGCATGGTAAGAGAGTCGCTGCATGATACTGCGATTTCGGGCTGCACTTAACTTTATATTCTTCCTATTGTTCACGAGATTCAAGACCGAATTAGGTCAAGTCCCCAAAATAAAAGTTCTTCCACTAGTCGTTATGGTCATCCCTTAGGTTGAACGTTTTATCTAAATGTCATTAATGAGAGAGTTATAAGCTTAGTAAGAGAGTCACTGCAAGATACTGCGATTTCGGGCTGCACTTAGCTTTATGTTCTTCATGTTTTACAAGATTAGAGACCGAATTATGTCAAGACACCAACATCAACGTTCTTCTACTAGTCGTTCTAGTCATCTTTCATGTTACACATTTTGTCTAAACATCAGTAGATCTCAAGTTACGGGCCTGACATATAAGTCTCAATGAAGTCACGTATGGTTAGGGCTTTCTTATGTTTTTCCTTTGTTACACGCCATTATAGACCGAATCAGACCTAACCCTCAACACAAAAGTTCTTCCAATAGATGTCCTCGACATGTTTTATGTTTAGCGTTTTATCGAAATAACAGTAGATAGAGAGATATAGGTGTTGTATGAATATCGCACCCTGATTACTGTGTTTGTCTAAATGTCAGCATGTTTAGTTATTGGGTCTGTTAGCATGTTGCATCATGTTACATAGTATGCATGGACCTAAAAGTAATCAACCCATGTGAAAATGGTAATGAACATGAATATGATTCTAATATATGATATGTGATTTTCTCTGATGAACATTGACTATTATCTTGTGATCTAGCTTGTTATGAAATTGAAATGATAAGAATTTGATGTGAATATGTGGATGAATACATGTTAGTATGGACTCGTTAGTTAAGTTGCTATCATGATTTGCATATAAGTTTTTTTAGCTATATGCTTTCCGATGGTTAAATTATTTGTTTATAACTTGCATACATGTTAGGAAAGATCCGTGACACGTCACTTACACCTTTGCACGAATAGGCATACCCTTCTTGGGGAATTGAGAGCTCTCTGCCGGTCATTCCGAATCGGCAAGACTAGCGATCTTTTCCTTAAGACCTCCATAAGTCTCCGCTCTCTATGGATTCCCACATAGAGGCCGAGCTGGTTGTACCATGAAGTACCCTGGAGATAGAGAGAACATGTTCCGCATATGATCTATCATTAGTCATCCTCATGTCAAGACACTAACGAATTATGAAACATAAGATACGTCGTTATACTGCCCTTTTGTTCTTTTGAGCTATTTGTCATACCTTGACTCTATGAATGATCATGTCTCGATTACTATGAGCTTGTCATTGAAACTCTGTGGCCATAATATGAATATGTTTGTTCGACACAATATGGGACTTCGGTCCATTTGACCAATGCCTGTGCAATAGGTGCCCTGTCTGGTCCTGGGGAGGAGCGCCCCAACGTACTTATTAACCGCGGGAGTATGGACTTTTGGTGCTTGGCATAGCACAACGAATACGCAAGATTTGTGTGAATGTGCCTTCATTCGATATGATATGATATGATATGATAAGATTTGATATGATACGTCTATTCATGTGAATACATGATATCTATGTGAATATGGCCAATCTCTTTTGATATGATTCTACTCTTGAAATATCTGTCCATTGTATATGCAATTCGATATTTGATTTGATATATCATCCGTTCTATTCCTCTATTCAATTTGTTAGAAAAGCATGCATTGTCATCATATTCATGTGCATATCTGCCTATTTAAAATGTTAACCATGTATATTAGTACCCGCACAATATTGAGATGTAAATCCTACTGAGCTAGTTCGCTCACCCTATTATCCTGTCCTTTTCAGGTAGTGATGAGGAACTAGAGGAGTCGGATGGGGTAGGGCAAGAGTGATGAGCACCCACCATATGAGGAGTTGATAGTCTAGGAATAGTTATTTGAGTAGTCGATGTAATAGAGAAATATTTTCATTTGAATAATGAACCCTTCTTAGCTGATTCTTCTTTTGTAAGGTTGTAACTAGTGCATTGAAATTGAATAAAGAGTACTTTGGATGACAATATTATGGTCTCAAATGTGTTGTTATGTTTAATTGTGACTCTGCGTTACTCAACTGTGATACGTCTATTTGTATCGTTCACGCATCCCGGTATTTATTCCGCTGCTAAATATCGGGGCGTGACAGTTGGTATCAGAGCCTAGGCTTTCCCTAAGTCCTAGGCAATCAGGAATGATAGGATAAGTGTCATTAGAACCCTCAGCTTGTGTCAAGAATTTTATACCTACCTTGTGAGATTGGGTAGAAACATGGGCTAAGTCCAAAATCTTATTTAGTAACTAAATATTGTAAGATTACAAGGTATTAACAAGGAGTAAAGAAGACTGACCGGGTGATAATTTATTTTTGAAGGAACTTAAATAAACAACAATGGAGGATATACCTACACCATCTCTGGACGGACAAAGACCAGTTCAAAGATTAACTAAAACACTATGACAAGCTGCTCAACTGTTAGATGATGCCTTAAAAATAGCGAATGGAGATACAAATGGAATGGAAAGGTCTATGGATGACAAAAGGAGTTGGCGAAACTAATAAGAAATAACAAATTACAACCATAGGAAACTCCAAACCTATAGCCAGAGAGAAACAGCCCAACAACAGTAACATATCGCACAAGAGAAAGAAGTGCAATAAGAAATTAGTTCTCGCTCCTACAGAAAGATGCCAGCATTGTAACAAAATAAATCAATGGTCCGAGGAGTGCTGGAAATTTCAAGACAAATGTTTCCATTGTGGTAGCCAAGACCACAAGGTTAATGATTGCCCAAAGGAGAAATCAAGCTCGGGGAATAAATGGCAGAATAAACCAAGAAAGGAGGTATGAGAGAGGTATTCTTTCTAACTCGTTTTTATTTGACCTTGAAGTTACATCACCAATCAATCATTATATTATGAGCAATTCACAATTAGATTCTTTGTAAGTCCAGCTCATAAACACATGTGAATTTGGGGACCAAATTCTTTTAAGTGGGGGAGGATGTAACACCCCGGAAATTCAGTAATTGGAAAATTAGAAATAAATTGAAAACGATAAATTCAATGTTTATGAAATAGTAAAAACGTATGTGCCATTATCGTACACACAAAAACCCATTAGAAAATTTCATAAGAACCATAGTTCAACTCTAAATAATGCTCCCTAATGACCCGTGAAGAAATTCGTGTAAAGAAAAATCGGATGGTCCAAGTTTAAGGCGTTTTGCGACTGAGTATCGTAATCAGAGAATAAGTTAGAAAATCATTATCACACATACTTAGATGAGTCAAAAAATTAAATAAAAATCATAGATGGACTTCAAATAATATCCTCTAATGATCCATCAAGAAATTTGGGTCAATAAAAGTCACTTGAGGTATATTTAAGAGTTAGTGTGACTTATTATCGTAATTAGGAAATAGTTGGACAACCCATTATCAGGTGTATAAAATGAGATCATAAACCAAATTAAAATAATGGGTGGACTCCAAACAATATGTGGGGATAGTCCATAAAATAAATTGGACCAATGGACAACTTATGACCCATGAACAAATTCAAGTATGAAAATAGTCAATAAATAACTTCCGTATTATCGGAATGATAGAACTTACGTACCACTATCGTACGTGACAAAACACATCGAAAAATTATGTAAAAATTATAAACCAACCTCAAATATTATCCCTAAGAATTTCACGAAGGAATTCATGCAATGAAAAATCTGATTGGCCGAGTATATGTCACACGTGACCAAGTTACCCGAATTAGGAAACTAAGTCGGAAAATTATTAACGCGGAAAAATAACCCGACCATAAATTAAATAAACATGTTGGAGAGAGTTCCAACATCATGTATTCATAACCCATTAACAAGATTGCGCCAATAGAGCACATTTGGCCCAAGGATAAAAATTGGGACAAGAAAATACCCAGAAATTCGTGTATGTAATTATGCAATAATTAGGGAGGACAATTTAGGGTTAAAATTAGGGTAATTAGTCATGTAAGGTAAGCCAAAACCGGACCCAACCCTAAGAGGTGATTTCCTAAACTTTTGCTACCTCCTTTGGGTGAGAGAAGCCCAGATTTTGGAAAGTAGGAAGCAGAAATCGCAGCCCCCTTTCCTAGTCCCATTAGGACATGAAATAGAACCCTAAAACTATAAGAACTCCTCACAAAATGTTTAGGGAAGGGTTAGCAACAAGTTGGGGTCGTGAGCAGCAAGTTTGGGGCGCTGGAGGAGTGGAGAACGGCTGGGGAAAAACGTGGTCTTCCTCAACCTCGCTCTGCATCGACCCAGAAACCTGTAGGGAGTTCTTAGCATTCAAAGGTAGGTGTTCTCAAGCCAAGATTAAAGAAAACCAACACCATCATGTAGATCTTCGAGTCTAGGTTCATTTTCACTTGATTTGACTAATTTTCATGGAGTATACATTGTGTATTAGTAGTTTTCCCTAAGTCGCGCACAGTTAGGGCTTTTTCTGTTCTTCTTATCATGCACGTGATTCAAGACCGAATTAGACTAAATCCCCAACATAAAAGTTCTTATAATAGTAGTCACGATCATCGTTTATGTTGAACATTTTATCTAAAAGTCTTTATTTAGAGAGATATAAGCATGGTAAGTGAGTCACTGCATGATTCTGCGATTTCGGGCTGCACTTAGATTTATGTTATTCCTACATTTCACGAGATTCCAGACCGAATTAGGTCAAGTACCCAAAATAACAGTTCTTCCAATAGTCGTTATGGTCATCATTTATGTTGAACGGTTTATCTAAATGTCATTAATTAGAGAGTTATAAACTTAGTAAGAGAGTCACTGCATGATACTGCGATTTTGGGCTGCACTTAGCTTTATGTTCTTCATGTTTCACAAGATTAGAAACCAAATTAGGTCAAGCCACCAACATCAAAGTTCTTCTACTAGTCGTTCTAGTCATCTTTCTTGTTACACGTTTTGTCTAAATATAAGTAGATCTCAAGTTACGGGCCTGACATATAAGTCTCAATGAAGTCACGTATGTTTACGGATTTCTTACATTTTTCCTGTGTTACAAGCCATTATATACCGCATCAGACCTAACCTTCAACATAAACGTTCTTCCAATAGATGTCCTCGACATTTTGCATGTTTAGAGTTTTATCTAAATATCAGTAGATAGAGAGATATAGGCGTTGCATGAATATCGCACCCTGATTACTGTGTTTGTCTAAATGTCAGCATGTTTAGTTATTGGGTCTGTTAACATGTTGCATCATGTTACATAGTATGCATGGACCTAAAAGTAATCAACCCATGTGAAAATGGTAATGAACATGAATATGATTCTAATGTATGATATGTGATTTTCTCTGATGAACATTGACTATTATCATGTGATCTAACTTGTTATGAAATTGAAATGATAAGAATTTGATGTGAATATGTGGATGAATACATGTTAGTATGGACTCGTTAGTTAAGTTGCTATCATGATTTGCATATAAATGTTTTTAGCTATATGCTTTCCGATGGTTAAATTATTTGTTCATAACTTGCATACATGTTAGGAAAGATCCGTGACACGTCACTTACACCTTTGCACGAATAGGCATACCTTCTTGCGGAATTGAGAGCTCTCTGCCGGTCATTCCGAATCGGAAAGACTAGCGATCTTTTCCTTAAGACCTCCGTAAGTCTTCGCTCTCTATGGATTCCCACATAGAGGCCGAGCTGGTTGTACCCTGAAGTACCCTGGAGATAGAGAGCACATGTTCCGCATACGATCTGTCATTAGTCATCCTCATGTCAAGACACTAACGAATTATGAAACATAAGATACGTCGTTATACTGCCCTTTTGTTCTCTTGAGCTATTTGTCATACCTTGACTCTATGAATGATCATGTCCATATTACTATGAGCTTGTCATTGAAACTCTGTGGCCATAATATGAATATGTTTGTTCGGCACAATATGAGACTCATGTCCATTTGACCAATGCCTGTGCAATAGGGGCCCTGTCTGGTCCTGGGGAGGAGCGCCCCAACGTACTTATTAACCGCGAGAGTATGAACTTTTGGTGCTTGGCATAGCACACCGAATACGCAAGATTTGTGTGAATGTGCCTTCATTCGATATGATATGATATGATAAGATTTGATATGATACGTCTGTTCATGTGAATACATGATATCTATGTGAATATGGTCAATCTCTTTTGATATGATTCTACTCTTGAAATATCTGTCTATTGTATATGCAATTTGATATTTGATTTGATATGTCATCCGTTCTATTCCTCTATTCAACTTGTTAGAAAAGTATGCATTGTCATCATATTCATGTGCATATCTGCCTATTTAAAATGTTAATCATGTATATTAGTGCCCGCACAATATTGAGATGTAAATCCTACTGAGCTAGTTCGCTCACCCTATCATCTTGTCATTTTCAGGTAGTGATGAGGACCAGAGGAGTCGGATGGGGCAGGGCAAGAGTGATGAGCACCCACCATATAAGGAGCTGATAGTCTAGGAATAGTTATTTGAGTAGTCGATGTAATAGAGAAACATTTTCATTTGAATAATGAACCCTTCTTAGCTGATTCTTCTTTTGTAAGGTTGTAACTAGTGCATTGAAATGGAATAAAGAGTACTTTGGATGACAATATTATGGTCTCAAATGTGTTGTTATGTTTAATTGTGACTCTGCGTTACTCAACTGTGATACGTCTATTTGTATCATTCACGCATCCCGATATTTATTCCGCTGCTAAATATCGGGGCATGACACACCATCTCTATAAACAAGTCAAGTATTTACATGGTAGTACATTTCCATGGATCCCCAAACTAAAATAACACAGCCTTCTCTTTCCAAGTTTGCCATATATACAAACCTCCAACCTCCACTAACCTCTCACTCCTCATACCCATGGGAGTTACATATATACAACTAACATTTACACAAAAGGAGAGGTTTACAAAAAGATGAGGGGTCTAAGTCTATTTCTAGTTTTGGGTCAGATCTATAACGGTTTCCATCGGCGGTGCTTGCTGTTCTTCTCCAGTCCCGTAGTACAATTCTCTTGCTGCATCCGTCAATGTCTCCCAATATCCTTCAAACTGATGAAGCAACATATCATGCCCCAGTTTTAGATAATCCAACCTACACATAACATGAGTCATGACGTCCAGGGAAGCACCAGGATTGCCGGCAAAGAAAGCACCCGCAGTCAAATTAAGCACTTCTTCCTTAATTTGTACGTGGGCTTCTCGTTGGGCTTGGGCATACAATTCAATATCTTGACGTAGCATTTCCATGGCAGCTACCAACCTTTCTTGGGCATTCATGTCCATTCTGAAATAATTAACAGGTTAAGCATTTACATTGCTACAGAAATCATGCCAACTGATCCCATATTTCTACCCCAACTCACTGGTTTCCCTAGGTTTATCGAACTAATGCTCTGATACCAAATTATCTGTCACGTCCTAATAAAAGGCTATTTATCGGAAGTGACAGAAAAATAGGCACAAAAAGGTAATAATTATTTAACCATTCATAACGTCATATGTGGAAGTTTTATTACACAGATACTCCTCATAACAACTAAGAGAGGAGTAGATCAAAACAACTTAATTTATACATCTCATTTCACACTACTAAACAGAAACAGAAACGGGTTGGCTTTGCTTGACACTGTCGGTCCACTCAGCACTCATGCCCTTAAACGTCATCCCCATCTGTATTACCTGAGAATGGTAGGAAATAATGAGCTAACTAGCCCAGTAGAATTCAAATCCATAATTTCAAGGAAGAATACATGGTAGTCAAGGCAAGAATAGAACGGATATCGAAGACATGATCAAATATCAGGACAGTAGACTTGATACAGTGATAATAAAACACAGGCATGTTCAGGTGTATAAACTTCACAATTCGCTCATGTAACAGTAAGACAGTACAATAATTATGATGACCATAATCAACAGTAAGTGATGTAATGCCAAACATCCCGTAGCCCTTTATCAATCCGTACGGCCAGTAAAAGAATTCAGGTGCTCCTCCCAGGACTGGACCAGCCCTATTTGCACAAGCATTTCAGTCAGGTGGGTTCCAAGGACACAATAATATGTCATCATCATCAATTAATTACATCTCACATGGTGTTCAAGCATTTGAACTCTCAAGACATCAAGTTATATGAACTTGGTTATCGAACATAGGAGAATGGACTCAACGGAGTACCATTCGTAGTTGACAACTTCAAGAATATTTCAAGGGCGAGTAAGGTATCTCAAATGGGTATTCTTTACAGTAGAATGACAGAAAATACCCAAGTAATTAAGGGGGTAACTTGCTAGGCTATTAGGATGAACTTTTAGCAAGGATTCATACACGAAAAAGTGTAGAAATTCGAATCAGGGTCATAACTGTCGATAGCCAGGAAGGGGCTGTCGACATATTACAGCAGACAGAGCTCAGCTTTTCTGGTCTATGTCCATCTGTCGACAGCAACAAGATGGCTGTCGACAACTGCACACAGTCCCAGTTATTCCAGAGTTCAGGAAGGCTGGCCTGTCGATAGCTATGAGCTGCCTGTCGACAGCCGCCTGTTCCTCACTCATAAGTGACTTCGAATTCACTCTAAACACTCTAACCATGGAACCTATGAATCAAAGCATGATTTATATCAATGGGAAGAGTCTAAATTTAGTTCTCACAGTGAGTGTATATGCTAAACAAACAAGATGGAACATAAGGGATGCAATCCATACTTGTCTAGCTAGAAGTGGACATGACAAGGTACTGAAAGTATGGTCAGGATAACCAGAGTTTGTTGGAAAGATTCCTACAAAATGGACATTCTATCTCAAGGTATTTAAAGATCTAAATCAAGACTTGAAGTATCAATCATCTAAACTGAAGTCTTCATACTATTCTAAAGATGATTGAGACTTTTACAAAACTCTATAGCGTGTATAAGGATCAAGGGTGGAAGAAGAGGATAGGAGTTAGTTTCTAAAATGGAACAAGGTTGTTCCTCTTCCAACAAGAGTATTTCTATCATGACTGGAAGAAAAATAGAAGAACCACAGGTATAGCCTTTTGTCCTCTCATCAAGAACTTCTTGTCAGGTATGGAGGACAGATTTGAATCAGAGGGAGATGAATCCTACCTTGCTTAAATGGTGAACTTGCAAGTATCCTTGATGAAAATCCCACACCCAGAAAGAGAAGTGTTTCCCCCTTAAGGTTGATGGCGTGCTTGCAATGTCCACACCAAGAGAAGCAGCTACAGTGGCCGAAGAAGCAGAAGTGAAAGTAGTTGCAGTAGCTATGAAGCCAAGAACTCCAGCAGCTCCTCCAACAACACCTCTAACAGCAGTTCCAGCAGCAAGGAGTAGGGAAACAATAACAGGAGCAAGTACAGGGGTGTGGAAAGATGGTTTCGAAGCTTGGGGGAAGGTATTTATAACCCAAAGCTTCTCCATGCACAATGGCACGTCGGTTGCCCATGTGTCATGATAAAAATCCTTTGATTTTTACCTCAACACGTAGTTCATGCAACTTTCATCTTGGTTACACGCAGGTAACTTAGGTGTTGGCTTATTCCCCTGGTATGGTGGCCTCCCAAGAGCTTAACACGTAAGTCCCCATAAATCACCCAAAAATCCCCACCGTAAATGACCCAATAAATCAGCTGGCCCCTTAGTTTTGATGTAAACAAACCAAACAAAGTCCGTTTGTATTAAAATTTCAACCATAGACTAATGTGATGGTTTTACAAATTACGGTGATTTAGTTTAATTTTTAGAATTTATTTTATAGTAGGTGAAAAATCACCCAAAATGGTTGTGTCGACTTAATCTCGAAATCCATACGTCGAAAAATTTGGATATTTACATTTCTGATATCTCCAAATTTTTCTAGAAATTATGCTGTTCTCGAATTTCATTTTCGTTATAGTTTTTCATTGTCGCCTTGTAGGAGCGCGCACGTCCGAGTACGACACTGAGGTATCGTTAATTAATGTTAATCACTCCCAAATATCAATTATTTCAATTTAAGACTAATGCTTAAGTCCAATAGCTTTATTATTCATGTTTTTTAACGATAAAAATTTCCGGGGTGTTACACATGCGTACGACCAGGTTCATTTTGAAACCCGCGGGGACTTTGCCACTCTTTGTCATGCCTTGTTATATAGATTGATTTTTTTTATTTTGATTTGCATCCATACGACTATGGTTCATTTTGAACCCTGCGGGGACTTTGCCGCTCTTGACATGCATTTGACTTAGATGTTCATTGGTCATTTGATTGATTGCTCTTTTTGAGACATCCTCTCATCAGGGAGTGCTTCAGGTTGGTTGTCTTGCCCAGACTACCTCTACTTCCCATATTTTTGCCGAATGAGAAAAGAAACAGACTTTCGTACCCTTCGGCATGGTCGTGATAACAACGGTGTTCTCCAAAGTAGTCGGCTTAGGGTGTCGTAGAGTGTGTCAAGGTGCCCATGCTAACGACAAACTTTAATAAAAAGGGAGGAAACTTTGGACTCCTGGCACGGAGAGGAGAATGGCACAGAGGGCTCCCGTAACAGGAGTGTTGCGGTAAATATTTGAATTTTTATGAGATTTTGACAATATTTGAATTTTTATGAAGTTTTGAAAGTATTCATCTGTTTTTGTGGGTTTTGAAAAATATTCATTTTTTTCGAATTTGAGAACATTGTCAGGCCATGGCAGCATTAGGATTATGACAACTAACTGGCAAGGGGTCCTCGTTACCTCTCCTTTCATTAAGGAATGCCCAGAGTAAGACATGTATTTAAAGTGGTGCTCAATGATTGACTACTCATGGTTAACTATGACACTACCAAAGCCATACCTGAAAAGGTGACTAAGTTTGGTTGGGAGAAGGGATGAAAATTTAGAGATAAGCTTGATATGGGTGTTAAAGAGTTGGAATTGATTGATGGACCATTTATTTGTAGGGACATGCGTATGACCGGGTTCATTTTGAAACCCGCGGGGACTTTGTCACTCTTTGCCATGCCCTATTATATAGATTGATTTTTTTTTTTTTTGATTTGCATGCATACGCCCAGGGTTCATTTTGAATCCTACGGAGACTTTGCCGCTCTTAACATGCATTTGACTTAGATGTTCATTGGTCATTTGATTGATTGCCCTTTTTGAGACATCCTCTCATCAGGGAGTGCTTCAGGTTGGTTGCTTTGCCCAGACTACCTCTACTTTCCATATTTTGACCGAATGAGAAAAGAAACAGACTTTCGTGCCCTTTGGCATGGCCGTGATAGCGGCGGTGTTTTCCAAAGTAGTCGACTTAGGGTGTCGTGGAGTGTGTGAAGGTGTCCATGCTAAGGGCAAACTTTAATGAAAAGGGAGGGAACTTTAGACTTCTGGCACAGAGCTCCCATAACTAGAGTGTTGTGGTAGCATGACAATATTGATTATTCATCTTTTTATAGATTTTTGACACTGATAAGCAATATAATAGCTTTTTAAATAAGAATTCATAGGGTAAAAGAGGACGAATGCCCTACGTTGGAGCGAGACTTAGAGGATTTGAAGAATGTATAAAATTACATGAAAATTAAAAGATACTTGGGGACTAAAACCTCAAAAACAGTGGGAGAATGGGCAGATGCCCTGATCGAGTGTGGAAAGGTGAGAAGGATAGGAAGAATTTGGAGACTCCAGCAGGACCAAAGGGAGTAGAAGAAGAGGGGTGTGGTGCCCGATACAAAAGAAAGAATTCGGAGAGTCCGTAGGAAAGAAAGGAAAAAGTGGGCCGTGAAGGGCCGAAAAGGAGGGTGTGTCGTGTGGGCACGAGGTGGAGATGTGCCGCGTAGGGCACAGGGAGGAGACATGTCAAGTGAGGCACTACAGGGAGATGTGCCACGAGGGGCACGATGAGGAGGGTGGAAACAATGGGGTGTGCCATGTGGGGCACGAAGAGGAGAGTGGCATGAACATGATGATATGCCATGAGAGGCACGAGGTAGAGAACACATATTACAAATAGGGGCGCGATGCCCAGTACAATATAGCGGATCATAAAAAGGTGGAATAAAAATACCTCCCGGGAGCGAATGTGGAGAACTCACGGGAATGTGCTGATGAGCACAAAAGAGGATGTTGATGATTTAAATGAGGGAGGCGGAGATGGTACCCTAGTTTTTAGCCTTGCCCTGCGTTTGAGTATCCACTTGGGAGTTGGCTTTTGAGCCCCATGTATTTTTTCACATAGCGTGCCCAGCGGGCTGATGGCCTAGCTCTTCTCATGTGCCTTGAACGGCTCTCAATGATAGGAAGATTGTTGACTTTTGTCGGAGTTTTAAGCGATAGTGGCAACTCTCTGGGAATGTAATTGAAGGAAAGAGTAGGGAGTTCCACTGGTAGAATTGGAAGCAACAATGAAGGGACCGTGCCCAAAGATTGTATTATATTTTGTAAGGAAAGGGGCACGTGCCCTTGGATAATTAAATGTGCCAAGGATTTGGCTTTGGAGTGTGTAAGCACAATTGTAATAGTTGACCCCTTCACTTGAGTGGGAAGGTTCACAACAACTATGTGAGGAGTCATGAGAGCATGGAGGGAGAATTTCCCTATGAGTATATTGAGTTTAACGTTGCCGGCAACGGGGATGATTAGCATAATATTAACGCGCCTCTTGAAAGCCAAGAATGGAGGAGAGGACTTCCTCTCAATGAATGTGCCTGGTATATTGACAATGACCGGCATGCATGGGATACAATCTTGGATTTTAACAAGCATGCCCAGCCCCAGGTCTTCATTCTTCTGCTGACTTTGCTTGTTGCTCATTAGTTGATTTCACCTGCTTCGTTGGATGGGGGTGGATGTGGATGGTGGAGTGGAAGGTTGAATAGCTTGTGGAGGTGTAATAGGTATGGAAGGGAGTGCTTGCTCAGGTTGAATTGCCAATGGTGTTGGCGTAATGGGATGTTTAACAGTTGGTTTAATGGAGGATTTGGTTGATGGAGGTTTAATAATGAGGAGTTTGGTGATAATGGGTGGTAGTGTAGGAGGGGTAGGTAAATGGCATACGAACATGACCTAAGAAGATTCATTGTCGTAACACCAAGTCGTTTCATGGATGGGTTGGTTGCTGACCACTTCAGCCCGAGCAATTGGTTGTGATAGAAGTGGAGGTTGTTCTAGGGGTAGTGGTTGTTGTGGTGGAGGAGTAGGTATGGGTACCGGAGCAGGTGCAACGTTGGGCACATGAGCTTCTTTAGTAGTTGGGGCGTTGATTGGCCCTGTTGGAGGTTGATGAGTCCAAGGAGGATGGATAAGTGGACGCCTGGGTGGAGGCATGTTGTAATATGGAGGTGTGTATGGAGGAGTATGTGGAGTGGATGTTTGGCGAAGTGGATGGAGGATGGCGTCCACTGACCCATTGTACCTCGGATCTTGTTTAAATAAGTCTATGATCGGGGAGTCCATTAGATGTGTTTGAATGTAACGTCCCCGCTCATAGAGCTCTTCCATTGTATCAATCTTATTTCTGGCCAAGATGTGCCTGAATTTCGAAGTAGAGTTTGAAATGATAATTCTGATTTGTTATGACTTCGAGAGCACATTTTGCAATCTTGAGGCCATGGACCTCCAACGGTCAGCGAATTGGACAAATTCCTCGTCAAGCCTCACCTTATCGGATGCTATATCCATGATGGAGAGAGATGGGCTAACGCGGTCTTTGTACCTCTAAAGGAATTTCTTGTGCAAGATGCAGAAGTCCTCTACCTCTCTTTGGCTCTAGAGAGTAGAACCATTCAAGTGTAGGGCCATCAAGAGATTTTCTAAATAAATATGCCAAGGTTATTGGATCTCGCTGCCAGCGAGATGACTCATAGAAGAATTCTTTAACATGAATAAAGAGATTGCTCGTGCCATTGTATAGTCGGTACGACGGCATCTCCTAGGGATATATGTGTACTTTAGGGAGAGCCAGCATATCGGCAACGGGGTCACCCGTGGAGTGTGAGAGCTTATTCAATTCTTGCTCTATATTTTTCAATTTATTGAGAAGAGCATGTTGGAGTGAAGTATCTTGCCGCTGGGCGTGTGAGGATGTACATGAGGGAGGCCGTGAATAAGTGGGCCTTCCCAAGGGTTGGTCTGTATGGACTGAAGCACAAGAGGTAAAATGGCCTGGAGCACAAGAGGTAAAATGGCCAGGGGGTCGAGATGAAGGATGTACAGGAGGGGGTGGCAAAGTCGCCGGAATATACAAATGTGGGTGCCTGGGAGAAGGAGAGGGAGGAGGAGTCACACCCTCAACTAAAGATTGAATCAGATTTAATTGTTGAGAGGTGAGTTGATCTATGGCATTCAAGACATTTTATACATGGGAATCATGATGGGGCGAAGGCTCTCTCCAGGTTTTGATTAGAGTTAAATTCGAGGGAATATCAAGTTGGTTAGCGCGCGGTGTGCACACATAACCATAAGATGTTGAAGTTTGTCCCTCATGGTGGTAAGATGGATGAACATGGGATTGAAAAGTGGGAGACTTGTAAGATTGAAAGGTCTGGCCATCTAAACTATCCTCATAGTCCACATAATTGAAGTTGACATGATGATATGGATCCATTTTAAACAAGGCAAACAAACAAACAAGTAGAACAACAATATGTGAATCAATCAGTAGAGTTCAAACAAGTTGTAATGTTTAGCGCCTGTTTTAAGAGTTTCACAATTAATTAAATGGATTTGAAGGGTATTATGTCACTCCAAGTGAGATCTTAGTTGAATGGATTTGGATACTTCGGGATGCAACTAAAATCACCTCTCACTGTTGGTCTATAGATATGGCAGCAAACTTTTTAGAGGGTGGGGATGAATAGATTCGCTGCAATAATGTAGAAATTTAAACGCAAAAATGACAACTTAAAATTTTTGGTTAGTGAATGTGATAGTGTGTGATAGAGAGTAGCAGTGCGGAAGCAAATAAACAATCACATAAATGAACACAAAGAATTTTATCCTGGTTCGGTACTTCATAGATGGAAGACCTACGTCCAGTCCCCAAGCAAAATCTTGGGATTTCACTAACCGAGGTACAATCCCCCCAAGGATATACAAACCCCCAACTCCCCGCTGGTCCTTTTTCTTTCCGAGTAGGAAGGAAACTCACTTCTATTACAGGTCAAGAAGCTAACATCCTGGAACAAACCCCAGTGCGGTTCTGTTGGAACAAACCCCAACTTGGTTCTGCTGACACCAACCCTAGCTAGGTTCTTCCCTTAACTAAAAGGAAGTGCTAAGAACAGTCCCTTAGCTGGACAGAAACTGCCAGCAACCCCACTGGCCTTCTCTTCTCACAAGAAGATGCTCACTGTATACAGTCTTACAGCTGGACAGAAATCTTTCTTTAGAAAAGAAAGAACAAACTGAGAGTTGTACAAAAATGGACACTAACTCAAAACTTCTCAGCCGAAAGACTCTCCCCAAAACTATAATGCAGCACAGAGAGAGTGAAGAGAGGAAATGAGCTAGAAGCTTGAAGACTTAGATGGCTACTTGCAACTTCTTCTTGGGCTCGAGCTCTTTCTCTCTTGCTTTGAGTGTATGTGGAGTTGAGGTTTCTCACTGGATGTACACTCTTTGAATGATCTTCAGGAAAGCTCTCTTGTTGTTCTTCAGCCTTGCTTCATCCTTTATAGAGCAGCTTTGAACAAAACCGTTGAGAGATAGTCGTTGGATTTTTGAATCCGTTAGAGACTTATTGTAGTCGTTGCTCATCTTCTTTTCCATCTACTCTTCTTCTTCTGTCTAACAGACACTTGGTGTAGAGGGAAGTCTAGATATCTGCAGGCACAGAGGATAGAGTCAGACTAAAAAGGTCTTCGAACAATAGGCCCCCAAACCTTGAAACATCGCAATTTTTTGGATCCTTGCTTAGTGGTTTGGTGGCCCGTGTGTGGCCCAAATTGGTATATATGAAATGTATTTGACAGGTTGTGTACAGGTTGTGTGGGTTGGAGGCCTGGAACCCATGCCCAACCAGTCTCTGGTGTGGCTATTTGAAACGCGACTGAACCAGGCGTCGCGATTTTGAATCGCGACTGCCCTGGTCGTCACGTTTCTATTGTTGTTTCCCCGGGGTGCGCGTCTACATGCGCGCCACATGGCGCATGCAGAGGCGTCGCGTTAAATTGCGACGGCTTTACCCGTCGCGATTAAATCACGACGTCGTGACCCGTCGTGATTTTGCCTGTGTGTTAGGGTCAGCCAGCCCAGGCCGAGCAGTGAAGGAAACACTGCCCAGCTGTGAGGGAGGCTTGTGTGGGGTTGTTCGTGACGATTTGGTGATTCCGGTGTGCGGATTGGCGGGTTTCCGGTGCAAGGACAACGTGTGGAGCGCGGGAAACGCCAGGGCAGCGCCGTTTTACGCATTCTTCATGTTCTTTGTGTGGTAGGGGAATTCTTCTCCCTTTTGATCAAAAGGATCCATGTGTAAGGATTTAAATGGGTTTAATGAGGTAAGGAAGGTAGAAGGCATGTGTAGGAGTTTATTTTACTGCGAATTAGCATGCAAATGGGCTGTATAGGGTGGTTTGAGCTTCTCCCAGAGGGGTTTTCGGGTAGGGTTTCTACAGATGAAATGCGACAGAACCAGACGTCGCGTTTCAGTCTGCAACGCAACCGTTTGGTCCGTCGCGTTTCAGTCATTGAATTGCGACCTTTGTGTCTGACGCAATTCAAATGACTGCTACCCGAGCCCTGGTTTGCCTTCATGGTATTATGATTGTTTACACATATGGGTCCGTATGAATGTTGGTTTGAGTGCAGTGGTTGTTAAGCGGTGCATTGGCATTTTTGGTTAGTGGCATTTCCGAGTTTGTGTGGTTGTACGTACGAGGCAAGTCGGGTATATGACGCCACCCATGGTTACCTCTCGAGTCGGGCACGTTGTGCTCAGGGTCTTGTCTCGGTACTTGTGTACCGCTAGGGTCTGTGTCGTCTTCCTGGACACCCTCACTCCGTAGTTTGAGTAGTACGTCTGGCTGAGGGAAAGACGACAATGGGACAACGGCTTGTGTGTTGTGGGTGTAATTAGTCGCTTGTAGCGTGCTCTTGGTTGGGGGACGGACACTGGTAGACGTACTGGTCCCCAGCTAGTCCTTGTTTCCAGTGCCTCACTTTAAGGTGCTTGGGCCAGAGACCTTAAAGGTGCTAGGCATGGAGTTGTAGCCGTGTGAGCTGCAGTGTGGTGAGAGTTGGTCTCCACAGTTTGTTGGTTCGGTTGTGGTGGAGCGGTAGCTAGACCTTTCGTCCTTAGCTACGAGGCTGAGAGGTAGACCTGTGTTGTTTGTTCGGGTCTATAGCTGGTGTCGCGAACCAGTCCTCGTGACTCGTGTTTGGCGTTACCCTTCTTTAGCTCGTACTTTTGAGCATGGTTTTCCATTTACTTATGGAAGTTGAAACTTGTTATTAGCTTAATTTTATTTAAGCATTTTGGTTATAGTTCCATGCTTAGGTTGTGTTGTTAGTTATAAATAGTTGTGCTTTACTCCTGCTACTCTTGTGTTTTGTGGTTTGCAGCTTTTGAGGGAATTTCCCTAATGAGCCGGTGACTCGTGAGGCTCACCCCTTATTGTTTTTAGGTGAGGGAGAGCAGGAGGTTTCACGCCCCTCTTCTAGTCCGGAGCCGCATTGTAGCGGTGTTGGGTTCACGCCTCCAGCAGTGTAATTTTCTTTTGTTATGCTACGGGGTATGCCCCAGGCTTTTGTACTTGAGTTTGACTTTTGTTGAAATTTGGCTATGTAAATTCATTGTAAATATGTGTGGATGTTGATATATATATATATATATATATATATATATATATATATATATATATATATATATATCAGTGTGTTCCTTTATATTTCACAGACATGTGTGTGATATCCCTGGCGAGGCGCGGGAGGCGGAGTCAGATCAAACTCGTTATTGGGTTAACGGGTTTGAACGACGTGGTCCCTCACAGTTGGTATCAGAGCCAGGTCTGTGTAAATATGAAGGAACTGGAAGGTTACATAGCCTGATTTCTACATTAGTCCACTGTTGGTAGTTGACCTAGGTTTCGTATTGATTTGTTAGCATATATGTGGTTGGAATGTTGTTTGTGCAGGAATCTGAGATGGCTAACAGGAGAGATTGGGGAGGTGAGGGATATGATTCGGAGGAAACCACACATCAATTGATTGAGCGGTTATGGCAGAGTATAACCCAAATAAGAACAATGTTGGACCAGCAGGGTCCGTACAGCCAGCAGTTGTAGGGCCTTCAGTTGTTGAGGAGGCAGGACCAGTACCTATAATACCACCCCCACCACCACCAGGAGTGGAGGTACCTCTTGTGGTACCTGCGCCACCAGCACCACTAGTGAGGGCAGCGGAAGAACCAACCATGGAGATTGAAAGATTCCTGAGATTGTAGCCACCTACCTATACAGGGGGACCCAATCCAGACATAGCTGAGCATTGGATCCATGAAATAGAAAGGGTTTTTGTCATTATGAGGTGTCCACCAAGTAGTTCTGGCTACCTATTAGTTACGGGGCTTTGCGCAGGAATGGTGGAGATTGAAGATGCAAACTACCTTTGCAGGTAGAGCAGAAGACACCATTTTCCCAGTACAGGTTCAACAAGCCAAGAGGGAGCAATTCCGGACTTTGCAACAAGGAAATTCTTCTGTTTTAGAATATCATATGAGATTTATGGCCCGTAGTAGATATGCACCGTATGTTGTAACAAAAAATGCAATGATGGTTGAATATTTCATTCGTGGATTGAGTATAGAGTTACAGAATGTGGTGATACCACTTATGTGCAGGACTGTGGAGGAGGTGACACAGAGAGCAGCTACTTTAGAGAGGTCCATTTGGACTCGTCAGTCGGGAGAATCTGGTAGTTTTTGGCTACCATAGTAGTCTTCGGGGATCAGTAAAGGAAAGGCACCAACAGGGTCATCTTCTTCGAGTTTCAGCAAGTGGGGTTCGAAATTGAAGAAGATATTTAGAGGACGAGGAGGAGGTCGTCAGCAGAGCTTTCAGCAAGGACGAGGTTATAGGCCGGAGGTGGAAGAGTCGCAGCAGAGTACAGCGAGGCAGCCTATAATTCCACCGGGCTACAAGTGTTATAATTGTGATCAGCCGAGACATTTCATTCGTAATTGTCCCTATCCAATGGAGTATGGATATGGTAGAGGAGTGCAGCAGTAGCAGCCCTAACAGTCGTCAGTAGCACAAGGTAGAGGAGCACCACATCAGCGTGGTAGAGGCCGGGTTATGGCTATCACCCGGGCACAGGCAGAGGCTTCTAATCTGATTGAAGGTATATTGCCTATTTATGACTTTTCAGCAAGAGTTTTAATTGATCCAGGTGCTTCTCATTTTTTATTTCGAGGAATTTATGGATGGTATGGTGCACCCATTAGAAGAAAGGTTGTGCGAGTTAGTTGTAGAGGTTCCTTCGGGTGAATTCATGCTTACTTCTTGCTATATAGATGAGGTTCCTATTGTGATTCAAGGAAATCAGTTGCATGTTAGATTATATGATTTACAGTTAAGAGATTATGTCATATTGGGTATGGATTGGCTGGAAGCCTATGGAGCAATGGTCGATTGCAGAAAGAAGAGGGTCAAATTTTGTCACCCCAATGGAGTTGTATTTGAATTCCAAGGTATGTTGTTTTACACTCCTAAGTTTATAATTTCAGCACTTAGAGCTAGGAAGTTGTTGAATGCGGGTTGTGTAGCTTACCTAGCTTCAGTGAGTTTGGTGGAGTCTGGTAAGTCAGTTGAAGCAGTTTCAGTGGTCAGGGAATTTGCATATGTATTTCCAGATGATTTGTCAGGTTTAGCTCCACACAGGGAGGTGGATTTTACAGTGGAATTGCAGCCAGGATCTATGCCAATCTCCAAAGCACCGTACAGAATGGCACCTGTGGAGCTCAAAGAATTGAAGAAGTAGTTGCAGGAATTGCTAGAAAAAGGTTTTATCAGACCGAGTCATTCGCCATGGGGAGCTCCAGTGTTATTTGTAAGAAAGAAAGATGGAAGTTTTAGAATGTGCATTGATTATCGGAAGCTGAACGAAGTGACTATAAATAATAAGTATCAATTGCCAAGGATTGATGATTTGTTTGATCAGCTTCAATCAGCTAAAGTGTTTTCCAAGATTGATTTGAGATCCGGGTATCATCAGCTAAGGATTAGAGAGGAAGACATCGACAAAACATGTAAGACCCGGCCCCCTTGGGCCCTTTGGCCACGTCCTCAGGGTCGCGCCATGCTCTCTGGTCGCGACGAGGTCACGAAATAGAGGGCTTCGCGACAAGGTTCAGGTCGCGACGACCAGGGCTGTCGCGTTCTTGTCGCGACGATGTGGCCGTCGCGTTCTGGTCGCGACGTCCGATGGCGTCGTGACGGCCTTTCTGACAGATGTGACAGGTGTCCTTTCTGTCAGAACGGCTCTGTCGGGTGTCAGCCGCACGCGCGTGAACGCGACGTGGTCGTCCGTCGCGATCGCTTTCCCGGTCTTCGAGGTTTGACCCGCTTTTTGGGGTCACGACAGAGGTGACCGTCGCGATAAGGTCGCGACGCCTAGGGGCGTCGCGACGAGAGTGTTCACATGAAATGTCGTTCCGTCGCGTTCTGGAGGCCGTCGGGCAAAAACCCAAGGCCGTGCCCCCTTTCCCCCTCTCGCCCTCTCAGCTCTCCTTCTCCCCTCTCCTTTCCCTCTCGTGTTTTCCATGCGGATTCTTGGCGGTTCTTGGTGCTTGAGGCGTTCGTGCTGAGGTGGTGTCGTCCCGCTCGTGCAGGGGACGTGGCCGTGTCGTTTTGAGCGAGGAGGAGGTGTCCATTCCTACGAGATGGCCCCAACGGGTTCGTTCTTTGCGCGGAGGTAGGGACTCTTGATCCTCTTGCCCTAAGCATGCTCCCTTCCCCCTCTAAAGCATGGTTTCTCTGTGGTTTGGGGCTTGGGAGTGTGAGAACTCCATGCTCGAGGTTGAGTGAGTTTCCCTTCGAGTGTAGATCCATGTTCGTGGGGTTTTAAGGGTGGTTTGGATGCTTTACTAGCTTTTTAGCATGTTGAGCATGATCCCCTCCCCCTTGTGTGGTTGTTTCCCCGTTTTTTGGGTGGTTCTCGGAGGGGTTGCTCATGAACCCCCTCTGTCTAAGAACGCGACGATCGTGGAGTTCGCGATCTGGTCGCGACGGCCTGGCCGGTCGCGACGAGATCGCGACGCTCTTAGGGATCGCGACAGGGTAGGGCATTGCGACCAGGTCGCGACGGCCCGCTGCATCGCGACCTCAGCCGCGAGACAGATTCCGATCTTTGCCGTTTCCGCTTCTTTTACTGTACCCGTGGCACCTGTGCTAGTTCCCTAGTAGGGGCTACACTAGTCTTTTGCCCGGTGCTCGGAACTTGAGGGCTTGTCCCGTGTGAGAGGTTGTTACCGTTGCCTGGGACCCCCATCCTCGGGAGCCTGTCGAGGGAGTACTCCGGACTATGAGTGTGCTCGAGTTGGCAGCCACTAGGCGGACTCTGGAGCTTAGGGGAAATGGTGGTTAGGACAGTGGCGTTGAGTCACTTGCAGAGCTCTCGTGGTCGGACTGGGACGCCGAGGTCAGTTTTCGGAGTTCTTCCCGGCCCAGTCCAGCTAGTCCTTTTTCTCACTGCCTCGCACTTTGCGGCTTCGGAACCGCTTAGAGAGGCCAGGCGTGGGACCGTAGTCCGGCCAGACTATGGCGGTTACTGTTGTGTTACTTTGTGTCCTACCACGCTCTGACGAGACGTGAGGGTCAGGACCCGGGTCGAGGATAAGACGTCGGTGGACGCACCTGACCTTGACTAGTGGTAGTGCTTCCCGTAGCTAGTGTTCCTTGTCCAGGCGGAGTCCCCTTCGTCTGTGTTTGCTAGCCGTGTGGTGGTCACGACGAGCAGTCGTACGGAGTTTCCTACCGTGTGTACTTTCCGTACCGTGCCAGTTGTAGTTTCGCTTCCGCACTTCCGTTGTAGGTAGAAGATATAAACTGTTGTCATTCATTTTATATTTATATTCTTCTGCCTGTTTAGAGCCAGTAGGAGATTGGTAGTCCCTACTGAGCTTCTGTTGTGAAGCTCATCCCTCCTTTTCCCAGGTGAGACTTCTCAGCAGCGGCAGGGTGCGCGCCGAGCGGAGGAGACGGGGCGATAGGCGAGATCCCCGTAGCTAGCAGTGGTTCCCCTTTTTCAGTGTACGTCACCCTCGGGGTATGCCCCTAAGGGACTTGTTCTTCCCTTGCCTTTTACTTGTACTAGCGTGCGTGCGTTGGGACTGTACTTCGAGTGGTACGTGGTGGTCTCACTCTCCTTTCTGTCTCCACACGTACACCTCTAGATTTGCAGTTGACGTTTATTTCCATTACATATCCTGTTAGATGTAGATTATAGCCCTTTCGGGTCCCCGGATCTGTGGGCGGCGACCGCGAAAATCGGGTCCTCGGCGTGGGCTCTCGGGTCGGGCTCTCGGGTCGTTACAGTTGGTATCAGAGCGAGAGTCTGAGAGGACTTGTAATGGATTTAAACTGCAATAGGAAGTCCTAACGGTAGTACAAGTACACTGCTAGCCGCCCGAGTGGTTTTGTTAACCTTTGTTGGTTGTGTTGCCAAGGAGGACATGGCTCCGCGCAGGCGCAGGCAGGATGGAAAGCTGGTGGAGCAGCAGGATGAGTCTGAGATGCCCGCGCAGGGGCAGGTCCAGGAGGAGGTGTCAGCAGAGGAGTCAGTGGCACAGCCTCAGGCTGCACCGGCAGCAGCAGCAAGCAGGAGTACCAGCCTCAGCCGCAGCAGTATGCAGACTGGTTTCCCTTAGCAGAGTAGTTCTTTAGGAACTTGTACCAGGGAGCGTACCAGCCCGGCCAAGCAGCAGCAGGTGTTCTGCCTCCGGTGCCTCCTCCAGTGGTGCCGGAGCAGTAGGTAGAGCCAGAGGTGGAGCAGCCAGAGCGTCAACAGCGGTTGGGCACTGGGAGTACCTGGGCCGGGCGGCAAAGAACGGCGGTTACGGAGGACAGGACCACTCTCCTCGAGAGGTTCCTGCGTCTTCGGCCACCGATGTTCTCCGGCGAGTATGATCCCGACAAGGCAGAGAGCTGGACCCATGAGTTAGAGCGCATCTTTGAGACCATGGAGTGCGCTGAGGAGGACCAGGTTCGACTGGCAGTGTACCAGCTCAAGGGAGCAGCCCATGAGTGGTGGAGAATTTAGAGGCAGACTCACTTCCAGGGGCAGAGGTTGGATCACATCTCTTGGCAGCGATTTTTGGAGGTCTTTCACGGCGAGTATTTCCCTGACTACGCTCGACGTGAGAGACGGGACCAGTTCCACGCGTTGGTTCAGGGCGACCTCATAGTTTCGCAGTACCACCAGAGGTTTGTCCGGTTGTTGAGGCATGTGCCTCATGTCACAGGCAGCGATCAGGCGTGTGCAGAGAGGTTCATAGTAGGACTGAGACCTAACCTGAGGTGGGGTGTGACGGCACCACATGTGTACCACCTTGGGAGAGGTCGTGGCGAAGGCCACCGCCTTGGACAGAGAGACCTGGCAGCCCCTGCAGGTGCAGCAGCGTGGGCGTGGTCGTGGTCATGTGATGGAGCTCACCCGGGAGCAGGCAGAGGCGTTAAACCTTGTTATAGGTACTCTACCTATCCTTGGCAGAGCTGCTCGTGTTTTTGTCGACCCCGGTGCTTCTTTGTGTTTTGCTTCCGAGGAATTCTATGAGTCCCTAGCTTGTCACGCTCCTGAGAGGCAGTGTGACGTGATGATCGATCTCCCGTCTGGTCACTATATGAGTTCTTTTGGTTACCTGGAGGGTGTGGCAGTCGAGGTTGAGGGGCACCAGTTGCCGGCTAGGTTGTACGCACTGCAGCTTTGCAACTTTGACGTCATCCTGGGCATGGACTAGTTGGAGGCTCACTCAGCCGTGGTTGATTGCCAGCAGAAGACCGTTCAGTTTAGGATACCTGGAGAGCCCGTCCTCTGCTTCCGAGGTATCCAGTCTACCCGTCGGCCATTTATTTCCTTGTGTAGAGCTCGCTGTTTGATCTGCGATGGTTGTGTGGCATACCTTGCTTCGGTTTGTTCTTTGGAGCCTAGCGGATCTTCAGTTTTTGACGTGTCGATTGTTTCTGAGTTCTCCGACGTCTTCCCGGAGGATCTACCTGGTTTGCCGCCTGAGCGGGAGGTAGAGTTCTCCATTGAGCTTTTCCCGTACGATGCCTTTGTCCAAGGCACCTTACCGGATGGCCCCAGCGGAGCTGCGTGAGTTGAAGCGCCAGTTGCAGGAGCTTCTTGAGCTGGGCTTCATTCGCCCGAGTCGTTCGCCATGGGGCGCGCCTGCTTTGTTTGTGAGGAAGAAGGATGGCAGTCTTCGTTTGTGCATCGATTATCGGTAGTTGAACCAGGTTACTGTGAAGAACAGGTACCTGTTGCCGAGGATCGATGATTTGTTTGATCAGTTGCAATCGGCCAAAGTTTTCTCGAAGATTGACTTGAGATCTGGGTACTATCAGATGCGGATCATAGAGTCAGATGTTGGTTTGACGGCTTTCCGTTCCAGGTACGTCACTTTGAGTTCGTCGTGATGCCGTTTGGGCTGACGAACGCACCCGCAGCATTCATGGATCTGATGCATCGGGTGTTCAGTGAGTACCTAGATCATTTTGTGGTTGTTTTTGTTGATGATATTTTGGTCTACTCGGCTTCTGAGGAGGAGCACGAGGAGCACCTAAGGATTGTGCTGGAGACCCTGTGGAGTCACCGCCTTTATGCCAAGTTCGACAAGTGCGAATTTTGGCTGAGGGAGGTGCACTTTCTCGGGCACGTGATCTCGGGTTCTGGTGTGGCAGTGGACCCTGCCAAGGTGGAGGCCGTGTTGTCGTGGGAGCAGCCCACATCGGTGTCAGAGGTCCGCAGTTTTCTGGGTTTGGCTGGGTACTACCGGAGGTTTATTCAAGATTTGCCAAGATTGCGGCACCATTGACCAGTTGACTAGGCAGGACGTCAGGTTTGTTTGGTCAGAGGACTGTGAGCAGAGCTTCCGAGAGCTGAAGATGAGGTTGACTTCAGCGCCAGTGTTGGTCTTACCATCGGGCAGCGGTGGTTTTGTGGTCTATACCGATGCACCGAGGTCAGGTTTGGGTGTCGTGCTGATGCAGCACGGTGAGGTCGTTGCCTATGCTTCTCGGCAGCTCAAGAAGCATGAGGAGAACTACCCCCACCCACGACTTGGAGCTGGCAGCAGTGGTGTTTGCTCTCAAGTTGTGGAGGCACTACCTGTATGGCGAGGTTTTCAGATCTTCACCAATCACCAGAGTTTGCAGTATATCTTCACCCAGAGGGATCTGAACTTGAGGCAGCGCCGATGGATGGAGTATTTGAAGGACTACGACCTAACCCTCTCCTATCACCCAGGAAGGGCTAACGTCGTAGCCGATGCTTTGAGCAGGCGTGTGCGCTTAAGTTTGCTGATGGTCAGAGAGTGGAGGTTGTTCGAGGAGCTGTCCCAGGGAGAGTTCATTCCGTCGAGGACCAGAGACCGTGCAGTGGCGAGCAGTTTGTCAGTTCGGTCGTCAGTGTTCAGGCAGACCCCAGTTGGCAGACATTTTACAGATGCCATATGTTGAGCTAGACAAGGACAGCGGGGTCAGATTCAGAGGCCACTTGTACGTTCCTGAGGAGGCGCGCCAGGCAGTTTTTTTCAGAGGCTCACAGATCTAGGTATGCTGTTCATCCTGGCTCCACCAAGATGTACTATTGCTTGAGGAGGTTCTTCTGGTGGCCAGGGATGAAGAGGGGAGTGGCAGAGTTTGTTGCTCGGTGCCTTACCTGTCAGCAGGTGAAGGCCGAGCATCAGCGTCCTGGTGGTGAGCTACAGCCGTTACCCATTCCCGAGTGGAAGTGGGACGACATCACCATGGACTTTGTGGTTGGTTTGCCCCCACCCCGCAGAGGCACGATGGTATCTGGGTGATTGTGGATCGTTTGACCAAAGCACATTTTCTTCCGATCAGGTTGTCGTGGTCAGTGGACAGGTTAGCCAGGCTGTACGTGGACAGAGTTGTTTCGTTGCACGGGATCCCCATTTCGGTCATCTCCGACAGAGATCCGAGGTTCACGTCAAGGTTTTGGCGCAGTCTTCAGAGAGCACTGGGCACAGAGTTTGAGATTCAGCACAACGTACCACCCTCAGACAGACAGACAGTCAGAGCGGACCATTCCGACACTGGAGGACATGCTGAGAGCGTGCTGTTTAGACTGGAGCGGCACTTGGGAGTCGCACCTTCCGATGGTAGAGTTCGCGTATAACAATAGTTATCACTCGAGCATCGGAATGGCAAGATACGAGGCTTTGTATGGTCGCCTGTGCAGGACTCCACTTCACTGGTTCGAGGTTGGTGAGAGGCAGCTTTTGGGGCCAGAGTTAGTGCAGCAGTATGCAGACACGGTCAGTCTGATCAGGCAGAGGCTTCGGGCAGCACAGAGCAGACAGAAGAGCTACGCAGACGTCCGCAGGAGACCGTACAGTTCAGTGTTGGTGACCTTGTTCTTCTTGCGGTCTCACCGACCAAGGGCATCATGAGGTTTGGCAGAAAGGGAAAGCTCAGTCCGAGGTACGTCGGGCCTTTCCTTTCACCGAGAGGGTCGGCGAGGTGGCTTACAGGTTGAGTCTTCTGGCAGAGCTAGCAGGGGTGCACAGTGTGTTTCACGTTTCGCAGCTCAGGAGGTACGTTGCAGATCCTTTGCACGTGTTGGACTACTCGCAGCTTGAGGTGGCGCCAGACTTATCAGTGCCAGAGTACCCAGTCAGCGTTGTCGACCGCAGAGTTCAGCAGTTGTGCCAGAAGCAGATTCCGCTGGTAAAGGTCATCTGGGAGAACCACGTTAGTGGCGAGGCGACCTGGGAGCGTGAGGATGAGATGCGATAGCAGTTCCCCTATTTGTTTGATTGATTGGTATGCTGTCTTCCTTTTTCTACTTTCCAAGTTGAGACCGAGTTGTTTTCATTTCGAGGACGAATGTCTTAAGGTGGGTGGGATGTAAGACCCGGCCCCCTTGGGCCCTTTGGCCCCGTCCTTAGGGTCACGCCATGCTCTCTGGTCGCGACGAGGTCGGGACAGGGAGGCCGTCGCGACAAGGTTCAGGTCGCGACGACCAGGGCTGTCGCGTTCTTGTCGCGACGATGTGGCCGTCGCGTTCTGGTCGTGACGTCCGATGGCGTCGCGACGGCCTTTCTGAAAGATGTGACCGATGTCCTTTCTGTCAGAACAACTCTGTCGGGTGTCAGGCGCACGCGCGTGAACGCAACGTGGTCGTCCGTCGCGATCGCTTTCCCGGTCTTCGAGGTTTGACCCACTTTTTGGGGTCGCGACAGAGGCGACCGTCGCAATAAGGTCGCGACGCCTAGGGGCATCGCGACGAGAGTGTTAACGCGACATGTCGTTCCGTCGCGTTCTGGAGGCCGCCGGGCTAAAACCCAAGGCCGCGCCCCCTTTCCCCCTCTCGCCCTCTCAGCTCTCTTTCTCCCCTCTTCTTTCCCTCTCGTGTTTTCCTTGCGGATTCTTTTGGTGCTTGAGGCGTTCGTGCTGAGGTGGTGTCGTCCTGCTCGTGCAGGGGACGTGGCCGTGTCGTTTGGAGTGAGGAGGAGGTGTCCATTCCTACGAGAAGGCCCCAACGGGTTCGTTCTTCACGTGGAGGTAGGGACTCTTGATCCTCTCGCCCTAAGCATGCTCCCTTCCCCTCTAAAACATGGTTTCTCTATGGTTTGGGGCTTCGGAGTGTGAAACTCCATGCTCGAGGTTGAGTGAGGTTTCCCTTCGAGTGTAGATCCATGTTTGTGGGGTTTTAAGGGTGGTTTGGATGCTTTACTAGCTTTCTAGCATGTTGAGCATGATCCCCTCCCCCTTGTGTGGTTGTTTCCCCATTTTTGGGTTGGTTCTCAGAGGGGTTGCTCCGGAATCCCTCTGTCTGAGAAAGAGACGATCGTGGAGGTCGCGATCTGGTCGCGACGGCGTGGCCGGTCGCGACGCTCTTGGGTGTCGCGACGGCCCGCTGCGTCGCGACCTCAGCCGCGAGACAGATTCTGATCTTTGCCATTTCCGCTTCTTTTACTGTACCCGTGGCACCTGTGCTAGTTCCCTAGTACGGGCTACACTAGTCTTTCGCCCGATGCTCGGCACTTGAGGGCTTGTCCGTGTGAGAGGTTGTTACCGTTGCCTGGGACCCCCTCCTCGGAAGCCTGTCGCGGGAGTACTCCGGGCTACGAGTGTGCTCGAGTTGGCAGCCACCAGGCGGACTCTGGAGCTTAGGGGAAAACGGTGGTTAGGACAGTGGCGTTGAGTCGCTTGCAGAGCTCTCGTGGTTGGACTGGGATGCCGAGGTCAGTTTTCGGAGTTCTTCCCGGCGCAGTCCAGCTAGTCCTTTTCTCACTGCCTCGCTCTTTGCGGCCCCGGAACCACTTAGAGAGGCCAGGCATGGGACCGTAGTCTGGCCAGACTACGGCGGTTACTGTTGTGTTACTTTGTGTCCTACCTCGCTCTGACGAGATGTGAGGGTCAGGACCCGGGTCGAGGATAAGACGTCGGTGGACGCACCTGACCTTGACTAGTGGTAGTGCTTCCCGTAGCTAGTGTTCCTTGTCCAGGCGGAGTCCCCTCTGTCTGTGTTTGCTAGCCATGTGGTGGTCACGACGAGCAGTCGTATGGAGTTTCCTACCGTATGTACTTTCCGTACTGTGTCAGTTGTAGTTTCACTTCCGCACTTCCGTTATAGGTAGAAGATATAAACTGTTATCATTCATTTTATATTTATATTCTTCTGCCTGTTTAGAGCCAGTAGGAGATTGGTATTCCCTACTGAGCTTCTGTTGTGAAGCTCATCCCTCCTTATCCCAGGTGAGACTTCTCAACAGCGGCAGGGTGCGCGCCGGGCGGAGGAGACGGGGCGGTAGGCTAGATCCCCGTAGCTAGCAGTTGTTGGATCGAAATGGCACTAAGAATGTCCTAGAGGGGTGAATAGGACTTCTTCCTTTTAAAATTTTCTTCTGAAATTGCACAACACTAAATAAATTGTTAGAGCTTAGTGTGATGTGTGTGATTCAAGTGTAAACAAGGCGGAAACAATCACACAAGGATGAATCCTGGTTCGACCCTTCCAATTAGGAAGTCCTACATCCAGTCCTCAAGTTAACCACTTGAGATTTCCACTAACCGCCAATAAATTGGCCTTCTCTCACCCTTGAGATGAATTACAAACCCACTTGCTCCCAAGCAAGTCTTCCATAAACAGGGGTACAACAACTGCCTTTCACAAGGCCTTCCCTTCACAGGAGGGCAATGCAGAACCAGACTTCTGCAGAAATTACACAAGAATAATAAAGAAACACTTGTGTGTTTGCCTCAGATCTGAGCACAAATATATACAGACTTCAGAAGGATTAATAGATCAGAAATGAGACTTGAATCCTATCTGAAATGCAAGGGTGGACTTGAAGAAAATAAGCAATTACAGTTGCCACCCAACTAAAGACTTCTAGGAGAGCTTCAGAGAATGAATTCTGAAGAGAAAGCTCACAGACTTTTTGCTTGCAGGAAAGACTTGAAGAAATTTGAACGAAGCTCACAGGATATGCAAAAGCTTGTCTGTCTTCTTTTCAAACTTAAGCTCCTTTTATACACTTCAGATTATAGTCGTTTAGAAGATAGCCGTTGGAGTTTGTAGCCGTTTGCAATCAGACCGTTTAAAGAGAGAGCTCTAGTTTCCTTTGTATTTTGATGAGCTTATTATCCAGAGGTTCTTCAGTTTTGCTTCTTTCCAAGGTCTTCAGAAGAGGTGCAGTTTTCACAGCTAGAAGATAAGCTCTTTTCCATTCGGAGTGGACTGTGAAAGGAGCATCTCAAAAACGTGCTTCAATAAATGCCTGCACAAAGGACAAGACAAAAGGAAGAGCATCTACATACCTTTGAGGTAGGTGAGTCAGAAAAATACAGAAAGAAGGTATGGAAACCTCGTATGCACAATCTTTTAGACAGAAGGAGTAGACAGACAGATATGCTAAAAGGTGAAGCATGGGTCTTGTCAGTGGTAGGTAGGCTTTGGTCAGATGCCATGCGCCTGAAAATACATAAATACACTGTGTCTATTGTATCCATGAAAATCCGGAGCAAAGATGTGAAGACCATGAGGCTCAGATCAAAAATATTTCAGAAATAGTTTGCACAAGATTTAGATGAATATTTTAAGTTTAATATGACTTGTCCTGTCAAAAAATAATAAAATAATGATATTTCTGATGGATTAATAAGATATAAAAGATCCATTAAAAAGGATGTGAAAAGATTAGGAGATAAGCTTACAGTAGGTGTTAAGCCTAAAACATATCAGAAAAAGTATTAAGTACAGAATTAACAGTGAAGTCGAATTTATAAGAACATACAATTCGACTGAAGGAGTAGAAGTGATTCGACTCTAACAAGGTAATTCGACTTCTGAGAAAAAACAAGGCTATTCGACTATAGCAGTCGAATACTATATAGATCGATTTCTGAGGCATTCGACTGTGGTAGTTGAAGATGACAGTCGAATCAAGAGTTTAACTTTTAAGAAGCATTCGACTGTGGCAGTTGAAGATGACAGTCGAATCAAGTATTGGAATTTGTAAGGCATTCGACTGTACCAGTCGGAGTCATCAGTCGAATTACATATAAAGTTGTGGACTTAGAAATTTGGAGGTTGTTTAACTTCGTTTCTGAAGGAGTCGAAGTTAGCAGTCGAAGTCAACAGTCGGATTCTGTAGGGCATAGAAAGAGTCTGTGGACTTAGAAAACTTTGTGATCAGGATTTTAGCTGTGGTATTTATCTGTATATATATATTTGTGATATATTTGCTTTGTAGAATATCTATTTAAGTATTTGTCATAGCAAAAAATGAGTACATTTGAATTAAGAAAATCTTTAAATTTAAATTTCTTAGGGGTAGTTGCTCAACAATTCTCCCCCTTTTTGTTAATGACAAAAATATTTAAATAGTCAGTAATAAATATGTCAGTTCTTTTTCTCCCCCTTTGTGGCATTAACAGAAAGGATAGTCAAGCAAAAGACATTTCATTCAGAAAGCAAAGGAAATACATAAGAAAATGTTCATGACTTAGACAGAGAACTAGGTAAATACAGAGATCTAGGGATCTTGGCAAGAAAAGGTTGAAGGATATCCCAGAGCTTCTTCTCATTCTTCTCAAAGTAATTGTCAAACAATGCATAATCTATGTTGTAATCAGGATTGGTGGAGGGTAATTTTTTAAGAGATTTGATGTGGCGCCTCCGGTACCAAGAAATCTATTGTGATACTTTTCTCTGTCTAGGCGAGCTTTGAGGGGAACAAACTGCTTAGAAGCTGCAAGGTGAAGAAACTCATTGAGAGTGATATTCCAATGCAGACCACTGGACACATCTGAATCCTTGGCTTGATAATATATCAAGTACCTCTGTGCCCACCTATGACCAATGTTCTTTCTTAAGTCCTTAAGACTCTTGGAGTGAAACTCATCAAGAGTAAGCTTCAACTTCTCACAATCAGAGTGGTAAGAGGGATAAGCTGCTGCCCATTGATCAATATTGAATCTTTCGGTTTCAGCAAAACATAGTTGAAAATCTAGGAGATGATGGGGGTTCTTGGAGAGCTGCAGAAATACAAATCTCTGGAAAGACAGTTTGTATTTGTATTTGATTTTGAATCTTGTGGCAATCCGGATGAATCTGTTAAAGATAGCTTCAGCAAAGTCTCTTCTGTATGCGACAGCTCCTATGAGGGGAGGATGGAGACCGGAAGGTAGAACCATAGTCATGGAAGGAACAATTTCTCTTTGGCCTCTTAAAAGATTTTCCCATTGGCCTTTAGAAACATCATGCAAACCTAATTTGAATCTTTCAAAGTTGAAGATTTTCATTTGGGTGTACTTGGCTTGAGAGTTCCTGAAATGAATTCCAAACAGCTCATGAAACCTTAGAGATAGGTGATGCTGAACTGTCAAAAATTGGTTTCTAGATTGGGTTGTTTGATATCTGGCTGCTTCGTCTGAATAGAGGTCAATGAACTCTTTGGGAGTTAAGCAATGACTTTTCTGAGAGATGAACTGAAGGTCTTCTACTGAGATTTGTGTAGTTCTGAGCAGAGTAGGAAGCCAATGTTCAAAGGTGAACCCTGGCATCTCATGAATTTCAAGGAATGCTCGAATAGAGAGATATTCTCTGAACAAATTCATGCAATGCTCAGAGTGGTGGATGAAAGCATACCAAAATGGTGGAAGGAGTAAGGAAGGTTTGTCACCTAATTTGGGTCCACTAGAGGCTGAAAGCTGTATACTTGGAAGTATTTCAGCTAGATGAAGAAGGGTTTTCTTGGAATCAGTTTTGGAGGCAGTGGGAAGAGAAGAAAAAAATTGAGGGGGTTGACTGGAAAGATTTAGAGTGATTTCTTTGAGAGGTTTGAATTGGTATTTCATAGGGTAGAAGGAGAATTTTATGTCCTAGTAAAATGGATTCATGGGAATGGTTGCAAGTGGAGGAGGATCCGGAGAAGAGGAATGTGAAGGATTCTCAAAAGTTGGTGATGTGGGTGCAGTGGATTGAGTTGTAGTTGGAGTGGGCTCTAGAGGAGGCTTAACAGATGGAGCTGGTGTAGGGGGAGTAGGCCTAGAAGAAGGATGAGGGAAGACAGGGTCACCATTTTTTACCAGTCTGCGCTTCACTTTCCTCTTGAAGGTTTGGAGTTCATGAGAGGATTCAAGGGATCTCTTGGCCTTAGGCTTCATCTAGGATTGATTCTCTTGCTGGGACTCCTCCACTGCTGCTGCCACTCCTGCTGACTGCTTTTCCACTGTAGGCTCTTGCTGTTGCTCAATTTGTGGTTGAAACAACACCATGGCTAAGTGTGCCTCTTGCTCTAATTCTTCCTGCTGCTTAGGAGGCTCCTCAACCTGTGGCTCAGGCTCATTGTGCTGATCAGGCACTGGCACATCATGCCCTTGAACGTGAGATTCTGGCTCCTGGTCCTGTTCAGGTTGCTGCTCAACCTGCTGATGCTGGTGTTGTTATTGCTGCTCTGCCTGTGAATCTGGCCCTTTTTCTTCCACTGATGGTTGTTCAAGGACTGACTCTTCAGGTTCTGGTACTAGAGTTTCTTGAACACCAACTTGTTGCATCTCTTGAACTGAAACATGTTCTCCTTGCTGCTGAGAGGAAGAAGGCCCTGATGGCCTAGAAGTGCCATGTTGGCACACCAACAGAAGCAATAGATCTTTTATCTGCTTAACCTCATCAGACAATTATCAAACTTGGCATCAACAAATTCAACTTGTATCTGAAGAACAGAAAGAGTCTCTTGTTGTTTACTTAACAAATCTAAAATGGTAGAGAAGTTATTGCTACTCTCCCCCTGAGACCTTGGCCGGGTCTCATACTGAGATGGAAAGTATTGATGTTCCCTTTCCTCAAATTCATGTTCCATGGGGGTAAAAATAAGAATATCATCAGAGACAACTCTTTTACCTCTAATGTCTCTTAGAACTTCATCAATGGTTTCCTCAGGAGCATCTGATTCAGGAAGGAAGGAGGAAACATGAAACTGATCTTCTTGCTCTTGGATCTGAACTGGGACTTCAGATCTGACTTGGACTTCTAGTTCTCTATTTTCTGCTGCTGGAACTTCTTCATGTTGAACTTCTTGAGAGGATAATGAGATGAGAGGTTCATCAGGAAAAATCTCATGATCACATTCTGGTACTGAATCCTTGAACCATAAATTTTGTTTTTTGCTGACCAAGGAATAGTGACTCCTTCTCAAGGTAAAGATTCCAATTTTTTCCTTGATTCCAACAGAGATTTCTCCAGATAGTTCTACTGAGAATCTCTTGAAAATCAGAGTGAGCAGAGATCCATAAGGAAGGGATTCCTGCAAATCCTTTGAAGCTGTCATCTTTTCTAAAATAACTTCTAGCAAATTTACTCTATGCCTCTGAACAGCCCAAAAAAGTAGATTTCCATCCCTGGCAGTTATGGAGGAGTGAGTTCCTGCTCTAGGGGTCACAATGTTTGTAATAACTGAGTGGATCAGTCTCTTTTCTACTGATAACTCATTCACTAAAAGCCCCTTCTTACTGATAGTGGCCAAATTGCCTATAATCCCCAAATTTTACTTTTCAAGGGAACGAACTCACTGAGTTTGTAACGACCCTCCTTATACCAGTACGGTTATACCAACCCACATTGATATAATGAGTGCCGCTACAGTGGGACATTTACCCAACACATATACAATAGACTGAAATGTACACAAATATAATACATAACAGCGGAATAGAAAGAACTGGAAATAAATCTCGTATTCCATCATCATCACTTATACACAGTCTATATAGAACAAGGAAATCAAATACTTCATAACTGAGAAATTAAACTATTACATTGTCCACATCTTGCAACTAAATAAATTACATGATCTTCACATAATACAAGTCCTCTCTTATTACATACTATGTAAGTGAAGTATAAAAGTAAATCTCCACAGAAGATGTTACTCCTCACGCTCGGAGTCGCTCCTAACTGTCTCCTCCAAGGAAGTGAGATATCTGCACCTGTACGCCGAAGCAAGAGTGAGTCTACGAGACTCAACAAGTAACTTCCCAGACATTAAGCATACATATATCATATGACATTATACCCATTTAACAGCTTCACTAGTACATGTAACATGGATTAAACAAATCTGAAAAGAAAGCCTACATGATACTTCTATCAATCGCATGACATATGGTACATAGTTTATGTTCATACAATAATAAACCTATCACAAGCTTTCTACACATTCTTTCACATATAACCGTAGTTCACATTTCATGTCACATAAGTTGCAACGTAACAGTAATTTAAGCATGGAGTTTATGCATAAGTGATGAAATGTTCCTATCATGGATTCTAAGTATATTCCACATGAATGACACATTTATAAACATAATAAGCTTGATGTTTGGACAAAATTATAACGCGTTTATAAACACATTTACCATTTCACATATCCTCATACTAATTCACATATCCACATGTTCATTTATTCATTACACGACTTACACATTTACTCTTCACATACACAAGTTCACATTATTATCATTATATGCCGTGACACATAGTCCAAACCACCTCTAGAAGGACACACACTTGTCACATCACGCACATATCTATCACCTAGGCATTACAGTGATAAATCTTAGCTACTGCGCAGAACCGGGAGAAGTACTCTCCACCTTAACCATCGGTACTTGTCTACCTCCAGGATTTTATCTCAATGCCCATGGGATTTCACTCACATATGAACCTTCCCGTAGGGACTTTACTACGGTACAGTTCCACAGCCCTCTAAGGTAGGAGTGTCACCCATTAGCACATTTACACATTTTCCACTTTTAAACTCACACTTAGTACATAATTTATCACATATATTTCATGCTTACACAATAACATATGGTTTAGATTTACCTAATCATGGTACTACTATTTACAGAATTTAACTAACCATAACAAAATCTTAATCATGCTGAAATTATCTAATTTATCACAATTTACATTAAGTATGTTTAAATTGGCCATTCTCTCATGAATTAGTGAAATCAGTACCTACTGTTGTTAGATTTACATTAAAATTTAACCACACACCATTTACAGGTTAATCATCATGCATACCAAATTTCACATTTTCAGAATTATACACAATTTATGGTAATTAAAACATGCATTCTGCCTATTTTAGCAAGTACTCAGTTAAACATGGTACACAGGGCCACATACATATTTCTCTGTTCAAAATTCTGTTTCCAACCGTCATGATACTGTATAAGATTTTTGAGAATTTATCTGGCATCGTACAATTTATTGAAGCTTCAAAACTAATTATGCATACTCACTGTTTTACAGTTCAAAAATTTTAACTATTTACACAGATAGTAGAAAATCCCCAAATTTTCGTGGTATGATCTGACATCTATTAGCATTGTGCAGAAATTTTATGACATTCAAACTCCACATGAATCACATAAACCGAAATTTACAAGATTAAAAACCTGCTTGACATGCATTTCAGAAATTTCAGATAAATAGGGTATTCCACAGAAATTCATAAAATTTACACAGCATGATCCAATAATGGTATTATATAGAATATCACTTTTACATTATATCCTCATGCGTAGAAATCCGAAAAATAGATCATTTATAGATAAACAGGTATTCTATCACTGTCTAAAGAACTTGGCGGCAATGGGGTAGTCGTTTACCCATGTTAACGGCAACATAGGGCGCCGCCAACTTAGGATCTTAACGGCAAGAGATCCTGCCGTTAAGTTCCTGTCTGTGCAAAACATAGACTGAACGTAGAAAAATCGTTTGAAGGGGGGGTTCCAGGACTTGAATAAAATCCGTAAAATATCCTAGGACCTACTAGAAATATGTATGGATGACGTGAAGGGTTTACTTGCCTTTGAGAAAATCTACAAAAAGAGATTTGGGTCGAAGAAGTTCTCCTCGGCCAGTGCCAAAGAGTCTCTAAACTCCTCCAAATCTGGGTTCTGTGTTGATATCCGCTACACGCCAGAGTTGGGAAGATAATCTTGGATGTTCAGACTCCCTTCCAGTCGTTGTAGAACGCCGGATGAAGCCTCCAATCGCCGGATCAAAGAGTTCAAAGATCGAGGTTCGCACACAAAACTAGGGTTTTTGACCCAAAGAGTCAAAAAGACCTAACATCGTCCTAATTCGAGTCTTTTATAGGGCTAAGGGCTTAGGGACGCGTTTAGAAGGGTTTCCTGACCGTTGGGGTCAGTTACCAAAACAGAGGGCGAGATTTTCGGGGGCGTTTCTGGATCTGAAGATGCAACAGATCTTGGAGGTAAACGTCAACATCACTGGCCGCCAATTATGAGTTGGCGTCCATCGATGTGGCCGCTGACTCACCATCAACGTCAACTCATGTTGACGCCAACAGGTCATCTGCACAGAACTTAAAACAGCAGGAAAACATATTTACTCAATACATATACATAACCATACAAGTATACTTTATAAAATTAATACTATTCATGCAATGAAATATATAATACAAATAATAACTTAACAAATATACATCTATATACAACAACACTCAACCAATATGTATATACATACACACATATAATATATACATAACTACACACAAGTAAGCATTAATTCTCACACAACCAAACTCCTATGTAAGAGCAAAATTCTAGGGCCTTACAGAGTTTGTGTCCAGTACTTGGACAATCCAAAATCTCAACCAATAACTCTTCTGATATGGTAATCTTGGTTCCTTTGACATACCCAAACACTGAGTTTCCAAAAGATACTTGCAGAGACGCATAGAAGGCTCTAATGGCATTTTCCACAGAGGGCTCAGAAATCTGACATAGCTTGGTCCAGCCCATGGCATTGAGGGTGTCTTCTACCCAAGACAAGTTGCCACTCAAATGAGAAAAGTCAACGGCCTTCCCTGGACAGATAGGGATCATAGCAAGACACTGGAGTTGATCAGGGGTCAACTGGACAGTATCCGGAACCCTAGATGAAGTCATCTAGAATATGGAAATGGAAATGACTCAGGGAACCAGTAAAGGAGTGATAGAAATGTTGAAGAGTGTTCCAAGATCCTACCTTTCTTCGAGGAGGATGGAGATTTCAGGGTTCTTCGGAAGTCCTTCGCCGGAGAATAGTAAGGGCGCGAAGAAGCAGAAGAAGACAAGGGAGTCGAAGATGGATTTCGAAAGGGTGTCTTCTAAAGGAAAAGGGGTTTTCTTATATAAGGAGGAAAAAGTAACTGGCCCGAGATTTCAGGATGAACGGTTGGGATCAAGTGATTTGACCGTTGATACATTTAAAAGGATTTTATTAAGAGGGCCCCCCTTTTTTAAAAAAAAAAATTCACAGTAAGTCGAATTATGTAATCGACTGCATCAGTCGAATGAGAGATTTATAACATGATTCGAATGCATAAGTCGAATGTCTGAGACTTAGAATTTTTCAGGATGGTTTTCACAGACAGTTCAAACAGCAGTATCTTAACAAACAATTTAAGTGTCATTTTATTATATTTTTTGGAATTTCCATAAGGATTACACATACCTATTTCTCTTTTAATAGATGTGAATCTATCCTCAGAAAGAGGTTTTGTAAAAATATCAGCAAGTTGATTTTCTATAGAAACAAATTCAAGTAAAATATTGTCATTACTTACATGGTCCCTGATGAAGTGATGTCTAACCTCAATGTGCTTTGTTCTTGAGTGTTGGATAGGATTCTTGGTCAAATTTATTGCTCTTGTATTGTCACATAGCATTGGAATTTCTTGGAGCTGATGACCATAGTCTTCCAATTGGTGTTTGATCCACAAGAGTTGAGTACAGCAACTCCCTGCTGCAATGTATTCAGCTTCTGTGGTTGACAAAGCTACTGAGTTCTGCTTCCTGGAAGACCAAGATATCAAGCATCCTACAATAATTTGACAAGTGCCACTGGTGCTTTTCCTATCTATTTTGCATCCAGCATAGTCAGCATCACTATATCCAATTAACTTGAATTCAGAACATCTGGGAAACCAAAGTCCTAATTTACTGGTATTTATAAGATATCTAAAAATTCTTTTAACAGCATGAACATGTGATTCTTTTGGATCAGCTTGGAATCTTTCACATAAACACACACTGAACATTTTATCTGGTCTGCTAGCAGTAAGATAGAGCAGTGATCCTATCAGTCCTCTATAGATCTTTTGATCTACCTTCTTACCAAGAGGATCACTATCTAACTTAATGCCTGAGCTCATTGGTGTTCCTAAAGGCTTACACTTGTCAAGACCATACTTAGAAAGTAAATCTGAAATGTATTTGGCTTGACAAATGTGAGTCTCTTCCTTGGTCTGCTTGATTTGCAACCCAAGAAAGTAATTTAGCTCACCCATCATGCTCATTTCAAATTCACTTTGCATCAATTTTTCAAAGAACTTGCAAAGTGATTCATTAGTAGAACCAAAGATAATTCAACAACATAGATCTGCACAATTAAGATTCCATTTGAAAATTTCTTTATAAATAATATGCTATCTACTTTACCTCTTACAAAGTCATGTGATATAAGATAAGCACTTAATCTTTCATACCAAGCTCTAGGAGCTTGTTTCAAGCCATACATTGCTTTCTTTAAACGAAAAACATGATTAGGATAAGTAGTATCTTCAAAACCTGGTGGTTGCTCAACATATACTTCTTCTTTAATAAAACCATTCAGAAAGCACTTTTAACATCCATCTGAAATAAATTAATATTAAGAGAACAAGCATATGCTAATAAAATTCTGATTGCCTCTAATCTAGCTACTGGAGCATAGGTTTCATCAAAGTCTATGTCTTCCTCTTGGGAATATCCTTGAGCAACAAGTCTGGCCTTGTTTCTAGTAATTGCCCTTGATTCATCCATCTTGTTTCTAAAAACCCATCTGGTTCCAATAACTGGATGATCAGAAGGTCTAGGCACAAGAGTCCATACCTCACTGCATTGGAACTGATTAAGTTCCTCTTGCATAGCAAGGATCTAAGATTCATCTCCCAGAGCATCATCGATTGTCCTAGGCTCTATTTGAGAAACTAAAGCAGAAAAATCACAAGGACTTTGCATACCTCTTGTTCTTACCCTATCTTGAGGATTACCTATAATGTTTTCTCTTGGATGATTCCGATGATACCTTAATTCTCTAGGTAGCCCTTCTTGTGGTTCTTCTAGTTGTTGAAGATCTTCTAATAGAGGGTCTTCCTTTTCTTCATCTTTTCCTTCTTCTTCAAGAGAAGTCTTTTCTAGATCCCTGCATAGATCATCAACACATTCTTCTTCTTCTTCTATCCTTTTGATAGAAGGTTAGTCTCATCAAATAAGATATGTATAGATTGTTCTATGGTTAATGTCCTTCTATTGAATACTTTATAACTTCTTGGTTTTGAAATGTATCCTAGCAGAAATCATTCATCACTTTTAGCATCTAATTTTCCTAGATTATCCTTACCATTATTTAAGATAAAGCACTTATAGCCAAAAGGTCGAAGATGACTGATGTTGGGCTTCTTTCCCTTATAGAGTTCATATGGAGTCTTCTTTAGAATGGGTCTGATCATGCACCTGTTGATGATGTAGCAGGCTATATTGACTGCCTCTGCCCAGAAATATTTTGGCAAATTATACTCATTCAGCATTGTTCTGGTCATATCCAGCAGTGTTCTATTCTTTCTTTCTGCTACTCCATTCTGTTGAGGTGTTCTTGATGCTGAGAAGTTATGCTCAACCCCATTTTCTTCACAGAACTTCATGAATTCTTCATTCTTGAATTCACCTCCATGATCAGATCTAATGCTTGTAATCTGGAATTTCTGATTTTTCTGAACTATTTTGCTGAACTTTAGAAATGCTTGAAAGGCTTCTGATTTGGCTTCTAGAAAAGATACCTAAGTGTACCTTGAGTAGTCATCAACTAATACATAGCCATAGACTTTTCCTCCAAGACTGACTGTCCTCATAGGTCCAAATAAATCCATGTGAATTAACTCCAAAGGCTTGGAAGTTGTAACAATTGTCTTGGACTGAAATGAGGTCTTGGTCTGTTTTCCTTTTGCACAAGCTGAACAAATTCCAGATTTCTTAAGTTTCATCTTGGGAAGTCCCTCAACCAGATCATGCTTCATTAATTTCTTGATTACTGAGGTGCTTGCATGACCAAGTCTTCTATGCCACAATTCAGACTCTTCACTTTTGGTAGTTGCAAGACATAAGTTTACTTCCTTCAATTCTGCTAGTTGCAATGTATATAAATTCTTTATTCTTTGAGCTTCGAACACAATCTTGCTACCTTTCTGAATAATACACTTATCATTCTGAAAATTTACTGAATGCCCTTTATCACATAACTGACTAATACTTATCAGATTATGCTTCAGACCTTCTACATACATGACATCTTCAATTAGGTTCTTTTCTTTAGTACCAACTGTTCCACACCCTAATACTTTTCCTTTTCCATTATCACCATATGTGACTTGACCACTTTCTTCTCTAAAACTTGTGAATAACTTCCTATCCCCTATCATATGCCTTGAGCATCCACTATACAAATACCATTTGGATGCTCTCAGCTGACCCTGCAAACAAAATCAGGTTGTAACTTTTGGTACCCAAATTTTCTTGGGTCCTTGATGGTTAGTTTTAGGAATCCATCTCAAGTGTCTAGTGGTGCATGTGCTAATGATGTGTCCTAATTGATTACAGTGACTGCAGCATAGATCAAAAGTATTCTTCTTATTACAGTTGAATTTCTATTTTTGTCTATACACATGCTGATTTATCTTTTTAGCATTTTTTATTTTATTTTCTGCTACAAACTTAGGGGTTGGATACACTTTAGGATGAATAATATTTTCTTCATTTGGAGGAGGTGTGTATCTTAATCCATATTTCTTCCTTCCTATTCTAGAGCCTTTTATATTAACAAATAAAGAAGTTTTGCAGTTAGAAATCTTTTCTATGGTGGTTTTTAGATAATTATTTTCCTCATGCAATTTTTCTTCATTTTTGAGTTCCTTAAAATTTGATTCTATTTCCAAAATCTTGTTGTTTTTATTTTTCAAGTCTTCGCACAGCAGTTCATTAGTTCTTTTAGTTTCACTTAAACTTTTGTTTAACCTTTCTGCTTCATTTTTAAGAAAGGTATTAACCTTTTCTTGGTTTAGTAGATTTAGTTTAACTATTTTCATTTATTTTACTACTGTTTTGTATTTTTCATAGAGTTCATTGAAGGCATCTTGAAGGTTATCAGAATCGGATTCAGAACAGGAAGTAAAGGAGGTTTCTGAGTTTACCTGCTCTAGTCTTGCCATGAGGGCTAGATTTGCCTTTTCTTCTTCTTCGGATTCTGAGCTGGAGGATTCTGAGCTAGTTGCTTCTTCATTGTCCCATGTTGCTGCCATGGCCTTTTTCTTGAATTTTCTGAACTTTTTCTCTTTGCCTTTCTTCCTGTCAGATTTTTTTGCTTGATCCTTTTTCTTGAGCTTGGGACATTCAGATTTGTAATGTCCGGGTTGATTACACTCATAGCAAGTTGGCTCTTTCTTCTTTTCTTTCTTGAAAATTTTTTTTGAGCCAAACTTCTTCTTCTTTGCAAGGATTCTCTGTAGTTTTCTTGAAAGCATGGCCTCATCATCACTGTCATCTGACTTTTCCTTTGAGTCTTCAGATGAAGAGGAATATGCAATCTTCAAAGCATTTGAAATTTTTTTTTTCGATGAATTTTCAGAAAACCTTTCCATATTAATTTCATGAGCCATAAGGGATCCTATTAATTTATCAATAGACAATTGTGTTAAGTCATGAGCTTCCTCTATGGCTGTAACTTTAGGGGTCCATATATTTGTTAGAGATCTCAGGATTTTTCTAACTGTTTCTTCATTAGTTAGGACTTTTCCTAAAGAACTTAGTCCGACAATTATGTTTGAAAATCTGTTATACATTTGAGTTATATTTTCATTAGGGAGCAGTTGTTGGATCGAAATGGCACTAAGAATGTCCTAGAGGGGGGGTGAATAGGACTTCTTCCTTTTAAATTTTTCTTCTGAAATTGCACAACACTAAATAAATTGTTAGAGCTTAGTGTGATGTGTGTGATTCAAGTGTAAACAAGGCGGAAACAATCACACAAGGAATGCACAAGGATTTATCCTGGTTCGGCCCTTCCAATTAGGAAGTCCTACATCCAGTCCTCAAGTTAACCACTTGAGATTTCAACTAACCGCCAATAAATTGGCCTTCTCTCACCCTTGAGAGGAATTACAAACCCACTTGCTCCCAAGCAAGTCTTCCCTAAATAAGGGTACAACAACTTCCTTTCACAAGGCCTTCCCTTCACAGGAGGGGCAATGCAGAACCAGACTTCTGTAGAAATTACACAAGAATAATAAAGAAACACTTATGTGTTTGCCTCAGATCTGAGCACAAACACATACAGACTTCAGAAGGATTAATAGATCAGTAATGAGACTTGAATCCTATCTGAAATGCAAGGGTGGACTTGAAGAAAATAAGCAATTACAGTTGCCACCAAACTCAAGACTTCTAGGAGAGCTTCAGAGAATGAATTCTGAAGAGAAAAGCTCTCAGACTTTTTACTTGCAGGAAAGACTTGAAGAAATTTGAATGAAGCTCACAGGATATGCAAAAGCTTGTCTGTCTTCTTTTCAAACTTAAGCTCCTTTTATACACTTCAGAATATAGCCGTTTAGAAGATAGCCGTTGGAGTTTGTAGCCGTTTGCAATCTGACCGTTTAGAGAGAGAGCTCTAGTTTCCTTTGTATTTTGATGAGCTTATTATCCAGAGGTTCTTTAGTTTTGCTTCTTTCCAAGGTCTTCAGAAGAGGTGCAGTTTTCACAGCTAGAAGATAAGCTATTTTCCTTTCGGAGTGGACTGTGAAAGGAGCATCTCAAAAACGTGCTTCAATAAATGCCTGCACAAAGGACAAGACAAAAGGAAGAGCATCTCCATACCTTTGAGGTAGGTGAGTCAGAAAAATACAGAAAGAAGGTATGGAAACCTCGTATGCACAATCTTTTAGACAGAAGGAGTAGACAGACAGATATGCTAAAAGGTGAAGCATGGGTCTTGTCAGTGGTAGGTAGGCTTTGGTCAGATGCCATGCGCCTGAAAATACATAAATGCACTGTGTCTATTGTATCCATGAAAATCCGGAGCAAAGATGTGAAGACCATGAGGCTCAGATCAAAAATATTTCAGAAATAGTTTGCACAGGATTTAGATGAATATTTTAAGTTTAATATGACTTGTCCTGTCAGAAAAAATAATAAAATAATGATATTTCTGATGGATTAATAAGATATAAAAGATCCATGAAAAAGGATGTGAAAAGATTAGGAGATAAGCTTACAATAGGTGTTAAGCCTAAAACATATCAGAAAAAGTATTAAGTATAGAATTAACAGTGAAGTCGAATTTATAAGAACATACAATTCGACTGAAGGAGTAGAAGTGATTCGACTCTAACAAGGTAATTCGACTTCTGAGAAAAAACAAGGCTATTCGACTATAGCAGTCGAATACTATATAGATCGATTTCTGAGGCATTCGACTGTGGTAGTTGAAGATGACAGTCGAATCAAGAGTTTAACTTTTAAGAAGCATTCGACTGTGGCAGTTGAAGATGATAGTCGAATCAAGTATTGGATTTTGTAAGGCATTCGACTGTACCAGTCAGAGTCATCAGTCTAATTACATATAAAGTTGTGGACTTAGAAAATTTTGGAGGTTGTTTAACTTCGTTTCTGAAGGAGTCGAAGTTAGCAGTCGAAGTCAACAGTCAGATTCAGTAGGGCATAGAGAGAGTCTGTGGACTTAGAAAACTTTTGTGATCAGGATTTTAGTTGTGGTATTTATCTGCATATATATATTTGTGATATATTTGCTTTGTAGAATATCTATTTAAGTATTTTGTCATAGCAAAAATAATGAGTACATTTGAATTAAGAAAATATTTAAATTTAAATTTCTTAGGGGTAGTTGCTCAACAGAAGTGGTTCCCATTTTTCAGTGTACGTCGCCCTCAGGGTATGCCCCTAAGGGACTTGTTCTTCCCTGCCTTTTACTTGTACTAGCGTGCGTGCGTTGGGGCTGTACTTCGAGTGGTACGTGGTGGTCTCACTCTCCTTTCTGTTTCCGCACGTACACCTCTAGATTAGCAGTTGACGTTTATTTCTGTTACATATCCTGTTAAACGTAGATTATAGCCCTTTCGGGTCCCCGGATCCATGGGCGGCGACCGCGAAAATCAGGTCCTCGGCGTGGGCCGAGGGTCGGGTTCTCGGGTCGTTACAAAACAGCATTCAGAACCAGGTATGGGCACTACGAGTTTGTGGTTATGCCATTTGGGCTAACCAATGCACCAGCAACGTTCATTAATTTAATGAACAGAATTTTTCATCCATATCTGGATCAGTTCATTGTAGTTTTCATTGATGATATACTGGTTTATACTCAGCATCAGAAGAGGAGCATGCAACGCACTTGAGAATTACTTTGTAGACATTGCGGGAGAATCAGTTGTTAGTAAATATGAGTTTTGGTTGAAAGAGATTCAATTTCTGGGACAAGGGTTTCTCTCTGTATTCTTGCTACTTAGGGTTTTCTTATTTTATGGACTTTTAGAAAATCAATTCGATGTCTGTTTTCCAAGATTTCACACCTTGGGACTGCACTGTGTAGAGTCAGGAACTTGGCAACAAGGGGTACGCCATTAACCTGAAGTTAACGGCAACTTATGTTGACGTCAAGTTTATCTTGTCCAGAAATTTATCATTTGATCCTGTCTGTTAAATCTGTGAATTTTGTGATTGTTTTTGGGTTATTTTGGTTTAGTCATAAGGTGTTAGCCATCATCACATGATTGGGCAACCCTAGTTTTATTTTTGTGAATTATAGTAATTATTTGGAATTTCAGTTTATACGAAAGCACATGAATAATTAGTAGTTAATTTCCATGAAGCATGTGTCCATTCTAAAAATTGTTCAACTCTGTATAGGAATTAGTTAGACTTCTATAAGCATGATTTAGGGTGTTTTAAACTCGTTTGATCTCGATTGTTGAATTTAAGTACTTATGCATGAATAATCTGATTTCTTTTTAAATTATTAAAATTATTTTTACCATTCTTAAATTTTTGAAAAATTACATATGTGTTCTATATTGCATAATCATCATGTGGTTAAAATTTGAGCATGATCTGATTACTGTACAATTAGTTATGTATTTTTTAGACTTTTAGTATCATGTTAAGATAGTATGTCACAAATTGGATTAAAAACATGATTAACATCATAATTAGGTTTTGTTTCATTAATGTTTGATAGTAATCTGAGTTTTGAAAGATATTAATACATGTTTATGTGATGTGAGAACATGCATGTGTACGGAGATAGAGATAGAGAGAGAGATAATATGTGACATGTGTGCATGAAATAACGTGATATCATGATCATAATGTGAAAGATAAAAATTGTGCCAATGAGAAACTGCCACCATAGATTATGTGGATCCATACTATAGTAATGCCCCTACGGGAAGGGTCAAATGTGTTATGTGATACTCGATGCAATAGGTCGCGTGAAATCCTAGAGGTGGACAGGTTCCATTGGTAATGGTGGTGAGGACTTCCCCCAATTCTATGCAATAACCAAGATTTAATCATTTTGTCTGGTGATTAAGTATGTGTTATGTGATCATATGACCTTCTAGTGGTGGTTTGGGCTATGTCTCGACGTGTGTAAAACTAATATGAACATGTCTACAATGTGAACGTGATATGTGAACATGACACATAGTACGTGCAATGTGAAAGTGAATGTGACATGTGAAATGTGAAAGCCATGTGAAAAAGTGTAATTAAATGTGAATGTGATAAGTGTACGAATAAGTGTGTCACGCCCCCGATTTTAGCAGCGGAATTTAATAGGGAACGCGACGAACAAGCAAGCATTCGGAAGCCATAAACAAATGACTAATATCAATAGGGCCCATAATTGAATAATCAAACTCTTTTATTCATCATAAACGATTAATACAATCTCCAATGTCGAAATAAGAACATCTCTCTACTACTAGTCTCATCTATCGCTCAAAGAAAGACAAGATTACAATGATGATCAATCTCTCGCTAACTAGAATAAAGAAAAACTCTCTAAAGTATACTTCACGCTCGGCGCACAAGTCTTATCATTAAACATACTCATCATCTTCATTACCTGAAATGTTAGGAAGCAGATATGAGCAAACTAGCCCAGTAGGATTTACATCTCGATGTGTGGGCAATGATAAAAGTGATTAACGCTTTAAGAACTAGGCAAGCACGAGTAACAAGCTAAACCATGAGCACAATAAAATCGATGACAAAGTGCTAGCAGGATTTCATGCAGACAGGAACGTATCAAGATAGTAGAGTTTAGATTGTCAATGTATAAGGTGCTTTTCACGAGACGAGCAAGTACTTTATTTCATTCAAGCAATAATAGGTAACAGTAATTGAACAGTAGCAGTGCAATAGGAGAGTATGGCAGTAGCCGTTCAATAACAGGATAGTAGCAGTTTAGTAACAGTCAGTGGCAGTACAGTAACAATGCAGTACATCTGAACTAACAAACTAACAGTAACAGTATAACAGTGAGATGTCTAGCTCAATCAGAACAGTCAGAACCGATACAAATGCAGACACTATCATTAGCCCCTGCACGTATTTTCGGGTGGCTTTCTACCCCCAGGAGTAGATTGGAGCCCATCAGACACTCTCAGTGCCCTCAACAGTATGCATTCAAGTCTAATAGAGTCGCAAGACCTGTTATAGTGCTAGATAGTACAAGACAATAGGAGCTACAATATCTCAAAGGATCCCAAGAGGGTACTTTCAAGAGTTCAAGAATGTTATGTCAGGATGTCCGAGAACATTAGTACGATCATGTCAAGGGACAATGTTCACTAGCAGTCCGAGACTATCATATCAGGAACGAGTTCAAGAGCATGTAACACGAACAAGATTGTCAAGAAGGTTAATGACTATCAAGTCAATAACAATGGTTCAAAGTGGCATAAATAGTGTCATGTCAATAATGATTTCAAGCAAAACAAGTCATGTGAACATGATTGTATGATAACAACAGTCGAGAGTGAATTTCGGCAGTACAACGGCACAATTTACACTTTTAGTTAACTCTTTACATTAATGTCTTGAGTCCATGATTATAAATCCACATCCACGAGAAATAGACGAGAGAGGAAGTGCACGCTATCTTCTGGGAATTTTAATGGTACAACCAACTCGGCCTTCATGAGGGAATCCACAGAGTACAGAGAATTACAGAGGTCTTAGAGAAAATGCCACTAGTCTGTCGATATGGAATGACCGACGAAAAGTTTCCAATTCCCCAAAAAAGAGTTGCCTATATGTGTAAGAGTGTAGTGTAGAATGTGTCTCAATATCACAATCCACCGGTTTAAAACAAGCAGAAAGCAAGTAACATGATGACGTAATATAGAACGTGCAATTGTATCAACATGCTTTGTAGTACATTAACATGATATTCATTCACTTTAATAAGCTAGATCATGAAGATGAATAGATCAAGCATTTAGAACAATTAGAATAAGCTTCCAGTTGGTTATGTCTTTTTCATGCGTTAACATATTTTAAGCCACTGGATAGACTGAACAATGCTTATATAACAAATAGCATGCAAGAGATACACTTAAAACTATGAAAACAAGTCTCGAGTAAGCTTTAGAATACGCGACGGGATCAGTCGTCGCATATCACAAAGGCTTAAATAGTTAAAATAGGTAAGCAGTCCACTGTCTAAATCGCGACGGGGGTAACGGTCGCGTTTAGTTACAATTGGTTTGACCAATCGATTTCTGGACAGAAATGTGACGTGATAGACTGACGCGTTCATGGCAATCGGTACAGAAATGTGACGGCCATGATAAACACGTTCAAGGGCAATCGGATAGTGTATCGATTGATGACTCTGAATCGCGATGGTTCTGCCCGATGTGTTCACGTGTGTTTGAAAAACAAATTCAATTCATGTAAATCGAGGGAGGAAAAAGTCTAAATCACGACGCATCATGCTGTCGTGTCTCAAACATGCATTGAAAGCTAGACGGCACACAGTTTGATGTTGTTAAAATGTATCAAAAAGAATTAAAATGCAGCGATAATGTATGTCGCCTTTAAGGAAATCACGACGGGTTAAACCTGTCACAATACCAGTGTATGAACACGACGTCTGGAGTGGTCGCAGTTTAGGGTTTCGGACGTGTAACGACCCTCCTTATACCGGTACGGCTACACCAACCCACGTCGGTATAATGAGTATCGCTACAGTGGGACATTGACCCAACAAATACATTAAGCTGAGATGTACACAAATATAAACATAGAACAGCGGAATTAAAAGAACTCAATATAAACTTTTATTCCATCATCCACATTCTATCCACAGTCCATATAGTACAAGAAATAAACTAAAATTCACATAATTGACATTCTAGTCAAATTACGTTGTCCACATTTGAATTACATAACATTATTGACTACATACTTATGAAAAGAAAATACAACGCTATATCTCCACAACAATCTCCTACTCTCGCTCCGAGTCACTCCTGGCTATCTCCTCGAAAGAAGTGGAGACACCTGCACCTGTACGCCGAAGCAAGAGTGAGTCTAAAAGACTCAGCAAGTAATCCATGCACATTATACATACACACATCATATGCACATTTTACTTTCAATTAGAAACAATCAAGACATGTAGCATGATTTAAACAATTCTTAAATTCTATGCGTGAAACTTCTACAACATTATGGTATATGATACATGCTTTATGTTTCTTTTCACCACTAAAATAAAGCCTATCACATGCTCTCTACACATTTCTTTAACATGCTAAATCAAATTAAAACTCATTCCATTCATGATATAACATGTATGCAACTTAAACAAGGGATTACACATAATGGAAGCAATACTCCTAGCATGGATTCTATGTACATTTTCACACACTTAACACAATTATAAACATGATTAGCTTGCTGTTTTGACATGAATTTAGCACATTCATGTAATGGTTTACAATTTCGCATGCTATCACATTGCTTTCACACATTCACATGTTCATTTGCACACTATCACATTATTTTCACATTTCATTTATACACTATCACATTATTTTCACTTAATTGTTGTGACACATAGTCCGAACCACCTCTAGAAGGACACACACATCACATTCACATACCTATCACCTAGGCAAAATAGTGATAGATCTTGGTTAACTACGCAGAACCGGGAGAAGCACTCTCCACCCTAACCAGTGGTACTTGTCCACCTCCAGGATTTCATCCTATTTACCCATAAGATTTCACACACATGAACCTTCCCGTAGGGACTTTACTACAGTACAGTTCCACAGCCCTCTAAGGTAGCAGTGTCACCCATGGCACAAGTTTTACATAAATCTTACTAATCACACATAGTTTGTACACCGTTAACACAATAATATCCAATTTCACATACGTGCATATGGTTCAGTTTTACCTAGCATGGTACTACTATTCTTAATAATTAATTAGTTCACATCATGATCCTACGCATGCTGCAATCATAGGATTATTCACTATTACATTCAATATGTTTTAACATGGTCATTTCTCATCTACAAATCAAAACAGTACTTACTGTCGCCCAAACAGTATGAAATTTTTATGACAGGTTAAAGACAGATATTTCATCATATGCTCAAATTTTCAGATTTTTCATAGTTATACACTAATTATAATAATTGGAACATTATCATGCAATTTCTATCAAATTTTTGTCTAATAAGGGTTTACATGTACACAGTCGGTCTTAACAGTTCAAATGTCTGAAAACAGTCATCATTTAGTTCTATAAAAATTATCAAGTTCAATCTCACAACAGACATATTTATACTAATTTAAACATGGTCATATACAGCTCTCAATTCAATTTCCGAAATTTTAATAACTCACACATAAATCAGAAATTTGTCAAATTTTTATAACATAATCTAATACATGTATATTACTCACAGAAATTTCATGAAGCCTCAATTCAACATAAAAGTATGTAAACAATAATTTATAGGATTAATACATGCATATCATTTCATTTCAGAAAATTCAATAATTTACACAATGGATGAAAATTTACCATAATCACAAGATATGATCTATCAACAATATTTAACAATATAGTATTTTTACCATATATCCTCATGTTCGGAAAAATCTGGAAAATAGATTTTATACGGTAAACATGCACACTGTCACTGCATGATGAACTCAGCGGCACACTGTTGGCCGCCAATCAGGTAGACGGCAGCAAAGGATGCCGCTCACCTCGGATCTTGACGGCAGCAGATGATGCCATTAAGTTCCTGTCTGCAGAAATGCAGACAGATCTCACAAAAATAAGGGAGAACTGGGGTTCCAAGACACGAATAAAATCCGTAAAAATGCCTGGGACCTACTAGACACATGTATGGACAATGGTCAAGGGTTACTTGCCTTTATAAAAATCTACAGATGGAAATATGGGTTGAAGAAGCTCTCCTCGGCATGTGCCAAGAAGCCTCCAAGATCCCCTCGATCCGGGTTCTGTGATGGTTCTCGATGTACGCCGGAGTCGGGGAAGCCTTCCTCGTTGTTCAGACTCCCTCCCAGTCGCGGTAGAATGCCGGAAGAAGCCTCAAATCACCGGATCAAAGGGTCCAAACTTCAGGTTTTCGCACAGAAAAAGCTAGGGTTTTTTTTTTAGATTTTTGACCCAAGAGCCAAAAAGACTCTATTCGGCCGAAAGGAGGAGTTTTATGCTCCCGGGGGGGGGGGGGGGGGGGGGTACGTGTTTAGGTAGGGTTCAGGACCGTTGGAGAACGGTTTCCTAAACAAGAGGCGAAAAGGGCGTTTCCGGATCTGAAGCACAACAAGATCTGGGTTTTAGACGTCAACATCAATGGCCGCCTATATGAGGTTGGCGTCCATCGATATGGCCGCTGACCTCTGATCAACGTCAACTCATGTTGACGCCAAATGACATTTCGGCCAGAACTTAAAAATGCAAAAAACTATATTTACACAATGCAAATACATGTAAATTACAATGTATACTTTAAAATATTATTATACAATGTAAATAAATAACATACACAACAGAAACATATATTTATATATATATTCATATGCACAACAATACTAAAATTATTTATATATATATATATAGCTACACACACAACGCATCAAATCCTCACACAACCAAACACCTATATAAGAGGGCAAAATTCAAGGGCCTTACAAAACGGAACATCGTGCATGCAACGCTTATAACTCGAGATCTAGGGCTCCTTGGACAAAACTATGAACATGAAAATGGTAGAGGATGATGAGTAGAAGAGAACTTTGGTGTTGGGTTGACCTAATTTGGTCTTGGGATGCGTGAATCATGTCATGAACACTAAAAGCCCTAATCATGTGCGATGTTTGGAAAACGCTTAATACTCATAACATGGTCGATGAAAATTAGAGAAAATAAGTGCATATGAAACTAGACAAGATGATCTTTCACATGGTATAAGATTTGTTCTTGTTTGGCTCGAGAACACCTACTTGTGAATGCTCCAAGGATAGGTCCTCTGCAGGTCGATGTAGAACAATAGCAGGGAAAAAATGGCTCCGGTTGGGGGTGATCTCCACCTCCTCTGGCACTCTAGAAGTCCTCCTCAGGACCCCAGCAAGTTGGTAACTCATCCCCAAGGGGTTTATGATGAGTATTTAAAGGTTTAGTGTTGTTTAGGAGTCCTAATGTAACTAGGAAATAGGGGTTGCGGTTTTAGCTTGATCCCTTTCCTCATTTGAGGATTCTCATCCCAATATGAGTGGGAAATCTATTAGGAAACCTCCTATTATAGTTGTGCACGAATTTGGGTAGTTTTAGGAGTCTATTAAAACTAGTTTTTAGCCCTAATTGGTCTTTCCAATTCAAGCCCAATTAAACCTACAAATTTTCATGATATTTTCTTACTTGAATTTATTCATGGGCCAAAGTCATCCATTAGTCCAAATCTTATGATGGGCTATCAACACACATTATTTGGAGTCTACCCATAATTTTATTTTAATATTTGAATCATTTATGTATATTTGAATCATTTATGTATATGTGTTATCCATTAGTCCAAATATTATGATGAGCAAACCATGTACATGTGTACAAGCTAAAGAAGGGCACGCCGTACACGAGTCATGAGAACTGGTTCGCGACACCAACCACAAACCCAGACCAACAACGCAAGACTATCTCTCAGCCTCGCAGCCACGGACGAAAGGTCCAGCTGCCACTCCACCTCAACACGGTCAAGAAACTGTGGAGACTAACCAACACCACTCCTGCAGAACACACAGTCGTAGGCCCAAGCCTGGCACCTTTAGGGACTCCGGACCGAGCTCCCTAAAGTGAGGCACTGGAAATAGGAATAGCTGGTCCAGTACGTCTACTGGTGTCCGTCCCCCAACCATGAGCGTGCTACAAGCAACTGCACACCCACAAACACAAATGGCTGCCCACTGCTGTCTTTCCCTCAGCCGAACGTACAACTCAAACTCAGGAGTGAGAGTGTCTAGGAAGACGACACAAACCTTGACAGTACACACTATACCGGGATAAACCTAAAGCACCCTGTGCTTGGCTCACAATGAACCTGGGGTATCCGACTTGAGAGGTAACCACGGAAGGCGTTATACAACCCAACTTGCTATGCACACATAACCAAGTAAACTCAACGTTTTCAATCACGATATGAGCCAAAACATCCTTTAGAAGCTCTACATTACTTAACTGATACTGCACGAGTATTGTGCAACAGAAAACAGATGGACTGGCCTTAGAACCCAAGAGCTCGGGTGGCCACATTCTGAAACGCGTCCAGCATAGAGATCGCCATTTATAGCTTGAATCGTGACGGACTAACCCATCGCCTTCAGACCTAAATCGCAACCAGAAAAGTCGTCGCGTTTATAAAATGCGACGTCTGGTTCCGTCGCCTTTCAGACTGAAGAAATCTACCTTGTTCTCTCATTCCGGAAAAACCATAAAATGACTATTCATGCTAGTAGAACATGAAATAATCATTTAGATGATATCCTAAGTATGCTTGCTATCAATTATAAGCAAAACTATTATTCAAACACCTTTAACCTAATCCACACAAGCCACACAATTCAAAACATGAGGAAAGTTACCCTTCCAACAGAAAAAATGCAAAACCAATGCTGCCCAGGCGTTCTCCGCGCTCCAAAGCACCTCCTCATGCCGGAACAACGCCGAACAGACAGCCAAACACCCAAAACTGCCAGAAAAACCCATAGCAACTTCCCCCTTCAACTGAGCAGTGCGACTGCACTGTTCGGCCAAGGGCAGAAGTCCAAAACACACAGAGGCTAAATCGCAACGTAATCGGGCTGTCGTGTTTAAAAATGCGACGTGCCCCACCGTCGCAATTAAGCTTCTGACGCCCCTGCATGCGACACACGGCGTGCATGCGGGCATGCACACTGAAGGCAGCGATTGAATCGCGACGTAGCAGGTGGTCGCGTTCCACTTCAAATCGAGACGTATGTGTTGGTCGTGTTCTTAATTGACGCACCAGAGGTCTTTTGGGCTGGAATTTTCCAACCCTCCAGCCTCACACTCTGCTACCCACACCATAACACTCACCCATACCAGGTGAAACACAACTAATGGGCCACACACTGGCCCCCAAACCCGATAAACTGCGATCCGGATGTTTAGGATACTACATTACTATCACCTAAAAGAAATTTCGCCCTCGAAATTCAGGAAGTAAGCTCAAACAACAATTTATCTCATGCAAGACTATGTTTATCTCATGCAAGACTATCACTAAAAGAATTAAAAGCTTCCTCAAACAAGTATGGATACGTCTTGTACATCTCATCGGCCAATTCCCAAGTGTCTTCTCCACCCTGCTTGTTTTCCCATCTGATCTTTACTAGCTCAATGTTTTTATTTCTCAACCTTTATGTTCGTCAACCTGTAATCTTTACTGAATACTCTGGCATGGATATATATGGTTTCAAATCATCCCGAGTGTAGCTGACAATCTGTGAAGAGTCCCGAATGTATCTTCTTAACATTGATAAAAGGAACACATTGTGAGCATCTGTGAAATCTGCTGGAAGCTCCAATCTATAGGCTATCTCACCAATCCTTTCCAAAATCTGAAATGGACCCACATACCTGGGACTCAACTTTCCCTTCCGACTGAACCTCAAGACACCTTTGGTTGGAGAAACCCTCAAGAACACATAATCGCCAACTTCAAACTATAGTGGCCTGCGCCGTGTATCTGCATAACTCCTTTGTCTGCTTTGGGCTGTTTGAAGCTTCTCCTTAATGAACTTGATCATCTCTGCACACTGATGTACCAATTCTTGTCCCATTACCTGCCTTTCACCTACCTCATGCCAATTCAACTGTGTTTTGCAAGGTCTTCCATAAAGAGCTTCATATGGTGACATCCCGATACTTGTGTGATAACTGTTATTATAAGCAAATTCAACCATACCTAAATGCTGCTCCCATCCACCTCCCTAAACAAAATAGCAAGCTCGTAACATATCTTCAATAGTCTGGATTGTTCTTTCCGTCTGTCCATCGGTTTGGGGATGGTATGCTGAACTATACCTTAACTGTGTACTAACAACCCTTTGCAAACTCCTCTAAAAACTTGAAGTAAACTTGGGATCCCTGTCTGAAACAATAGTCACCAGAATTCCATGCAACGGCAAAATTCTATCCACATACAGCCTTGCCAATCTGCCCACTGCCCATGACATGCTCACAGCTAACAACATGCACACCTTTGTCAATCTGTCAACAAAGACCCATATACCATTATGACCTGACGCTATCCTGGGCAAACCTGCAACAAAATCCATAGCTATGTCATCCCACTTCCACTGCGGAATAGGCAATGGTTGCAACAAACCTCATGGCCTTTGATGCTTTGCTTTAACCTGCTAGCACACTAAACATCTTGCTATGAATTCCGCTATTTCCTTCTTCATGCTCGGCCACCAGAAATACTTCTTCAAATCTTGATACATCTTTGTGCTTCCCGGGTGTATAGTGTACCTGGACCGATGTGCTTATTCTAATACTTTCTGCTTCACTCCAGCTTCACTTGGGACATATAACCTGTTTCTGAATCGGACCACACAATCATCATCTATTGTAACATCTTCCATCTTTACAATTTCAGCTAAGTTTTAATCTATCTTATGGGCTTCTATTATCTGCCAATACAAAGATGGTTCCACTGTGCTGATGGCTAACACTGCTTGCCGCTGGCTACTTGGAACAATTAAAGAGTTTTCTGCCACATCTTCATACAGCTTCCATTCTCTCATCATCATGTGACTCATAACCGCTTTTCTGCTCAAAGCATCCGCATAAATATTGGTCTTGCCTGGATGATACACTAAACTAAAATCATAGTCCTTTAAATACTCTATCCATCTACGCTGCCTCAAGTTCAAATCCTTCTACGAAAAGATGTACTTTAACTCTGTGATCCGTGAAGATTTCAAATCTTTCACCATATAAGTAATGCCTCCATATCTTCAATGCAAATACCACTGCTGCCAGCTCTAAGTCATGTGTGGGATAATTCTCTTCATGCCGCTTCAATTGCCTAGATGCATAGGCCACCACTTTTCCATGCTGCATAAGTACTGCCCCAAGTCCTCTCCTGGATGCATCTGTGTACAACACAAAACCACCTCGGCCTGACAGTATTTCTAATATAGGTGCTGAAGTGATCTGCTTCTTCAATTCCATAAAGATGTGCCTGTAATCGGATGACCACACAAAAGGTATTCCTTTCCTGATAAGTCTTGTCATTGGTGCTGCAATTTTTGAAAAGTCTTGAATAAACCGCCTGTAGTATTCGGCTAAACCAAGAAAATTCCTAATTTCTGGTACTGACCTTGGCCCCTCTCATTTCATAACTGCTTCTACCTTAGCTGGGTCTACTGCAACACCTTCACCTGAAATCACATGCCCTAAAAATTGAATTTCTCTTAGCCAAAATTCACACTTACTGAATTTAGCATATAGTTGGTGCTCCCTCAATGTCTGCAATGCAACTCTCAAGTGAGCTGCATGATCCTCTTCCGAAGCTGAATATACTAATATATCATCAATGAACACCACAATAAACCGATCTAAATATGGATGGAAAATCTTGTTCATCAAATTCATAAATGTTGCAGGTGCATTGGTTAGCCCAAATGGCATAACCACAAACTCATAATGCTTATACCTTGTTCGAAATGATGTTTTATCAATGTCTTCTTCCCAAATCCTCAACTGGTGGTAACCCGATCTCAAATCTATTTTAGAGAACACCTTTGCCGATTGCAACTGATCAAACAGATCATCAATTCGGGGAAGTGGATACCTGTTCTTAATAGTGACCTGATTCAACTGGTGGTAATCAATGCACATTCTAAGGCTGCCATCTTTCTTTCTAACAAATAAAACTGGTGCTCCCCATGGCGAGTGACTAGGCCGAATGAAACCCTTTTCCAACAATTCTTGCAACTGTTTCTTTAATTCCTTCAACTCTGCAGATGCCATCCTGTAGGGTGCCTTGAAAATTGGCATACTGCCCGGCTGCAATTCCACTGTAAAGTCCACCTCTCTATATGGAGCCAATCCTGGTAATTCTTCTGAAAATACATCCACAAACTCTTTAACCACTGGTACCATATCTACTATATTACCTACCTCAACCAAACTGACTGATGCTAAATACGCTACACATCCTACATTAATCAATCTCCTAGCCTTAAGAGCAAAAATAATGAACTTAGGAGTATAGAATGGCATACCTTGGAATTCAAACATATTCCCTCCGAGATGACTGAACCTTACTCTCTTCTTCCTGCAATCAACCACTGCTCCATATGCTTCTAACCAATCCATGCCTAAAATCACATCATATTCCTTTAACTGTAGTACATATAATATGGCTGGCAACTGATTATCTTGTATCATTATGGGAACCTCATCCAAATAACAAGAAGTAAGAATAAAATCATAGGAAGGGACCTCTACCACAAGCTCACACTGCCTTTCCTCAAAAGGATGAACCATACTATCCATAAAGTCCTCAGAAATGAAGGAATGTGATGCACCTAGATCAATTAATGTTCTAGAAGAAAATTCAAGGAGTGGTATTATACCTTCAATCAGATTCGATGCATCTGCTTGAGCCCTCATAATTGCCATCACTCGTCCTCGTCCCCTCTGGTAAGGCAAACCTCTACGTCGCTCAACTGATGGCTGCTGGAATGGCTGTTGCTACTGCTACTGCTGCTACTGTTGTGGTGCCCCTCTACCATAGCCGCCTCTCCTAGGATATGGACAATTTCTTGCCAAGTGCCCCAGTTGGTCACAATTATAGCATCTATACTCTGCGGGCTGCCTAGCTGTGCTTTGTTGTGATTCCTCCGTCTCCGGCCTATAGCCTCAGCCCTACTGAAATCCCTACTGCCTGCCACCTCCTTGACTCTTAAATATTTTCTTTAACTTGGAGCCCACTTGTCAAAACCTGATGTAGACGCTCCTCCTGAAGGTGTCTTGCCTTTGCTAACAACCGATGATTGTTGTGGAAGTCGGAAACTACCTGATTCTGATCCGCTTGACTATCTGGCCTGCACAGTCCTCTCAAGAATCACTGCTCTTTGGGCTGCCTCCTCCACCGTCCCACACATAAGAGGAATCACTGCATCTTGCAACTCTGGCCTCAACCCTCGAATAAAGTACTCCACCATCATAGCATTATTAGTAACCACATAAGGTGCATACCTGCTCAAGGCCATAGATCTCATTTGATACTCCAGCACCGACAAATTCTCTGCTGTAGTGTCCTGAACTGCTCCCTCTTAGCTTGCTGAATTTGTATCGGAAAGAATGTATTGTTGAACACTTCAAGGAATTCTGACCAAGTGATTGTATCCTCTGCCTGACCTGCAAACACGGTCTGCATCATAAGCCTCCACCATTCTTGTGCAAATCCCCACAACTGGTAAGTAGCCAATATCACCCTATCAGCCTGTGGACATCTCATAATGACAAAAACTCTTTCTATTTCATGCACCCAATGCTCCGCCGTATCTGGATTCAGACCTCCCGAGTACGTAGATGGCTGCAATCGTAGGAACCTCTCCACTAACACTGTGGACTCCTCCACTCTAGCTGGTCATACTGGCACAACCGGGGGTAAAGGTACAACAGGTGGTACCTCAACTCCGAATGGTGGTACTAGCGGTACCAGTACTACCTCCTCCTCAACTGGTGGTGCTATAATCGTTGGCTGAACCGGTGGCTGTTGATCTAACCGTGTCCGAATCTGTGTGATACTTTCCCATAATCTTTCTATCATCTGATGTGTAGACTCTTCAGGCTCATCTCCACCACCTCCCCAATCTCTCCTATCAGCCATTTTCAATCCTGCATATACATTATTCCAACCACATAGCACACAAACATATCATTACAAAAATAGGGCCAACTACCAGCAGTAGACTATGGTAGAGAATAGACTATGTACATTTCTGTTCCCTCATATTTACACGGACCTTGCTCTGATACCAACTATGATGGTCCTCGCCATTCAGACCCGTTAACCCAATAACATGCCTGACACGACTCCGCCTCCGGCGAACAGGCCGAAGTCTCGCAAGGGATATCAACACACACATGTCCGTGGAAATATAAAAGAACATGCTAAACATATATGAGATTCCATATCTTCACATATCCACATGAAATGTACATATTTAGTTCTAAACCAAAGTCATATTACAAGTACAATTACTTGGGACAAAACCCCCAAGGCACAACAAGTACAAATATTACTCTGTCGGTGGCATCGGCCCAACTCCGCTACAGTGCGGTCCCGAACTAGAAGAGGGACGGGAACCTTCCTGCTCTCCCTCACCTGGAAGAAGAAGGGGTGAGCCTCACAAGTCACTGGCTCAATAGGGCAACTCCCCAAAAGCCGAGAGAATGATAAACAAGCATATAATATAAACAAGGCTCATATTCAATTAAAAGGTAACACTACCTATGCAGGGTACTACAGTTGTAATTAAATAAACGGAAAACCACGTACACGTGTATAAGCTAAAGAAGGGCACCCCGTACACGAGTCACGAGAACTGGTTCGTGACACCAGCCACAGACCCGGACCAACAACACAAGACTACCTCTCAGCCTCGCAGCCACGGACGAAAGGTCTAGCTGCCGCTCCACCTCAACACGATCAAGAAACTATGGAAACTAACCAACACCACTTCTATAGACCACACAGCCGCAAGCCCAAGCCTATCACCTTTAGGGACTCCGGCCCGAGCTCCCTAAAGTGAGGCACTAGAAACAGGACTAGCTGGTCCAGTACGTCTACTGGTGTCCGTCCCCCAACCACGAGCGTGCTACAAGCGACTGCACACCCACAAACACAAATCGCTGGCCACTGCCGTCTTTCCCTCAGCCGGACGTACAACTCAAACTCAGGAGTGAGGGTGTCCAGGAAAACGACACAAACCTTGATGGTACACACTATACCGGGACAAACCCCGTGCACCCTGTGCTTGGCTCACAATGAACCTGGGGTATCCGACTTAAGAAGTAACCACGGAAGGCGTTAAACAACCCAACTTGCTATGCACACATAACCAAGCAAACTCAATGTTTTCAATCACGATATGAGCCAACACATCCTTTAGAAGCTCTACATTACTTAACCGATACTGCACGAGTATTGTGCAACAGAAAATAGACAGACTGGCCTTAGAACCCAAGAGCTCGGGTGGCCACATTCTGAAATGCGTGCAACACAGAGGTCATCATTTAGAGTTTGAATCGTGACGGACTAACCCGTCACCTTCAGACCTGAATCGTGACCAGACAAGTCGTCGCGTTCACAAAACGCGACGTCTGGTTCTGTCGCCTTTCAGACTGAAGAAATCTACCATGTTCTCTCATTCCAGAAAAATCACAACATGACTATTCATGCTGATAGAATAGGAAATAATCATTCACATGATATCCTAAGCATACTTGCTATCAGTTATAAGCAAAACTATTATTCAAACACCTTTAACCTAATCCACACAAGCCACACAATTCAAAACACGAGGAAAGTTCCCCTACCAACAGAAGAAATGCAAAACCAATGTTGCCCAGGCGTTCCCTGCGCTCCGAAGCACCTCCTCATGCCGGAACCACGTCGAACGGACAGCCAAACACCCAAAACTGCCAGCAAAACCCACAGCAACTTCCCCCTTCAGCTGAGCAGTGCGACTGCACTATTCGGCCAAGGGCAGAAGTCCAAAACACACACAGGCTAAATCACAAAGCTTCTAACGCCCTTGCATGCAACACGCGGCGCGCATGCGGACGTGCACACTGAAGGTGACGATTGAATCACGACGTAGCAGGTGGTCGCGTTTTTAATGGACGCACCAGAGGACTTTTGGGCTGGAATTTTCCAACCCTCCAGCCTCACACCCTGCTACCCACACCACAACACTCACCCATACCGGATGAAACACAACCAATGGGCCATACACTGGCCCCCAAACCCGATAAACTGTGATTGGAAGTTCAGGATACTACAGTAAGTATGAATGTGAATTCTCTCATGTTAGTAATCTGATGTTTAGAAGTTAATCATGTTAGTGATCCTGTTATACATGAGTCAGTATAGCTTTACTTAAGTAGATTACATGTTTAAGTTGTCCATGTTTTATGATGAGCATGTGTTAAAGATAATTGGTTAGTTGCTAGTAAAAACATGTTATTATGAAAGTTGGCAAGTGTTTGCTTTGTTAGAAAGCATGTGTTGTAAGTGTGTTTTGTGATTCTAAGTCACTTGCTAAGTCTATTATGTAGACTCATCCTTGCTAACATTTTAGAAGGAGTTAGAGATCGTAAAGTCAAGAAGTTAACAAGATCTGATGTGGAGCATGAAGAGTAGATTGATTGAAGACTTCTAGCTTAGCATTTAATATGTGGTGTACTTGTAATATGGACTTTGTGCATTGTACTCGGAGACTAGCTATTTAATGGTTGTTATGTTATGTTAGTTTCTTTTACTCTGACTATATAGACAATGATATGTGATTTATTAAGTTAATGGAATAAGAGTTATTTATTTTCTATTGCAATTTCATTTGTATTTGTGTATATCTCAACATACATGTCTATCGTAGGGGTCCTTCCCCATGTGACGTCTCTCTCTTATCCGAAGTGGGTTGGTGTAACCGTATCGGGTAGGAGTAGGTACAAGCCAATAAGACGAGACAATCCCTCAAGTGCCGCACCGGGTGAACCAACTAGTGTAGTATAGTGCTAGGAATAGCACAAGTGCCATAAGTACAAGAGAAAGTCCATACAATTGAAAACTCAGCAGAAGCATGGTTTCGAATGGAACAGCTTGCTCTCTAGCTAAGAAGGCAACAACCATACTGCCTCTACCTAAGAGAATGTGATGCATAGGTTGTTGCTACCTAAAGGTGACAAGCAGCCCAGTGCATTCTGGAGTAAAAGGTGACGTACCGGCTGTCAGTACTAGAAGATGACAGGGAGTTCGACACGTTCAATATAGAAGGTGACAGGGAAGGTGGTGCGACCAAAACGCGACAACCCTTGTGTCCCATTCTCAATCTAAGAACTAGCATCCATGGCTGATACCTAAAAACACCCCTCCAAACAACACAAATCACCCAAAATCCTAGGGAGGGGAGCATGGAGAAGAGAAACATATCATGCTTAAGATTGAAATTACCCAATGTAACCCCCATGCATGGCAAGAAAACTAGCTACACTCACGAACAAGGCTCTCATGAATCATGAGTCTCTCACCAAACCCACATGCATTACAAGGAGAAGAACCAAATGAGGAAAACCAAGATTCTACAAGAAGGAGGGAGCCCTAAGCCATGATAGAACTAGGAGGAAAGTTGGAATCCCTACCTCAAATAGAAGAACCAACCTGTTGGGATCTTCTCGTGTGAATGGCCACCTCCTCCTCACTCCAAGCTCTACGCTAAGGCCATCCACGAGCAAGGAAGGTCCACCTTCAATCCAGATGCCAAGAGGAAGAAGAAGGAGAGTGAGAAGGGTGATCCTCGGAGGGAAAGAGAGGAAGAGAGGGAAGGAAGAAAGAAGAGATGAAGGCCTTGGTTATATAGACCTCAGATCTCGGAACATGACAGCCCGATTGTCACGAGCGAACCTGAATGCGATGGCCTTCTCGTCGTGATCCCAAAAAGTCGGTCAAAGCTAACAGCTAGACCTGACACATGTCACTATGCATGCGTGCTACTCAGAATGTGACAAATGGTTCATCGCCTTCACACTGCATGCGTCCCGACACGTGGCACAAGTGCTTCAATATCAAAGGACGAATACTGCACAATGGTCTAAAAACAAGAACGCGACGGTCAAGAGGGCGTGTTCTCAAACAGAACGTGATGCCCATCCTGACACCTTCAGCAGGCGATAGGTCGATACGTCGCAATCCCAAGGATGAAGCTAAGGGCTAAAACCGGTCATAACACCCCGAGTGTTACATCAAAACCATTCTACATAGTCCTTGGCTAGAGCAAACCATGGGGGTCCCTTCCACTACCCATTAATGCTTCAAGCTTCCATTCAATGGGAGGGTCATCAAAATCAAGAGCACCCACCATTGAAACCCTCAATTCCATCACCTTTAAGCAAATGCCACATCTCTTCATTCTAGACAAGGGGAAGCAACCAATCATCTCCATTTTTGATCTCCCTCCTCCCTTTGTTTTGAACAAAATTTCCCTTGCCTCTCAAGAGCTCGATTTGGCTGAAGGTCCCATTGGGAAGGGTCAGGAGGTTATGATGAACATAGGCTACACCCAAGGGAAAGGGCTGGGTAGAGAAGAATAAGGTCCCACCATAAGTCATGAAGCTAAATTGTAACATCTAGAGTTTCCGGATTTCCGTTTGTGTGTGGGATGACTGGCCATGTCGCGACGGAGGTGCCCTTCACGACAATCATCCGTGTTGCGACCACTAGGTGTGTCGCGTTCTTGTCGCGCCCGATCAACGGGTCGCGACAGGGTTCTTCTTTTGGTCTTCTGACAGGCGTCTGCCGCCTGTCAGGGTGGTAGGCGGGTCAGAGCGACCTATCAGGCTGTCGCGGCACCCAGGATGGGCGCGTTCTGGTCGCGGTGGGGGAGGCAGTCGCGATAAGGTTGTTATCGCGACGCCCCGCCCCGTCGCATTCTGAGGGCCGAAGGCTAAAAACCTTGGCCGGCTCTCCTTTCCTCTTCTCTGGCTTTTTTCTCCTTCCCTCCTCTCTGAGGGGAAGGTTTCCCCCTCTCTTCTCCGGCGGCTTGGAGCTTGGTGGCGCCGGCGGCGGCTAGTGCGGAGCGGGAGCGGCGTCATGGGAGTGAGGAGGAGGCGGCCGTGCATCGTGAAGGCCCTCCTTGGGGGTTTCGGTTCTTCAAATCGGTAGGGATGCTTGTGCCCTTTCTTGTTAGTGTGGATTGGAGGTCCTAATGGGTGGTTGCATGCTTTTATTGCTTTCACCATGCTCCCCTCCTCATGTTGTGCTAGTCGTAGCGTTTGTGGGCGATCACGGGATGTGGATCCCATCGGTCGGCCTTCCAGCTGATGTCGCGACGCCGAGCGCGTCGTGACATCAGAGAAGGCGTCGCCCCGGTCGAACGTGACCTTATCGCGGCCCGAGTGGCCGCCACGATAAGGGTCGTGTCGCGACCCAGTTGCCCGTCGCGACAAGGTTGTTGTCACGACGTGCTTCCTTGTCGCGACAAGGTTGTCGCGGCCTGTTTTCCTTTCGCGACAAGAGTGTCATCGCGGCACGCTTTCCCAACACAACCTGGGCCTTGTCGCGGTGGCCCTGACCGTCACGATGATATCGCGACAGCTTAGGAGGGCGCGACAAGACCTGGTCTGCCTCGGGTGTTTCCGTGGCCACGGTTGGCGTGTCGGCGTGTGCCCCAGGGCAGGGTGTGCCCTTAGGACCTTCTGGTGGGAACGCGGCAGGTTGCCTCCCTGTGTTCACTGACCGAAGGTGACACTTTCGTGGTCGTGTCCTAGCGGCTGTGCTAGGAGGCTCGCGTCTGTCTAATAATCGATTGTCTGTTTGTCAATCGATTATTAGAAGAGCGGTGGTTTCTGTTCTATCTGTGGTATTCCAGTTTCTCGGGCCGTGCCGTGTGTGCCGGTGTTGGCCGACGGCCCTTCTGGAGGTTGTTCCCGGAAGGGGTGCCGTGCGTGCCGGTGCCAGCTGGGCTTGTCTTAGTTACGAGCCATCGGTGTCGTTTCTGTGGTGGTTGCCACGCCAGTGTTCTCTTTCGCCCGGTGCTCGACACTTGAGGGCTTGTCCGCGAGACAGGTTGTTACCATTTCCTGGGACCCCTAGCCCCGCGCGCCTGTGTCTGAGGGTGTTGCTCCGGGCGGCGGGCGTGCTCAAGTCTCAGACTTGGAGCAGAAGGGGAAAACGGTGGGGGCAGCGGCGTGAGCCATTTGTAGAGCTCTCTTAGCTGGTCTGGGTCTCCGAGGTGGTTCGGCGCTCATCCGGTGCAGACCAGCTAGTCCTTCTCACTGCCTCGCTCTGCGTTGGTTCCGGAGCCACGTAGGGAGGTCAGGCGTGGGGTCGCAGTTCGGTCGGACTGCGGTGGTTGTGATTGCTTAGTCCACGTGTTTCACTCCGATAGGAGGGGAGACCTGGACTAAGGCACTTGTGGCGGTGGCTTGGTTGTTCTTTCTGTGACGTTGCTTCACACGCTGTTTCCAAGAATGGTTTCTCGTTGCCCTAGCTTGCACTGGGGTTGTAGCCTAGCCGTGTCTAGTTCCGTGGGCTTGGTTAGTTTGGCCTCGTGGGACGTGTTAGTGGTTTCCGTTCTACGGGTTCTCTCGGGGTGCCTGGTGCAGGCACCCATCTGTTGTTTCAGTAACCCGTTCCTTGGTGCCGTCCGTGGTGGCACCGGAGTGTGTAGTTTCCCTGACCTCGTGGAGTGTCCGAGGTGCAGGGTGGTTTTGCTTGTGGGCCCTCAACCTGGTGGAGGTCTGAGGTGGCCGTGCCTGTGGTGAGACAGTGCTTTTCATGTGGTTGCTCGGTGTCTCTCGTGGTGACACCTAGTTGTTCCTTCCCGACCTCGTGAAGGTCTGGGATGTTGGGTCACGTGGTCGCTCCGGTGTTCCATGAGCTTCTTTGTCTCGGTGGGTGTGTGTCGAGGGTTTGCTTCCACATTGTGTTGCCATGGCCCGACCATGGTTGCAGGTCGTGGCGTTGCTCTAGTTGCTTCCGCATGTGTTTGACTCCGCTGGTTCTGCGGGAGTCGTCTTTGGCCTGACCCGGGTTGTGGTCGAGGCGTTTACTCTGTTTCCGCTGCTTTGTAGAGTAGTTTTGCTTCCGCTTGTTGGATTTCCTACTGCTCTGGCTAGTAAGGGACTGGTTATCCTACTGATCCTTGTTCGCAAGGCTCACCGCCCTACTCTCTTCAGGTAGGGACTCGCTATCGCAGGGAGTTCGTTGCCGGACGGTCGTGGTGGCGGTTTGTTGCGCCGTGCGTTGCCAGCAGTGTGAGCTGTGAGCGTGAGTGCTCTTATAGCGTGAGTTGAGAGTGGCCTTTTTGCAAGTCCTCGGGGTATGCCCCTTAAGGACTGCGCCTTCTTTCTGTACCTGTACTTTTATTTGTGACATGTTGTACTTAATTTCTTTATTAATATAGAGTCTTTCTTGTTATAGTTATTTGAATTCATTACTTATCTCACTGGACTAAATTCTAACCCTTTCAGGAGGTCGGGTCGTTACAGGTTGCTCGGGTTGGCCAGCTTGGATTTTCATCCAGATCCAATTCATCCAACCCTACTCGCCACTTACTTAGACATTGAAGGAACACTTTGTAAGGGGGCCTGTTCAACCTGGAACAAAAGAACCTATAACAATTGAAATTTTTAAAATAATAATAAATAAATAGTCTCACAAGACCAGATGGAAGGAATTAATTAAATAATCAAGCAAGGGTTCAATACTAGATTTAAAGGTAAATAAGTTGACAACGAAAATCTTATTATCACATGTGGGAAATTGATACGAAATGAAATGGAAATTTATAGTTGGAAACTAAATAATGGATTAGAAATGTTGTAACATTTGGGCCTCCTAGATCGGATTAAGAACAAGAGGTAATGTAAATCCTTGCGACTATCTAGCTTTTGTGTCTCAAACTGAGCCGACAGTCAATGAGGTACTAACTGATGAATCTTGGATTTAGCCATGTAAGATGAACTAAATCAGTTCAAGAGAAACCAAGTTTGAACGCTTGTATCTAGACCATCAGACCATCCTATGATAGGCACCAAATGGGTGTTTAGAAACAAAATGGATGAGGCTACTGCTCTCACTAGAAATAAGGCCAGATCGGTAGCTCAAGGCTATTCTTAAGAGGAGGACATAGATTATGATGAAACCTATGCACCAGTAGCTAGACTTGAGGCAATCAGAATCTTACTAGTATATGCATCTGCTTTGGATTTAAAACTCTTTCAAATGGATGTAAAATTTACATTTTTAAATAGTTTTATTAAAGAAGAAGTTTATGTAGAACAACCTCTTGATTTTGATGATATTGGTTTTCCAAATCATGTTTTTAAACTGCATAAGGTACTATATGATCTGAAATAAGCACCTAGAGCTTGGTATGAAAGACTAAGTGCATTTCTTCTAAATCATGATTTTACTAGAGGTAAAGTAGATAGCACATTGTTCATCAAATCTTGCTCACAAAATACATTAATTGGGTAAATTTATGTTGATGATATCAGTTTCGGAGATACTAATGAATCTCTTTGTAAGTACTTTGACGAGTTGATGCAAGGAGAATGCAAAATGAGCATGATGGGGGAATTGAACTACTTTCTTAGGCTTCAAGTTAAGCAATACAAGGAAGGAACCCACATCAGCCAAACCAAGTATATCAAAGATTTACTGAAGAAATTTGGATTTGAGAATGCCAAGGCATTATCCACTCCAATGAGCATATTTATCAGGTTGGATAGTGATCCACAAGGTAAGACAGTAGATCAAAAGATATATAGAGGTATGATAGGATCACTACTCTACTTAACTGCTAGTAGACCAGATATTTTATTTAGTGTATACATGTGTGCTAGATACCAAGCAGAACCCAAGGAATCTCATCTAGTTTTAGTCAAAAGGATATTTAGATATCTAGCTCATTCAAGTGAATTAGGTCTATGGTACCCTAACTCATGCAAACCTGATTTAATTGGATATTCTAATGCTGATTATGCTAGATGCAAAGTAGATAGAAAAATCACCAGTGGTTGTTGTCAATTTCTTGCAGGGCGCTTAATCTCAAAATGAAGTCAATACCTCTGTTGTGCGACAACATAAGTGCTATAAATCTCACCAAGAATCCAGTGCAGCATTCCAAAACTAAGCATATTGAAGTCAGGTACCATTTTATTAGAGATCATGTAGCTCTAGGTAATGTAGATATTTCATTCGTAGATACTTCAAATTAGTTGGCAGACATCTTCAAAAAAACTCTATCTGAATAGAGATTTACCTCTCTCAGAAGGAAACTAGGCATGTGCAATTTGTAGAAAATTTATCTGCAATACTGGACAATATTAAAAATTTCAGAGTAACTTGGAAAAATCCATGACTTCTCTTCTGAAATCATTGCATTTCCTTCAACATTCTATACATACTTGCTCTTTTTCTTCTACAATCGGAACATGTCTTAAAGTTCTTCTGTAATTGATGTGTTCCTAGTCTTTTACTCCGCAATCAATTTTTAAACTATATTTCTTCTACAATCGATACATTCCATTTAGAACTCTTTGTACGATTTCTTGCTCTACTCGGAGCAAAAATCTTGGGCCCTTTTTGATCCTTGGGTCCTTATGATCCCAAAGATTCCTTTTTCTCCGGATCCCATGGCCTTTGCAAGTAGTTCTAAAAAGCAAAGGTGAAGATGTGTGGCAACAAGGTAGTGGAAATGGTAGGAACTCAAGGGGAGCAACAACCAGCTGATCAAGTAATGGAAGAGCAACCTCCATAGGACTCTATGGCTCAGAGGGAGCCACAATTACCCACTCAAGAAGCAATGCTTGCTGAAGGCATTGTTGAGAAAGATAGTCAGTAGATGGGGGCATCCAATGAGATCAACAACAACTTATTTCAGAATCACTTTCAGAAGGAAGAGCTTAGAGCCTGGGAGATCATAGATAAATATGTATCCTTACTCACTCCTGATTTATTCTTCTAAATACACAATCATCTCTCTTACTCTAATTCTTTATTTCCTCTTATCTCATGGTTATTTTTGTAGACACCCAATTTGGCTCATAAGTCTAGCCATATTTCTTGGTCTATAGTGTGCCTCAAGTTGGTCACTCTCTTGAGCCCATTAAGTCCAATTTCCAGCTTATTTCATCCATTTATCACTTAAGAGTCCTTGTCCATATTGGAAATTAGGGTTTCAGATCCAGAACCATGTCGTGACGGGTCAACCGAGAGCGTCATCATTGTCGCGATAGCCATGCATATCTGTCCACATAGTATTAGTGTCGCGTCAGATTTCCAGGTCGTGACAATCCTTATCGCGCCCCTACGATGCATCATGACAAGAGTTTGCATGGGAATGGTTATGTAACTCTCTCTCTCTCTCTTATCCTATCAAGGCTTATCTCTATCTCAACAGCCTTGGGACGATCCCTAACTGCGGAGATAGGGTTTATCTCTCCCTAGACTCTTCCTAGGACTCTCCTAAGGCATATTTACTCGAGTTTATCTCATTTTTGGGTCATTATCCCTTATGGATGAGATTAGCTTCTCCCCGCTCTATAAAACCATACCCTCTCCCTCTACCCTAGGTAAGACCCCGAATCCACCATGAAGTGCTACCAAAATCACTTTAGAACTTCCCCTTAGCTCATAGCTCTCTCTTTCCTCCTCTCTTTCCCTTATTCCCTCTCACCGTAACCCCATTTTTCCTTCCTTCTCTCTTTCCCTTATTCCCTCTCACCATAACCCCATTTTTCCTTCCACATCTGGAGCATGGTGGCTAGGAGGCAGCTTCCTCCATGTCTACAGGGCTGTTGCACGACCAAGAGTCTTCATCTTCAGACAGGGAGTCACCCTTTGGGGCCCTTCACCTTCTCTCTTGCTTCTTTTCCTTCTTCTATGCATGTTGTTTGCTCTTAGATAGTTGCACGTTCACACACCTATTTTTCACAACCCTAGGGGTTTCCAAACACTCCCCAAGTTCATTCCTCCCATGTTTTTCGTTCTTCTCACCTATTTTATATCACATAGATATTACACTTGAAAATAGTCTAATCAAGTTCTTTTTTGTTGTTTCGTTATTTTGGTAGGTTCCCACGAAGAGCAGACGGCCGACCGGAGGAAGGGAAGGAGGTCCACCCTTATCTCCTGTACCCTGTAGAGAAGGCATTGGACCCCCAGGTAGAGACAACCCTGTCGCGACGCATCATACGGTCACGACAATCCTAACATCACGCCGGGTCATCCCGTCACAACTAAGGTAGGAAGCCCTCTCTCTTCCCTTTTCTTAATAGGTTAGCCTTCACATTAGGTGATATTTTTAGGCATCTTGTTAGGTGGCGATCGTGATCAATTTCCATATTTCCTATATAAATCCTTGTTGTGTTTGAGGAAAGTCAAATATTGCGATTACAATTTTAATTTCTTCTTTTTGGTTAATGATAAAAAGGGGGAGAAAATACTCTGAAAAATATTCATGAAAAGAAAGTTATCAAAAAAGTATACTTTAACATGCATAATTTATATGTGTTTTAGAATTTCAAATTTCAATTGATTTTTGAGTTTTGTCATCACCAAAAAAAGGGAGATGGTTGACTTCTTTGTCTCCTTTCTATATGAATTTTGGTGATAACAAAAACTCTGATTTTATATAAAATTAACATATACTTTTCATTAAGTCAATCAACAAGGAATAAAGGTAAAATAATCGCTCTAAAGATCATCAATGTAAGTACTTCAAAACCCAGGAAGTGCAAATATTTTCCACGTATGGGATCGACTTTCACTAGGAAAGTCAAAGTAACATTGACTGCTATATAAGAATCTCAGCAGTCGAAGTCCAACTCTGACTAATGGAAGACTTATAAGCAAGTCGAAGTCTTACTCAGACTTTTTAATGTTCAAGAGTTGAAGTCAAATATTTCTTTATTATATTTTCGACTCGCACTAATGTCATCTGTAATCTTGAATTTATTGTTTCTAATGTCAAGTACTTTACAATATTATCTAAGTCTATATCGATTTTAGAACAAGATTCATACCAATCAATGTTAAATTGTGTATCAATTCATAAGAAATCTCTATCGATTGATGTTTAAGTATTCCTCTGATTAGAGAAAAAGCGTTCTATCAATTACTGTTTAAAGTGTTACACCAATTGCTGAACATCTTTAAAGTTCATTCTGATTAGTGTTATAATTGTTCTGATTACTGAACAAATATTTAGTTGTCTTCCGATTGGTGAACACTGTTCCGATTGGTGAACATCACCATATCAATTGGTGACCAAGTGGCGTGACTCATACCGATTACTATTGTTTTTGTACCGATTAGTGAACACTTGCCTCTCACCATATCGATTGGTGAACAAGTGGCTTGAATGATTTCGATTAGTGTACAAACACTTTAGTCATACCCATTACTGAAGACTGATTTCACTTATCTCCATATCTACATCAGCAAAAATTCTTTGGCGCGCAAGGTTACTTTCAAATTTGGTTTGTGTCTCATGCAATATCTCCTACGTGTCTGAAAGTCTCCAACATTAAATGCAATAGGTAATACTTTTAAGACCTAGGCTATATGCTCTTACCTTGCGTATGGTGCAGAAAGACATTTCTTTTCTGATAGACAGAAAAGAGAACTACCTTGAACATCAGGTTGTCAGCCGGAAATAGGGGCTTCTGCAGAAGAGGTATGGGTGTTGACTGATGTATGATCTCTCTTACCTAACACCCCTCTCTGTGCATTAAATGTAGTAGGTATCCGGTACTCTCTTGAAGCAATCGTTAGACACAAGCTAACGCCTTGGAAGTATGCATGAACTGGAGAAGAAGATGAAGACTCTAACGAACATCTTGACGAATATCTCTCCAAGGTATCTATAAAAGAAGACCAAGATTCACACAGAGATAGACATACACAAATAGGAAACACAACTTTGAAAGAGCAAGCTGGCCATCCTTCAACTCGTGTGAAAATAAAGTTGAGCATTGAAGCCATCATATTCTAGCTTTCATCCTCTCTCTCTCTCTCTCTCTCTCTCTCTCTCTCTCTCTCTCTCTCTGTGTTCCTGCTGAACACTTCTTTCATAGAGAGACTTGTTGTTCATCTAAAAGAGTGATCACTTGTCTACTTTGATCCTCTTAGGCATCTTCTCAGATCAACCCTCTTTATTGTTCATCTTGGACTTGGTCTAGGACTATTAAATATCTCTTTGAGATCTAGGTTATGCCTCTTCGATTGAAGAGAAGGCTTACTGTGCAAGTGTTGTTTCCCTTTGTGTAGAGGGGAATGTTGCCCAGTTGACGAGCCCAGAGGGGGGTGAATGGATCTTTTAAAATTAATCTAAAAGATACATGTAAGTAAAAACATTCACCAAACGTTCTTTGATAGAGGTTAGTAGTTGTTAGTTTGAAAGACAATTACACAAGGAAAACAATCACACAACACAAGAATTATTCTGGTTCGGACCTCCTCTCCTTAGGAGTCCTACGTCCAGTCCCTGAGCAACAACTCAGGATTCCACTAACTAGGGTACAGTCCCCCTATGGACACTACAACACCCAGCTCAGCTGGTCTTCCTTCACACGAAGGGAATTACACCACCCTGGATACCCCACCAGGTCTTCCTTCACAACTGAAGGGAAAAAGCACCCTGGATACCACCAGGTCTTCCTTCACAACCGAAGGGAAAAAGCACCCTGGATACCACCAGGTCTTCCTTCACAACCGAAGGGAAACAACACCAAGAGAATGGAATAAGATCAAGCCCCTAGATCCAGCTTTTAAATAAGCCAAGATCTGAAGTAACTAGCACTGAGAGCAAAGATTCTAAGCTAAGCACACTCTCAGAACTACACAAGCTCTCTCAAGATTTTCACTATAGAGTGGAGAGCAGAGAGAAACACGAGAAGGAATGAATTTCTTGGCTCTTAGGATTCTAGAGAAAGATTTGAATCGCTTGAACGTGCATTCTCTTCTTCTATTGGATCTTCTCTTCTGTGTTGTATTTATATCTTCTTTTGAAATTCGCCTGTTGAGGTAACCGTTGTCCCCTAGATTGGTAGACGTTAGACTGCTTGACACTTGGAAGCTTCAACAATCTTTTATCCCTTTGAGCACGCAAAGAGATAATGTCTTCTGCCGTCTGTATGGTCCAACGTTGTATGACAGAACGTCTGTAGGACCCTGCATAAATTAAATGCTAGAACAGTAGACAGCTAGGCTGTCTTTAGTTGCAACGACCCACTTCCACCCGGTACGGTTATACCAACCCACATCGGATGAGAGCAAGCCGCTACAGGGGAGAATACCCCAACAAGTAACAAAAGAGCTGAGATATACACAAATAGAATTAAATAAATGCAACGGAACTTAAATAAATCTTATTCCATCAACTTTTAAATCCACATACCACAGTCTGCATAGTTCAACAAAAGATAACATAAGTGCAAAATGTTCCAAATACATAGCCGACTCCAAGTACATTTGAATCAAAACTAAAATTTCAATTGTAGCTTTACATACTATGAAAGGTAAATTACAAGTCTTCAATCACTTAGTCCAACTCTACTTCAAGTCTTGCTAGCTTCTCCGCTACAATTTCCTGAAATGTTTAGCAAGAATGAGTCTACGCAATAGACTCAGCAAGTAACTTAAGATTCAATACATACATATTTTCTAACAATTTAACACAATAGAATTTCAGCAATTAAATCTTACATGCTTATGCCATAACAAGTTATTTCACATGAAATTGTATTAAACGACTATTCTAACACATGTAAAACTATAATCTAAACAAGATTTCTAATAACATGGTGTCATTATCATAAGTACAAATACACATTCACATACCTTCACACTTTACTCACATCATTGTAAAACTTCGTAACTAAGTCATGGAAAACATATACAAGATAGGTTGCACTCCTAGCATGATTTCTAACTCACTTGGCATGCAATCATAACAGTTTACTTCACATTTAGCTTGCTGATTTTATATAAAGTCTATGACATTCATATTACCCTTGCATAGGGATCACTTGTAACTATCCAACATGATACTAAACACATGTGCATCCAATCATTCAAATTCCATGAATATGAAAGCATATACTTACATTTTGGTACTAATAGTAACATCACTTTTAGCAATTGACAAGTTATACATAAACACATACACACACACATTTGTACACATCAATAAACAATTTATCAATCAACACTATTGTCATTTACACTTATACTATTTTCTCATTACACATAACCATATGATGAACCTTGGCTTTCACATACACTCACTTTGTTCTATCACACAATACTCATACACATTTGCCATTAATTCCTCTTTCACATTCACACACTTCTTATCACTTCACTTTTGCACATAACATGTGCCACATTTACACATATCTTGCACATACCTTGTGCTATTGAACACATGTCACTTTTCACATCACACTTATGGTTATTTTCACTTAATGCCAAGACACAGCCCAAACCACCATTAGATGTCTCATAACACACACTTGGTCACATTCGCTTACTTAATCACCGGCGCAGTGATAAGTCTTAGTCTCTGCAGAAACCGGGGAAAGCCCTTCCCACCATTACCAGTGGAACTTGTCCACCTCCAGGATTTTACAAGACCCTTTGCCAGGGTGTACACTTTATCAAGACCCTTTCCTAGGGTGTAACACTTTGAGCTTTCCCGTAGGGGCACCACTACCGTACAGCTCCAAGCATCTAAGGTGGCAGTGTCTTATGGCATATTTGTTTATCTTGTCACATTAATCGTTTACACACACTACCACTTGTTCTCTCACGCCTCACGCACACACACTCATGCAAAATTCACACACACATAAGTCCTCATTCACTGATTTTAACTTCACTGTTGCAACTACCAAATAATCATAATACAGATATAACTATACTGAAATCTACTGAATCACATCAAGTCAAAATTTTCATGCTCACATAGTCATTTTTCTCATTAAAATACATAACAATACTCACTGTCATCAGAATAATATGAGATTTTAACCACAGACAATTTTAAGGTTTATAATCGTACATACAAATTTTCAGATTTTTCTGAGTCATATTACATTTACAGAAATTAAAACATTCTGTTTCATGCTATTCATAATTCACTTTAACATGGAGCATAACATGAACCTCAGATTTAACCATTCACAACCCTAATCCTAACATAATCATCATCACAGAAATTTTCCTTGATTTATTGCACAGCACACAATTTAATGTAAATTTTACAATTTTTATGCATGTCTTTCATTTCCAAAACAGAAATTTCAGTAAATCCCACAGTCATGGAAAAATTCTCAAAATTTCAGGGCATGGACTGATACATATACACATGGTATAGAAAAATCTAGGGCATTAAATTCTCAGGAATTAGGTAGACAGTAGATGAACATGCATAATCCATCTTTTCCAACATGTATTTCAATAATCAAAAGAATTCATGTCATCCACAGAAAATGCAGAAATTTCCACACACACACCACATTACCTATTTTACATAGCATATAGGATTTACACTATATCCTCATGGCGAAAACATATCGAAAATAATCATCTACCAGGAAGAACAGCTCACTGTTCTATCCTGAAGAACTTGGCGGCAGCCTCTGGCCGTTCAAGGGTTTGACGGCACGATCGCTGGACGCCTATGGAGATCTTGGCGTCAAGGGTATGACGCCAAGTTCCTGTCTGTGCAACAGCACAGACCGAACCCCAAATACTCAGTGAAAAGGAGGGTCCAGGACACGATTTAAAATCCACAAAAATTACTGGGACCTAGGGAACATGTATGGGATTGAGATCTATGGGTTACTTGCCTCTCAATTAAATCTACAAGATCGGAATAAGCTGATGAAGCCCTTCTCGGCCTTGCCAAAAAGGTGATCAGAAACTCCTTCGATCCTCTTCTCCTGTCGATGTAGATGGCACCTCGGGGCTGGAATCTCTTCTTGGATGTATTGGCCGTCTCCCAGACGTAGCAGCTCCTTGGTTTCCTCCTCCACTCGACGGATTAGAGCTCCTTAAGTTCAGCTTTTCTGCATCTCGGGTCCAAGGGTTCACCAAATGTCAAAGCTTCCTCCTCGATCTAGGCTGGGTATTTCATAGGTTTAGGGTCTGGGGATGCTTCTTGGGTAGCTGTACTACGCTCCCATCTTCATGGATCTCTCAGAAGGTCTCCCAATCGCCGGATTAAAGCTTGGGAAGATCAGGTTTTCCTCTAGTTTTCTCACAGTTAGGGCTTTCCTGGCCAAGAGACAAAAGCAATCCCTCCAGCTGCTGAGGGTGTTTCTATATAGATCTAGGCTTGGGGCATGCGTGGGCAGGGTCTGATGTGAGTTGAGAGCCGTTGGGAGACATCTCCCCAACCAGTGAGCTTGCTTGCCCCGGAAATTCTGGGTCTGCAACGCACAGAAAATTAGGGATATTGGCGTCCACATCCATGGACGGCTACCTTGGGGTTGGCGTCAGTCGATATGGACGCTGACATACTATGGGCGTCCATCCATGTTGACGCCAAGACATTCTTCTGCCAGAACTTAAAATCATGCAGAACCATGCTTAATCCACACATATAGGCACATGAAACCCATGTGGTATAGTGTATACACCATTACACCGGGTAACCATCCAATAGTTAATATTAATCCTATACATACATACATAGGCAAATCAAGATAATAATAATACGCACATAAATATCTACACACGCATACAACATCTAAGGTATAACATGTATCTTACTACACTTATGAAATCAATAACATTTATACCTAGACATGCCCATGCATACATAGGCACACTTAGGATAAGATGTACGTCGGTACCTACCTATGCGTACATGAGGTTTATAGAATTACAATATACACTACTAAATACACCTATCATACTTGCACTTGATATATATATATATATACATGCAATGTACAAGGTACAATGTACACATTGACTACACCGTGCAAATGAACAACGTTTACAACCAAGTATACTCATGCATACCTAATTATACCAAGGTGTTACATATGTAAAATTAAGTACACAATTATCACATGCATATGATAATCTACATACGTACATACACATATGCACTTCATATATTCGCACACAATATTCATGAAATGGGCAATATAAGGTATACTTCAATATTTAGGTAGCACCTGCATAGTATTTAAATAGATACTTTATACTCAAAATTAGCCAATTACTTATCTTCACGATAATAGTATACATCCTCGCATATACCCATGCAAAATTTATATCTATAATATGCACCATTTTCATGCACGCCCTTTATGCAAGAACAAGTAAACAACATATTCATAAAATATAAGCGGGAACAGAAAATTCGGGGCCTTACACCCTCTCCCCCTTAAAGAGATCTTCGTCCTCGAAGATCGGATCACGTACCCTTGATGACATCTTGTTGCTGCTTCTAGTCCACTTAGGCCGGTGCCTAATTTCCTGCCGTGGCTTCCTTACTACTGGAACATTTCGGGAAACAAACCTCTTCTTCTGATTCGGACAGTCTTTAATCCGATGATTTTTGCTACCACACTTGAGACATCTTCCTAACCTCGTCCAACATACGTCTCCACCGTGGCGCTTGCCACAATGCACACATGCGGGCTTCTCATTGCCGGCCAAAACTACTGACCGAAGGGTTGATTCTATGGGTGCCATAGTTGGTTGCTGTCTTTTCATGAGCTTCTTCATCTTCCTCCTTTGCCGTTGAAATGGTTCTGGTAACATTTCTAATCTTGCTTTCTTCTCTGCCAAGTACAACTCCATTTCACTCTCTTGTTTGCATGCCGCACTAAGAGCTACATCCATAGTTCCAAGATCAAACGCTACCAGCCTGGCTCTCATTGACGGTCTAAGCCCCATTACAAACTTCCTCGCCTTGCGCCTCTCATCGACAACTATGTGGGGTGCAAATCTAGACAACTCTGTAAATCTAGCCTCATACTCCAAAACTGTCATTGATCCCTGAGTCAATGCTAAGAATTCCTGCTCCATTTTGTCCCGTATATGCTCAGGAACATACTTGGCCTGAAACGTCCTTACGAAATCTTCCCAAGTAATCTCTAGCTCCACTCCCTCAAACCGCGTACGAAGAACGGAAGACCACCACACATCCGCTCTCTCCTGAAGCATGTATGACGCCAGACTGATCTTGTCATCCTCTGCACACCTGATGGCTCTAAATATCTTTTCGATTTCTCTGAGCCAACTTTCTGCAACTAACGGCTCACTCTCCCCCTTAAAAGAGGGTGGAGCCATCCTCTTGAACCTCTCCATGACTGTCACACCTCCTAAACCACGGTCCTGTTGAGCTGGTACTGGAACCTGAGCCTCAAACTGAGTTTGGAAAGCCGCTTGCGTTTGCGCTTGAGTCTGTATTGCTTGCACAATCCCTTGCATGACTGTGCCATAATTGGCCAACGGTGGCGGGGGCGATCCTTGAGGTGCTGGTACTTCATGCTGCTCTCCGTCAGTCCTACTCAACTCTTCATCCCGAATAGGTAAGCTCGAACGTCGAATCTCTCCAGCCATCTCTACAAAACAACATCAAGTTAAACTCCATTTATCTCTATACCTTACATGTTATCATGTATTTATCCTACTACTTTTCTAGCACTATCTTAATTATTCCTTGGATCGGGCTATCCACTACAAGGACTTAGAGATGTGATTTAGTTGATGGCTATTTATGTATAAGCTCAACCCAACCGCTCTGATACCATCTCTGCAACGACCCACTTCCACCCGGTACGGTTATACCAACCCACATCGGATGAGAGCAAGCCGCTACAGGGGAGAATACCCCAACAAGTAACAAAAGAGCTGAGATATACACAAATAGAATTAAATAAATGCAACGGAACTTAAATAAATCTTATTCCATCAACTTTTAAATCCACATACCACAGTCTGCATAGTTCAACAAAAGATAACATAAGTGCAAAATGTTCCAAATACATAGCCGACTCCAAGTACATTTGAATCAAAACTAAAATTTCAATTGTAGCTTTACATACTATGAAAGGTAAATTACAAGTCTTCAATCACTTAGTCCAACTCTACTTCAAGTCTTGCTAGCTTCTCCGCTACAATTTCCTGAAATGTTTAGCAAGAATGAGTCTACGCAATAGACTCAGCAAGTAACTTAAGATTCAATACATACATATTTTCTAACAATTTAACACAATAGAATTTCAGCAATTAAATCTTACATGCTTATGCCATAACAAGTTATTTCACATGAAATTGTATTAAACGACTATTCTAACACATGTAAAACTATAATCTAAACAAGATTTCTAATAACATGGTGTCATTATCATAAGTACAAATACACATTCACATACCTTCACACTTTACTCACATCATTGTAAAACTTCGTAACTAAGTCATGGAAAACATATACAAGATAGGTTGCACTCCTAGCATGATTTCTAACTCACTTGGCATGCAATCATAACAGTTTACTTCACATTTAGCTTGCTGATTTTATATAAAGTCTATGACATTCATATTACCCTTGCATAGGGATCACTTGTAACTATCCAACATGATACTAAACACATGTGCATCCAATCATTCAAATTCCATGAATATGAAAGCATATACTTACATTTTGGTACTAATAGTAACATCACTTTTAGCAATTGACAAGTTATACATAAACACATACACACACACATTTGTACACATCAATAAACAATTTATCAATCAACACTATTGTCATTTACACTTATACTATTTTCTCATTACACATAACCATATGATGAACCTTGGCTTTCACATACACTCACTTTGTTCTATCACACAATACTCATACACATTTGCCATTAATTCCTCTTTCACATTCACACACTTCTTATCACTTCACTTTTGCACATAACATGTGCCACATTTACACATATCTTGCACATACCTTGTGCTATTGAACACATGTCACTTTTCACATCACACTTATGGTTATTTTCACTTAATGCCAAGACACAGCCCAAACCACCATTAGATGTCTCATAACACACACTTGGTCACATTCGCTTACTTAATCACCGGCGCAGTGATAAGTCTTAGTCTCTGCAGAAACCGGGGAAAGCCCTTCCCACCATTACCAGTGGAACTTGTCCACCTCCAGGATTTTACAAGACCCTTTGCCAGGGTGTACACTTTATCAAGACCCTTTCCTAGGGTGTAACACTTTGAGCTTTCCCGTAGGGGCACCACTACCGTACAGCTCCAAGCATCTAAGGTGGCAGTGTCTTATGGGCATATTTGTTTATCTTGTCACATTAATCGTTTACACACACTACCACTTGTTCTCTCACGTCTCACGCACACACACTCATGCAAAATTCACACACACATAAGTCCTCATTCACTGATTTTAACTTCACTGTTGCAACTACCAAATAATCATAATACAGATATAACTATACTGAAATCTACTGAATCGCATCAAGTCAAAATTTTCATGCTCACATAGTTATTTTTCTCATTAAAATACATAACAATACTCACTGTCATCAGAAAAATATGAGATTTTAACCACAGATAATTTTAAGGTTTATAATCGTACATACAAATTTTCAGATTTTTCTGAGTCATATTACATTTACAGAAATTAAAACATTCTGTTTCATGCTATTCATAATTCACTTTAACATGGAGCATAACATGAACCTCAGATTTAACCATTCACAACCCTAATCCTAACATAATCATCATCACAGAAATTTTCCTTGATTTATTGCACAGCACACAATTTAATGTAAATTTTACAATTTTATGCATGTCTTTCATTTCCAAAACAGAAATTTCAGTAAATCCCACAGTCATGGAAAAATTCTCAAAATTTCAGGGCATGGACTGATACATATACACATGGTATAGAAAAATCTAGGGCATTAAATTCTCAGGAATTAGGTAGACAGTAGATGAACATGCATAATCCATCTTTTCCAACATGTATTTCAATAATCAAAAGAATTCATGTCATCCACAGAAAAATGCAGAAATTTCCACACACACACCACATTACCTATTTTACATAGCATATAGGATTTACACTATATCCTCATGGCGAAAACATATCGAAAATAATCATCTACCAGGAAGAACAGCTCACTGTTCTATCCTGAAGAACTTGGCGGCAGCCTCTGGCCGTTCAAGGGTTTTGACGGCACGATCGCTGGACGCCTATGGAGATCTTGGCGTCAAGGGTATGACGCCAAGTTCCTGTCTGTGCAACAGCACAGACCGAACCCCAAATACTCAGTGAAAAGGAGGGTCCAGGACACGATTTAAAATCCACAAAAATTACTGGGACCTAGGGAACATGTATGGGATTGAGATCTATGGGTTACTTGCCTCTCAATTAAATCTACAAGATCGGAATAAGCTGATGAAGCCCTTCTCGGCCTTGCCAAAAAGGTGATCAGAAACTCCTTCGATCCTCTTCTCCTGTCGATGTAGATGGCACCTCGGGGCTGGAATCTCTTCTTGGATGTATTGGCCGTCTCCCAGACGCAGCAGCTCCTTGGTTTCCTCCTCCACTCGACGGATTAGAGCTCCTTAAGTTCAGCTTTTCTGCATCTCGGGTCCAAGGGTTCACCAAATGTCAAAGCTTCCTCCTCGATCTAGGCTGGGTATTTCATAGGTTTAGGGTCTGGGGATGCTTCTTGGGTAGCTGTACTACGCTCCCATCTTCATGGATCTCTCAGAAGGTCTCCCAATCGCCGGATTAAAGCTTGGGAAGATCAGGTTTTCCTCTAGTTTTCTCACAGTTAGGGCTTTCCTGGCCAAGAGACAAAAGCAATCCCTCCAGCTGCTGAGGGGTGTTTCTATATAGATCTAGGCTTGGGGCATGCGTGGGCAGGGTCTGATGTGAGTTGAGAGCCGTTGGGAGACATCTCCCCAACCAGTGAGCTTGCTTGCCCCGGAAATTCTGGGTCTGCAACGCACAGAAAATTAGGGATATTGGCGTCCACATCCATGGACGGCTACCTTGGGGTTGGCGTCAGTCGATATGGACGCTGACATACTATGGGCGTCCATCCATGTTGACGCCAAGACATTCTTCTGCCAGAACTTAAAATCATGCAGAACCATGCTTAATCCACACATATAGGCACATGAAACCCATGCGGTATAGTGTATACACCATTACACCAGGTAACCATCCAATAGTTAATATTAATCCTATACATACATACATAGGCAAATCAAGATAATAATAATACGCACATAAATATCTACACACGCATACAACATCTAAGGTATAACATGTATCTTACTACACTTATGAAATCAATCACATTTATACCTAGACATGCCCAATGTATACATAGGCACACTTAGGATAAGATGTACGTCGGTACCTACCTATGCGTACATGAGTTTATAGAATTACAATATACACTACTAAATACACCTATCATACTTGCACTTGATATATATATATATATATACATGCAATGTACAAGGTACAATGTACACATTGACTACACCGTGCAATGAACAACGTTTACAACCAAGTATACTCATGCATACCTAATTATACCAAGGTGTTACATATGTAAAATTAAGTACACAATTATCACATGCATATGATAATCTACATACGTACATACACATATGCACTTCATATATTCGCACACAATATTCATGAAATGGGCAATATAAGGTATACTTCAATATTTAGGTAGCACCTGCATAGTATTTAAATAGATACTTTATACTCAAAATTAGTTACTTATCTTCACGATAATAGTATACATCCTCGCATATACCCATGCAAAATTTATATCTATAATATGCACCATTTTCATGCACGCCCTTTATGCAAGAACAAGTAAACAACATATTCATAAAATATAAGCGGGAACAGAAAATTCGGGGCCTTACATTAGTGTCAGTAAACATTGATAAAAATCTTCACCAAAATAGCAATGCTAAATAGTTCTTCTAAAAGATATTGACAGAAGATGCACTATAATGGATGATATAGTCTGCATGCGTTCAGATCTCATAAATGCAGGAGTGTTAGAGAGATATAGACGTGGACTTTGACTAGTCAACGCTTCAAGAGATAAGATAAGTGTCAAGTTGATATAAACCATAAAGTCGTTGTCTATATGACTTATGAAATTGTTATGAGTACTAACAAGTCATTATAGAGGGTAAATCGTTATGAGCGCTAAAGGAATCGTTGCACAAAGCAAATCGTTATCAGCGCTTAAGAAATCGTTGCACCAAGCAAATCGTTATGAGCGCTTAAGAAATCGTTGCACAAAGCAAATTGTTATGAGCGCTTAAGAAATCGTTGCACCAAGCAAATCGTTATGAGTGCTTAAGAAATCGTTGCACAAAGCAAATCGTTATGAGTGCTTAAAGAAATCGTTACGCAAGGCAAATCGTTGTGAGCGCTTAAAAGAAATCGTTGCGATGACTTATAGAATTGTTACGGCGAGCAAGTCGTTGCGAGTTCTAAAGAAATCGTTTAGATTGCTTATAGAATCGTTGCGGCGAGCAAGTCATTGCGAGTTCTAAAGAAATCATTATGATTACTTATAGAATCATTGCGGCGAGCAAGTCGTTGCGAGTTCTAAAGAAATCGTTATGATTACTTATAGAATCGTTGCGGCGAGCAAGTCGTTGCGAGTTCTAAAGAAATCGTTGTGATTACTTATAGAATCGTTGCGGCGAGCAAGTCGTTGCGAGTTCTAAAGAAATCGTTATGATTACTTATAGAATCATTGCGGCGAGCAAGTCGTTGCGAGTTCTAAAGAAATCGTTATGATTACTTATAGATTCGTTGCGGCGAGCAAGTCGTTGCGAGTTCTAAAGAAATCATTATGATTGCTTATAGAATCGTTGCGGCGAGCAAGTCGTTGCGAGTTCTAAATAAATCGTTATGATTACTTATAGAATCGTTGCGGCGAGCAAGTCGTTGCGAGTTCTAAAGAAATCGTTGTGATTACTTATAGAATCGTTGCGGCGAGCAAGTCGTTGCGAGTTCTAAAGAAATCGTTATGATTACTTATAGAATCGTTGCGGCGAGCAAGTCGTTGCGAGTTCTAAAGAAATCGTTATGATTACTTATAGAATCGTTGCGGCGAGCAAGTCGTTGCGAGTTCTAAAGAAATCGTTATGATTACTTATAGAATCGTTGCGGCGAGCAAGTCGTTGCGAGTTCTAAAGCAATCGTTATGATTACTTATAGAATCGTTACAGAATCGACTTGTTTGAAACAACATGACTTTCCAATCTTACAAGGAAATCTTTAAAAACACTTATGAAATCGTTATGACTTTCAACAGAAGTCGATGTGGACTTAGAGAATATTATTCTGAAAAGATTAAAGCTTCAGTGAGACTATACTTACCATCATTGACTTGATTGACCTTGGTAATTTTCCTGTACTTAAGACTTATGAAATATGTTAGAGATTATTGATGAAGTATGTTAATCACTAAAATACATATGTAATTAAAATTACATGGGGACAGACTGATCATCAATTGGTATATAGGATCTCAGGCATTGCCGTTACGCCAAAACTCGAGTTGTTGTGTAAGGATACCATCCTTCCTTATAACCCACCACAGGGTACAGTCCCCCTGCTGGACAACTCAGCAACACCCGCAGGCAGGTCCACACCCGGACCTAGGCATGACTTGGCCAACCCGGCCTCCGCCACACCCTCATTCTCAGGTCGCCCCAGGGTGAGACGCTGGCACGCGCACCTGCCTCGCAGCATGCCGCCCAACAATCTCCCCCCAGCGGCACCCTGGGAATCGAACCCGCGACCCGCTCTGATACCAGGTATATAGGATCTCAGGCATTGCCGTTACACAAAAACTCGAGTTGTTGTGTAAGGATACCATCCTTCCTTATAACCCACCACAGGGTACAGTCCCCCTGCTGGACAACTCAGCAACACCCGCAGGCAGGTCCACACCCGGACCTAGGCATGACTGGCCAACCCGGCCTCCGCCACACCCTCATTCTCAGGTCGCCCTAGGGTGAGACGCTGGCAGTGCACCTGCCTCGCAGCATGCCGCCCAACAGGGAAGACCAGTGGTGTGCTGGGTGGTTTGTCTAGTTGAGGGATTGTACTAAGTGTTTGTGTAGATGAGAAGACCAGTTGAGCTGGGTGTTATATGTGTCCTTAAGGGGGACTGTACTCTTGGTTTAGTGAAATCCCAAGTGTTCTTGGGGACTAGACGTAGGGCTGAGGGGACACTCAGTGTCAAACCAGGATAAATCTGTGTCTCTTGTGTGTGTGATTGTTTGTGTATAGTTTTGCTATTATCTAACACTAACAATTAAGTTTAAGATTTATTTTTGAGTTGCAACTAATGCTAACCATCACGTTTTAGTGTTTGAGTTTTTAACTTCCAAAAATATCATTTAAGCAACCCATTCACCCCCCCCCCCCTTTGGGCTTGTTAATTGTGCAACAGTGTTAGCACCTAACTCGTCCCCCCCATTCGACACCATTTCGAAAGGCTGGTCAATACCTCGATAGATGTGCTACCAAGAACGGGTCAACTTGATAGGACGCATCTCTAAAAGTACGTGCTTTGACACACTATAAGACTGTTTTGACCGCAAGCAACAAAACTGACACAACAATTAGGAAACGATAATGTGTCAGACGCTAGCACCGTGTTAAGATCCTATTATGTTTTCCTTGGGATGGTCCTTCTAATATCTCCACTCCCTGGGAAGTTCTTCATGATATGGTTCATTTTGAAGTAGTTCTTCTAGGGTGGTTCTATTTCATCATCCTTGAGGGTGATATCCTTTAGCTTTTCTGCTAGTTCTCATGTTCCTTATCATCACTATTAATTTCTTTCCTTAAAGATGGGTTAGCTTCATCAAATGGTACATGAATAGTTTGCTCAATTAATAAGGTTTTTCTATTAAAAACTCCATAACCTCTAGGTTTTGAAGAATATCCAAGAAATATACCTTCATCTGATTTTGCATCCAACTTACCAATGTTTGACTTGTTATTATTGAGAATGTAGCATTTGCAACCAAATGGATTAAGATAACTAACCTTTGGCTTCTTGTTCTTGTACAATTCATATGATGTCTTCTTCAAAATGGGCCTGATCATTACTCTATTAATGATGTAGCATGTTGTGTTGATTACCTCTGTCAAAAATATCTTGACAAGTTGTATTCAGACAGCATGGTCCTTGTCATTTCTAATAATGTTCTGTTCTTTCTCTCAGCAACTCCATTTGTTGTAGTGTCCTTGGTAATGAAAAGTTGTGTTCTATATATTCCTTGCTCTTCACAGAATTTTTTGAATTTGCTATTTGGAAATTCTCCTCCTGGTCTGATCTGAGGGAAATCTATGGGTGATTTGGCTTCTTTATTGATGTATTTCCCATACTCCCCTCCCCCTAGATAGTGCGTTGTTTGTAGTTTTTGAGGTGATCATTGGGTGGGTTGCACCAACAGCACCTCTGTCTGAGAATGCGGTCGGTCGGTCAATCGCCTTCTTATCACTTCACATGTCATGGACGCATTAGCTTTTGCTAACACGACTGTTACTGTTGCCCAGTTGGACGAGCCCAGAGGGGGGGGTGAATGGGTCTTTTAATAATTATTTGATTAGTACATGTACTTAAAACACACACACAGACGTTCTTCGATGAAGGTTAGTGAAAGTTAGAATAAATAGCAAACACTCACAGGAAATCAATCACACAACACACATAGTTTATCCTAGTTCGGACCTCCTATCCTTAGGAGTCCTACGTCCAGTCCCTGAGCAATAACTCAGGATTCCACTATCTAAGGTACAGTCCCCTTATGGACACTACAACACCCAGCTCAGCTGGTCTTCCTTCACACGAAGGGAACTACAACACCCTGGATGCCCCACCAGGTCTTCCTTCACCATGAAGGGAACTATAACACCTTGGATGCCCCCACCAGGTCTTCCTTCACAACAGAAGGGAACTACTCAGCAAAAAGTAAGCAATAAAACACGCCCCTAGATCAAGCTTTAACAAGCCACAATCTGAAGCAAATAGCCCTGAGAGAAGGAGATCTAAACAATGGTCTCTCTCAGAACTACACAGGCTCTCTCTCAAGATTTCTATTACAGCACAGAGAGCTAAAGAGCTGAGACAATTTGGAGTGGGATGCTTGGCTCTTGGATTCTCACAGAAGATTTGAATTGCTAAGACTTGCAGGTAGTATTCGTTGGTAAGTCGCTTGGCTTCTTCAGGAGCTACTATCTTGTATTTATATCTCCAATTTGAAATGTATTCGTTGAAGTATTCGTTGTCTCTACGCTTTGTTTACGTTAGACTGCTTGACACTTGGAAGCTTCCAATCAACAGTCTTTTATCCATTTGTGCACGCAAAGGATAAGATCTTCTGGCGTCTATATGGTCCAACGTTGTATGACAGAATGTCTTCAGGGACCTGCATACATTAAATGCTAGAACAGTAGACAGCTAGGTTGTCTCTTGTTTTCAGTCAACGTTAGAACAAATAATCACAGAAATAGTAATGCCAAATAGCTTGTTCTAAAAGATACACACAGAGTAAGCACAATAATAGAAGTTATCGTCTGCATGCATGCAAAGATATGTTCAGTCTACATTAAATGCAAAGGTGTCAGAAAGATATGCGTGACGACTTTGACTATTCAATGCTTTGACCAATAGCAAATCGTTGTACATACAAAGTCGATACAATCATGACTTATGAAATCGTTATGGAGAGCAAGTCGTTGTGTTCAGTAAAGAAATCGTTATGAACACTTAGGAAATCGTTATGAGCTCTAAAGAAGTCGATGCGCGAAGCAAATCGTTATGAGCTCTAAAGAAATCGATGTGCGAAGTAAATCGTTATGAGCTCTAAAGAAATCGATGCGCGAAGCAAATCGTTATGAGCTCTAAAGAAATCGATGCGCGAGGCAAATCGTTATGAGCTCTAAAGAAATCGATGCGTGAAGTAAATCGTTATGAGCTCTAAAGAAATCGATGCGCGAGGCAAATCGTTATGAGCTCTAAAGAAATCGATGCGCGAGGCAAATCGTTATGAGCTCTAAAGAAATCGTTGAGATGAGCAAATCGTTATGATGACTAAAGGAATCGTTGCGATGAGCAAATCGTTACGATGACTTAAGGAATCGTTGCGATAAGCAAATCGTTACGATGACTAACGGAATCGTTGCGATGAGCAAATCATTACGATGACTTAAGGAATCGTTGCAATAAGCAAATCGTTACGATGACTAAAGAAGTCGTTGCAATGAGCAAATCGTTACGATGACTTAAGGAATCATTGCGATAAACAAATCGTTAAGGCACTTATGAAATCGTTATGATGAAATCTTTACATTTCTACTGAAATCGTTGTAGCATAAGGAAAGTCGATGTGGACTTAGAGAAATTTCATGCTGAACTTAATATTGCTTCAGAAAGGTAATGCTTACGGAATTTGCTTGATTTTCTTTTAGTATTTCCTGTGCTCAAAACTTATGGAATATGTGTTAGTAATCTTTGACAAGGTTTTGTTAATCACCAAAATAAATATATTATTAATTAAAATTACATGAGGACAGACTGATCATCAATCTCTCCCTTTTTGGTGATGACAAAACAAAACTAACTTATCAATAAGCATAAGTGACCTAACTTTGTATTTCTGAAAATAAAAGTTTTGTATGTCAGAAATGCGAAGGAAATTTCTCCCCTTTTTGTCATTAAGCAAAAGATAAACTGAGACAAAGAAGAAGAGAGAGAACACGCAAACAAAGATATGGTATTACTTTTGAGAAGGTACAGGAAGATAGACCAGAGGAGAAAGAAGAGAGGCATGCTGAGAAATAACAGTCCATGCCTTAAGCTCTTGTTCTTCAAAAAATTGTTGGAAAACCCCAGACGCTATAAAAAAGGAGTTACCCATGGAAGGGATCATGCGCTTAATGTAAAGCTGTCGTTGATCTTCCAAGAAGAGCGCATACTGATCCTTGTCAAAAATAAATCTGAAGTAGCTGCTCTTTGCAAAACTGGCACGCTGAAGGAAACAATCAAGTGTGATAGGATAGAAGAGCTGGTGATCATGCAGGTCCTTCTTCAAGGAGATGTAAGCTGAATACCTGGAAGCCCATTGAACATACAGTTCTTGAACGAGATTGATGGAATTTAGGTCCAAGAAGGCTTCTGCAGATAGACGAGGCTTGCCTGCCCTGACCAAGGAACTATTTATTGATTCCAACTGGAGAGCGGATTGATGGTAGTGCTTTTCCCAGTCTGTGGGAGAAAGCCTTTCACATTCGGAAATTAACGGAGCTAGAACTTCAGAGGAGAGGTGGCCCAAGTGATATTCTCTGAAGATAAACCTCTGAAATGAGGGGAGGCGACCCTGCTTGGCTGACAGACGTCCCATTACCCGAGCAAATCTCTCAAAAGCATGAGAGCCAGCGGAGGAGTCAAACACTAATGAGTGTAACTTGGGAAGGAAAACTATATCAGGCATTTTGAGGCTTGCAAAATCTACTTGGAAGGAGCAATTGACCGGATGTTCAGTCCGGAGGAGAGCAAGGGCGCCATGGAATTGACTAAACTGAACCTCAGGGAGCTTATTCAGATAGCAGTAATCATTATAGAGCTGAAAATGCCTTGCTATTCTGATTTCCTTAAGAATGAACTGGCCCCAAACAGTTTGATGATGAAAGACAAACCACTCAGAGAGAGAGAGTGGGTGATCTCGACGAGAAATGTTGTCTGCTTTGGCTTTGAGGTATTTAGTGTATAGAGTATTGTGCCTTTTTGCCCACTGGTCTTTAGTCTTGCACTCAGCTGACTGGAAGATTTTGGATTGGTTTGCTTTGGACATGCGGCAATAGGGAAGAACAATGTGAAGATGTTCAGTGAGGTTAAGATGGGGAATGCCAAAAATTGTAGAGAGAATGTATTTCTGTAGATATTCTCGATAGATTGGTCTCCTGTCGATTTCAGCAGTGAGGGAGAACCAAAGAGGAGGAAATTTGGGTGTAGAGGGTAGAGAGATAGAGGTGGAGAGTTTCCTCTTTTTCTGAGCAGGACTGGGAGAATCAGTCCTGTGGACATGATTGGCAACTGCCATAATTGAGGTGAGTGTTGAGTGTTCAAACTCATCCTCAGTTTGGGTGAGAAGGGCGCTGCCAAGTTGTGGGTTTTCAGGTATGAAAGTAATTGATGTAGGTGGAGTAGGAAGATAAAGAAGTGACCTTGGATCAAAGGTGGAAGAATGATCAGATGAGGAGGATGCCCCAGCTGATGAGGAGGCTGGAGGATCTTTAGTAATAGATGGAGAAAGAGAACGGATTGGGAAAGAGGTAGGAGAGAGGGAAGATTGAGATGGAAAGGGTGTTGGTGAGGAAATGGTGCGGGGCAAGGGTTGTTTGAAGGTGGGTGGAGCTGGAGGTGCTGTGGAAGAGGATGGAGGTGAGGAAGGGGCTGGAGTTGCAAGGGATGAAGACTCAGGGGCTTCAGGAGCAACTGCTGACTCTTCTACATCCTGCTGCCCAGCCTCGGAGATCACTAGCCCTGGTGGCTCAATAATCGAGTGCTCAGGAGGTCCAACCACTTCTGCTGACTGCTTGCCTGTTTCTATCTCCAGCCCTGATGGCTCAGTCCCCTTACTGACATCAACATCTAAGATAGGCAAACTCTATGAAAATTGTGATGCAATACTTGGCCCTGATGGCCCTGCTGGCGCATCAACTGAAGTCCCTTATGGCTGCTCCTATTGATCAACAACAATGGGCCCGGATGGCCCTGAAACACCTTCACTTTGCCCTGGAGGCCCACACTCTTGAAGAGAGGGCCCTGATGGCCTAGGAACATCGCTGGTAGTGCTCTGAGGGACAGAAGGGTGAGGAGTAGAATCTGTAGATCCTACTACCTTTAAAAACTCAGACACCATCATCTTCATAGAGCCCATTTCCTTATTGAACCACTTCATGGCATTTCTTATCTGAGAAATATCATTGGAAATTGAATCCTGGCGAACAATAACAGAACTCACATCTGACTGCACTGAGCTCAAGATCTTACCTTGATCATCCAACCTCTTCAAGATCAGCTTCAGGTTCATATTCTTTTGAATTTTCCTCTGCCTTCTGTGAGCAATTTTCTTGCTTCTCTTTTCAACTGGTTCATGATCTTCAGTATGAACAGTATCTGGTCTGTCATTTACAGGGGCATCTGTAGTTTGCTCCCCCTGAGATGCTGCAGCCTCTTGCTCAATTTCTTGCTCCCCCTAAATGGAAGCATCTTCCATCACAATATCTTCTAGAACAATTGATGACTCCTTCTGAATTGGAGTAGCTGTCACAGATTCTTCCAGGCGGCCTGATGCCACAACCTCTTCCACCAAACTCCCACCAGTTTCTGGAATCACAGGGGTGGAGTGAATGGAATCTAATACTTCTCGGAGCACAGATGCCACTGTGGAGGTGGGTAGAAGATCCTCTGGTCTTCTGTCAGAATCTTCTACTGCTACATCTCCTTGAGCTACTGGAGTTTCCATTGTATCTACTCTGTCTGCAGCTACTTCCTGTGAAGCTCTAGACACTGCGGCCTCTTCTGCTGCTGGTTCTGCAACTGCTGATGGTCCCTCTAACTCTACTGCTGCTGCCTCTAGCTGGACGACTTGGGCTTCCCTTATGATGGGTTCACCCTCAGCCACAGAGGTCTTGGTCCATACTCCGTTGACCACTGAAAATCCACTTTTCCTCAAATTTCTGACCTAATGGCTTGGCCCATCTTCTCAACTACTGCCCCAGACAAATTTACGCCAAAATGACTGAAAACCTTGGTGAGCAAATGGGCGTAGGGCAGTGATACGTTCAGCTTACTCTTAGTATCCCAAATCTGATCACGAGCAAACTTCATCCTCTCTATCATAACTTCGGCCATATTTATCTCTTTGTTCTGAATGGCCCAATACATCACATCTGAGTCTGCCTTGGTGCAGGTTGAAAAGGTGGAACTTCTAGGAACAAGTATCTGGAAGACTATGAAGTGAAGGAGGCGATTGAATGCATTCAGTTGATTTATGTCTATTTTCCCATCCTTCAACTTATATTCGGGACCAACAATCCCAAGTCCCTTAACTAGGGTATCCTCTGTGTGGATCCCACTGTGCCCAGATGTGGACACACCAAACAGAGACTTCAACAAATCATAGTCTATTCTGATTTGGGTACCTTTGACAGAAGATGTTAAGGACCCATCTGCTTCTGACCTCAGACAGACATAAAACGCCTTTACAAGATCCGGGTAGCTTACCTCTGAAAAGGTCGAGATGATTGTCCACTGCATTCTGCTCACGGCGGCCACTATGTTGTGCATGCCGTTCTTATCAGATCAGCAATATCCACTGCTTTATTGCCACAAAGCTTTGATTTCACAAACGTAAACCTCTCCTGCTGCTCGGCCGTTAGAAACTCAGCGCTGTAGCCCCCAAGACTTCCGGAAATAGCTGGTGCGGCCATGGATTTTGATTGAAAAGATTTAGGAGGGATAAGATGATGATAGAAGAGAAAGCCCTCAAGAAGTTCTTCGCGGGAAGAAGTGAGAGGCTTCGAATTTTGTAGAGAGTCGATGTCGGAATCGTTAGGGCATCGGCTCAGGCAACTAGACGAAAGAGGGAAAAAGGTAAAGGTAGGAGATGAATCGTTCCCACATCGATTTTGGGGTAAATAAATGAATACTTTATCAAAAAGTGAGGCGCTAATAGGAGGGAGGAAACGACAAATAAGTTTGACTTTTCAAAAAGGACTTTTCCAAGAGTGACTGTCAAGATAGGATAATTGAGTATATCTTTTACTTAACGTCATGGAGAGAAAGATACCTTAAATTCTGAAAATTTATATATATCAGTATAAACAGAAATCTTTTCACAAATTACTCATGCCCAATTCCCTTCTAAGAGATGTTAATCTCTCTTCGGGTAAGACTTTTGTGAAGATATCTGCTAACTGACCATTTGTATCAACAAAAGATATTTCTAAATTGCCATTAGCTACATGATCTCGAATGAAATGGTATCTAACCTCAATGTGCTTGGTCCTTGAATGCTGTACTGGGTTTTTGGTGAGATTTATAGCACTTGTATTGTCACACAGCAGAGGAATTGTTTTGATGTGATGTCACGTCCCGAGAATTACGCAGCGGATATTAATTCGAATAATTCGAGTCGATATCCCGAGACGTGGACAGTCGGCAAATAAGCCTCTAGCTAGCACGCGCTAAATGTGTATCAACACAAACATCATAATATGGCCGAAAGGTTGAACTCAATAAAAACTGTATTTAATTTCAACTCAACTTATAAAAAAATTGGAAACTAGTACAAGTCTGAGACTCAAATAAAAAGGAAAGTACATTTACCCCTCACTTCCTACTACAGGTTCTAACTCTCAAAATAAACTACAAAAACTAGACTCATAATTGGGACGCTCATCACTCGGATGCATTCCCATCCTCGACTTGCTCTTCCTCTTGAACTTCATAGTCACCTAGATTGGGAAAAGGTAGGGGATGAGCAAACTAGCCCAGTAAGATTTATATCTCAATGTGCGGGCAATGATATAAGTGATTAACATTTTAGAACTAGGCAAGTACGATGAATGATACGCAAGTACGAACAAAACTCATTAAAACATGATATATAAAACAAGCTGGATAGAGTGAACAAGATAGAATAAGATTTTTGAACAAGGTGCCAAGAAGAACTAGCAATAGATCACTTTGCACAAGCACGCAAGATTTCACTTGATGTCAATAGTTTCAAAAAAACAAGATATCACTAGTTGCAATAAATGCAGGATGACCATATCACGCAAGCAAGCAAGATTGCACAAGCACGTTCAAGTAACACTAATCAGGCACGTAGACACCAATGTACACCAAGAAAAGATCCATCAAGAATGTACACCAGGACACGTGTATGTGGTTATGTATCTAACATTCAACAAGCAAGAAAGTACTCCCAGCGCAGATGCAACGCCAGTAATCATTATACCCTATGGTTAACAGTATATTTATGACTCGCCGTCATGGGGCTAGACTGGAGCCCTTGGACACACTCCGTGCCCTGTCAGCCATCTCATGTAAAATTTTAAATGTAGATACCCACAGTCATAAATAATGGCCATGAGAGATTCAAAAAGTAAGCATGTGTAATGTCATGTTCATGATGATGATGAGAAGAAATAAATAAATTGAACATGATCCCATGAGGACATAGTCAAGAGATAAATTCGGCAGCTGAATGATAGATTTACAATTTAGTTCAATCTTTACATTAATGGCTTTAGTCTAGATGGCAATTCACACTCACGAGAACAAGAAGAGAAGGAAGTGCACGCCCTAGATGTATAAGTGTGTAGAGATGCACATGTGTAAATTCACAATCCGTCGATCTCAAACCCTCGGAAAATACTTAACATGACGGCATGCAGTGGACAATGCATTTAACTACATATGGGTTTACAAGATTTTAAGATAAAAAAAAGTTTATCATTTAAATCAAGCTAGAATGGTAACAAGAGTAAATCACCAGTTTCATGTATGATTACTTCATTAAGGAAGCAATTAGAATAATATTCAAGACATTAAGGATTTTTCAATGGGTTAAACACTTTTAAGCCATTAAATAGACATTATGTAATGAACAGACCCAAAACATGCAATATCTTGTAAAGGTAGTGTCGACACAACCCATGCTGGTGTCGACACCATGCTTCAAACACAAAGCAAAAACATGAAAAACTGGTCAAGTAGTGTCGACACTTGTTCAAGTAGTGTCTGTTAGGAACGGATGGGTGGAAGGATCAGATCTAGAAGGGGGGTTGAATAGATCTAATGCCAATTAACGCGGAAGCTTAAGCAATTAAAAATTACTTCTAATCAGAGATCAAATCACCCAAATAAATTACTGATCTGAAGTGAGATTTGGTGTGTGAGCAAATCAATTAGTAGTGTGAACGAAATCCCTATGCATGCATCTAGCGAGATACAAAGGCAAACCACAATTCAAACCAATGCACAGAGGATTTTTAGGTGGTTCGGAAATCACCTCCAGTGACTCCTACGTCCACCCCTCACACAGTGAGGCCACACTACTCAAAAACCTTGAGTACAACTCACACAGGAGCACGACGACTCCAACACCCTTGAGCACGACGACTCAAGAAACACCTGGAGCACGACGACTCCAAACCCCTTGAGCACGACGACTCAAGAAACACCTGAGCACGACGACTCCAAACTGAGCACGACGGCTCAAACAACAACCGAGTACGACGACTCCAAATTGAGCACGACGGCTCAAACCACACAGTGAGTGCGACGACTCACAAACCTGAGCTCGACGGCTCAGAGTACAAAAGCTAGATCAAACACAAAAGAGATCATATCCTCTAGCAATGATCTGATTCAAGACATTTTCGTACATAGAAATTTGTACAGAACTTCATGCACAAATCTCATTGACGAACTAAGGAGAACAAACTCTGATATGAAGCAAATAGATGTAGAAAGAGTGTTCTTCGATGAAGAGGCCTTGCAGACGCTTCAATTGAGGAGCCTTGATGGAAATCGATGAAGATTCTCCTCACTTGGCGATACTCTGCTTTGATGGCATCTGAAATGCCAGAAACCTTTCTTCTCCTGAGCCTCTTCAGTTGGATCTGCTCCCTTGCCTTGCACAGCAACCTTCTCTCCAGGGATTCCCCTTGATTCCCTTGTCCTTCCTCTTGAAAGGATGGCTTGTAGCTTCTGGAGATGGAGACGATCTGGGAGCCCCCTTTCAGCCGCCAAAAAGGTTTTTCAGGAAGTGTATGGCTCTCTCTTCTTTGGGGTACAAGGAACATGGGTATTTATAGCCCCATATGTCCATAAAGTGCCTTGGGGTGCATGGGCACGGAAACCTAGGTCAAATCCCCTAAATCCCAAGCAGCCACGTGTCCAGGAAAAGCTTTAAGTCACAGAGTTTCCGGAGTGTGTCGACCTGCCCATAGGTGTGTCGACACACTGTCCCAGACTGGCAAATCATTCCCTGGGAGAGGTCTCTAGTGTCGACCTGAGATGATCTCGTGTCGACCTGCTGTCCCAGACAGCAAAACAGTTCTTCTGGGAAAGCCATCTAGTGTCGACCTGATTCCATTTGGTGTCGACCTGAGATAAAAGCCTGTTAGCATATTTCTCTGGGATCTATCACTAGTGTCGACCTGCCCTGGTCTAGTGTCGACACTAGTTGAGCTTTTCTTCACATTCTGCCTTTGCTCTGAGCCATTGTGTCGACACCATTGATGGGTTGTGTCGACACTGCTTTGCAAGAAAATGTTTTGTCCCTGAGAAAATAACACATAAATCATTAGTTAATATATGGTCATGAATATAAATGATAAATTGCTTGGAAACATGCTTCTGAATATTGGTAATTCAGGTGATGTATTTCACATGTTTCCAATTTATTTTATGCATTAAAGTCACAGCTTGTCATCATTAAACTTACAACATGTCATCATTAAAATCATAATATCTCTCATTAAAATCACATATGTCATCATCATATCACAGTATGTCATCATCAAAATCAAGGTATGAGTGATGTTCATTGGATATCATTAAATTACAACTTTAGGAAGTTCCAAAACACACTCAACCCAACAGTGTCGACACTAGAGACAGGTTCCAGAAAACCTTCTGGAAAATATGGGATAGTGTGTCGACACTAGATCAGGTAGTGTCGACACTAGATCAGTTTCCCAGAACTTTCTGGGTCAAACTGGGACAGTGTGTCGACACTAGATGAGGTAGTGTCGACACTAGAGAGCTTCCCAGAACACTTTCTGGGCTGTTTTGGGACAGTGTGTCGACACTAGATGAGGTAGTGTCGACACTAGAGAGCTTCCAGAACACTTTCTGGCTGCTTTGGGACAGTGTGTCGACACTAGATGAGGTAGTGTCGACACTAGTTGCCCTCCAGAACAAACATATGGTCAAGTGTAACCCGAAAATATGTCTCATGCAGTGATTCACTTGCCCATCTTATAACTCTCTAACTAATGACATTTGACAAAACGTTCAACACAAAAGATGACGAGACAACTAGTAGAAGAACTTTGATGTTGAGGGTTTGATCTAATTGGTCTCAATCCTGAGAAAACATATGAAGAACAGAAAACATTGAAAACACTTATAACTCAAAATATACTCATTAGAATTCGATGAAACCAGTGGGAACGAAAGTTAACTTGATGCTCTACACATTGGTATAGGATATATTAAGGTTTGGCCCGAGAAAACCTACCTTCTGGGTTGAAGAAGTCTCATTTTTCCAGAAAACCCGAGTTCAGACACTCGGAGGAAAACGCTTACTGCTCCGTATATACTGCATGGAATTTGAGAATTCCACTTGGGTTAGAACGTAGCCTTGACCCTCTTTCCAGGGGTATAAGCCTTGCAAGGTTTGGTTTAGGTTTGACTCACCTTTGGTCGACTTCAAGATGATGGTCTGTGCAGGTCGCAGCAGACGAAACAGGGGAAGAAGAACGACTTGGTGTGGATGATCTCCTGCTCCCCAGCCACCAAGAACTTCTCCACACGACCCCAGCAAGTTCTAAAACTCGTTCCTAGGGTTTGGTGAAGAGTATTTAAGCAACCATGGTGTTTTAGGAGTCCTATTATAACTAGGAAAGCTAAGCTGCGGTTTTGACAGGGCAGTTTCCTATCTTTTGAGGATTCCTTCCTCCCTTAGAGTGTGTGAGGCTTTAGGAAACCTCCCACCATAGATAGGCACGAATTTGGGTTGCCAAGAATGCATGATTGCATCCCAATTCAACTCAAATTGCCTCTTTCTAATTTCAGCCTATTTAGAGTTACGAATTTCCATGCATTTTCTAGCTTTATTTGATTATTGGGCCAATTGATGTCCATTGACCCGCTTATGATATTGGGTCATTAATATATAATGTTGGAAGTCCCTCCAACACTTTTATTTAAATTTGATTCCTTTATATACTAAAATTTCCGGGGTGCTACACCCTCCCCCACTTAAGAGAATTTGGTCCCCAAATTCATGTATAGCAAGTTATTGTACAAGTGAGGTGTACTTACTTGTGAATAGCTCCGGAAATCTTTTGCGCATTGCTTCCTCGGTTTCCCACGTGTCGTCCTCATCCATGCGTTGATTCCATCTAACCCTTACTAGTGGGATAACCTTGTTCCTTAGTTGGCGCAGTTCCCGGTCCACAATCTTAATTGGCTTCTCTTGATATGTTTCGTCTTTGTTGAACTCCAGAAGCTCGTATTCTATAACATGCCATGGATCTCGTACATACTTTTTCAACATGGATATGTGGAACACATTGTGTATTCCATCCATTTGCGGTGGTAAAGCGAGACGATATGCCACTTCGCCGACTCTTTCAAGGATTTCGAAAGGCCCGACAAACCTTGGTGACAACTTGCCTTTAATGCCAAAACGTCTGATCCCACGGCCTGGAGACACTTTCAAGAATACATGTTCACCCACCTGAAACTCCAGGTCTCTTCTTCTATTATCTGCATATGCCTTTTGTCTTTGCTGCGCCACTGCCATTCTTTCTCTAATAAGCTTTACCTTCTCTGTGGTTTCCCTTATCATCTCTGGTCCTAACATTTGTTTTTCGCCAACTCATACCAGCATATTGGAGATCGGCAACTTCTGCCATAAAGTGCTTCAAATGGTGCCATCTGAATGCTAGCTTGATAGCTATTATTGTAGGCGAACTCCACAAGAGGTAAGTGTTCATGCCAGCTACCTCCAAATCTAGGACACATGCTCTGAGCATATCTTCAATCACCTGGTTGGTTCTCTCCGTCTGTCCATCTGTTTGTGGATGGAAAGCCGTGCTAAAATTTAGTTTAGATCCCAAGGAGTAATGCAGTCCTTTCCAAAAGTGGGATGTAAACCTGGGGTCTCTATCAGACACGATAGACACCGGTACTCCATGTAATCTGACTATTTCCTTCACATACAATGCAGCCAGAACATCTATTGACCACTTATTCTTCACTGGCAAGAAGTGAGCTGACTTGGTTAAGCGGTCGACTATAACCCAGATACCATCGAATCCACCTCTAGATTTAGGTAGTCCGAAAATAAAGTCCATCCCTATACCTTCCCATTTCCATGCCGAATTTCTAGGGGTTTGAGTTTACCTGCGGGTCGCAAGTGTTCTGCCTTGACCCTTTGACATGTTAAGCATCGGGCGACATATTCCGCCACCTCTCTCTTCATATTAGGCCACCAGAAGCTTCTTTTCAAATCCTGATACATTTTGGTAGTTCCAGGATGAATAGTATATCTGGTCTTGTGAGCCTCGTCCATAATCATTTTCTTTGTCTCTGCATGGTCGGGTACACAGACTCGATCCCGGAACAATAGCCTTCCATCTTCAGTTAATGAGAAATCTGGCCTCTGGTCCAGATTAGCCTTAATCTCCACAACTATAGGGTCATTGTCTTGGAGTGTTGTGATGTCCTCCAATAGTGTGGGTTGTGCTCTAACACTAGCAACAAAGCATCCCTTCTCTTTGATGTCAGCATCAATATTTAACTTGGCGAAGTCTTCTAATAACTTCCATTCTTCTACCATTAACCTTGACATTGTGATCATTGGCTTTCTACTTAGAGCATCTGCCACAGCATTTGCTTTTCCTGGATGATATTGGATCGTGAAGTCGAAGTCTTTGAGATACTCCAACCACCTCCGTTGCCTCATATTCAAGTCCTGCTGAGAAAACAGATACTTCAAGCTTTTATGGTCAGAAAACACAATGAATTTCTCACCATATAGATAATGACGCCATATCTTCAAGGCGAAGACTACAGCAGCTAGCTCCAGATCATGTACGGGATAATTGTCCTCGTGCTTCTTCAATTGTCTGGACGCGTAGCATATAACTTTCCCTTCTTGCATCAGCACACAGCCAAGGCCGATCCCGGATGCATCGGTGTATACTTCAAAACTACCCCCGGCAGTTGGCAAGGTTAGTACGGGTGCTGAGGTAAGGTGTTCTTTCAATGCCCTGAAACTTTCTTCACATTCATCAGTCCATGCGAATGGATTCTCCTTCCTGGTAAGCCTGGTCATTGGTACAGCTATCTTTGAGAAATCTTTAATGAAGCGACGATAATAACCGGCTAACCCCAGAAAGCTTCTAATCTCCGACACAGTTGTCGGCCTTTCCCAATTCTTTACCGCCTCCACCTTAGATGGATCTACAGAGATTCCCTCCTTGGATATGATGTGACCAAGGAAAGATACTTCCTCCATCCAGAATTCACACTTACTAAGTTTAGCATAGAGTTGGTTATCTCTGAGCACTTGCAGAGCAACCTTCAAGTGTTCCTCATGTTCTTCTTTGGATTTGGAGTAAATAAGGATGTCATCAATGAACACCACTATGAACTGGTCCAAGTAGGGCCTATAAATACTGTTCATAAGTTGCATGAAAGCCGCTGGAGCATTGGTTAATCCGAACGGCATGACCACGAACTCATAGTGACCATACCTACTCCGGAATGCAGACTTGTGAATATCCTCTTCCTTTATTCTTAGTTGATGGTAGCCAGATCTTAGATCTATCTTAGAGAAATATTGTGCGCCAGAGATCTGATCAAACAGTTCATCGATGCGGGGTAGTGGATACTTGTTCTTTATTGTCAACTGGTTCAACTGACGGTAGTCAATGCAAAGCCTCATTGATCCGTCCTTCTTTCTGACGAATAGTACTGGCGCTCCCCACGGGGATGTACTAGGCCTGATAAAACCTTGATCTAGCAGTTCTTGGATCTGTCTCTTCAACTCCTGCAATTCAACAGGGGACATGCGATACGGGGCCTTTGAAACAGGGGCTGCCCCAGGGAGTAACTCAATGGTGAAGTTTACCTCCCGCTCAGGTGGTATACCAGGCAATTCCTCTGGAAATACATCAGGATATTCCCTGGCTATTGGAATGTCTTCTAAGGTCAGTTTCTTCTTTTCAGTAGCCAAGACGGAAACTAGGAAAGCATCACAACCCTGGTTGATCAGCTTAGAAGCCTTCAAGGAGGATATCAAGATAGGGTGTTTGTGATAACGGGTGCCAAGTAGTGATAGAGTTGGAAGGTTTGATCTTTTAAAAGTGACCCTCCTATGGCGACAGTTTACATCGGCATCATATTTAATTAGCCAATCGACACCCAGAATGGCATCATAACCCTTCATGTCTAAACAGATAAGGTCGGCAGGGAGATTGTGTCCTCCAATTATGGTTTCACATTTTGGCAAGTAGTGAGTGAGTTCAGATTCTGAGCCTAGTGGAGAGGCTACAATGATCTTGGATTTCAAGGGTACAGGTTTGACAGGTAAAGTTGCAGCAAATGTGGTGGAAATAAAGAATATGCAGCTCCCGTATCAATAAGTACAAATGCAGGTTGAGAGTGTATGGAAATGGTACCTTCCACCATACCCCCTTCCTCGGGTAGGTCAGCTTCTATGACAGCATTAAGGCGTCCCTGACGCCGTGGTGCATTCTGGGCTCTCCCGGGCTGGTCCTTCAGCATAGGACAATCCGAATACGGTGGTCACGACCACCACATCTCAAGCATGCCCCGAGCTTCTTCCAGCATTCCTCAGCTCGGTGTCCTGGTTTATCACAGAACTTGCAGTTTTCAGACAACTGCCTACCTTCCACTTTGACTCTTTTATCTCCCGCCGCATCTCTTCCAGCAATTGGCCTCTTGTTGTTGCTGTTAAAGTTGTTATTGTTGCTACGAAACGTTGGAACAGTGTTAGGTGCTCCCTTCTTGACAAAGACCGGCTTAGAGTTGTCCTTGCCCCTCATGCTCTCTACTTTAGCCATGGTGTCCTCCACTAGCTGAGCTCTTTGGACCATCTCAGTGTAAGTTTGAATGTTGTGTGGTCCGAGCCTTTCAATGAACATGGGCCTGAGTCCATCCATGAAACGGTTGGCTTTCAGCCTTTCTGTGCCCACAAGATGTGGGGCATACACTGCCAGACGAGCAAACTGAGCTTCATACTCAGCCACAGACATGCTCTTTGTTTTAGTGCAGCAAACTCTGCTGCCTTCTCTCCTTCACTCTCTCAGAGAAATATTTTCCCCGGATATCTCCAGGAATCCGGCCCACTCTAGTTCAGCTACGTTTGGCAGGTGGGCCGATGTGGCCTTCCACCATGCTCGAGCATCCTTGGTAAGTTGGAAAGTGGCCAGTACCACTTTCTCCCTGTTGTTGCATTGCATTACTTGGAAAATCCTTTCGATTTCCTCTTGCCAATTTTCTGCTTCATCTGGGTCAGGGGATCCAGAGAAACGAGGAGGGTTTAAACTCCTAAAATTTCGGTGCAGATCACCGGCTCCATTCCTTGCAGCTGCAGCCTGATTTCCAGCCTGAACTACATTTTGCAGGGCCTGCGTAAGTCCAGCCACAGTGTCTTGCATAGCTTGCCACTGGTTGCGAGCCATTGCAGTTGTGTGAGAGTGTTATGAGGATTCCTGAGAAAAGGATGGAAACCAATTAATGTCTCTAGATACATTATAAGAGTCAATGGGTAGGAGTGTTTAATTTTTCTAACATATTCCCAGTCTCTACCCATTCTCACCAGGTACTATATTAATTTTTCATGACCTAGGTTCCATAGGTATCTCCTATTCCTGAGACATATCCTATTTGGTATTCCTAGGCTCTGATACCACTAAACTGTCACGTCCCGAGAATTACGCAGCGGATATTATTCGAATAATTCGAGTCGATATCCCGAGACGTGGACAGTCGGCAAATAAGCCTCTAGCTAGCACGCACTAAATGTGTATCAACACAACATCATAATAGGGCCCAAATGTTGAACTCAATAAAAACTGTATTCATTTCAACTCAACTTATAAAAATTGGAAACTAGTACAAGACTGAGACTCAATAAAAAGGAAAGTACATTTACCCCTCACTTCCTACTACAGTTCTAACTCTCAAAATAAACTACGAAAACTAGACTCATAATTGGGACGCTCATCACTCGGATGCATTCCCATCCTCGACTTGCTCTTCCTCTTGAACTTCATAGTCACCTAGATTGGGAAAAGGTAGGGGATGAGCAAACTAGCCCAGTAGGATTTATATCTCAATGTGCGGGCAATGATATAAGTGATTAACATTTTAGAACTAGGCAAGTACGATGAATGATATGCAAGTACGAACAAACTCATTAAAACATGATATATAAAACAAGCTGGATAGAGTGAACAAGATAGAATAAGATTTTTGAACAAGGTGCCAAGAAAGAACTAGCAATAGATCACTTTGCACAAGCACGCAAGATTTCACTTGATGTCAATAGTTTTCAAGAAAGCAAGATATCACTAGTTGCAATAAATGCAGGATGACCATATCACGCAAGCAAGCAAGATTGCACAAGCACGTTCAAGTAACACTAATCAGGCACGTAGACACCAATGTACACCAAGAAAAGATCCATCAAGAATGTACACCAGGACACGTGTATGTGGTTATGTATCTAACATTCAACAAGCAAGAAAGTACTCCCAGCGCAGATGCAACGCCAGTAATCATTATACCCCATGGTTAACAGTATATTTATGACTCGCCGTCATTGGGGCTAGACTGGAGCCCTTGGACACACTCCGTGCCCTGTCAGCCATCTCATGTAAAATTTTAAATGTAGATACCCACAGTCATAATAATGGCCAATGAGAGTTTCAAAAAGTAAGCATGTGTAATGTCATGTTCATGATGATGATGAGAAGAATAAATAAATTGAACATGATTCCATGAGGACAATAGTCAAGAGATAAATTCGGCAGCTGAATGATAGATTTACAATTTAGTTCAATCTTTACATTAATGGCTTTAGTCTAGATGGCAATTCACACTCACGAGAACAAGAAGAAGGAAGTGCACGCCCTAGATGTATAAGTGTGTAGAGATGCACATGTGTAAATTCACAATCCGTCGGTCTCAAACTCTCGGAAAAAACTTAACATGATGGCATGCAATGAACAATGCATTTAACTACATATGGGTTTACAAGATTTTAAGATAAAATTTATCATTTAAAGCAAGCTAGAATGGTAACAAGAGTAAATCACAAGTTTCATGTATGATCTTCATTAAGAAAGCAATTAGAATAATATTCATGTAATTAAGGATTTTTCAATGGGTTAAACACTTTTAAGCCATTAAATAGACATTATGTAATGAACAGACCCAAAACATGCAATATCTTGTAAAGGTAGTGTCGACACAACCCATGCTGGTGTCGACACCATGCTTCAAACACAAAGCAAAAACATGAAAAATGGTCAAGTAGTGTCGACACTAGTTCAAGTAGTGTCGACACTAGAGACAGGTTCCAGAAACCTTCTGGAAAATATGGGACAGTGTGTCGACACTAGATCAGGTAGTGTCGACACTAGATCAGTTTCCCAGAACTTTCTGGGTCAAACTGGGACAGTGTGTCGACACTAGATGAGGTAGTGTCGACACTAGAGAGCTTCCCAGAACACTTTCTGGGCTGTTTTGGGACAGTGTGTCGACACTAGATGAGGTAGTGTCGACACTAGAGCTTCCCAGAACACTTCTGGGCTGCTTGGGGACAGTGTGTCGACACTAGATGAGGTAGTGTCGACACTAGCTGCCCTCCAGAACAAAACATATGGTCAAGTGTGACCCGAAAACATGTCTCATGCAGCGATTCACTTACCCATCTTATAACTCTCTAACTAATGACATTTAGACAAAACGTTCAACACGAAAGATGACGAGGACACTAGTAGAAGAACTTTGATGTTGAGGTTTGATCTAATTCGGTCTCGAATCCAGAAAACATATGAAGAACAGAAGTCAAGTGTAGCCCGAAATCCCAGTATCATGCAGTGACTCTCTTCCCACGCCTGTAACTCTCTAACCAAGGACTTTTGGACAAAACGTCCAACATAAAAGATGATCGTGACTTCAATTAGAAAACTTTTGTGAAGGAAGTTTTCAAATTCAGTCTCGAATCACGTGCATAATAAAGAAGAACGGAAAAACCCTAACAGTGCGCGACTTTGGAAAAACACTTATAACTCAAAATATACTCATTAGAATTCGATGAAACCAGTGGGAAACGAAAGTTAACTTGATGCTCTACACATTGGTATAGGATATATTAAGGTTTGGCCGAGAAAACCTACCTTCTGGGTTGAAGAAGTCTCATTTTTCCAGAAAACCCGAGTTCAGACACTCGGAGGAAAACGCTTACTGCTCCGTGTATACTGCATGGAATTTGAGAATTCCACTTGGGTTAGAACGTAGCCTTGACCCTCTTTCCAGGGTATAAGCCTTGCAAGGTTTGTTTAGGTTTGACTCACCTTTGGTCGACTTCAAGATGATGGTCTGTGCAGGTCGCAGCAGACGAAACAGGGGAAGAAGAACGACTTGGTGTGGATGATCTCCTGCTCCCCAGCCACCAAGAACTTCTCCACACGACCCCAGCAAGTTCTAAAACTCGTTCCTAGTTTGGTGAAGAGTATTTAAGCAACCATGGTGTTTTAGGAGTCCTATTATAACTAGGAAAGCTAAGCTGCGGTTTTGACAGGGCAGTTTCCTATCTTTTGAGGATTCCTTCCTCCCTTAGAGTGTGTGAGGCTTTAGGAAACCTCCCACCATAGATAGGCACGAATTTGGGTTGCCAAGAATGCATGATTGCATCACAATTCAACTCAAATTGCCTCTTTCTAATTTCAGCCTATTTAGAGTTACGAATTTCCATGCATTTTCTAGCTTTATTTGATTATTGGGCCAATGATGTCCATTGACCCGCTTATGATATTGGGTCATTAATATATAATGTGGAAGTCCCTCCAACACTTTTATTTAAATTTGATTCCTTTATATACTAAAATTTCCGGGTGCTA
>CM024758.1:139341700-139444660 GCA_014218235.1 Colocasia esculenta | reverse complement strand
ATTCAAGTAGTAAAGCATGCTGTTATAGTTTTAATTATAGTGTATGGATGTTAGAGGAACTGTTTGTATGTTTTCCGTTGTTTTTAACGGTTGTAAAACTGTAGGATCGGTTTAGGGTTTCTGTAGGGAAGCCTGAAAGGCCGAAGAACTTGGCGTCAACATCGTTTGTCGCCAAGCTCATCAGCGGGATATAGATGGCTAGTCCATTGCCGTCTATCTCCTGTAAGCGGCAGTCGATGTGCCGCTAAGTTGTGTTGTATAAGCAGAAATGACCGTTACGTTATTATCAATAATGAATGGTGCGATGGCACCTGTGGTGCACTGAGTGCACATAATTTCTGTGTTTAGCATACGGGGTATGCAGTTAGTTAATCACTTTCGAGGCTGCGTGTTGTTCACGCGAGTCCAGTTGGGTTCACGTGTAGTGGACCATTGTTACTTGAGGTTTACGTGAGGTTTCACGTGTTTGTGTGTGACGGGCATGTGGTTTTGTGTACGTGGCGAGTAGTACGACGCCTACCATGGTTACCTCTCCAGTTGGGTGCCCCAGGTTCTTTGTGAGCCAGGCTGTAGCTCGGGGCTTTGTCCCGGTACTCGTGTTGTACCATCGAGGTTTGTGTCGTCTGACCTGGACACCCTCACTCTTGTGCTTGAGTTGTACGTCCGGCTGAGGGAAAGACGACAGTGGGACAGTGACACTTGTGTTTGTCTTTAGTCACTTGTAGCGCGCTCGTAGTTGGGGGTACGGACACCAGTAGAGTACTGGACCCCAGCTAGTCCTTTTCCAGTGCCTCACTCTAGAGAGTTCCAGGCCAGGATCTCTAGAGGTGTCAGGCATAGGACTGGACGTGTGGTCTGCAGGTGGTGGTGTTTGGTTGGTCTCCACAGTTGCTTGACTTTTCACGTGGAGCGGCAGCTGGACTTTCGTCTGTGGCTGCGAGACTGAGAGGTAGACCTATGTTAGCTTGTCCGAGTCAGTTTCTGGTGTTGCGAACCAGTTCACGTGGCTCGTGTTTGGCTGTCTCTACTTTAGCTTGTACACCTATACTGGTTTGCCGTTAATTATTACAGTTATTTTTCGTAGTCGGCAGATGGTGAGTACTTTTACAGCTTTTATATCCTGTTTAGCTGTTCTATATATTGTTGGTACTGTTTATTACTTTGTACCTGTGGCTTGGTTTGCTCGGTTTGGGGGGGTTCCCTACTTAGCCAGTGACTAGCGAGGCTCACCCCTACCCCACAGTGTGAGACGGAGGACATTTCACGAAGTCGTTCAGTTCAGAGCCGCGCCGTAGCGGTGCAGGGTCGGTACCTCCAGCTGTGTAGTAGCAGCTCTAGCAGTGTAGTGTAGTTAGTTGTTTATTTTCTTCAGTTGTACCTGGGTATGCCCCAGGCTCTTGTACTTCTTTTCAGTTTTGTGGAAATATGGCTAAGCAAATTGTGATATATATAAAAATGTGGTGTGTTCCTTTGTGTTTACACGGATGTGGTTTGGTATCCCTTGTGAGGCTTCGGCCCGTTCGCGAGAGGCGGACTCGGGTCAAGTACGTTATCGGTTTAACGGGCTTGGCCGAGGCGTTCCGCCACAGGTATGATAACTATTGTTATAGGCAAACTCAACCATACCTAAATGATGCTCCTAGCTACCTCCCCAAACTAAACAATAAGCTCGTAACATGTCTTCAATTGTCTGAATAGTCCTCTCTTATTCATCCGTTTGGGGATGATAGAGGATCTATATTTCAATCAGTTCCAATTACTCTTTGCAAACTTCTCAAAAACCAAAAGTAAACCTTGGATCCCTATCAGAAACAATAGACTTCAGAATACCATGCAGTGAACAATTCTATCAACATAAACTCTTGATATGTCCTGACCAGGACAACTTACTGCTACCAACCTGCATACCTTGGTTAGCCTATCAACAAATACCCATATTCCATTATGTCCTGCTGCTGACTTGGCAAACCTGCTACAAATCCATAGCAATATCATCCCATTTCCATTGTGGAATAGGTAATGGTTGCAATAGACCTCCAGGCTTCTGATGCTCTGCCTTAATTGTTGACAGATAGCCCATCTTGCGACAAATTCTGCTATTTCTTTTTTCATATGAGGCCACCAAAAATGCTTCTTCATATCCTAGTACATTTTGGTACTACGGTGGGGTGAATAGTATACCAAGAATTTTGGGCCTCCTCTAATACTCTCTGCTTTATTTCTCTTTCTGCTGGCACAAATAACATGCCTCTGAGCTGGCCACACAGTTATCATCAATAGTAACTTCTTCCATTTTCACAATTTCGGCTAAATCACATCTGCTTTTTGTGCCTCAACAATTTGCTAATACAGCGACGGTTCCACAGCACTACTAGCTAATATTGCTCGTCGCTGACTACTTGGCACATATAAGGAGTTTTCTGCTATTTCCTCATATAACTTACATTCCTTAATCATCATTTGACTTAAGTAGGCTTTTCTGCTTAGGGCATCAGCCACCACATTGGCCTTACCCGGATGGTAAGCCAAATTAAAATCATATCTTTTAAATACTCCACCCATCTACGCTGACGGAGATTCAAATCTTTCTGGGAAAAGATATACTTTAAACTTTTATGATCTGTAAAAATTTCAAATCTTTCACCATAATGATAATGCCTCCACATCTTAAGGCAAACACAACTGCTGCTAACTCTAAATCATGAGTGGGGTGATTCTCTTCTGCTGGTTTCAATGCTTGGATGCATAGGCTATTACCTTGCTATGGTGCATTAGCACTGCACCAAGACCTCTTCTAGATGCATTTGTATATACAACAAACCCACCATTACCTGTTGGTAATGTCAACACGGTGTCGCTGTAAGCCTCTTCTTTAATTCCATGAAACTTCTTTGACATTCACCAGACCATACAAATGGTACCCTTTCTAGTCAGTCTAGTCATGGGTGCCGTAATCCTAGAAAAATCTTGAATGAAACGCCTATAATAGCCCTGCTAACCCCAAAAAGCTTCTAATTTTAGTAATTGTCTTAGGCACTTCCCATCTCATCACTGCTTCCACTTTACTTGGGTCAACTGCCACTCCCTCAGCTGATATGACATGGCCAAGAGAACTAAATTTCTTTAACCAAAATTCACACTTACTGAATTGGCAAACAACTGATTATCACTTAATAACTGCAAGGTAAATCTCAAATGCGCTGCATGCTCCTCTTCAGATGCTGAGTAAATCAGAATATCATCTATAAAGACCACAATAAATTGGTCCAAATATGGATGAAAAATTCGGTTCATCAAATCCATAAAAATTACAGGAGCATTGGTTAGCCCAAATGGCATAACACAAACTCATAGTGACCATATCTGGTTCTAAATGCTGTTTTATCTATATCTTCCTCCTAATCCTTAACTGATGGTACCCAGATCTCAAATCAATTTTAGAAAATACCTTTGCTGACTGCAACTGATCAAACAGATCATCTATTCTCGGTAATGGGTACTTATTCTAATGGTCACATCATTCAACTTCCTATAATCTATGCACATGCGAAAACTACCATCTTTCTTTTTCATGAACAACACGGTGCTCCCACGGGGAATGACTCAGTCTAATAAACCTTTCTGCAATAACTCCTCTAATTACTTTTTCAACTCTTTAAGCTCTGCTGGTGCCATCCGATATGGTGCTTTAGAGATTGGCATGGTACCTGGAAGCAACTCAATAGTAAAGTCCACCTCTTTGTGTGGAGCTAAACCATGCAAATCTTCGAAAAACATCGGCAAATCCCTAACACGGGAACTGACTAGCCTCTATCAAACTCACTGAAGCTAAATAAGCCCAACACCCTACATTTATCAACTTTCTAGCTCTAGTTGCAGAAATTATAAACTTAGGAGTACAAAAAGGCATACCTTGATATTCAAATACTACACCATTAGGATGACAAAACCTGATCCTTTTCTTTCTGCAATCTAACATTGCTCCATAGGTCTCAGCCAATCCATTCCCAAATAATGTCATAATCTATCAATTGCAGGGCATATAACCGACCCGGCATTTGGTTCCCTCCAATCACAACAGAGCTTCATCTATGTAGCTCGAGGTGAGCATAAACTCACTAGAAGGAACCTCCACTACCAACTCACAAGACTTTTCTTCCAAAGGATGAGTCATACAATTCAGAAATTCTTCGGAAATAAAAGAATGAGAGGAACCAATCAAATAAAACTCTTGCTGAATAATCATAAATGGGTTATAATACCTTCTATCATATTCGATGCCTCCGCCTGGGCACGGGTGATAGCCATAACCCGGCCTCTACCTCGCTGCTGCGGTACACCTCCACCATGACCTGCTAAAGGCTGTGGGGCTACTGAACACCTATACATACCCATATTCTCTTGGATAAGGGCAATTGCGGATCAAATGCCCTGGCTGATTGCAATTTAACATCTGTAACCCGGTGGAATAGTGGGCTGCCTGGCAGTACTCTGCTGTGATTCTTCTACCTCTGGTGTATAACCATGCCCTGCTGAAACTGCTGACGACCTTCCTCTTCCTTTGCCCTTGAATACTTGCTTAATTCTGACCCCACTTACCAAAACCTGAAGAAGAAGGTCCTGCTGGAGCCTTTCCCTACTAACTCCTGCTGCCTGCTGAGGTAGCCAAAAACTACCCGAACCTGACCCACTTGCCTGACGGGCCCAATAGACGTCTCAGAGTAGCTGCTCTCTGGGCTGCTTCCTCAACTGATCTACACATTACGGATTACTGCATTCTGCAACTCTTCTCTCAAACCCCGAATAAAATATTCAACCATCATAGCAATATCCGATACTACATAAGGTGCTATCGGCTAACGTGCCATAAATCGCATCTGATATTCTAAAATTGAGGTATTACCTTCCTGAGTGTCCAGAATTGCTCCTTTTCGCCTGCTGCACTTGAAGTGGAAAGAATGTGTCATAAATGCCTCGAGAAATTTCGGCCAGGTAATACCTCCTCTGACCTGCCTGCAAAGGTGGTCTGCATCTTCAGACGCCACCACTGCTGCGCAAAACCTCTCAACTGGTATGTGGCTAACACAACATTATCCCTGCTGGCACCTCATGGTCGTAAAGACCCTTTCAATCTCATGAATCCAATGCTCTGCTGTATCTGGATTCGGCCCTCCTGCATAAGTGGGTGGCTGCAACCTCAAAAACTTTTCAACTTGCATCACTGGCTCTTCTGCTGCCATTACTAGTGGTGGTACAGGTGCCACATAGGGTACCCAACCTGCTTGGCGTGGTGCACAGGGGCCACGGGTATTCCAGCATCTGGTGGTATTGCTGCTGGAGGTACCGGTGCCTGCTGATCCATTCTCACTCGAATATCAGTGAGGCTTTCCCAAATCCTCTCAATCATACGTGAGTGGCTCTTCAGGGTCCTCTCCTCCACCACCCCAATCCCTTCTATCAGCCATCTCAACTTCCTGCACAAATAACATATCAATTACGAATAAAACTGGTCATTACGAAACCAGAGTCAGACTACCAGCATGTACAAATGGAAATATGGCTATATAATTTCCCAGTTCCTTTATATTTACATGGACCTTGCTCTGATACCAACTGTGACGGAACACCTCGTTCAAGCCCGTTAAACCACTAACGAACTTGATCCGAGTCCGCCTCCCGTGAACGGGCCGAAGCCTCGCAAGGGATATCATACACACGTCCGTGAAAACACAAAGGAACACACCAATATGCATATATATTTTTTTCACAAGTTTACATAGCCATACTTTACAAGAGTGTAAAGAAGTACAAGAGCCTGGGGTATACCCCGAGGTACAACAGAAAGAAAACTAACTAACTACACTGCTGGAGGTGCTGGTCCAACACCGCTGCGACGCGGCTCCGAACTGGATGACGGTAACGAAACGTCCTCCTCGCCCTCACCTGTGGGGGGTAGGGGTGAGCCTCTCTTGTTACTGGCTCAGTAGGGAACTCCCCCACCGAGTAAACCAAAACACAGGTACGGAAGCAGTAAACTGCACTAGCAATTTATAGAACAACTAAGCAGGATATTAAAGTTGTAAATGTACTCACCGTTTGCCGACTACATAAAGCAACTGTAATAATAAACGGCAAACCCAAACAGGTGTACGAGCTACAGTAGAGACCGCCACACACGAGCCAGGTGAACTGGTTCGCAACACTAGTGACTGACTCGGACAAACAAATACAGGTCTAGCTCTCAGTCTCGTAGTCACGGACGAAAGGTCCAGCTGCCGCTCCACGTGGAAAAGTCAAGCAACTGTGGAGACCAACTAAACACCACTCATGCGGACACACAACCGCAGGCCCATGCCTAGCACCTCTAGGGTCTCTGGCCGGAGCACCCTAGAGTGAGGCACTGGAAAATGGCTAGTCGGGGACCAGTGTCGACTACTGGTGTCCGTACCCCCAACTAAGAGTGCACCACAAGTGACTAGAAACAAACACAAAAGTCATTGTCCCACTGTTGTCTTTCCCTCAGCCGGACGTACAACTCAAACAAAGGAGTGAGGGTGTCCAGGACAGACGACACAGACCTCAACGGTACAGCACAAGTACCGGGATAAAGCCCCGAGCTAACAGCCTGGCTCACAGAGAACCTGGGGCACCCAACTAGAGAGGTAACCACAGTAGGCGTCGTACTACTTTCCACGCACACAGAACCACGTGCACGTCACACACCAACCACGTGAAACGTCATGTAACCTCAAGTACAACTATCCACAACACGTGAACACAACACTGCTTGCGTGAACACCACGCAACTACATAAAGAACCAGCTAGCTACACAACCGAAGTGCTAGCTTCAAGAACCATGCACTCTCAGAGTGCCACAAGTGCCAATGCACCGCTCGTTATCAGTAAACACGTCGCATAACGATATTCGGATAAACCATCGCATGAGCCATGCATGCATAGACCCTCGGCTGAAGTCGCGACAGGGTCTTACATCGCCTTCAAATAGCGACAGCCCGATAGGTGGCCTTCAACACATTAACGCGACATACAAACAAGTCGCGTTCACAACCTGAATGCGACGGGTCGGCCCGTCGCCACCTGATCGCGACAGGGGGATCCGTCGCCTTAGCAGACGAAACCCTAATCTGGGATCCCCTCCACGGATTACCAACCCACACATACAAACCACCCTTAATTAGTGTTTTTCATGCTTTAATGGGTTCCTAGGCATGATATCTATTGTGTAGAAAGCATTAAACTGATCAAACCCGCATTCCACGCGATTCTCACCCCGGAAACGGGAGGATTCACCCTACCTCGCGAAGAACAGCGATACGACGCTCCCCGGTGTGTCACTCGCTCCACGTGAGCTTCCCACGACACGATCACGCCGAAATCACGAATTCCCGCAATAATCGCCACAGCTCCCCTTCCCCTGGCCGAGCAGAACTCGCTGCAGTTCGTCCGGCTGGGGTTTCTTAAAAACACCCAGTGGTTGGGAACGCGACGTATCGTCGCGTCGCGACCTGATCGCGATGGACCTAGGCGTCACCCTCCTGCCTGCCGCTCTGCGCGCTACACGTGGCGCACATGCAGATGACACTAGGGTGCTGTAGGCCCCCGACTATCGGCCCAATAAGCCTTGAAACACGCACACATACCACACACAAACCACATTGGCCTCACGATAGCCATCACAACCACTAAACACATGATCCACGAGGATCCGAAAACGCGCGACGTTATAGTTTGTTCCTTACTATGGTCTTCTGCTGGTAGTTGGCCCCGTTTTTGTAATGATATGTTGTTGTTGTGTGGATGAATGCTGTGTATGCAGGTTATAATGGCTGATAGGAGAGATTGGGGAGGTGGTGGTGATGATCCCGAGGAGACTACGCATCAAATGATAGAAAGGCTATGGGACAGTGTAACGCCTCAAAAAATTTATTTACTAGAAAATATGAATAATTTGATAATTAAATAGTAAAACTATCATGAGATGTAATTAATCTTAATTTAGGATTATTGGTGATAATAGATGATATTCAAGTGTCGTACTCAGAGGTGCGCGCTCCGAAGGGCGACACTGGAATTCTGTAACGAAAATAAAATCCGAGAATACCATAATTTCCAGAAAAATGTGGGGATATTGAAAATGTAAATATCTAGAATTGTTGATGTACGGATTTCGAGATTAAGCTGACGCAACTATTTTTCGAGCAATTTTTTGCTGGGTGAAAAATAATTCTAAAATTAAACTAAAATCAACATAATTTGTAAAACCTTTCTATTAGCTTATTGTCGAAATTTCAACTTGAATGAACATTATTTGCCACCTAAACATGGGGTCAAATGGGCCATTGAATATCACCCCACTTAACAGGTTATTTTTCTGAATTATGGTTTGCTTACATGTTTGGTGATGAGTGAGCCACTTTACCTGGTAAAGATCTACACCCAATTCCCTAGGTGAAGCTTGAAACCTACATGCTAAAAGTGTAAGGTTTTTACTGCGACACATTGATGCCGATGTGCCATCGTGCAGGGATGCTTGAGGTCTATAAAAACCCCCCACACCCTCGTGTGCACCTTTCCAGCACTCCTGCTCTGCTGCTGCAGCCATGCAACTGCTGACCTTGGCCATTGCTCTGCGTGCGGAGCTGTTTGAAGGATCGATAAAAGATGTGGACAAGATCTAGAAGGGGGGTTGAATAGATCTATGCCAACTAATGCGGAAGCTAAACCAATTTTGAAAGACCTTTGAATCAGAGTTAGATTGAAAGCAAATTTCACAGATCTGAAAGGAGATTAAGTGAGTTAAGCAATTGGAGTGAGTAAACAGGTTGATTATATAGATTCAAACGATCCTATGCATTCATCTAACGAAGAGAAAATTCAAACCACAAACAGACCAATGCACAAAGATTTTTAGGTGGTTCGGAAATCACACCATGTGACTCCTACATCCACCCCTCACACACAGTGAGGATCCACTAACAACCTGGGTACACAACCCACACTGGAGCCTGACAACTCCACAAATGAGTTAGACAACTCACACACTACCTAGAGCAAGACTACTCTAGAATCTGAGCAAGACTGCTCAACCACACAACTTGAGTACGACGACTCAAAAACCTGAGCACACAGGCTCACAACCACTTGCTAGAACAAAAACAACAAGATCCAGATCCTCTAGCAATGATCTGATCTATTAAGGCCATTCAAGAAAATTGATGCAATAGATTATGCACATTTCTAGAATAGCCAAGAAGAAACAAGAAAGACTCAAGACACGAGGTTGACAGTTCTTGTTCTTCAAGAAAACTCCCTTGTAGAGGCAGAATTGGAAGAATCTTGATCACTTGAAGTCCCTTGGCCGATGCTCTGCAACTTTGATATTGGGATCTTCCTTGAGTGCTTCACAATTGCTGGCTTCTACTTGATCTGCTCCTTTTGAAGTTGATCCTAATGCTTCATGTTGATCAATCTTCGATCCTTGTGCTTGGAGAGGGTGAATTGAGGTGTGGAAGCACAAGAGGGAGCAAAACAGGAGGAGAGACTCTCTAGCCGCCACCTTTTTCTGGAGGCTCTTAAAAGGTTCTCTTATGGATGGGTGCCCTTTAGGAGGGTATTTATACCCTAAATATCGAAAGATACCCTTGGGTACGGGGCACAAGATCCAAGGTTGATCCACCTTCTCCCTAGGGTGCCACGTGTCCAGGAGGAAGTTTAAGTCACAGAGATTCCGGAGTGTGTCGACCTGCCCATGAGGTGTGTCGACACACTCTCCCAGACTGGCAAATCAATTCCCTGGGAGAGGTCTCTAGTGTCGACCTGAGATGATGTAGTGTCGACCTGCTGTCCCAGACAGCAAAACAGGCCTTCTGGGAAGGCTATCTAGTGTCGACACTATCTGATTTGGTGTCGACCTGAGATGGAAATCTGTTCATTTGTTTCTCTGGAACCTGTCTCTAGTGTCGACCTTCTCTGGACTAGTGTCGACCTGAGATGGACTTTTCTTCACATTTCTGCCTTTGTTCTGAACCATTGTGTCGACACCAAGGATGGTTGTGTCGACACTACCTTTGCAGAAAATGTTGTTCCTGAGAAAATAACACATAAATCATTAGTTAAGTATATTATCATGAATATCAATGATAAATGTGCTTGGAAACATGCTTTTTGAATATTGTAATTTCAGGTGATGTATTTTACATGTTCCAATGGTTATGCATTAAAATCACAACTTGTCATCATCAAAATGTGAGGAGAAATGAATTATATTCACACTCAACCCAACAATCTCCCCCTTTTTGATGATGGCAACTTTAAGTTCATTTGGAATTGGAAGATTTCAATGAGATGTGATTTCAAGCATTTTCATTTTCTTTTATTTATACTTGTCAAGGACCTTTGAACATTTTTTAGTGACATTGAGATTTATACACATTTGAAATACACAGGTCAAGCAGCTTGACAAGCATTCATCACATTCAAATTCATTCAAAAGATTTGCAATCACATTCAAGGCACATATAGGCACATAATTTTCTATTCATTTCATTTCATTCATGATGTGAACATTACAATCTTTCAACAAACTCTCCCCCCTTTGACATTATCAAAAATTACATTATTGGGGAGGAGGAGAGGAGGAATGGGTAACAATATGGTCTCAATATCCGTTAGCCTCTTTTCCATGAAGTTAAACTAAACTTCATCTGAGCTTGGATAGTTGAGAGTCTTGTGTGCAGAAGATGTTCCATTCTCTCTGAGTTTTCTGACATGGCAGCTTGAAGTGCACTGAATTCATTTGTCATTGGCTGTGATGAAGATGAAGATCCAGCTGACCAACCAGGCCTATTCAATACTTTGAATTCTTTCTTGAGTGCAGACATCTCTTCATCTATGTGAGCAGAGAGATTCTTCATGCTCTCCAGTCATCTACCAATGTGCAAATGATAGTCTTGTTTTTGAAATCTGAGAAAGTGTCTCCTTTGTGTTGAAGACATCTGCTTGGGAATTTGCCAAAATTCCCTGAAGAACTATTTCCAACTCCTTTTGATGCTCTTTCAGTTCAATAGAGCATCTCCAATGTGCCAATCAGCCTGTTGAACCTTTGAGTGGCATGGTCAGAGGCTGCTTTTTGTTCAATAACTTGGCTGACACAGTGTTCTCCAACCTCTGAATCCTCAACTCAAAAGTTTCTGACATGGATGAATAGGTGTTTCAAAGCATCAAATTTGTCATTCAAAAAGTGTATAGCTCTGGTGGAACAGAAGGTCCACCAAAGGATGAGGATGCATGAACTGGAGGTTGTGGAGAGAAGGATGGGATTTCAGTTTCAAGTTCATGGAGGAGGAAGGTTGAAGGTTAGGTGAATGAGGGGCAATGAATGGTTCATCAACTTGAGCTGCCACATGAGGCTGATCCTCATTTAGGGGAGGCTGGTCCTCATGTACTTGAGGCTGCCTCTGGAGCTGGAGGCTGTTCCTCTGCACTGGAGGCTGTTCCTCTTGTATTGAGGCTGTTCCTCTTGGAGCACAGGGGCCTCTACTGCAGCTGGCCCTCTCTTCACTTGATCACCCACAATCCTAAAGCCCATGAATTTTTGAACATGCTTAAAGCATAGATGTTGGACTTAGGAATCTTCTCAGATTTTTCATTCTCAAAGACACACAAAGTGTTTGAATACTTGAGTGAGATGGGCTGCATATGGAAGGGATCTATGCAAGTCTGCCCTAGTGGTCTCAGAGATAATCTGGTACATGATGACATGGAGATTTATCTTGATGTCCTTGCTCATACAATACACACAAACCTTTGAATATCAGTAGCCTATCTCTCCCACCACCTTGAGGTGTGATGATGGTAGTGAGCATGTGATGAGTAAGCCTCAACACAGGGGGAAAGGTGTTGGTATTGAATTTTGTGACATGGGTTTGCTTAACATCAGACTCATCTGCAGGCAAACCAGTCATGATGTATAGGCTTCATGAAGGTTGAATTCAAAGTTGTGGTAGTCTTCTCCTTCATCTGGAATCTTGAAAATGTGGCTGCTAAGTCTGTTGGCATGTCAATGCAATTCCTTTGACCTTTGACTTGTACCCTTCATCTGTGCATTCCAAATTCTGATAGAATTCTTGTACAAGTCTAGGGTAAATGATACGAAATTCTGATATAGGACTGCCAAGACTGGAATTTGAAGAAATTCAAGACTTCAGGAATGCAGCAATGAGTTCACTGTCATCCAAATCCACTGCCCTGGTTTCAGGATGGTCTTCCCAGCACTTAGGGGTTTGGAAGGAGGTCTCCTAGAGGCTGGGAGACTCTGATGATGAGGATGAGGATGAGGATGTGGACTTCTCAGAAACTTCAGGAGAAGAGTCTAGGGTTTTCCTCCTAGGGTACATAGACCCTTGACCTGAAGAGGATGCCCTACCTCTCTTAGCAGATGAAGATCCTGGCTGCTCTGCAGGATCATGGCGACGCTTTGTTCTCCTTTCAGTAGGAAGAACATCATCTGCCGGATTGGGCCTTGCCGAAGCCCTTGATTTTGCTCCACGCGAGGAAGCTGCTTGGGTGCCATTGAAGCAGAGTGGAATCGGGATGTTGGAGAGAGAGGAATGAGAGAAGATGGATGGAGATGAGTTGGAGGAGAGAAGAGATGGAAAGGGTTCAAATCGCCTGCCGGAAACCAGAAATGGCGACCGTCGGGTCGACCTGGAGAAGAAAAGGGGGTTTTGGATAACCTACCCGCAGGAACAACCGCGCTTAACCGGCGCCCACAGTTTAATTGAGTCTGGCAGGGGTCAGTGTCGACACTAGAGGAGGTGAGTGTCGACCTGAGTGAAAGTGTGTCGACACTAGATGGAGTAGTGTCGACCTGGCCTGATGAAATTTTGATTTGAGTATGGAAAAAATTATGTGACTTTTGGACATCTTTATAATGATAATAATGGGTGGAATATCATTTCAAGGATATTTAAGAGACTAAAAATTCATTTGTTAAATTTTGCAAAAATTCAACACAATTCAAGTTTTACACAATATCCAACAGGATATGAGCATTCAGTGACTTGAGTCATTAAAATGATAATTTGAGGGATATAAAACATTTAACAATCAACTACACTACCATATTCTTCAATTCCAAAGAAATAAAAAAATCTTTTAGACTGAAAACAAGTGTGTTGAAAGTAAACAATCTTTTTAGAACAACTTGATGATGGATAAGAGTGATTCTTTTAAACAATTCTCCAAAGATATACACATTTTGTTTTTGAAACAAACTATCAAATGAGATATCTTGTTCACTCAAGAACTAATGCTTTTTACACACTATAGTCCCTGGATACTAAAGATTTATCCATTATCAAGTCTCAAAGGGGTAAATGATGACCTTTTGACATGAAAATATACGTTTTTAGACGCCAATATTTCCAGTTACTCAGTCATCATCAAAAAGGAATAGGACATATTTATTTTGCTTTTCATTTATTTTTGATTTGAATCCCTTTGAACAGAGATAGCATTAGTGCCTCATGACATACATGGCACTTCATTCATTGTGAAGGTGTGCAGTTTCTCAGCACATGTGCCATTGCTCTGTTGAATTGACAAATTTTGGAGATTTTTGACAAAAAAAATATCATCTATATCCAACATCAATTGCAAACAAAACATGTTTAGATTCAAGGCACACATTATCCTTCAGTCTTGAAAGAAATCTGAATTTCTATAGTTTTGAAGAATATAGGTGAGAGTTGACAAATGAATATAATAGATCACTCAAAGGATCATTTGAGACTCTAGACACCTGAATGAGGACATCATGCAAGGAAATTGATGTAATGCAAGAAGAGTTTTTGAATTTTTCAAAAGATATGACTTGTGAATTTCTAGCTCCCCCTGAGATGAGGATTTCAACCACTTTTCATCAGAATAAAGATATGCAAGTTTTGAAATCAGAAATATTCTCTTTAAACAAAAAAGCTCCCCCTCACAATTGCATTTTCATTTCTTGGTACTTGGCGGAGACACATACTCTCGCATAGTGAAAGTGTCCAGACAAGCAGAACTTGTCCTTCTTCAAATCACCATTTGATATACCAAGAAGTTCAACACAATGTGAGTTGAAGAGTTCATTGTCAAAAAGAAATAGAAGTGAAATAGAGAGAGATATGATCAGTATGAATCAAGGAAGCAAATGAATATGATGATGCAAAGAACTCCCCCTCAGAAGATGCCTAACACTCAACCCAATCCCAATGGACATTTACAAAGACCAAGTTCTCTCCTTAAAGATGAGAATCTACTGTCAGGAAGGGGTTTGTGAAAATGTCAGCAATTTGTTTTCAGTTTCTATGAAGTGGAGTTCAAATGATTTCTTTGCTACCTCATCTCTCAAGAAGATGCCTAATTTCAATATGCTTGGTTCTGGAATGCTGAATGGGATTTTTAGACAGATTTATTGCACTTGTGTTATCACATAGAATGGGAACACAACCTAAGTCTTGGTTATAATCAAGAAGTTGATGTTTCACCCAAAGAATTTGGGTTCCACACCTACCAGCAGCAACATACTCAGCCTCTGCAGTTGACAGAGCAACTGAATGTTGCTTCTTAGAAGCCCAAGAAATTAGGCACCCACCTAAGTATAAACACAAGCCACTTGTGCTTTTTCTATCTAATTTACAACCAGCATAATCAGCATCACAATAGGCAATCAAATCTAACTTGCAATTAGCAGGATACCAAATTCCTAAATCACATGTTCCAACAAGATATTTGAAAATTCTCTTAACAGCTAACATGTGACTTTCTTTAGGATTTGATTGAAATCTAGCACACAACACACACTAAACTGAATATCAGGTCTAGAAGTTGTAAGATAAAGTAGAGAACCAATCATACCTCTGTAGGTCTTTTGGTCTACTGACTTACCATTTGAGTCTTCTTCTAGCTTAGCATTAATAGCAATTGTGTGTTTGAATGCTTGAGGTTCTGAAAGTCAAACCTTTTCAGAAGTTCTTTGACATACTTGGTTTGACTGATGAAGATCCCCTCATGAGTTTGGTTAACCTGCAATCCCAAGAAAATTTTAGATCTCCCATTAAACTCATTTCAAATTCATTTTTCATTTGAGTGGAGAATTCATTACACAGGCCTTTATTGGTTGATCCAAATATTATGTCATCAACATAAATTTGGACAACAATTATTTGATTATTGACTAGTTTTTGTGAACAAGGTTTGATCAACAGTTCCTCTAGAATATCCTTTTTCAAGTAAAAAGGAACTCAAACGGTCATACCAAGCTCTTGGAGCTTGTTTAAGACCATAGAGAGCCTTATGAAGCTTGAAAACATGGTTAGGATGTTTTTCATTTTCAAAACCAGGAGGTTGTTAAAAAAACATTTTCCTTGATATATCCATTTAAAATGCACTTTTAACCCATTTGATAAACTTTGAATTTCATGGAGGATGCAAAAGCAAGAAAATTCTAACTGCTTCTAGTCTAGCTACAGGGGCATATGATTCTTCAAAGTCAATTCCAAACTCTTGATTGTACCCCTTTGCAACTAGCCTAGCTTTATTTCTTATGACATGACCAGATTCATTCAGTTTATTTCTGAAGACCCATCTAGTGCCAATGACTGTTTGGTCACTAGGTCTAGGTACTAATTCCCATACTTTGTTTCTTTCAAATTGATGAAGTTCATCATGCATGGCATTAATCCAATCAGAACTTGATAAAGCTTCATCAATTGATTTTGGTTCAATTGGGAAATTAGAGCTAGTGGGTCTTCTTCAATGGCATGCTGGAATGAAGATCTAGTCCTAACTCTATCATGCAAATTGCCAACTACATTATCTAATGGGTGATCTCTCAAAATTCGATGTTCAGAAATTACCTGTTGAGGGGTACTTAAATCTGGAGCATGTTACCTGATCCACTTGAAGATGGTGAATTGGTGTTCAATTCTCACCAATGTCTTCAAGCTCCTCAACAGTTGGAGAAGAGTCCACAATGAAATCATCCTCTTCATTGTCTTGAATTTCCCTGCAAGATTTAGAGCTGTTAGTTGAAAAGGAATTTTCATCAAAAATAATATGTGGAGATTCTTCAACATTTTTGTTTTTTGAGAATGTACACTCTGAAAGCTCTTGACACTTCTGAATACCAAGGAAGATGGCTTCCTGACTCTTAGCATCAAACTTGTCAAGATTTTCTTTATTATTGTTGTGTACATAACATTTGCACCCAAAGATTTTGAAATAAGAAACATTGGCTTTTTGTTTTTCAATAATTCATAGGGGGTTTTCTTGATTTTTGGTCTGACCAATGCTCTATTGAGAATGTGATTTGCTGTGTTTACAGCTTCAGCCCAGAAGGATTTGGGCAAATTACTCTCAAGGAGCATGGATCTAGCCATTTCCACAAGAGTTCTGTTCTTTCTTTCCACAACTCCATTTTGTTCTGGAGTTCTTGGTGAAGAAAACTTGTGGAAAATTTGAAGTTCAGCACATAAATCAGAAAAGGATGGTTTTCAAATTCTCCCCCATGATCAGTCAAAATTTTTTGATTTTATATGAATTTGTTAGGGCAGTGGTACAGAATTTCCTGAACTCAAGGCAAGTATCACTTTTGTGGGACAAGAAGATAACCCAAGTAAATCTTGTAAAATCATCAATGATTACAAACCCATATCTCTTGCCACTTAGACTTAGAACTCTTGTTGGGCCAAAAAGGTCCATGTGAAGTAGTTCTAGTGGCCTAGATGTGAGTACCTCATTGAAGGTCTTAAAAGATTTCCTTGTTTGTTTTCCTTGGGCACAGATCCCACAAACTTGATTTTCAACATTTGAAAAAGATTCAGGAAGACCCTTAACCAGATTCAGCCTTAACAATTTATTTAAAGTTCTGAAACTTGCATGGCCAAGTCTTTTGTGCCAAGTCCATGCAATTTCATCTTTATTAGCAACAAAGCAAAGATTTTCAGAAAAGTTTTTTATTAAGGTCGATCATGTAGACATTGTTTTCCCTTTTTCACAAAATTTTATTTTATCAGTTGATGAATCAATGATTTTACAGAAATTGGATTCAAACACAACTTTGTGACCTTTGTCACATAGTTGGCTAATGCTTAGCAGATTGTAATCAAGACCATCAACTAATAAAACACTATCAACAGAGTTTGAGGAAGTTTGACCAACCTTTCCAGATCCAATGATCTTTCCTTTATTTTTACCTCCAAAAGTTACTGAACCTCCCTCCTTCTCTAGCAGGAAAGAAAATTTAGCTCTATCTCCAGTCATATGTCGTGAACACCCACTGTCAAGGAACACACATTTGAATTGGGTGCACGACCTTCCTGCAACATCAATTAGTGGAGAGAAGATTTTGGTACCCAAACAGAGTTGGGACCATCAGAAAGTTTGGACAATGTTAACAAATCTTTTCTCACCCAAATTTGACTTGTTTTTTATTTTGGTTTATTACATTGGTGTTCTCTGTCTTTTTCACTTTCTTCTTTCCTTTAGAAATGAAAACACCAGTGTTTTTGTTTTTGGTAGGGGGAGGTTTTCATTTGAACATGAGAGTTTAGATGAGGAGGTGGATCCAAGGATTTTGTTGGTACATCAGAAAGTTTGGATAGAAGAATTGGGGATGATACCAACTTGGGTTATGATACCATTGGCTCCAAGAATTGGTCCAATCAGCTTGATATGCTGTCTTGGAGGTCCAAGGTTCTTCATTAATGACTCTTCCTTTGACTTTTCTTATTTTTCAGATTTTTATTTGAATTTTTTATTTTGTGTTTGTCTTGTTGATGTTGAGCAGGTCGACCTCACCTTGTCTGGTGTCGACACAACAGCCACAGAATCCTTCTTCTTGTGGACTGGTGTCGACCTGTCAGGTGACTGTGTCGACCTGGTTCCTTGCTTTGTTTCTGAGTTTTTGAATTTTTGGAGTTTTGCTTGATGTTTGTTTTATTTCTGTGTTCTCAAGACTAGGACCTTTGACAAATTCAATTAATGGTGCTTTATCCTTCTTCTCACCAGATTTGTCTTTCTTAGGTTTTGTTTGTTAAATCCTAGTCCATGAGAGATTGATTTCATTTTTGTTCCCAGCAAGGCCTCCAGATTATCTTTTCCATTTGTGAATGTTTCAATGATTTCATCCTTTTCTCTTAGCTGGTTTTCCAAGATTTTGATTTCTTCAATCTTTTGTTTTTATCTTGGTTTTCCTTTTCCAGCTTTTCAGATAATTCTTTGAATTCATTGGTGGCCTTTTGAGAGGCTAGCTTGAGTTCATCAATCAGGTTCAGAAAATTTTCTTTTTCTTCATTCATTCTGTTACTTCATTTTCTAGTTCACAAATTCTTTTGTTGGAGCTTGATTGTGCAAGATGTTTTCAACTTTCTTTTTGATGTGTTTATTTTCTTTTCTCATTTCAGAATATTTTTCTACTAATTCCATATGCATCCTGCCAATCTTCAACTGAAAATCTTCGAAAGATGTGCTTACCTTTCCATCCGAACTATTTGCCATGAAGCATATCTCCTCACTTTCAGAGCTTGAGGACTTTTCTTCTTCTTCTTCTTCACTTGAGTCTTCATCAGACCAAGTGGCTACCATGGCCTTCGGCTTCTTGAATTGTGAATCTTTTTGTGCTTCTCCTTCTTGTTTTCAGGACATTCTCCCTTCATATGTCCTGGCTTGTTGCACCTGTAACAAATGACATTAACATCAGATTTCTGATTCCTATTAGAGTTAACGTTAGAAGAGGAAATATTTCTTTTACCTGATGGGAATTTCTTTTCCCTGAGAATTTTTCTTTTCTGTATTTTAGGAATTTCCTGAATTGCCTGGTCATGAGGGCAAGCTCATCCTCATTGGACTCAGACTCATCAGAACTTGTTTTCTCTTGTTTTTGTCTTTGTTACTTGATGAGGCCTTTAATGCTACTGGCTTGGTTTTGATTATATGTTCTTCATTTCTCTTTAAATTAATTTCATATGTCATTAAGATCCTATCAACTCATCCAAAGAATTTTGGACAAATCTTTAGAATCTTCAATGACAGTGGCCTTGGTGTGCCATATTGAAGAGAGAGAACGCAGGATTTTCTTACCAAGTCAGCATCCGTATAGTCCTTACCTAAGGCCTTCAGTCCATTGACTATGATCATGAACCTGGCAAACATTTCAGAGATTGTCTCATTAGACTTCATCATGAACAATTCATATTCTGAGACAAGTATGTTAGCCTTGGTTTCTTTAACCTGAGATGTTCCCTCATAGAGTACCTCAAGTTTATCCCACATCTCTTTGGCAGATTTGCACATTGAGATTCTTGAGTACTCTTTGGGGTGAACACACATTGAATCATGTTCATGGCACTATAATTCAATGTAGCTCTTCTTATCTGTTCCCTAGTCCAGGTTTCTTCCTCTCCCTGGTTTTCATAGGGTCCTACCTCCACTACTTTCCAGATTTCATAATTTTGGGCTCTTAGAAAAACTTGCATTCTATTTTTCCAATAAGAATAGTCCGTTCCATTAAAGAATGGTGGCCTATTTATGGAATGACCCTCAGCTATGAATCCTCTGGAATCCATTTAATTAAACAGATGGTGCAAAAAGGAAACACTCAGCAAGCAAACAATCAGCAAACAAATCACACAAAGTACTCAGAAATCACTCAGATCAAATCAGATCAGGTGTAAACCCGCTCTGATACCAATTGAAGGATCGATAAAAGATGTGGACAAGATCTAGAAGGGGGGGTTGAATAGATCTATGCCAACTAATGCGGAAGCTAAACCAATTTTGAAAGACCTTTGAATCAGAGTTAGATTGAAAGCAAATTTCACAGATCTGAAAGGAGATTAAGTGAGTTAAGCATTGGAGTGAGTAAACAGGTTGATTATATATTCAAACGATCCTATGCATTCATCTAACGAAGAGAAATTCAAACCACAAACAGACCAATGCACAGAGATTTTTAGGTGGTTCGGAAATCACACCATGTGACTCCTACATCCACCCCTCACACACAGTGAGGATCCACTAACAACCTGGGTTACACACCCACACTGGAGCCTGACAACTCCACAAATGAGTTAGACAACTCACACACTACCTAGAGCAAGACTACTCTAGAATCTGAGCAAGACTGCTCAACCACACAACTTGAGTACGACGACTCAAAAACCTGAGCACACAGGCTCACAACCACTTGCTAGAACAAAAACAACAAGATCCAGATCCTCTAGCAATGATCTGATCTATTAAGGCCAATTCAAGAAAATTGATGCAATAGATTATGCACAATTCTAGAATAGCCAAGAAGAAACAAGAAAGACTCAAGACACGAGTTGACAGTTCTTGTTCTTCAAGAAAACTCCCTTGTAGAGGCAGAATTGGAAATCTTGATCACTTGAAGTCCCTTGGCCGATGCTCTGCAACTTTGATATTGGGATCTTCCTTGAGTGCTTCACAATTGCTGGCTTCTACTTGATCTGCTCCTTTTGAAGTTGATCCTAATGCTTCATGTTGATCAATCTTCGATCCTTGTGCTTGGAGAAGGGTGAATTGGAGGTGTGGAAGCACAAGAGGGAGCAAAACAGGGAGGAGAGACTCTCTAGCCGCCACAACTTGTTTCTGGAGGCTCTTAGGAGGTTCTCTTGTGGATGGTGCCCTTTAGGAGGGTATTTATACCCTAAATATCCGAAAGATACCCTTGGGGTACGTGGGCACATGATCCAAGGTTGATCCACCTTCTCCCTAGGGTGCCACGTGTCCAGGAGGAAGTTAAGTCACAGAGATTCCGGAGTGTGTCGACCTGCCCATGAGGTGTGTCGACACACTCTCCCAGACTGGCAAAACAATCCCTGGAAGAGGTCTCTAGTGTCGACCTGAGATGATGTAGTGTCGACCTGCTATCCCAGACAGCAAAACAGGCCTTCTGGGAAGGCTATCTAGTGTCGACACTATCTGATTTGGTGTCGACCTGAGATGAAATCTGTTCATTTGTTTCTCTGGAACCTGTCTCTAGTGTCGACCTCTCTGGACTAGTGTCGACCTGAGATGGACTTTTCTTCACATTTCTGCCTTTGTTCTGAACCATTGTGTCGACACTAAGGATGGTTGTGTCGACACTACCTTTGCAGAAAATGTTGTTCCTGAGAAAATAAACACATAAATCATTAGTTAAGTATATTATCATGAATATCAATGATAATGTGCTTGGAAACATGTTTTTTGAATATTGTAATTTCAGGTGATGTATTTTACATGTTTCAATGGTTATGCATTAAAATCACAACATGTCATCATCAAATGTGAGGAAATGAATTATATTCACACTCACCCAACATTGTTGTTGTTGTTGTTGAAGCTGCTGCTTCTACTGCTCCTGTTGTGGGTGTTGAAACTGTTGCTACTGCTGGACGGTTACGGTTGCAATCTTGTCATCTCTTCCTCCTGCTAGTTGGTTTTTCTGTGTTAAGGAGAAGTGAAGGTCTTCACCCTCTCAAATCAGGTAGGATTCTTTCTTCCTATCCTCTTTCACTCACTACCTTTGTTAAAAGCTCATGTTCATATATATACTTGCTTCCAACCTTGTAAGCCATCTTCAGAATTTTATGTTCGTCTTTTGTGAGCATGTCTTAACTTGTGTGTGGTGGTATTCTTCCTGTCGACCATAAGTAGGTATTGTGTAGGTAAGTGACAATCCAGTACCTTGTGGTTCTAAGCTTCAAGTTCGCCATGTTTAGATTATGTTCTTCTCATGCTTTAGTTTGTATTCCATGTAAAGTGGTATCTAGAGTTGTAGAAAGTTCTTCTAGTTGTTGTTGTTCATGTTGAATCCAAAGAACTCATTGATAAGGTCCTTAGTATGATTGCAAAACCATTTCTGGAAGATAACCTGGTGGCTGTCGATAGATGGACATCATCTGTCAACAGATCACAAGCTTCCAGAACCCAGTCTACTGCAAATACCAGTGACTGCCGACAGATGTCATCTGTTTATCGACAGATGCACTGGCCTGTCGACAGGCACTACCCAAAACCAGAACCTGGGTTCTGGATACCTGCACCTATCGACAGCCACCTCCTGGCTGTCGACCTACACTGTTTGGGCCAGTGTTCCAGCATTTCTCGTTGCTCAGTCTCTTGCTAATACTTCATGCTATTAGCCTAGCAAGCTACCTCCTTCTTTCCCTTGGGTTCTTATCATTAAGTCACTAGAGAGACAGTTAATAATTATTTTTATTTAGTAAAGCCCTGAACAATTTTCTACTCAAATAGTTCAAAGTTACTCTTGATTTGTTATTCATTCACGTTATGACATTTATAGATATATTAAATGTCGGGACGTGACAGAATGGTATCAAAGAATCGGTTGAGGATCCAAATACTTTAGGGTCATTGGTCTTCAATATCCTGTAGTGACCTGTGAGGATGGGTAAAAAGCCTGAGGTTAAGCTAGATATGTAAAGTTGGATATAGATTGTATTGAGTATGAACGGAATATCTAGAGGTAGGTTTCTCCTGTTGAACCACTCCTGTATTTTACCCTTATATTTTGGTGATAATAAAATTTATGATTAATTAATTATTATTAAAAATATTTAATATCATGTTTTTCTTAATAAATATAAATTTATGTGATTAATTAAATATTAAATATCCATGTTTTTCTAATAATAAATTAAATATCATGTTTTTCCAATAAATATAAATTTATGACATTATTGCCGTGTGATTTGCACTAAAAAGATAAATCGATGTCCATTCAATATACATCGATTTCAGTTTACAAAGTGCCATAACGATTCACTCTCATAGGATTCACTCTCATAAGGATTCGCTCTCATACGATTCGCTCTCATAAGGATTCGCTCTCATATCGATTTGCTCTCATAACGATTCACTCTCATAAGGATTCACTCTCATAAGGATTCGCTCTCATAAGGATTCGATAAGTAACTCTCATAACGATTCGCTCTCATAAGGATTCGCTCTCATATCGATTTCACTCTCATAACGATTCGCTCTCATAAGGATCGATAAGTGACTCTCATATCGATTCGCTCTCATAAGGATTCGCTCTCATAAGGATTCGATAAGTGACTCTCATAAGGATTCACTCTCATAAGAATTCGATAAGTGACTCTCATAAGGATTCGCTCTCATAAGGATTTGCTCTTATAAGGATTTGCTCTCACATGGATTTGCTTCTCACATGGATTTCATAAGTGAAACATGGATTCGCTTGTAAAACATGGATTTCAACATGGATTTCACTTAAACATACCATGTAAAACATGGATTTCAACATGGATTTCACTTAAACATAGATTTCATTTATATTCCAAAATATTTTTTTGGCATCTAGTGAAAAAGTCAAATATTCTTGATTTGCGTAATCCTCTATCTTTCTGACAGAAGATCTTTTTGCTTATCTCTCTAGATCTCTTCTTTCCTGCCAACAAAAAGGGATTACTTACTACTTCTGGGTGGCAACAGGAAACATAGAGGTATGAGCCTTTTTGACAGAAACACCATTTTATCTAAACACTTTCTTCTATGCTTGCAGACCTCGTAGACCAAAATTATCAGAAGAAAGAGAAGATGAGCAACGGCTAGAACTACAACGGATTTATTCAAATTGCTCATATAAAAGATGAAGCATGGCTGAAGAGCAAAGTGAGTTTTCCTGAAGATCTTTGAAGGAGTATACATCCTGTGAAGAACCAAAACTCCACATACACTCAAAGGAAAAGAGAGAAAGAGCCCGAGCCAAGAAGAAGTGTTAAAGCATCTGAAGTCTTCAAGCTTCAAGCTCCTTCTCCTCTATTCACTCTCTCTGTGTGCATCTTTGTAATCTGGGGGGAGAGTCTTTTCGCTGAGAGTTATTTTAGTTGGTTTTCATTTGTTCCAACTCTCAACTTTGTTTTTTTCTTTCCTAAGAAAGACTTCTGTCCAACTGTAGGACTATATACAATGTAGAACCTAGATAGGGTTTGTGTCTAACAGAACTGCACTGGGGTTTGTACCAGGAGGTTGGCTTCTTTACCTGTAAGAGAAGTGGGTTGCCTTCTTGCCCGGGAAAGAGAAGAAGACCAGCTGGGGTGCTGGGTGTTGTATTGCCCTTGAGGGGGACTGTACCCTTGGTTAGTAAATACCAAGAGGTTGCTTGGGGACGGGACGTAAGACTTCCATATGGGAAGGGCCGAACCAGGATAAATCCCTTGTGTTATTTGTGTGATTGTTTATTTGCTTCCGCACTGCTACTCTTTATCACACTAAACTAACCAAACTTTCAAGTGATAATTTTCTATGTTTAAGTTTCTATTTCAGATTTCAGAAAACCTATTCACCCCCCTCTAGGTTAGTTTGCTGCCGTACCAAAAGGGCCAACAAGTGGTATCAGAGAGAGGTTCTCTGATCAATGAAGAAGATCTAACGATCTTGGAGAAGATCCATGGCAGCTCAAGGATATGTTGAAGGTCAATCAGTCACCAGATCTCCATTCTTTGATGGAGAGGACTACCAATATTGGAAGATGAGAATGGAATGCTTCATTCGAGGCACAAACTTTGATCTGTGGCAGGTAATCGAGGTAGGTGATTATGTTATTGTTCCTATTCCAGGCACTACTGCCATTACAGCAGTAGATAAAAGTAAATTATCTTTAAACTTAAAGCTAAGAACTACTTATGTTGTGCCTTATCTAAAAGAGAATTTAGTAGAGTATCTGCATGTAAATCAGCTAAAGAAATATGGGATAAACTGCAGATAACTTATGAAGGAAGATAAGTAAAACAAACTAGGATAGATATTCTTGTCTCATAATATGAGCAATTTAAAATGCTTCCAAATGAAAATATCACTCAGATGTATAATAGATTTTCGAGCATAGTAGTTGGTCTGAGTTCTCTTGGTAAAAATCTTTCTAATGAGGAAACTGTTAGAAAGATACTTAGGTCCTTAACTCTTTCATGGACACCTAAAGTAACTGCTATTGAGAAGCTCATGAATTAACCAACTTTCTATTGATAACTTAATAGGTTCCCTCATGGCACATGAAATTAATATGGAGCGATTATCTGAAAGCTCATCAAAGAAAAAAATGTACTAATGCTCTTAAAATTGCAGCTGCTCCTTCCACTTCTTCTTCTTCTAGTTCCAAAAATACAGATTCTGAAGACAGTGACGTAGATGAAGTATTGTCCAAGCTTCAGAAATTCTCAAGAAGAAGAAAAAGGATCAAGAAGGATTCAAAAGAAAGAGAGAATAGAAAAAGAACCAGTCTGGTATGAATGCAGAAAACCTGGACATCTAAGACCAGATTGTCCAAACTAAAGAAGACTGGTCAACCAAAAAGTCCAAAAGAAGCACAAGAAATTCAAAAGAAAAGCCATGGCGGCTGCTTAGGAAAATGAAGAGGCCACAAGCTCAGAATCATCAAGCTCAGAGTCGGAGAAAGAGCAGGTAAGTCTAGCCCTCATGGTAGGACTAGATGAGGTACATTCTGACCCCTTTTGATTCATGCACTGATTCAGGGTCAGAGTCTGAAGACTTAGAAGAAGTCTTTAATGACCTATATGAAAAACATAAGGGTGTTGTAAAAGAATTAAAAAATTTTAAAAACAACATTACTTGTTGGAAAACACTAATTCTGATCTTAAATCCGAATTGGAGCAACTAGAAAAACATTAAAGGATAGTAAAGATAATAATTATCTTTTAAATGAAGATTTGAAAAGCAAGAATAATGATAAGTTAGAGTTAGAAGAAAAATTAAAAAATTTAACTGAAGAAAATCTCTGTTTAAAAGAATCAGTTAGAAAATTAACTAGAGAGAAAACATCTTTAGCCCTATGCTTAAAAGGATCAAAATCTGGAAATAATAAACAAGGGCTTGGATACATACCTCCGGAAAAAGGAAAACAAGCCATAATTTCAGGAAAATATCCTTTGCCAAAATTTGTAAAAGAAACCAAAATGCCTAAGAAAAAGGCCCTTGAAATGAAAAGCATTATCAAACGAAAAAGGTTTCTAAAAATTGTGTTCTAAACAGACATCATAAAAACAATAAGAACTGTAAAATTGATTATATTCATTGTTGTTCTCATTGCAATAATTAGGACACACAGTAAACACCTACACAACAAGGCACCTAGTATGGATCCCGAAAGGATATTTTTATGCATCTAACTATCAAGGACCCAAAAAGATTTGGGTACCTACTTCTGAGTAGTTTATTTGTAGGATAGCCTTGGAGCATCAGGATCAAGGATGCTCAAGGCATTGGTGACTGCCAGCTCTTCATCCAACTCATATTTGAAGAGGGAGTAATCATTTATTTATTTTAAAATTTCAGTACTACTAATAACTATTTGCAAGTCTCATTCAGGTGGAGTCTCTCATTCAGGGGGAGCACAAACTAAGGGGGGTTTCTTTAATGTCAATCATTGTTGAACCCCTCAATGGTAAGAAAGTTTCACAATGGGGAGAGAATGCATGGTAAGATCCTTCCTTTTTAGTTAGTGACAAAAAGGGGAGAGAATTCTATGAATTTTCTGTATTTTCTATGCTTTAAGTATTTTTGTCAGAAAATTCTCGTAAATTTTGTCATCACCAAAAAGGGGGAGATTGTTGAACCACTCCTGTATTTTACCCTTATATTTTGGTGATAACAAAATTTATGATTAATTAATTATTATTAAAAAATTTAATATCATGTTTTTCTTAATAAATATAAATTTTTGTGATTAATTAAATATAAATATACCATATTTTTCTAATAATAAATTAAATATCATGTTTTTCCAATAAATATAAATTTATGACATTATTGCCGTGTGATTTACACTAAAAAGATAAATCGATGTCCATTCAATATACATCGATTTCAGTTTACAAAGTGCCATAACGATTCACTCTCATAAGGATTCACTCTCATAACGATTCACTCTCATAAGGATTCACTCTCATATCGATTCGCTCTCATAACGATTCACTCTCATAAGGATTCACTATCATAAGAATTCACTCTCATAAGGATTCGATAAGTGATTCTCATAACGATTCGCTCTCATAAGGATTCGCTCTCATATCGATTCACTCTCATAACGATTCTCTCTCATAAGGATTCGCTCTCATAAGGATTCGATAAGTGACTCTCATATCGATTCGCTCTCATAAGGATTCGATAAGTGACTCTCATAAGGATTCGCTCTCATAAGGATTCGCTCTCATAAGGATTCGATAAGTGACTCTCATAAGGATTTGCTCTCATAAGCATTTGCTCTCACATGGATTTGCTTATCACATGGATTTCATAAGTGAAACATGGATTCACTTGTAAAACATGGATTCGCTTGTAAAACATGGATTTCACTTAAACATAGATTTTCTTTATATTCTAAAATATTTTTTTGGCATCTAGTGAAAAAGTTAAATATTCTTGATTTGCGTAATCCTCTATCTTTCTGACAGAAGATATTTTTGCTTATCTCTCTAGATCTCTTCTTTCCAGCCAACAAAAAGGGGATTACTTACTACTTCTGGGTGGCTACAGGAAACATAGAGGTATGAGCCTTTTTGACAGAAACACCATTTTATCTAAACACTTTCTTCTATGCTTGCAGACCTCGTAGACCAAAATTATCAGAAGAAAGAGAAGATGAGCAATGGCTAGAACTCCAACGGATTTATTCAAATTGCTCATATAAAAGATGAAGCATGGCTGAAAAACAAAGTGAGTTTTCCTGAAGATCTTTGAAGGAGTGTACATCCTGTGAAGAACCAAAACTCCACATACACTCAAAGAAAAAGAGAGAAAGAGCCGAGCCAAGAAGAAGTGTTAAAGCATCTAAAGTCTTGAAGCTTCAAGCTCCTTCTCCTCTCTTCACTCTCTCTGTGTGCATCTTTATAATTTTGGGGGAGAGTCTTTTCGCTGAGAGTTATTTTAGTTGGTTTTCATTTGTTCCAACTCTCAACTTTGATTTTTCTTTTCTAAGAAAGACTTCTGTCCAACTGTAGGACTATATACAGTGTAAAACCTAGCTAGGGGTTTGTGTCTAGCAGAACCGCACTGGGGTTTGTACCAGAGGTTGGCTTCTTTACCTGTAAGAGAAGTGGGCTGCCTTCTGCCCGGGAAAGATAAGAAGACCAGCTGGGGTGCTGGGGTTGTATTGTCCTTGAGGGGGACTGTACCCTTGGTTAGTAAAATACTAAGAGGTTGCTTGGGGACGGTACGTAAGACTTCCATATGGGAAGGGCCGAACCAGGATAAATCCCTTGTGTTATTTGTGTGATTTGTTTATTTGCTTCCGCACTGCTATTCTTTATTACACTAAACTAACCAAACTTTCAAGTGATAATTTTCTGTGTTTAAGTTTCTGTTTCAGATTTCAGAAAACCTATTCACCCCCCTCTAGGTTAGTTTGCTGCCGTACCAAAAGGGCCAACAAGTGGTATCAGAGAGAGGTTCTCTGATCAATCAAGAAGATCTAACGATCTTGGAGAAGATCCATGGCAGCTCAAGGATATGTTGAAGGTCAATCAGTCACCAGACCTCCATTCTTTGATGGAGAGGACTACCAATATTGGAAGATGAGATGGAATGCTTCATTCGAGGCAAAAACTTTGATCTGTGGCAGGTAATCGAGGTAGGTGATTATGTATTGTTCCTATTCCAGGCACTACTGTCATTACAGCAGCAGATAAAAGTAAATTATCTTTAAACTTTAAAGCTAAGAACTACTTATATTGTGCCTTATCCAAAAGAGAATTTAGTAGAGTATCTACATGTAAATCAGCTAAAGAAATATGGGATAAACTGCAGATAACTTATGAAGGACAGATAAAGTAAAACAAACTAGGATATATTCTTGTCTCACAATATGAGCAATTTAAAATGCTTCCAAATGAAAATATCACTCAGATGTATAATAGATTTCGAGCATAGTAGTTGGTCTGAGTTCTCTTGGTAAAAATCTTTCTAATGAGGAAACTGTTAGAAAGATACTTAGGTCCTTAACTCTTTCATGGACACCTAAAGTAACTGCTATTAAAGAAGCTCATGAATTAACCAAACTTTCTATTGATAACTAAATAGGTTCCCTCATGGCACATGAAATTAATATGGAGCGACTATCTGAAAGCTCATCAAAGAAAAAATGTACTAATGCTCTTAAAATTGCAGCTGCTCCTTCCACTTCTTCTTCTTCTAGTTCCAAAAATACAGATTCTGAAGACAGTGACGTAGATGAAGTATTGTCCAAGCTTCGGAAAATTCTCAAGAAGAAGAAAAATGGATCAAGAAGGATTCAAAAGAAAGAGAGAATAGAAAAAGAACCGTCTGGTATGAATGCAGAAAACCTGGACATCTAAGACCAGATTGTCCTAAATTAAAGAAGACTGGTCAACTAGAAAAGTCCAAAAAGAAGCACAAGAAATTCAAAGAAAAGCCATGGCAGCTGCTTAGGAAAATGAAGAGGCCACAAGCTCAGAATCATCAAGCTCAGAGTCGAGAGAAAGAGCAGGTAAGTCTAGCCCTCATGGTAGGACTAGATGAGGTACATTCTGACCCATTTTTTGATTCATGTACTGATTCAGGGTCAGAGTCTGAAGACTTAGAAGAAGTCTTTAATGAACTATATGAAAAACATAAGTGTGTTGTAAAAGAATTAAAAAATTTGAAAAACAACATTACTTGCTTGGAAAACACTAATTCTGATCTTAAATCCGAATTGGAGCAACTAGAAAAACAATTAAAGGATAGTAAAGATAATAATTATCTTTTAAATGAAGATTTGAAAAGCAAGAATAATGAGAAGTTAGAGTTAGAAGAAAAATTAAACTTTAACTGAAGAAAATCTCTATTTAAAAGAATCAGTTAGAAAATTAACTAGAGAGAAAACATCTTTAGCCCTATGCTTAAAAGGATCAAAATCTGGAAATAATAAACAAGGGCTTGGATACATACCTCTGGAAAAAGGAAAATAAGCCATAATTTCAGGAAAATATCCTTTGCCAAAATTTGTAAAAGAAACCAAAATGCCTAAGAAAAAGTCCCTTGAAATGAACAAGTATTATCAAACGAAAAGGTTTCTAAAAATTGTGTTCTAAACAGACATCATAAAAACAATAAGAACTGCAAAATTGATTATATTCATTGTTGTTGTTCTCATTGCAATAAATTAGGACACACAGTAAACACCTGCACAACAAGGCACCTAGTATGGATCCCGAAGGATATTTTTATGCATCTAACTATCAAGGACCCAAAAAGATTTGGGTACCTACTTCTGAGTAGTTTATTTGTAGGATAGCCTTGGAGCATCAGGATCAAGGATGCTCAAGGCATTGGTGACTGCCAGCTCTTCATCCAACTCATATTTGAAGAGGGAGTAATCATTATATTTATTTTAAATTTTAGTACTACTAATAACTATTTGCAAGTCTCATTCAGGTGGAGTCTCTCATTCAGGGGGAGCACAGACTAAGGGGGAGTTATTCTTTAATGTCAATCTTTGTTGAACCCCTCAATGGTAAGAAATTTTCACAATGGGGAGAGAATGCATGGTACCTTTTTGGTTAGTGACAAAAAGGGGGAGAGAATTTCTATGAATTTTCTGTATTTTCTATGCTTTAAGTATTTTTGTCAGAAAATTCTCGTAAATTTTGTCATCACCAAAAAGGGGGAGATTGTTGAACCACTCCTGTATTTTACCCTTATATTTTGGTGATAACAAAATTTATGATTAATTAATTATTATTAAAAATATTTAATATCATGTTTTTCTTAATAAATATAAATTTACGTGATTAATAAATATTAAATATACCAAGTTTTTCTAATAATAAATTAAATATCATGTTTTTCCAATAAATATAAATTTATGACATTATTGCCGTGTGATTTGCACTAAAAAGATAAATCGATGTCTATTCAATATACATCGATTTCAGTTTACAAAGTGCCATAACGATTCACTCTCATAAGATTCACTCTCATAAGGATGAGCTCTCATAACGATTCGCTCTCATAAGGATTCACTCTCATATGGATTCGCTCTCATAACGATTCACTCTCATAAGGATTCACTCTCATAAGGATTCGCTCTCATAAGGATTCGAAAGTGACTCTCTCATAACGATTCGCACTCATAAGGATTCGCTCTCATATCGATTCACTCTCATAACGATTCTCTCTCATAAGGATTCGCTCTCATAAGGATTCTATAAGTGACTCTCATATAGATTCGCTCTCATAAGGATTCGATAAGTGACTCTCATAAGGATTCGCTCTCATAAGGATTCGATAAGTGACTCTCATAAGGATTCACTCTCATTAGGATTTGCTCTCATAAGGATTTGCTCTCACATGGATTTGCTTCTCACATGGATTTCATAAGTGAACATGGATTCACTTGTAAACATGGATTCGCTTGTAAAACATGGATTTCAACATGGATTTCACTTAAACATAGATTTTCTTTATATTCCAAAATATTTTTTGGCATCTAGTGAAAAAGTTAAATATTCTTGATTTACGTAATCCTCTATCTTTCTGACAGAAGATCTTTTTGCTTATCTCTCTAGATCTCTTCTTTCCTGCCAACAAAAGGGGATTACTTACTACTTCTGGGTGGCAACAGGAAACATAGAGGTATGAGCTTTTTGACAGAAACACCATTTTATCTAAACACTTTCTTCTATGCTTGCAGACCTCGTAGACCAAAATTATCAGAAGAAAGAGAAGATGAGCAACGGCTAGAACTCCAACGGATTTATTCAAATTGCTCATATAAAAGATGAAGCATGGCTGAAGAACAAAGTGAGTTTTCCTGAAGATCTTTGAAGGAGTGTACATCCTGTGAAGAACCAAACTCCACATACACTCAAAGGAAAAGAGAGAAAGAGCTCGAGCCAAGCGAAAAGTGTTAAAGTATCTGAAGTCTTCAAGCTTCAAGCTCCTTCTCCTCTCTTCACTCTCTCTGTGTGCATCTTTGTAATCTGGGGAGAGTCTTTTTGCTGAGAGTTATTTTAGTTGGTTTTCATTTGTTCCAACTCTCAACTTTGTTTTTTCTTTCCTAAAAAGACTTCTGTCCAACTGTAGGACTATATACAGTGTAGAACCTAGCTAGGGTTTGTGTCTAGCAGAACCGCATTGGGGTTTGTACCAGGAGGTTGGCTTCTTTACCTGTAAGAGAAGTGGGCTGCCTTCTTGCCCGGGAAAGAGAGAAGACCAGCTGGGGTGCTGGGTGTTGTATTGTCCTTGGGGGGACTGTACCCTTGGTTTGTAAAATCCCAAGAGGTTGCTTGGGGACTGGACGTTGGACTTCCATGTGGGAAGGGCCGAACCAGGATAAATCCCTTGTGTTATTTGTGTGATTGTTTATTTGCTTCCGCACTGCTACTCTTTATCACACTAAACTAACCAAACTTTCAAGTGATAATTTTCTGTGTTTAAGTTTTTGTTTCAGATTTCAGAAAACCTATTCACCCCCCTCTAGGTTAGTTTGCTACCGTACCAAAAGGGCCAACATCTCCCTATGACTCTTCTTCCATTTCTTGTTCCCATATTTACTATTTGTTTCCAGTTCTGTCGAACTCACCTTCTTTTGGTTTCCTTCTTTATTAAATCCTTGAGACCATCTATTTCAGTTTTATCTTGATTTGAGTTCAGTAAAGCTAATAGGAGTATCTTTTCTCCTCTCCTTTGTTCATACCTTTAGTGAAGTTCATGTCTTTGGTTATGATATATGTATTTGATATGACTTTCCTTACAAATTCAAGAAAGATTCTCATGAAGGATTTGTGTAAGCAATTTTCTTTCTTCCAGAAGTCTTTCACATGCTATCCATACCATAAAGATCTCTTCTTTTTGTTCTAGCCTTCCTCTCATACTGAGCAACTCCATGTTTAAGTGTTTGACCATGTCCCATACTTGCCTCTGATTCTGGAAACATCTTTAGAATTGTTCTCTATTCCTTGTAATCATGTTTAGCTAATATTCGTGTTAGGTCCAAGCATGTTTGTAGAAATCTCCTATTAGTTACAAGAGAATGTGGTTTGGAAGAGTTATGTTTCCAATATATCATTTTGTCATAGGTGTCCATCCACATATATTCCTTTGTTCTACTTGTTTCCCTCATGTAAAGTAGTGTTTAGAACTAGAAACAAGACCCTTTTGATGTTGTCAATCATGTAAGGATTCATAGAAACACTTGGTAGAATTTCTTGTGATAGTTTTACCACATTCCTGGAAGTTTAGATCACACATGTCGACAGCCAGCACTTACCTGTCGACAGGATTCCTACTTCCAGAACCTAGTCAATGCAAAAACCAGCAGTAGCTGTCGACAGATGGCTTTCACCTGTCGACAGATGGTCTTCATCTATTGACAGCCGACCCTGTTCTGTCGACAGACAGTGTTCAGACCCCATAAATTGGTTCTGGGAGGACAGTAGCTGTCGACAGCCACTTCCTGGCTGTCGACATACACCTGTCTGAGGTGTTTAACCTGATCTGTTTCATGTCTAACCAAAGGTGTCAACATGAACCCTATAAGACTGAAACTCATACCTTATTTACATTCCATATCATTTAAGTAATGTTACATTTACTTAAGATATTACATGTAAATAAGAAGTACCCCCCATTTGAATCTAATAAAATCAGAAAAATCATATCTCTTACCAATAAAAGTCAACTCTCCCACCGAAGAAGAAAAATATGATTTTGGCGATTCCATGCATCTTTCTAATTTCTCACAAATTGGCCTACCTGAAAGTCTCATAATTCAAATAAACCTAGTAGAATGGTAAAAAATCCAAGGTCCGGTGAAACCACCAGTTTATGTTGACAAATAGAACCACTTCTTCTCCAATCAAAGTTGACACACTCTTATGTTGTCCAAACTAGTTGACTCATATGCATCACCGAACTTTAATAGTTCATTCAGTGTTAGTTGTGTGTCAACCTATAAAGTAACCAGAGTCAACACATTTTAAAAAAAAGAGCTTTGAGTTTATGAATTTTCTTATGATATAAAAGACTTGTGTTAGATATTTATTACATTTTGCTTGACTTGTAACATTATCAAAACCAGAGATTCAACATAAATCATCTGTCATATTTAAAAATCCTGTAAGGAACAGACATTATTTAATCACAAAGGTCAATGTATCAAGTAACTAGATACATACAGTAACAACTGTACTACTAGTATTAATTAGAAAAGCTGAGTTTTAAACTGCAAGATTGATTAACCAAACTTTAATTTGTTTGCTCAGCCAACGGGATGGAGAAGAACACATTGGAGAGAGGTTCAATATGCAATGAACAATCTTGCTCAGTCCTTAGAGCAAGTAGTTCCAGTCGGTGATCAAGGGAAAATGGAACTGCATGAAAATATTAGAAATACAAATCTCCAAGAACAATGAGTATTACATTATCTATACAAAAGAGAACAGTTCCCTCTAATAAAAGAGAACAACTGGCAAAAAGATGGTGAAGAGGAACAAAAAAAGCAAAAAGATCAAAAAGGCCAACAAGCAAGAGAATGCCAAGGCACAACCTAAGGAAGCTTGTGCATATTGTCACAAACTGGGCCATGTCAAAGAAGACTGTTGGCGGAGACTAGGAGCATGTTTGAAGTGCGGAAGTCTAAAGCATCGGATCTCAGAATGTCCTGTACTCTCTCAGAACAAAGACAAGAGTTCAGGAAAACTTTAAGCCACAAGGAAAAGTGACTGAAGCTATTAGAAGTAATTTTTATGTATAAGTCAATAGGATTAGAGTATAATGAGAAATGCTTAAAATTAGTTGTTATAGCATGTCAAGTTTGATAAGTTTTGCCAACCTATGTAATTTTGTAAGGCTGAATTATGGAGTTCTGTACTAGAAACATTATGAGATAAATAAAATCTTTGTTGTTAACATCATATTGACAATACTCATCATTCTTGTCATACTTTATTACCCTTCCCAATGGAATATGTATTTATATAACTGTCTAAGGATTAAGGTTATTCCTTAGTGGGGGAGACTTTAGCTATAATATGCTATTAACAAGGGTCTGCTCAATACTTAATATACTACTGCTAGAAATAAAGAGCATAGTGAAGGTTGCATCTAATTGAACCTATAATCACAACATGACTCTTTAATAACTAAAAATGCTAATATTCAGATCCCCATCAACTGACGATGTCATGATAACAAATTGTATAGAAGGTGTAAACATCATATGACATAATAATCATGACGAGATTGGTAAGACTAATATGGATTAAATACACTTAAAAGGTTGAAAACTTAATCTTTGTGATCCATCCAAACAAGTCATGGAGTTTGGAGGACCAAACTCTTTTCTTAGTGGGGGAGAGTTGTAACGTCCCGAAAATTTTATTTACTAGAAAATATGAATAATTTGATAATTAAACATAACTACTATCATGAGATGTAATTAATCTTAATTTAGGATTTATTGGTGATAATAGATGATATTTCAAGTGTCGTACTCAGAGGTGCGCGCTTCGACAGGGCGACACCTGAATTCTATAATGAAAATTAAATCCGAGAATACCATAATTTCCAAAAAAATGTGGTGATATCAAAAATGTAAATATCTAGAATTGTTGATGTACGGATTTCGAGATTAAGCCGACGTAACTATTTTTCGGGTAATTTTTTACTGGGTGAAAAATAAATTCTAAAAATTAAACTAAAATCACCATAATTTGTAAAACCTTTCTATTAGCTTATGTTCAAATTTTTAACTTGAATGTACATCATTATGACACCTAAACATGGGGTCAAATGGGCCAGTTGAATTATCACCCATTTATGATAGTTATTTTCTAGGAATTATGGGTTGCTTACGTGTTGGGTGATGAGTGAGCCACTTTACTTGGGTAGAAGATCTACACGTTATTCCCTTAGGTGTAAGCCTTGAAACCTGCATGCTAAACGTGTAAGCAGTGGTTTTTTACTGTGACACATTGATGGCCGACGTGCCATCGTGCATGGGATGCTTGGAGGTCTATAAAAACCTCCCAACACCCATCGTGTGCACCTTTCCAGCACTCCTGCTCTTGCTGGTGCTGCTGCTGCTGGAGCCATTGCAACTGCTGACCATGGCCATTGCTACTGCGTGCTGGAGTTGTTGTTGTTGCTGTTGAAGCTGCTGCTTCTACTGCTCCTATTGTGGGTGTTGTAAACTGTTGCTACTGTTGGACGATTACGGTTGCAATCTTGTCATCTCTTTCCTTCTGCTAGTTGGGTTTCTGTGTTAAGGAGAAGCGAAGGTCTTCACCCTCTCAAATCAGGTAGGATTCTTTCTTCCTCTTTCACTCTTGTCCACTACCTTTGTTAAAAGCTCATGTTCATATATATACTTGCTTCCAACCTTGTAAGCCATCTTCAGAATTTTATGTTCGTCTTTCGTGAGCATGTCTTAACCTGTTGTGGTGTATTCTTCCTGTTGACCATAAGTAGGTATTGTGTAGGTGAGTGACAATTCAGTACCTTGTGGTTCTAAGCTTCAAGTTTCGCCATGTTTAGATTATGTTATTTCATGCTTTAGTTGTATTTGTAACGTTCCGACCGTTCCGATCGTCATTGTGTGGTTATGGAGGCCAGTGTGTGGCCGATGACGTGTGTGTGGCAGGTGGTTTCCGCAGGTTATGGGATTATGCCCAAAGCAGTCACTGTTTCTCGGTTTCTAACGCGTCAGTGAGGGGCGTCGCATTTTGATCGCGACATCCCATGGTGCCGCGTTCATGACACCGCCGGTTTAAGTGAACGTGTGCATGTCTGCCGCGTGTCGCATGTAGGGTGCAAGGACTGACGTCAGCAAACTTAAGGCGATAGCCTAAGGCGTCACGTTCAGGTCGCAACTTAGTCGAGCGTCGCGTTCTTAACTTCACTGCGTTTTTAAGAAACCCTGGCAGAACAGAGCTCAGAGAAGCTCTGCTCGGCCAGGGGGTTTTGCTGTGGAACTTTTGGGCGATTCGGCTTGTTAGTGGTTGGCTTGACGAGTTTCCACTGCGAGGACGCTACGTGGAGCGGAGGAAACGTCGTACGAGCGTCGTTCTTCGCGTTCTTCGTGAAGGTAGGGAGATTTCCCGTGGTTTGATCCGTGGAACGTCCGTATGATGTGGATAATGTGTTTCCTGCTTTCTAAACTTTAGATAGTATGTGTAGGAACACATTAAAGCATGAAAATGGAATGAAAACTGTTGTTTCTAAAGAGTTGGGGTGATTCTAATGAAGGATTCAGGTTTAGGGTTCGCACCTGTTAAGGCGTCGACCCATGGCGTCACGACCATGACGCGACATAGTGATGTGTCGCGTTCAGAAGGTGACACATCGTGCCGTCGCGTTATGAAGGCGACACAGTACCCTGTCGCGATAACACCGAATGTAGTTATTCATGAATACGTATAAGTGTTTGATTATCCGTCTAGTGTGGTTTGTGGTATGTGATGATAGTAAAGGTGCATTGGCACTCTTTCAGCGCTCGGGGAGCGTGTGGTGTGTGGTTCATGTAGTGTTCACGTGGTTCGCATGAAGGTTTTACACGTCGCTTGTGCGTTGTGCACGTAGTTGCTGTGTACGTGGTGTGTAGTTTGACGCCTTCCGTGGATACCTCTTCAGTTGGGAGCCCCAGGTTTTGTGTGAGCCAGGCACGTGAGTGCTCGGGGCTTGTCCCGGTACTGGGTACCGACGAGTTCTTGTCGTCTTCCTGGACACCCTCACTCTTGTGTTGAGTAGTACGTCCGGCTGAGTAAAGACGGCAGTGGGACAACGACTAGAGAGAGTTTGTTGTGTTTTCGCTTGTAGCGCGCTCGTAGTTGGGGGAGACGGACACCAGTAGACGTACTGGACCCCAGCTAGTCCTGTTTTCCAGTGACTCACTTTAGGGAGCTCGGGCCAGAGTCCCTAAAGGTGCCAGGCATGGGCCTGCGAAGTGTGTGACTTGCAGGTTGTGGTGGTTTAGTTGGACTCCACAATTCTTTGTACTTGTTTAGTGGAGCGGCAGCTGGACCTTTCGTCCGTGGCTGCGAGACTGAGAGGTAGTCCTGTGTTGTTTGTCCATTAGTAACTGGTGTCGCGAACCAGTTGACGTGGCCCGAGTGTGGCGTTTCTCTATAGTAGCTCATGCACCTATTTGGTTTTGCTGTTTATTTATTTACGTTGATTCCTGTTAAGCAGCAAATGGTAAGTGGTACTTACATTTTTATATCCTGCTAGATATATATAATTGCTAGTGTAGCATTTCCTGCTTTGCTACTTGTGTTCGTTGCTCGATTTCTAGGGAATTTCCCTACTGAGCCAGTGACTCGAGAGGCTCACCCCTACCTCCTACCAGGTGAGGGAGATCAGGAGATTTCGCGCCCGTCATCCATGGAGGGTCAGCACCACCAGCAGTGTAATTTTACTTTTCTGTTGTTCACCTCGGGGTATGCCCCAGGTTCTGTTGTAGTTTGGTTACAGTTGTACTATAGTTATGTATATTTCATGTAAATATTTGTGAGATTGGCAGATCTTATGAATGTTTGAGCTAGTTCCTTTATGTTTCTACGGACTCGTGGTATGATATCCCTTGCGAGGCTTCGGCCCGTTCGCGGGAGGCGGACTCGAGTTAGGCTCGTTATTAGGTTAACGGGTCTGAACGGCGAGGACCGTCACAGTTGGTATCAGAGCAAGGTCCATATGAATATAAAGGAATTGGAAATTACATGACTATGTCATTACTGTAACCCACTGTTGGTAGTGACCCTGGTTTTGTATTGATTTCTTGTGTATTTGTTTGTGGAATAATGTTTGTGCAGGAATAGTAATGGCCGAAAGGAGAAATGTGGGAGATGAAGGAGAAGGGCAGGAGAGGATTCTACACAGAGAATGATAGAAAGAATCTGGGAGAGTTTGACAGAGATTCGGGTAAGACTGGATCAGCAACCACCGTACAGCCAGCGGCAACAGTAGCACCATTTCCAGAGGAGGCAGTACCAGTAGCTCCAATTCCCCCCCACCTGGAGTAGAGGTACCACCTGTAGTACCTGTACAACCGGCAGTTCCAGTGAGACTAGTTACTGGAGAGGAGACTACGGTACTTGTGGAGCGATTTTTGAGATTGCAGCCCCCTATATATTTAGGAGGTCCCAACCCAGATACAGCGAAACATTGGATACATGAGATCGAGAGGGTATTTGCGATAATGAGGTGTCCCCAGGAAGATAGAGTAATTGTTGCGGCATACCAGCTCTGAGGGTTTGTGCAGGAATGGTGGCGATTAAAGATGTAGACAGTTTTTACAGGCAGGACAGAGGACACTATTTCATGGTCGAAATTTTTGTCAGTTTTTAATGATTCCTTCTTCCTAATACAGATCAGCAGATGAAGAGAGAGCAGTTTAGGACACTTCAGCAAGGGAACCTCTCGGTGCTTGAATATCAGAGGTTTTAGCCTTGAGCAGGTACGCCCCATATGTAGTAACTGATAATTATGATGGTGGAATATTTTATTCGAGGTCTGAGGCCAGAATTACAAGATGCAGTGATCCCATTGATGTGTAGAACAGTGGAAGAGGCAGCTCAGTGAGCAGCAATACTTGAGAGGACTGTTCGAGCCAGGCAGGGGCAGTCTCAGTCAGGTGATTTAGGCTCAGGTAGTTTTCGTCATCCACAACCGTCAGGAGGAATTAGTAAGGGGAAGCACCTTCTGGAGCTTCTTCATCATCTGGAATAGCAAAATGGGGCAAGCAGATCAAGAAATTCTTTCAAGGAGGTCGTGGTAGAGGCAGGCAACAGGTTTTCAGCAGCGAGGTTTTCAACAGGGCCGCGGCTACAGACCGCCGGTTTCAGAAGAATCACAGCAGAGTACGCAGGATAGCCTACAACATATCCAGCTTTTAGATGTTATGCTTGTGGGCAGCTAGGACATTTAGCAAGAATTATCCGTATCCTCGAGAGCGACTTATGGTAGAGGAACCCAGCAGCAGCAACAGCCCTTTCAGCGGTCAGCAGAGCAGGGCAGAGGTACACCGTATCAAAGAGGAGGATGGGTCGAGTGATGGCTGTTACCAGAGCTCAGGCGGAAGCATCCAATCTTATTGAAGGTATTTTACCTTTCTTTGATTATACTGCTAGAATATTAATTGATCCGGGTGCTTCCCATTCATTTATTTCGAAGATTTTCTAGATAGCATGGTACTTCCTTTAGAAGAAAGTCTTGTGAATTGGTAGTGGAAATTCCTTCAGGAGGGTATTTGTTGACTTCTTGCTTTATAGAAGAGGTCCCGATAGTGATTCATGGGAATCAGATGCCAGCAAGATTGTATGCCTTAACATTGAAAGAATATGATGTGATTCTGGGGATGGATTGGTTAGAGGCCTATGGGGCACTGGTTGATTGTAGAAAGAAGAGAGTTAGATTTTGCAGACCTGGTGGTGAAGTGTTTGAATTTCAAGGTATGCCTTTTTACACTCCCAAGTTTATTATTTCTGCACTTAGAGCTAGAAAGTTAATTAATGCGGGATGTGAAGCGTACCTTGCTTCTGTTAGTTTAGTTGAATCTAGTAAATCTGTAGATTCGGTGCCAGTGGTTAGAGAATTTGCAGATGTGTTTCCAGATGAGTTGCCAGGATTAGCTCTGCATAGAGAGGTAGACTTCACAGTTGAATTGCAACCAGGCAGTTTACCTATCTCTAAAGCACCATATAGAATGGCCCCAGCAGAATTGAAAGAGTTGAAAAAGCAGTTGCAAGAGTTAGTAGAAAAAGGTTTCATTAGGCCTAGTCAGTCACCATGGGGAGCGCCAGTGTTATTTGTCAGAAAGAAAGATGGCAGTTTAAGAATGTGTATATTACAGGCAGTTGATATAAGTTACAATTAAGAATAAAGTATCCACTTCCTCAGATTGATGATTTATTTGATCAACTACAGTCAGCCAAAGTATTTTCCAAGATAGATTTGAGATCAGGATATCATCAATTGCGGATCAGAGAGAGACATTGAGAAGACAACTTTCGGACTAGATATGGACATTATGAGTTTGTTGTGATGCAATTGGATTGACAAATGCACCTGCACATTTATGAATTTGATGAACAGAATATTTCATCATATTTGGATCAGTTTATAGTGGTCTTTATTGATGATATATTGGTTTATTCAGCATCAGAAGAGGAGCATGCAGATCATTTGCGGATTACCTTGCAGATATTGAGGATCATCAGTTATTTGCTAAGTTTAGTAAATGTGAGTTCTGGTTGAAGGAGATTCAGTTTCTGGTCATGTGATATCAGGTGAAGGTATTGCAGTAGATCCAGCCAAAGTCGAGGCAGTAATGAAGTGGGAAGAGCCGAGGACTGTGTTTGAGATTAGGATTTTTTGGGTTAGGCAGGTTTACAGAAGATTTATCCAGGATTTCTCCAAGATAGCAGCACCAATGACAAGATTGACAAGAAAGGGTGTTCCTTTTGTGTGGTCCGCGGAGTGCAGGCGCAGTTTTGCAGAATTGAAGAAGAGGTTGACATCGGCACCAGTTTTAGAAATTCCATCGGGTAGTGGTATTTGTTTTGTTTACAGATGCATCCAAAATAGGTTTGGGTGCAGTTTTAATGCAACATAGTAAAGTGGTAGCCTATGCCTCCAGGCAATTGAAGAAACATGAGGAGAACTACCCTACTCATGATTTAGAGCTAGCAGCCGTAGTTTTTGCATTAAAAATCTGGCGGCATTATTTGTATGGTGAAAGATTTGAGATTTTTACTGATCATAAAAGCTTAAAATATATTTTCTCTCAGAAAGATTTGAATTTAAGGCAGCGCCGGTGGATGGAATATTTAAAGGATTATGACTTTAATTTGGCATATCATCCAGGCAGAGCAAATGTGGTGGCAGATGCCTAAGCAGAAAGCGGTTATGAATCAACTTATGATCAGAGAATGAAACTTTATGAGGATGTGGCGGAGAATTCCTTTCATGTGCCAAGCAGTCAGCGCAGAGCAATATTAGCAACTAGTGCAGTGGAGCCTTCTCTTTACTGGCAGATAGTAGAGGCAGAAAGCAGATACCAATTTAGCAGATATTCTCAGAATGGATGAAGTAAATTTGGGGCATGATAATGTGGTCAGACTAAAAGGACGATTGTATGTCTCAGAAGATACAGAAATTAAACAGAAAGTTTTAGAGGAAGCTCACAGATCGAGGTACACCATTCACCCAGGTAGCACTAAAATGTATCAAGACATGAAGAAGCATTTTTGGTGGCCTAATATGAAGAGAGAATTGCAGAGTTTATAACCAGATGTGCAGTATGTCAGCAAATAAAAGCAGAGCATCAGAAGCCAGGAGGATTGTTACAGCCATTACCCATTCCGCAGTGGAAGTGGGATGACATAGCAATGGATTTCATAGTTGGTTTGCCCAGTTCATCAGGTCATAATGCAATATGGGTTTTTGTGGATAGATTGACCAAGGTCTGTAGATTATTTCCAGTTAGCATGTCATGGTCAGTTGATAGATTAGCTAAGTTATATGTAGAAAGGATTGTACCTTTGCATGGAATACCAGTCACTATAGTTTCAGATCGAGACCCTCGATTTACTTCAGGCTTTGGAGAAGTTTGCAAAGAGTCGTCGGCACTGAGCTAAGGTACAGTTCAGCATATCATCCTCAAACAGATAGGCAGATAGAAGAATAATTCAGACTATTGAAGATATGTTGAGAACTTGCTGTCTTGTGTGGAGGCATTTGGGAGCGTCATTTGGGTCTGGTTGAGTTTGCATATAACAATAGCTACCATTCAGTTTCGAAATGGCACCTTATGAAGCCTTGTATGGTAGACCGTGCAGATCACCATTAAATTGGCATGAAGTAGGAGAGAGGCAGGTTTTGGGCCCAGAAATGGTTCGTCAGTGTGCAGAAAAGTAAAATTTATCCAAGAAAAGTTGTAAACAGCCCAGAGTCGCCAGAAAAGTTATGCAGATGTTAACGCAGACCATTACAATTTGAAGTTGGTGATTATGTGTTTTTAAAAGTGTCTCCTACCAAAGGTATATTAAGGTTCAGTAAGAAAGGCAAGTTGAGCCCAAGATATGTTGGGCCGTTTCAAATAAAAGAAAGAATGGGTGAAGCAGCTTATAAATTGGATTTTCCAGCAGATTTCACTGATGCACATGATGTGTTTCATGTCTCAATGTTAAGAAAATATATTAAAGATCCAACCCAAGTTGTCAGTTATCAAAGAGATGATTTGAAGCCCGACATGTCAATGCCGGAATATCCAGTGCAAATTTCAGGCTACAGAACCCAAAAGCTCAGGAATAAAGAAATTGATTTGATAAAGGTTAGATGGGAGAACAGGCAAGGTGGTGAAGATACTTGGGAATTAGTGGAAGAAATGAGAAAAGCGTATCCATACTTGTTTGAGTAAGTCGTAATTTCTTTTTAGGTAATAGTACCATATGGATTGAATTGAAATTTTGATAGTTGGCTTTTGTTTTAAATTTCGAGGACGAAATTTCTTTTTAGGTGATAGTAATGTAACGTTCCGACCGTTCGGATCGTCATTGTGTGGTTATGGAGGCCAGTGTGTGGCCGATGACGTGTGTGTGGCAGGTGGTTTCCACAGGTTATGGGATTTTGCCCAAAGCAGTCACTGTTTCTCGGTTTCTAACGCGTCAGTAAGGGGCGTCGCGTTTTGATCGCGACAGCCCATGGTGCCACGTTCATGACACCGCCGTTTAAGTGAACATGTGCATGTCTGCCGCGTGTCGCATGCAGGGCCAAGACTGATGTCAGCAGGCTTAAGGCGACAGCCTAAGGCGTCGCGTTCAGGTCGCGACTTAGTCGAGCGTCGCGTTCTTAACTTCACTGCATTTTTAAGAAACCTGGCAGAACAGAGCTCAGAGAAGCTCTGCTCGGCCAGGGGGTTTTGCTGTGGAACTTTTGGGCAATTCGGCTTGTTAGTGGTTGGCTTGACGAGTTTCCACTGCGAGGACACTACGTGGAGCGGAGGAAACGTCGTACGAGCGTCGTTCTTCGTGTTCTTCACGAAGGTAGGGATTTCCCGTGGTTTGATCCGTGGAACGTCCGTATGATGTGGATAATGTGTCCTGCTTTCTAAACTTTAGATAGCATGTGTAGGAACACATTAAAGCATGAAAATGGAATGAAAATCGTAGTTTCTAAAGAGTTTGGGGTGATTCAAATGAAGATTCAGGTTTAGGATTCGCACCTATTAAGGCATCGACACAGTGATGCGTCGCATTCAGAAGCGACACATCGTGCCGTCGCGTTATGAAGGCGACACAGTACCCTGTCACGATAACAACTGAATGTAGTTATTCATGAATACGTATAAGTGTTTGATTATCCGTCTAGTGTGGTTTGTGGTATGTGATGATAGTAAAGGTGCATTGGCACTCTTTCAGTGCTCAGAGAGCGTGTGGTGTGTGGTTCATGTGGTGTTCACGTGGTTCGCGTGAAGGTTTTACATGGCTTGTGCGTTGTGCACGTAGTTTCTGTGTACGTGGTGTGTAGTTTGACGCCTTCCGTGGATATCTCTTCAGTTGGGAGCCCCAAGTTTTGTGTGAGCCAGGCACGTGAGTGATCGGGGCTTATCCCGGTACTGGGTACCGACGAGTTCTTGTCGTCTTCCTCACCCTCACTCTTGTGTTGAGTAGTACGTCCGACTGAGGTAAAGACGACAGTGGGACAGCGACTAGAGAGAGTTTTGTTGTGTTTTCGCTTGTAGCGCGCTGAGGTAAAGACACCGGTGGTCAATCGATTATTAGAAGAGCGACGGTTTTCCATACTGTCCGATAATGTTCCGAGGTTCTAGTCGTTCGTGCGTGCCTTGGTTGGCCGACGACCCCTTTTGAGGGTTCGTGCGTGCCTCTCGCTCGCTTGGCTTGTCGTGTGTTACAAGCCAGCAGTTCGGCGTGGTTTTGTTGTGCTGCCCCGCCTGTTCGCCTGGTGCTTGGCACTTGAGGGCTTGTCCCGTTCAGAGGTTGTCTCCATTTCCTGGGACCCCCGTCCTCGGGAGCCTGTTGAGGGAGTACTCTGGGCTACGAGCATGCTCGAGTTGGCAGCCCACGTGAGCGGACTCTGGAGCTGAGGGGAAAATGAGGTTTGGACAGCGACGCTGAGTCGTTGTAGAGCTCTCTTGTCTAGGTCGGGACGCCGAGGGGTTCGGAGTGATTTCCTGGCGCAGACCAGACAGTCCCTTGTCTCACTGCCTCTCTCGTTGGTCTGGAGCCACGTAGTGGTGTCAGGCGTGAGGCCGCAGCTTGGCCAGGCTGCGGTGTTGCGTGTTGTTGTTGTTTCTATGGCGGCTCTGTCTCGCCCTTGCGCGGGGGCGGAGGCAGGAGCTAGCTAGCAGAGCATGCGGACTGCGGGTCCCCCTCTTGGCTGCTAGCGGCAGTGGCTTGGTTGTTGTTGTTGTGAGGACATTTTCCTCACGACGTTTCTGAGTGTTCCTCGTTGCCCTAGCTTGCACGACGGTTTTAGCCTAGCTGTTATTAGCTCTCGTGGGCGTCGTTGGTCTGGCCTTGGGCAGACCCGTGCTTCTGGTGGTTCCCACTTCGGTGTTCTCTCTCGTTCCGTGGTCCCATTCTTGGGTGCCAGCCCTGATGTCACCGGCGTGTGTAGCTTCCCGACCTGGCGGTGTGTCTGGGGTCGGGGGTGGTTCTGCTTGTGGGCCCTCGACCTTGTAGAGGTCTGAGGTGGCCGTGCTTGTGGTGAGATGTCGTTCTCACTTGGTTGTTCCATGGTCTCAACAGGTGTGCTGAGCACTGCTTCCGCTTTGTGCCCGACTCTGTTGGTTTCTGCGGGAGTCATGTGTGTGCCACGACCTTGGTTGATGGTCGTGGCGTTGTACTGTTTTCTTCTGCTGCTTAGTAGTACCATGCTGTAGATGTTCCTCGCTTTATAGCTTTCTAGTGTAGTTTCCTATTTTCGGAGTTCCTGCTGCTCTGGTCGGTGAGGGACTGGTAATCCCTACTGGGCCTTGTTCGCGAGGCTCACCCCCCTACTTCTTTCAGCTAGGGGCTCGTTGTGGCGGGAGCTCGGTCTCGGACGGATTGCAGAGGCGGTTGTGGCTCCGTGTGTTGTCAGCAGCAGTGAGAGTGAGCGTTGTGAGCTCTTGTAGCCTGAGTGAGCTGAGAGCTGTGTTTTGCAAGTCCTTGGGGTATGCCCCTTAAGGACTGCACCTTTCTTCTTGTACCTGTGCTTTTGCTTGGGACACGTTGTACAACCCTTTTGTATAATGTACAGATTATTATAGTTATTTGAACTCAGTACATATCTCACTAGACTTTTTATATAACCCTTCCAAGTCTTCGGATCCGTGGGTGGCGGCGCGACCCTCGGGTCCCCGGCGAGGAGTCGAGAGGTCGGGTGTAGCGACCCTCAATATATCGGTACGGTATACCAACCCATGTCGATATAGTGAACGTTGCCACAGTGGGACATTTACCCAACAATAACATTCAGCTGAGATACACGTGAAATAAGAACAGAGTAGCGGAAGTAAAAGAACCACTGTCTTCATTTCATTCATCATCCACATTTAACATACATGATTCGATAATATTTAAAGAACTAAAAGTCCACATAATTAAATTGCTGAAAATCAAATACATAATTGTCCACACTTATACATTTGTCCATGATAATACTAGTACAATGTTGCAATTACATACATCAAAATGCCAAAAGTCACAACTAAGCTCCACCAAACTAGCTACTCCCCGCGCTCGGAGTGCTTTCCACGGTCTCCTCCAAAGGTGTGTCACCTACTACACCTGTACGCCGAAGTAAGTAATGAGTCTAAAAGACTCAGCAAATAACTCTACACATACCATACATGTACATATCATAGCAGGTTTTACATACACTTTTACAAGACACAACATATAGCATGCGTGACATTGAAATTGACAACCTTATCTTGGAAATTCTACTAATGAACACATGATTCATGCTTCAGATTTTCTAAATCAAAATCTCCTATCACATGCTCTCTAATCATTCCTACACATGAAGTTCTACTTTCAATTTAAACTAAAACATGAGAGCAATCTAGCATGACTAGCTTACATACATGAAAGAACACATTGCTAACATGGTTACTACTCATTCGTATACATGCACATAATCATTTCACATGCTTTAAGCTTGCTGTTTTGATGTGGTTTAACACTTTACAATCTAACACATGAAAGCTATGTTCTATTCAAACCACAACGTGAGAGCATACACACATGGAATGGTTTACACATAAGTAAGGATTGTCCCTAGCATGGGTTCTACGCATTGTACACATGTAGCACAAAATCATAACCACATTTATGTTGCTGTTCTAACATGATTTCAGATCATCATATCATGGGTTTTCAATTTCACATCCTCACATTTTGGTTTCACATTTTTACACAATTTCTAATTCACATATTCACACTTTACACATTGCACATTTACACATTGTTCACACTACACAATTTGCACATGATCACAATCACATTCACATTTTTCACTTTAGTGCCGTGACACATAGTCCCACCACCATAAGAAGGACACATCACATCACATACACATAGACGTCACCTAGGCAATACAGTGACGACTTTTGGACTGCGCAGACCGGGAGAACAAGTCTCCACCCTAACCAGTGGTACTTGTCCACCTCCAGGATTTCATCCTAATGCCCTTAGGATCACAACACATTGAACCTTCTAGGGGGACTTTTCCTGATACGGTTCCACTTCCCTCTATGGAAGCAGTGTCACACTTGGCACAATTTACACATTATAGATTTTTAACACATATCTTTACACATGTCACTTGCCTCTCATTCATTTTATCACTCACATAAGGGCTCTGTTTTCCTATCATGATTCTACAGTTAACAGGGACTACATGTTCAGAAATTTGCATGAATCGGATGATACACACACGTCACATTATTCCCACATTAGCATGCATTTTTTTTCACATTCTCTCATGGAAAAATTCATATTTCACCATATAGTTGTCCAAATGACTTGAAAATTTAACCACATGCTGATCTCAGGTTTATGATTCCACATGAATATTTTCATATTTTTCTGACTCAAAATGAAGTTACAGAAAATTTAACATCAATCTCACATTACTAATAATGCAAATTAACATGGAGTTGAACATAATCATAAATTTAACAGCTCACTGTCTGCACCCTAGCATGCACAGGGTCACAGAATTTATTCCCGAATTTACCGAGCAACACGCAATTTACTGGAAATTTAACATGACCTACGCATGATTTCTATTTCCCAAAACAGAAATTTCAATAACCATACAAGCATGGGGAAAATGTCAGAAACTCAGAGCACAGATAGGGTCATACATACATGGTCTAACAAATTTGGGCAACAAAACTTTGCCACGGATCATTAAGATCATGGTGAATATACATTGCCATTCTTTTCGCATACACATTAGATAGACGAATAAACTCAACCACCCACAAAATAAATGTTCATTCATTCTCCCATTCATCACATTAGCTAGTATACATAGCATATAAGAGTTACATTATATCCTCATCGCAAAACACGTCGAAATTAATCAAATATGCCAGGAAGAACAGCTCACTGTTCTGTCCTGGAGAACTTAACGGCGGTCTCTGGCCGTTCCAGGAGTGGACGGCCAGATCGCTGGACGCATACCAGGGATCTCGGCGTCAAGGGCATTGACGCCAAGTTCCTGTCTGTGCAGAAACACAGACCGAACTCCAAATGCAAAGGTGAAAGGGGGATCTAGGACACGAGAAAAAATACATAAAAATTATAAAACCCTACTTGACATCTACATGGACGGAGTGTAAGTGTTACTTGCCTCTGAAAAATACTCCAAAGGGATCTAAAATGGCGGTGAAGCTCTCCTTGGGCAGTCCAAGAAGCCTCCAAAGACACCTTCCTCCGGTTCTTGACTGATGTAGACACCAAAGCGAGATCGGGGAAGCCTTCCCTGATGCTCCAGCTATCTCCCAGTCGTTGTAGATGGCCGGATGAAGCTCCAAATTCCCGGATCTAGGCTTGCAAAGTCAGGTCCTTCTCACAGAAACTAGGGTTTGTCTTCTTCTCTTTGCAAAGAGCCAAGAGAGGGCTGAGGGTTGCAAGAAGGGCTTGTATATAGAGGAGGGGAAGCTCTCCTCTCACGCAGGTCCAGACAAGAGGGCTTTCAGACCGTTGGAGATAGCTCCCCATTGGTTGGGGTAGCTTGTTCCCGGAATTCTAGGCTCTGCAACGCATGCAGGTCAGAGAAATTGACGTCCACATCGCTGGACGCTGGACTTAGTGTTGGCGTCCATAGGGTTGACGCCGACACAACATCGACGTCTATTGATATTGACGCCAATCTGGCCTTCGGCCAGAACTCTACAACATGCAGAAACCATGCACATCTTATACCTATATATGTGCCATATGTATACGTTATCATGTACACACTACCATCATACCATTCATACATTATTTACAACTAATTATACACATGCATACATAAGTATACCAACTAGTACTACGTAGATATTTACATACATACATACACAACATGAATTATTTACATGCAATACAATAATGCAACAAAATTCGAGGGCCTTACACCCTCTCCCCCTTAAAAGAAACTTCATCCTCGAAGTTTGAACGACGCTACTCAAACAAAAGGGGATACTTTTTCTTCATCGCATCCTCAAGCTCCCAAGTAACCTCCTCTCGTGAGAAGTTCCGCAGAGAACTTTCACCGACTTAATACTCTTGTTCCGGAGATGCTGAACCTTCCGGTCAAGAATAGCTACTGGTTGCTCGACATACGACAGATCTGGCTGAATCTCCACTGGCTCATGACTAATCACATGAGACGGATCTCGGACATACTTCCTGAGCATCGAAACGTGGAAGACCGGATGAACACTAGCCATATGCCACGCTGCCCAATCGTCTGAGAATCTCATATGGGCCAATGAACCTAGGGCTCAACTTACTATGCCTGCCAAATGACGACACCTCGAGTAGGCGATATCTTCAAGAAGACATGATCACCCACCTCGAACTCAAGGTCCTTCCTCCTGTTGTCGGCATAGCTCTTCTGCCGACAAGCATCCTGTATCCCCGCAGCTCTCCTGTATCTAACCTGGACCTTATCCGAAGTCTCCTGAACTAACTCCGGACCGATCAGCTGCCTGTCACCGGTCTCCTCCAACACAAAGGAGATCTGCAAGGCCTACCATACAACGCCTCAAATGGAGCCATACCAATGCTCGCATGAAAACTGTTGTTGTATGCGAATGCCACTAGAGGTAAATGACGCTCCCAATCATCCTTCCAATCCAAAACACACGCTCTCAACATATCCTCGAGCGTCTGGATAGTCCTCTCGGACTGTCCATCAGTCTGGGGATGAAACGCCGAACTGAGCTTCAGCTCCGATCCTAAGGCATCCTGAAGACCCTTCCACAACCTCGAAGTGAATCTCGGATCTCGATCCGAAATGATCGACTTCGGCACACCATGCAATCTAATGACACTACTAATATACAATCTAGCTAAACTCTCTACTGACTGCTCTTCTTCATAGGCAAGAAATGAGCAGTCTTCGAGAATCTATCTACAACTACCCAAATCGAGTCATTGCCCCTTCTAGATCGAGGCAAACCCGAAACAAAGTCCATAGTGATAGCTTCCCACTTCCACACTGGGATCTCCATCCTTTGCATAAGGCCGGATGGTCGCTGCCGCTCGGCTTTTACTTGCTGACACACCAAACACCTAGACACATAATCCGCTACATCCTTTTCATGCCGGACCACCAAAATGATCTCTTCATATCCTGATACATCTTAGTGTTACCCGGATGAATAGAGAATCGCAATCTATGAGCCTCCGCTAAGACATGCTCACGGACATCTACTAAATCAGGGACACAAACACGGTGCTGGAATCTAATCACACCGTCCTCATCGCGAGCAATGCCTGCCTTGCCCACTAACTCTAAGAGTCTAGGTCGACTTCCTGTTGCTCGATCACCTCATCCAAAACCGAGGACCTAAGGGATAACTGAGCTACAAAAGCCTGGCATAGCGATGGCTCTAACTCAGTCAACGCACAAGCCGCATCCTCCAACATCTTCCAATCCTGCTGGAGAGATGGCCTCTTTCTACTCAGAGCATCTGCTACGACATTCGCCTTCCCAGGGTGATACTGAAGGCCGAAGTCATAGTCCTTCAAGAACTCAATCCATCTCCTCTGCCTCAGGTTTAATTCCTTTGGGAGAAAAGATACTTCAAGCTCTTGTGGTCGGTAAACACCTCAAATCTGACACCATAAAGATAGTGCCTCCAGATCTTTAGTGCATGAACCACTGCTGTGAGCTCCAAGTCATGAGTCGGATAGTTTCTCATGCTCCTTCAACTGACGAGAAGCATAAGCCACTACCCTTTCCTGCTGCATTAGCACACAGCCTAAACCAATTCGAGACGCATCCGTGTAGATAGCAAAACCCTCTACACCGCTCGGTAAGACTAACACCGGGGCTGTCGTGAGCTTAGTCTTCAACAATTGAAAACTACTCTCACACTTCTCAGACCAACAAACTTCACTCCCTTCTGGTAAGCTGAGTCAAAGGGGCGGCGATGGATGAAAATCGCTCAATAAATCGCCGATAGTAACCAGCTAAACCAATAAAACTACGAATCTCCGAAGGAGTCTTGGGAATCTCCCAATCCATAACTGCCTGGACCTTTGCTGGGAATGTGTAGCTTCCCGACCTGGCGGTGTGTGTCCGGGGTCCGGGGTGGTTCTGCTTGTGGGCCCTCGACCTTGTAGAGGTCTGAGGTGGCCTGCTTACGGTGAGACGCGTTCTCACTTGGTGTTCCGTGGTCTCGGCAGGTGTGCTGAGCACTGCTTCGCTTTGTGCCCGACTCCGTTGGTTTCTGCGGGAGTCGTGTGTGTGCCACGACCTTGGTTGGTGGTCGTGGCGTTGTACTATTTTTTCCGCTGCTTAGTAGTACCATGCTGTAGGTGTTCCTCACTTCACGGGCTGGCACCCAAGAATGGGACCACAGAACTAAGAGAACACCGAAGCGGGAAAACCACCAGAAGCACGGGTCTGCCCAAGGCCAGACCAACGACGCCCACGGGAGCTAAGCACAGCCAGGCTAAAATGCCATGCAAGCTAGGGCAACGAGGAACACTCGGAACGTGGTGAGGAAAACGCCGTCACAACAACAGCAAGATAACATGCCCGAGGAAATGAACCTCGCACAACCAGAAATCGCACTTGCTGAACTTAGCATACAGCTTGTGCTCACGAAGAACCTCTAACACTACCGTCAAATGCTGACGGTGTGTGGCCTCGTCCGGAGAGTAGACCAACACATCATGAATAAAACATACGAAAAAGCTATCTAAATAAGGCCTAAACCCCTGTTCATGAGATCCATGAACGCTGCAAGGGCATTGGTCAATCCGAAAGGAAGGACCAAAAACTCATAATGTCCATAACGGGTTCTAAACGCCGTCTTGGACACATCCTCACTCCGAATCTTCAACTGATGATAACCAGATCGCAAGTCAATCTTAGAAAAGACCGATGCATCTCGCAACTGGTCAAACAAATCATCAATGCGAGGCAAGGGATACCTGTTCTTTACCGTCACTTGGTTCAGCTTTCTGTAGTCAATGCATTACCTAAGTGACCCGTCTTTCTTCTTGACGAACAAATCGGTGCGTCCCAAGGGGAAACACTAGGGCGAATAAATCCCTTATCAAGCAACTCTTGCAACTGCCTCCTCAACTCGGCTAACTCCGCAGGTGCCATCCGATATGGAGCCTTCGAGATAGGAGAGGTGCCCGAAAGCAACTCTATGGTAAACTCTATCTCTCTACGGTGGCAAACCACCGGACAAATCATTAGGAAAGACGTCTGGAAAATCTTGCACTACCTCAATCTCTGCAAGAGTAGGTGACTCATCAGCCTCTGGTACTACACCACGCTAGCAAGAAAAGCGTCACAACCCTTGTTTACCATGCACATCGCCTTCATGGCAGAGATGACCATCATTCCCGCCAAGTTCCTTGGCATGGGGTGAGAGAACTCATCCTCACCAGGAATGCGGAAACAATCCTCTTCCGACGACAATCCACTAACGCATAGTGCTCCTCTAGCCAATCCAGACCAAGAATAACATCATAGTCCTTCATCTTTAGCAAGAAGAAACACCCATCTAGGATTCTATCTTCAATGCACACAGGTAGCGACGGAATGCACTTCCTAGTCGATACCATACCCGCATGGGTGTGCACAGACAAAGGGACCTCTAAATCCTCAGACTCTATGCCTGACTCTAGGGCTAACTGCCTAGCGAAACGCTCGGAAATGAACGAGTGAGTAGCACCCATATCAAACAAAACCCGAGCGTGCACACCTAAAAGTAAAAACCGTACCTTCGGTGACATGCTCCGCCTGCTCGGCGTCCTCACGAGCTAAAGCAAACACTCGAGCTGGGGCTCGAGGCCTTCCTGGTCTTCCTGTAGCTGCGCTGCTACCGCTACTGCTGCTGGGGCTGGCTGCTGAGTCTTGGGCAATCCTTGATCTTGTGGTCGCTGCTTTCGCATCAAGCAGTTTCCCGTAATCATCCAACATTCGGTACCACCAGTGTCTTCCCACAGTGGGGACACTCTTTCTTCACACCAGGGGAACATACAGAAGGTACCTGAGAACTACCGACTGCCACTGATCGCGGTTGTGTCGGGTACACCGCTTTCTTCTTGTCCTGACGTTGGAACGTAGCTGCGGGTCTCTTCTGTGAAGCCTTCTTCTCTTCAAGGTATTGCTCCATCTCTCCCTTCTGCCTACAAGCAGCACTAAGGGCCTCGTCCAACGTGCGGTGGTCAAATGCCACGAGTCTCGTCCGCAGTGATGGCTTGAGTCCCATCACGAACTTCTTTGTCTTCCTGCGCTCGTCTGTCACGATATGAGGTGCATATTAGAGAGTTCAGAAAATCTTGCCTCATATTCTAGCACGGTCATGGAGCCTTGAGTCAAAGATAGAATTCTTGCTCCATCCGATCTTGCACATGCTCGGGGACGAACTTGGCCCGAAAGAGCCTCATGAACTCGTCCCACGCAACATCAACAGCTCCGTCCTCAAACCGGGTACGCAGCAATGAAGCCCACCATACATCAGCTCTTTCCTGCAGTACACCGCTTATAAGCACCATCTAAACAAATCTAACTTAACAAAACACACAAGCATATAACTAAAGCATACCTGTAGCATGTAGGTGGCTAATGTAACCTTATCCTCATCTGCACACCTGATGGCTCGGAAGATCTTTTCTATCTCCCTCATCCAGCTTTCAGCCAATAATGGGTCGCTCTCCCCCTTAAAAGAGGGTGGCAGCATCCTCTTGAATCTTTCCATGGTAGAAGGTCCACCATGGTCCTGAGCTGGTACTTGAGCCTACTACAGTACAACAAGCAAATACACAATCAACATAATATCGCATAATAAATAAAACAGACTATTCATTTATTAGTCTAACCTGAGCCTCCAATGAGCCTGGAGTGCTGCCTGGGTATGAGCCTGCGTCTGCATGGCTTGCACCAGACCTTGCATGAATACTCCATAATACACAGGTGGCGGTGGGGGAAGTACAGGACCTTGCGGTGCCAGGGCCTGCTGCTCCGCCCGCTCGTCACATCTCGGCTCGTCCTTACGGGCCGGCGCTCCGCCACGCCTACCTCTCGAAGCCATGGCTGTAATATATTTCAGCCACCATTAGCGCTAGGTTACTAAGTTTTTTTTAACCATTTTCTTACTATTTTCCACTCGTTATTAGTGATTTCTACACATGTGGACATTCCTATGTAGACTTAGCATGTAATGGGGATGATGACTTATGTATATTCATGTGCAATCTCAACCGTTTCTCTGATACCAATCTCTGTAGCGACCCTCATTATATCGGTACGGTTATACCAACCCACGTCGATATAGTGAACGTTGCCACAGTGGGACATTTATCCAACAATAACATTCATGAGATACACATGAATATAGAACAGAGTAGCGGAAGTAAAAGAACCACTGTCTTCATTTCATTCATCATCCACATTTAACATACATGATTCGATAACATTTAAAGAACTAAAAGTCCACATAATTAAATTGCTGAAAATCAAATACATAATTGTCCACACTTATACATTTGTCCATGATAATGCTAGTACAATGTTGCAATTACATACATCAAAATGCCAAAAGTCACAACTAAGCTCCACCAAACTAGCTACTCCCCGCGCTCGGAGTCGCTTTCCACGGTCTCCTCCAAAGGTGTGTCACCTACTACACCTGTACGCCGAAGCAAGTAATGAGTCTAAAAGACTCAGCAAATAACTCTACACATACCATACATGTACATATCTTAGCAGGTTTTACATACACATTTACAAAACACAACATATAGCATGAGTGACATTGAAATTGACAACCTTATCTTAGAATTCTACTAATGAACACATGATTCATGCTTTCAGATTTTCTAAATCAAAATCTCCTATCACATGCTCTCTAATCATTCCTACACATGAAAGTTCTACTTTCAATTTAAACTAAAACATGAGAGCAATCTAGCATGACTAGCTTACATACATGAAAGAACACATTGCTAACATGGTTACTACTCATTCGTATACATGCACATAACCATTTCACATGCTTTAAGCTTGCTGTTTTGATGTGGTTTAAGACTTTACAATCTAACACATGAAAGCTATGTTCTCATTCAAACACAACGTGAGAGCATACACACATGGAATGGTTTACACATAAGTAAGGATTGTCCCTAGCATGGGTTCTACGCATTGTACACATGTAGCACAAATCATAACCACATTATGTTGCTGTTCTAACATGATTTCAGATCATCATATCATGGGTTTTCAATTTCACATCCTCACATTTTGGTTTCACATTTTTACACAATTTCTATTCATTCACATATTTCACACTTTACACATTGCACATTTACACATTGTTCACACTACACAATTTGCACATGATCACAATCACATTCACATTTTTCACTTTAGTGTCGTGACACATAGTCCCAACCACCATAAGAAGGACACATCACATCACATACACATAGACGTCACCTAGGCAATACAGTGACGACTCTTGGACTGCGCAGACCGGGAGAACAAGTCTCCACCCTAACCAGTGGTACTTGTCCACCTCTAGGATTTCATCCTAATGCCCTTAGGATCACAACACATTGAACCTTCTCAGGGGACTTTTCCCTGATACGGTTCCACTGCCCTCTATGGAAGCAGTGTCACACTTGGCACAATTTACATATTTACCGATTTTTAACACATATCTTTACACATGTCACTTGCCTCTCATTCATTTTCTCACTCACACAAGGGCTCTATTTTCTATCATGATTCTACAGTTAACAGGGACTACATGTTCAGAAATTTGCATGAATCGATGACACACACACGTCACATTATTCCCACATTAGCATGCATTTTTTTTCCACATTTCTCGCATGGAAAAATTCATATTTCACACATATAGTTGTCCAAACGACTTGAAAATTTAACCACATGCTGATCTCAGTTTATGATTCCACATGAAAATTTTCAGATTTTTCTGACTCAAAATGAAGTTACAGAAAATTTAACATCAATCTCACATTACTATTCATAATGCAAATTAACATGGAGTTGAACATAATCACAAATTTAACAGCTCACTGTCTGCACCCTAGCATGCACAGGGTCAGAATTTATTACCGAATTTACCGAGCAACACGCAATTTACTGGAAATTTAACATGACCTACGCATGATTTCTATTTCCCAAAACAGAAATTTCAATAACCATACAAGCATGGGGAAAAATGTCAGAAACTCAGAGCACAGACAGAGTCATACATACATGGTCTAACAAATTTGGGCAACAAAACTTTGCCACGGATCATTAAGATCATGGTGAATATACATTGCCATTCTTTTCGCATACATATTAGATAGACGAATAAACTCAACCACCCACAAAATAAATGTTCATTCATTCTCCCATTCATCACATTAGCTAGTATACATAGCATATAAGAGTTACATTATATCCTCATCGCAAAACACGTCGAAATTAATCAAATATGACAGGAAGAACAACTCACTGTTCTGTCCTGGAGAACTTAACGCGCGGTCTCTGGCCGTTCCAGGAGTGGACGGCCAGATCGCTGGACGCATACCAGGGATCTCGGCGTCAAGGGCATTGCGCCAAGTTCCTGTCTGTGCAGAAACACAGACCGAACTCCAAATGCAAAGGTGAAAGGGGATCTAGGACACGAGGAAAAATACATAAAAATTATAAAACCCTACTTGACATCTACATGGACGGAGTGTAAGTGTTACTTGCCTCTGAAAAATACTCCAAAGGGATCTAAAATGGCGTGAAGCTCTCTTGGGCAGTCCCAAGAAGCCTCCAAAGACACCTTCCTCCGGGTTCTTGACTGATGTAGACACCAAAGCGAGATCGGGGAAGCCTTCCTGATGCTCCAGCTATCTCCCAGTCGTTGTAGATGGCCGGATGAAGCTCCAAATTCCTGGATCTAGGCTTGCAAAGTCAGGTCCTTCCACAGAAACTAGGGTTTGTCTTCTTCTCTTGCAAAGAGCCAAGAGAGGGCTGAGGGTTGCAAGAAGGGCTTGTATATAGAGGGGGAAGCTCTCCTCTCACGTAGGTCGGACAAGAGGGCTTTCAGACCGTTGGAGACAGCTCCCCAATGGTTGGGGTAGCTTGTTCCCAGAATTCTGGCTCTGCAACGCATGCCGGTCAGAGAAATTGGCGTCTACATCGCTGGACGCTGGACTTAGTGTTGACGTCCATAGGGTTGACGCCGACACAACATCGACGTCTATTGATATTGACGCCAATCTGGCCTTCGGCCAGAACTCTAAAACATGCAGAAACCATGCACATCTTATACCTATATATGTGCCATATGTATACGTTATCATGTACACACTACCATCATACCATTCATACATTATTACAACTATTATACACATGCATACATAAGTATACCAACTAGTACTTACGTAGATATTTACATACGTACATCCCAACATGATTTATTTACATGCAATACATAATGCAACAAAATTCGAGGGCCTTACATTGGGTCATTACAGTTGGTATCAGAGCGAGGGTTTACTGAGATTTGTAAGGAGTTAATAACTATAGTTGTCCAAAAGGAAGGTACTAGTGCGCTGCTGACACCGTCCGACTAGTGTTAGGCTTGTGCTTTCAAATGTTTTGCAGGTGTGCGGCTTCCCTACATGATTCGTGCATGTGTTGCAAGTTGCTGTTGTTGTTGTACTGCGTGCGTGGCGAGTGTGGTCGCTCTGCGTGTTCATGCCGTAGCGGCGCGGTTGGCGCTGGACTCGCTGGAAGTGGTCTTCCTTGTGTGGAGGACGCTTGCGAGCCAGTCCAGGTGCGGTTCTCCTGGTCATCTTCAGCGCATTTGAGCGTGTGTGCGTCGCGAAGGCTGAGAGAGCCTGCGTGTGTGGGCCTTCACCGGTGCAGGGTTGTTGCCCGTGGAACCTGTGGAAGGTGTCTCTGCCTTGTTGGCTACCCCTTTGTTGTTGGGGTGTGTGCTGTGGTTGTTGTGTATTTGGCCTTGTGTGCCTGTGCGCTGTGCTCGGGACGCCGAGCTGAGCAGGTGCTTTGTGTGCCGTGTTGCACCGCTAGTTGAGTTCTGCGACATTGTCTGTGGTCGTTGTCAGCCTGGCGCTGACTGGTTGTGAGCTCTGTTGAGGTGCTCTCGAGTTCTTCTCTGTTGGTTCTGGCGGGAGTGAGGTTTCCCAGAACTATGTTGTGCTTGTTTCTGGTTGTTGTTGGGTTGCCCTCTAGGCTGAGGTGCATCGCTTGGTTGCCCTGTGTTCTGGTGGAGGTTTCCCAGAACTATTTGTTGTTGTCTTGGTGAGTGTTTCTCTCAGGACTGTTTCGCGCTCGTTTCTGCTGTTGCCTTAGCTGGCGCGTTCTGGCGAGTTTTTCCAGAACGGTGCCTTGGTGGTTCTGGTGGAGGTTCTCCCAGGACTGGCTTGCATTGCTTCTGCAGTTCTGTTGGCTGTAGTGTTCTCTCTGATGGTGCGTATTGTTTGGATCGTGCATTCTGGTGAAGGTTCTTCCTAGGATCGCCCTTTGTCGCTTCTGACGGAGGTTCTTCCCAGGAGTGCTCTGTGTTCGTTTTGGGCCACCGTTGTGTTGCCCCTGTGATTCGAAGTGTGCCGTTTGGTTGGGCTGAGTTCTGGTGAGTTCTCCCCAAGGCTGCTTCATGTTGTTTTGGTTGTCGCTGCTCTCTCTCTTTGTGAGATGAGCTGTCGTTGTTGCCAGTTGGACTGTCTGCATTACATCTACTTGGGCGTTGCCGGTCAGGCGTCGTATGCTTGGCCATGCATCTGGCTGTTGCGTTGCCCAGCTTGTCTCTCTTTCGTTCATTTCCAAGTTTTCTCGGCCCTTGCTGGCGGACTTTGTGTGTCCCCGTGGCTTGGGTGGTCTGCTTTGTTCTTGCGCCCGGCGTGCTCTTGCAGATGGTGGTCTGGTGAGTGTCGTGGTGCTCGACTGGCTGTGCTTCATATGAAGTGTCAGTCTCGCGTTGTGGTTTTGTGTAACATCCCATGTTACCCTGACCAGTCGCCCTCCGTCAAGGTAGCGACACCCTGTCTGTCGCCTTCTGAAGGCGACAGGGTGGTGGTCGCGTTCTGCTTGGGAACGCGACGGCCAGGCTGTCACTTTCTCTCTGCTGCCAGCAACATGCGACTTTGTCGTTTTGCTGTCTGAAGAGAGGTGACAGTGTCAACCTGCGATAGTGGAAGGCGACGGGTCCTCCGTCGCGACCTGGTGTCAGGCCTGCATGGCTGACACGTGGCGAGGTCGCAGGTCAGCTTGACCATTGACCAGGGGATAGCGACAGGATGTATGTCGCCTTCAGTAAAGGAAGGCGACGCACCCCCTGTCGCGTTCTCATGTTCAAAGGTTTAAGTGCCCAAGCTGAGAGCACAAGCCCCAGTTCGTCTCCTTGCTTGGTGAAGGCTTCTCCTCCAGCGAACTGAGGCTTCGGGACTCCATGGGAGGCTTGGGAGGGAGGCCTTGGTGTTCCTTTGCAAGGTAAGGTGTTTGTGGTTGTTTGTTCTTGTTCTCCCTTGTGTTCTCTCTCTCTCACTGTTCTTCCTCTCTCTCTTGGCATGCATGGATGCTCTTCAAGGGAGAGGAGGTGCTCGGTTCGTGGGAGGAGGCTCGTGGATCGTCGGAGCTCGGAGGTGGAGGCTTGCTAGCCTACGAGAAGGGCCCTTGAGGTTGGATCTTCATCTCGAGGTAGGGAACCCAAACCCTCCCCCTAGATCCACTTGCTAGGATCCTCACCCCCCCCCCCCCCTTCCAAGCCTAGATCTACCATGCTAGGTTGGTTTCCTGCTTTGTGTGATTGTGGTTTGGTGTTTTCTCTTGCATGCAATGGGTTTGTCTTAAGGTTTGAGGGTTTTCTCCATGATGAGTGAGATGCATGTGAGTGTAGCCTAGTTGCATGCTTGTTGGGGTTCTTTTGAGGGTGGTTTGAGCTCATTAGAGCTATGTTACTTGCCTACATGCTCCCCCTCCCCACGGTTGTGGTTGTGGGTGTGTTGAGGCCCTGAAGAAGGGAGCTGTTGGGTTGAGTGTAATTTCATATCATTTTCCCTCCTATTTTGATGATGACAAATGTGATTTGAATGCAAATTATTTGAAACATGATAAACACACTTCACCTGAATTACATATTCAAAAGCATGTTTCAAAGCACACTTATCATTTGCACTAATAATAAATATTTACTAATGATATATGTGTTTATTTTTCAGGTACAAACACTTTTTGTAAAAGAAGTGTCGACACACCCCACAATGGTGTCGACACAACACCTCAGTATCAAAGGCAAAAAGGTGAAGAAATGCTGAGAGTGTGTCGACACTAGTCTAGAAGCAGGTCGACACAAGTTGCAGATTCCAGGATTTTGCCTACTCAGTCGACCACTCTCAGGGCAGGTCGACACTGGACTCAGCTCCCAGAACAACATGTTTGCAGATTTGGGACAGCAGGTCGACGCAACACCAGAGCAGGTCGACACTGGACCTTGTTCCCAGAACATCCTGTTCTCAGTTTGGGACAGTGTGTCGACACCACCACCAGGGCAGGTCGACACACTACGGAAAGATTGCAACTTAGATTGGATGTTGCCACGTGTCAGCCTAGGGCGATGGGGTATCAACCTAGAATCGTGTGCCCTTGTACCCAAAGGTATCCTTGGAATCTTTTGAGTATAAAGGTCCCTAATCGGCCCCCCATCACATAAGAAGAGACCCAACTAACTCTTAGAGCCTCCCGAAAGTTTCCTGGCGGCTACAAGAGGTCGTCTCCCTCCTCTGCTCTCCGTGTGCTTCCAGAAGACCAATTCTCACCAATTCAAGTGTGAGAATTGGAGTGTGATCCTTGCAGAAACCTCTGAAGCATCCCAAGGAAGCAGATCCAGTAGAAGCCTTCGTTGGAGAAGAATTCAAGGAAGATCCAACAATTCCAAAGTGCAGAGCATCGGTTTTGGACTTCAAGATTGCAAGCCTCTTCCAATCCAAGCTTCTACAAGGGAGTACACTTGAAGAACGAAGTTATTTAATACAATTCATTGTACTTCTGTTCTTCTGAGACATCTTTTGAGATTATGCAAGTGCTTCTGCATAGCTCTCATTAGTGCTCTCATTTTCGACTAGATCTGTGCTAGAAGGTCTATGTCTTGAGTTGGTGTCTAGCAAGTCTGTGTGAGCATTGTGCTCAAGTTGTGTGAGCATTGTGCTCAGGTTGTTGTGAGCCGTTGTGCTCAGTTTGAGTTGTCTAACTCAAGGTTGTGTGAGCAGTCTTGCTCAGTGGTTCTAGAGTAGTCTTACTCTAGAAGTTGTGTGAGTTGTAAGCTCTCAAGTGTTGGAGTTGTCAGGCTCCAGTGGGTGTGTTACCCAGTTGTTTTAGTGAATCCTCACGGGGTGTGAGGGGTGGATGTAGGAATCACTTGGTGATTTCCGAACCACCTAAAAAATCCTTGTGCATTTGTCTAATTGTGGTTTGATCATTTCATCCGTTAGATGCTTGCATAGGATCGGTTAATATTCACTTAATCAACTTGTTTCACATCTATTTTACCAACTCACTCAAATCTCATCAGATATGTGGTTTTTCACTGATAAAATTGCCTCTGATTCAAAAGTATTTTTAAACTGTTTAAGCTTCCGCAAAAAGTGGCTTAGATCTATTCATCCCCCCCTTCTAGATCTTTTCCACACCTTCACTTCGATCCTTCAGGAGCCTCGGTGTGTTGTGCGCTGTGAAGGCGACACCTTTGGTGTCGCCATCAGGTGGCGACACATCGATGCGTCGCCTTCAGGAACTCCTGAAGGCGACAGCATCCATGTCGCCTTCTGTGGCGACATGGGGGCCGTCGCCTTCTTCCTGTTTTTTTCCCGTTCCGGTTTCAGGGGCTGTTCTGGAGCACTGACATGGTTGCGACATAGCCTATGTCGCAACCAGATCAGTAGGGTTGCGCCGGCCTGGGTGTCGCCTTCATGAAGGCGACACCAGGTCTGTCGCCTTCTCAGTCAGAGAAGGGACTTGGCAACCTGCTCAGTGTCTTGCTTCTGCTGCGACTCGGTTTTCTCGGCACCTGTGCTGTTTCCTAGTACAGTGCTACTGCTAGTCGTTCTCTTTTCTCCCGTGCGAGGCACTTAAGGCTTGTCCGTGAGACAGGTTGTTACCGTTACCTGGGACCCCCGGTTCCCGCGCGTCTGTGTCAGAGGGTGTTGCTCCAGACTGCGGGGTTTGCTCGAGTCGTTGACTCTGGTAGCAGTAGGGGAAAACGGTGGGACAGCGACGTGGTCGTTTGTGGAGCTCTCTTAGCTGAGACTGGGACGCCGATAGTGTGTGACTCGTACGGCGCAGTTCAGCTAGTCCGTTCTCACTGCCTCACTCTACGTGGTTCCGGTACCACCTAGAGGTGCCAGGCGTGGGACCGTAGTCCGCCAGACTATGGCAGTTTGTGGTTACTTGTGGTTCCGCGTCTCACTCCGACGGGAGGTGTCAGACATGGACCGTTGGTCGAGGGTAAGACGCGTGGCGCTCCTGACCAGCTGACTAGAGTAGTGTACTGTAGCTAGTGTGCTTGTCCGGCAGTTCGCTGCCTGCGTTTACAGCTGGGTTCTTGTGGTGCCTTGGTTTACACGGGTTTTTCCGGTCCCGCCGAGTGGCTTAGACCGACGACTGTGTAGTTTCTTTCACGCTTCCGCACTTTACTTGTTAGATAATTAGACTTTACTGCTATATAATTATTGCACTATTCTATATATATATGCTTGTGGAACCAGTGGGAGATTGGTAGTCCCTACTGGGCTTCTTCGTGAAGCTCACTCCCTGTTTTGCAGGTGAGACTTCACAGCAGTTCCCTCCGCGGCATAGCGAGGAGACGGGCCCGCAGTAGCTGGCATCTCTAGTGGCAGTGTTTCCCCCAGTCTGTACTTCACCCTCGGGGTATGCCCCTAAGGGACGTGTTATTCCTTTTCCTTTCTGCACTTGTACTTTTACCACTTTGGGACTTGTACTAGACTTGCACGTTGTGTTAGACTTCTTCTTGCACTAGTTGGTACATTTTTAGTACGCTTGTCTTTACTTACTTTCCGTCACATATCTAGTTAGACCGATCCGTTAGCCCTTCCGGGTCTCCGGACCCGTGGGCGGCGGTGCCGACGGTCGGATCCTTGGTGGGAGCCGGGGACCCGGGCGCCGGGGCCGTTACAGTGGTATCAGAGCAAGGGGTCTATCAAGACTTGTGGTGGAAATGAGTAATGGCGTAAAGTCCCTTAGGAAGTATAAGTGAACACTGCTAGCCGTCGGAGTCTTAAGTGTCATTAACTAAATCTGGCTGTTTTGCAGATCCTGCCTCCACGCACTCGCAGGCAGGCTCATAACTTGGTGGAGCGTCAAGAGACCGAGTCGGACAGTTCGGTTGCTGCCGAGCAGGTGCCGTTCGGTGCTCAGCCCCAGCAGTTCGAGCAGCCAGACGACCCGTTGCCGCAGGGAGGACCGCAGCAGCAGCAGGGGCAGCAGTGGTATCCACCTGCACCCCCGCCGGCCGTCATGGAGCAGTGGTGGAGAGCGATGTTTCAGGGTCCGTGGCAGTACCCGCCGCAACAGCAGTACCAGCCGTACTAGCAGATGCCAGCAGGAGGTCCGCAGTTTGCAGAGATGGCAGTAGAGGAGCAGCCACCACCGACCCCGCAGGCAGCACCGGTTCAGCCAGAGGTACCACCCGTAGTTCGGCAGCAGACTCCAGCAGCGGCACCTGAGGACCACACCGTGCTTTTTGGAGAGGTTCCTTCGTCTTCGACCTCCTACGTTTGCAGGCGACCGCGATCCGGATAGAGCAGAGAGTTGGGTCCATGAGCTCGAGCGCACCTTCGAGACCATGGACTGTGCAGAGTTGGATCAGGTTCGTTTGGCAGTATATCAGCTGAAGGGTCAGCCCATGGGTGGTGGCGAGCAGTGAGGCTGACCAGTTTCAGGGCAGGAGGTTGGAGCAGATCTCTTGGCAGCAGTTTCTCTCGGCCTTCCTCGGCGAGTACCTTCCCGACTATGTCTGCCGAGAGAGAGGGACTTGTTCCACGAGTTAGTCCAGGGAGACTTAACCGTGGGACAGTACCATCAGAGGTTTCTGCAGCTACTTCGACACGTTACCCACGTGGCAGCTAGTGAGCAGGCTCGTACCGAGCGGTTCATTAGCGGGCTACGTCCCGACTTGAGGTGGGCCATGGCTGGTCACCTCTGCGACACCTTTTCAGTAGCAGTGGCGAGAGCTACGGCCCTGGAGCGGGAGTGTCGGTTTCAGCCGCAGCAGAGTGGAGGTTCAGGGAGATCTTCTCCGTACCAGCGCCCCGCAAGCAGTCGGGGGAGTGTGTCTTCTTCTTCCTCTTCGGGAACAGGCGGTGCTGGCCTGACCTCGAAGTTGAAGAAGTTGTTCACTCGTGGAGGCAGGCGTCACTCGCAGCAGCAGAGGTGTCAGACCTTGCAGTTTCCAGCAGAGCAGTCCGTCCAGCAGGGAGCAGAGCAGAGCCAGCAGGTACGGGTTGTTACCACTGCGGTCAGGAGGGGCACTTCAGGCGAGAGTGTCCGTTGAGGCAGGAGCAGGAGCAGGCACCTCAGGCGCAGTACCGTCCACCCCAGCCACCTCAGCACCAGCAGCAGTACCAGGGTCTGCAGCAGCAGCAGCAGCGTCAGCAGCAGCAACCTCAGCGAGGTCGTGGACGCGGTCGGGTGATGAACATCACCAGAGAGGAGGCGGAGGCCTCTAACCTAGTCGTCGGTACGATTCCCATCCTTGGTAGAGCTGCTAGAGTTTTGATTGATCCGGGTGCTACGCACTGTTTTGCTTCAGAGGAGTTCTTTGCTACTTTGACCGAGTTTGCTCCGGAGCCAACCTGCGACCTAGCTGTTGAGCTTCCGACGGGTGACTTCGTTCGTACCCTTGGTTACTTGGAGGGTGTCACCGTCGAGGTGCAGGGCCACCAGCTACCAGCCAGACTGTTTGCCTTACAGCTCCACGACTTGGATGCCATTTTGGGCATGGACTGGTTAGAGGCACACTCTGCTTTGGTAGATTGTCAGCGGAAGACCGTGCGGTTCGAGTTACCTGGAGCACCTGTGCTTTGCTTCCGAGGTACCCGGTCTGTCCGCCGACCCTTTGTTTCTTTCTGTAGAGCTCGGCGTCTTATCCGAGACGGTTGTGTTGCTTTCCTGGCTTCCGTTTGTGCCTCGGACTCGGGTGAGTTAGCTGTTTCTGACGTGCCGGTTGTTTGCGAGTTTGCTGACGTGTTTCCGGAGGATCTACCTGGGTTGCCGCCTGAGCGGGAGGTAGATTTCTCCATTGAGTTGCTTCCGGGGACGATGCCTGCGTCCAAGGCACCGTACCGGATGGCGCCGGTGGAGCTGCGGGAGTTGAAGCGCCAACTAGAGGAGTTGCTTGCGTTGGGCTTCATTCGTCCTAGCCGCTCGCCGTGGGGAGCGCCTGTGTTGTTTGTGAGGAAGAAGGATGGTAGCCTGAGAATGTGTATTGATTATCGTCAGCTGAATCAGGTTACCATGAAGAATAAGTATCCTTTGCCCAGGATCGATGACTTGTTTGACCAGTTGCAGACAGCTTCAGTGTTCTCGAAGATCGACTTGAGGTCGGGTTACTACCAGTTGCGGATTCGGGAGTCAGACGTTCCGAGATCAGCCTTTCGCACCCGCTATGGCCACTTCGAGTTTGTCGTGATGCCTTTGGGGCTCACGAATGCCCCAGCAGCGTTCATGGAGATGATGAACAATGTTTTCAGCGAGTACCTGGACCGGTTCGTGGTGGTGTTTGTCGACCACATCCTGGTGTACTCAGCGACGGCGGAGGAGCACGAGATTCACTTGAGGCTGGTTTTGCAAACTTTGAGGAGTCACCAACTTTATGCCAAGTTCAGCAAGTGTGAGTTTTGGCTAAAGGAGGTGCACTTCCTTGGGCACGTTGTTTCTGGTGCAGGTGTGGCGGTCGATCCCGCCAAGGTTGAGGCCATTGTTTCTTGGGGCCAGCCCACTTCAGTTGCTGAGGTTCGCAGTTTCCTGGGGCTGGCAGGCTACTACAGGAGGTTCGTGCAGGACTTCGCCAGAGTTGCAGAGCCTTTGACCCGTTTGACCAGGCGGGAGACCCGGTTTGTGTAGATGACAGAGTGCGAGCAGAGTTTCCAGGAGCTGAAGAGTCGGCTGACTTCAGCTTCGATCCTTGTTGTTCCTTCTGGCACTGGCGGCTTTGTTGTCTACACAGACGCTTCGGGTACTGGTTTGGGTGATGTGTTGATGCAGCACGGTCGAGTAGTTGCCTATGCTCTCGTCAGCTGAAGAGCATGAGCAGAACTACCCGACGCACGACCTGGAGCTTGCAGCGGTCGTGTTTGCCTTGAGGTTGTGGAGGCACTACTTGTACGGTGAGGTGTTCGAGGTCTTCACCGACCACCACAGCTTACAGTATGTCTTCACGCAGAGGGATCTCAACCTCAGGCAGCGCAGGTGGCTCGAATACTTGAAGGACTATGACTTTAGTCTTTCCTATCACCCAGGGAAGGCTAATGTCGTGGCAGATGCTTTGAGTAGGAGAGCCCACCTGAGTTCTTTGTTGGTTAGACACTGGAGACTCTTGGAGGACGCCGCTCAGAGTGTGTTGTACCGTCGAGCCTCCGGGAGAGGGCAGTGGCAGCCGTCCTGACCGTTCGTCCGTGGATTTTTTCAGCAGGTGCTTGAGGCTCAGTGTGCAGACGAGGACTTGGCAGACGTGTTGCGGTTGTCCGAGGTAGCACTGGACGAGGACAGCGAGGTTGGTGAGAGGCAGTTGCTGGGTCCGGAGCTAGTTCAGCAGTGTGCAGACTCGGTGAGGCTGATCCGGCAGAGGTTGCAGACAGCGCAGAGCAGACAGAAGAGCTATGCCGACGTCCGCAGGAGACCGCTTCAGTTCGAGGTTGGCGACAGAGTGTTCCTTCGGATCTCGCCTACCAAAGGCGTTCTCAGGTTTGTGAAAGGGCAAGCTCAGCCCGAGGTTTGTTGGCCCTTTTTCCAATCCTGGAGCGTGTGGGCGAGGTCGCTTACCGTTAGCCTTCCTTCCGAGTGGTAGTGTTAGTTATGGATGTCCTCAAGCCAATCATAACTTGTACAATCTTGTTTTTTGATAATAATAATAAGGCTTTTATATTCATTATGTGTAATTCGTTTATCGTTCATTATGAAGTCCATGAATATGCGCAATGGATATTAATTATGATGAGATCATAACAATGAGATTAATATCCTTTAAACGTATATTCTTAATTGTTCCTAGTCGGAGGATATTCGAGAAGGACATCGGATATCCGGTTAGACTAGTACAGGTTGCACCTGCTCATATGATGAGGGTGACTGGTCTCATAGTCACTTGTGTGGAGACACTAAGGTGAATCTGTAGGTGCTCATTGGAGAATGAGTTCACTGAACTGATCCGTTATGAATCGCTGGATGGTAATGTTACCTTACTGTCAACCAGCTAGATTCATTGTCACAGTGGCGTGATTGGTCCTTAGACCTGAGACACCAGGACACCTTGTTGGTGGACTTCTGGGTTTTGACCTTGACTTATAGATCTCTAGCCATGAGGTCTTAATCAGTTAAGTGTTCGGATCTAGCGGAATACCTTCGAAGGTGATTGTGTGGTCAATATGGGATCGCTCGCTCTCGGTAATAGGAGAGTGAATGCTCTACGGAAGGATGCCTGATAGTCCCTGGCCAGGGCAAGACTACTTATCAGAAAAGGAGTTTTCTGATATTGTTATGCGGCATCTAAACCAAGTGAGTACACACATTAGGGTTTGACAGTTGACCATACCCTAAGTGCACTCGGGAGCATTGTACGAGCGAAGGATTAAAGTCACGTGGTAACTGATGATACAAAAGGTTCCTTGAATGGGTTGCTGAACCCCAATGCTTTCCAGGATCAAGTGGTGTTGCTTGGCACCCAACTTGATTGGAAGCCCGGTCAATTATCGTGAGACGATAATTGATTGTGTAATTAATTAATATGAGATGTTAATTAATTACCATAAGTCAATAAAGAGTTATTGAGCTTAATGGGCTGAAAACTGGACTAGCAGTTGGGCCTAGAGGGTCACACGCATAAGAGTTCCGAGCAGACTGGGCAAGGTGTTCTTTATAGACAATGACTGGGTTTTTGTGAAAAACCGCGGTGTCTATAAATATACGCTGAGAGTTAAACCCTGGGCCAAGCTCCAGGCTTAACCCTGGCCGCCCCCTCCTCTCTCTCTCCCAGGGCGCCCCCCACCCTCTCTCTCCTCTCTCTCGCACATGGTGGAGCTGAGATCCGGGAGACGCGTGGAGAACGAGGAGATCCCGTCTGCGTCCGGAGCTCGCGTGGATACGTCTAGAGGCCGGACACTTGAACGGCTTGAAGCACCGGCGCCTCCTGCGCCACCTCCTCCCCGGATTCGGGAGTTTCGCAACCCCGCAAAGGTAAAGATGAGATCTCCCTGTGCGCGGGTTCACGTTTAGTTCGATTCCGACGGCCGGCAACGATATCTACCTGTGGGATTCGCGTTTCCGCTGCGCTCTATACGAAACTTACAGTGGTATCAGAGCCAGGTTGCTGGTACGTTCGGAATCGGCGTCTCGTGTATGATATTTTATGCGTTTTCGTCGATTCGCGTTGTGCATGAGTCGCCATGTTTGACGTGTTCGTGGGTCGCACATGAGATGTGCACTTGCCGCTTGGCACATGGAAGATGTTCCTGGTACCAAGGGCTTCACGGAGAACCCTTTGTGCGTCGTTTGGCCCACTGTGGAGGCCACACGGCCCTCTGCAAGATGCCGCCGTCGTGCAGATTGGACAGTCCAAGATGGGGCATTTTTGCAGATTTTTAGGGATTTTTCGGGGTTTTCTGGGCTGATGGGGCGGTGGGTGGCGGTGCCCGGCGTCGCCGGCGCCGTCCGCGGCTGCCGGTGGCGGCGCGGAGGCCGGCGGGGTCGCCCTGCCGCGGCCCTGCGCTACGGTGCGGCGGCGGCTAGGGTTTCACCCGCCGCGCCCCCCGGTTTCGGGCGGAGGGGGTGACCCCGCGCGGGTCCCCCGCGGGCCGCGCGCGGGTTCCCCGCGGGCCGCGCGCGGGTCCGCCCGCGGAAGTAGCGGGCGGCCCCCCGGGCCCCGAACGGGCCGCGGGCGGATCCGGCCCGCGCCGGATCCGACCGACCCCAAAACCCCCCCTTTTTAAGTTTTTAATATGTTTTTAAAGCGTTTAAAAAAAACTAGAAAAATTCTTTAAAAATCCCAGAAAATTCTGAAAATCATTTTGAGAGTTTTTAAAGGTGTTTAATCTCTGTAAATTAATTTTCAGTTGTTGACCCATTGCTTAATTAGTTTAAGGAAAATCTAAAATTGTTTTAGTTATTCCTACTATCTAATTAAAGCATGTTAATTGATTTAGAAATGTGATTTTTAAATTAATTAACTGTACATCTGGCGACTTCATGCAGTAACGCTGAATGACTTTTATCTAATGTTGATTAGATGTATCCATGTTAGCTAAATTGTTTAGTTAAATGTTTTTCAAAATATAATTATTATATTTTTGAAATAAAATTATTTCAGAAGTAATTATGTGATGATTGCTTATTGATGCATGTGATGTGTTGATGGTGGGTGGATGATCATGGACTTAGATGTCATGTGATGATGTTTATGGTTAATGGCATGTGATGTAATTTATGAGGACTGTGTGCCTCCCTCTCTCCCTCTATTAAATCCGGGTTGTACATTCTATCTCCCTCATGTTATGTACTCCCCTTGACTTGTTCAAGGTTTCTTATTATTATCTGATGTACATTTATGGGCCTGCGAGCCCAATTTAAATATTACTTGTAATTATAAGAAGCGGATTGGCGGAGATGGAGGAGAGTACCATGCAGGACCTTCATGGAGATAAAGTTACATCAAGCTAAAGCATCAGATGCGGGGCTGCCATTTGTTCACCATTTTTGTGGATTACCAACTGGCTCTGGTAATGCCACTCTAGGTTAAAGTCCATGATCATCCATCGTATTTCTTCATATATTTGATATGTGTAGAATGTGCTATGATATATAATTAAATATATGATATTTCAAATTCTATATATCAATAGCACGCAGATATAGAGACCAAGATAAAATATGTCAAAATCCCTCCTCGTTCAAATTTTAGCCGTAGCGTAATCATTTAGAATGAATTGCGTGGCCCTCCATCATTATAGTTTTAGGATTGCCATTAGATCGGGCAAGTTTGTTGTGCTATCCACAAGGCTTGTCAAGTCTAATGACAGACTAAAACTATGGCATGATGATGCCTTAACGGGGTAGAGGACCGGTGTAGCTTTGTTGTGCTATCCACAAGGGCTACATCCAAATCTATGCTCGTTACGTAATGATGGTACTGCTTAGACTGGATTTAATGATTTGTTGTGCTATCCACAAGGTCATTAAAATTCAGGGGCCAAAATAAGATCGGATATTGCAAGAGTTGCAAGTGTCAAGGGTTGACCGCTTTCAGATCATAGTATGGTTTGTTGTGCTATCCACAAGATCATGCTATGAGTCTGTAAGATTCCGATCCCCACTAGGAGACCGTCGGAGTCTCCCATTCTGTATATCTGAGGGTTATACAGTCTGTCGGAAAATAGTGGAGCTAATCTTGATTAAAGTCCTAATCTAGATTTAATTATTATTATGAACATCTGCTAGTTGTATTTACATTTCCTTTAAAGCAAAAAAAAAAAAAATGTCGTCGGGTAACCACTCCGTGGCATACTGGATGCCAACAAATTGACAGGCCCGAACTACTTGGATGGCTCAGGAACCTGAAGATTGTCCTCAGGTCTGAGCGCATTGCCTATGTCCTGGAAGGTGAGTTTAGTTGAGATGCTAAACATGCTGAAGACGGCTGCTGAGGGCAACCTTAAGAAGGAAAAGTCCACTGTTCTCATGGTTGGAAAGTCCAACAAGAAGAGAGAGCAATGCAAGCCTTTAAGAAAGGCAATGCAAAGAAACAGTCCAAGCAAAGACAAAAGAAGGACATAAGCAAAGGAGTAGAAAAGGGCGAGTGCTTCCACTGTAAAAAGAAGGGACACTGGAAAAGAAATTGCAAGGACTACCTTGCAATGAAGGCTCAGGAGAAGCAGAAGCTTGGTGAAGCTTCAGGTATCTATATGATAGATCTTCACTTGTCTGTTAGAGATTCTACATCTTGGGTTTTAGACACTAGATGTACTTCTCATGTCTGCAATGATATGCAAGTGTTGACAAGTAGAAGGAAGCTGAGCAAGGGTGAGGTGAACTTGAGGCTTGGAAACGGCACAAGTGTTGGTGCACACACTGTGGGGACAGTGAAGCTCAAGTTACCTTCTGGAGATTTACTTTTATTAGATGATTGCTATTTTGTGCCTAGCATCATTAAGAACATTATTTCTGTTTCTTGTTTAGACAGAGTTGGATACAAGTTTACCATTGAGAACAATAGTTGTTCAGTTTATTTGAGAAATAACTAGTTGCTTTAGCAAATTTGGTGAATGGTTTGTATCTACTTGATGTTTCTTATGATAATCTCCATGTTGATGTTTCTCCTAAGAGAAGTAAAATAGTGTGAACACTGCCTACTTGTGGCATTGTAGGCTTGGTCACATTGGCGAGAATAGGCTTCAAAAGTTGCATAAGAATGGATACTTGGATCCATTTGATTATGAATCATATGCAACTTGTGAATCTGTTTAATGGGTAAGTTGACCAAATCTCCATTTAGTGGACATGGAGATAGGGCCAAGGACATATTGGAACTAATACATTCGGATGTATGTGGTCCAATGTCTACCCAAGCCAAGGGTGGCTACTCATACTTCATTACATTCACGGATGACTACTCAAGGTTCGGATTTGTTTACTTAATGAAGTACAAATCTGAAGCCTTTGAAATTCCAAGAATTTAAGAATGAAGTTGAGAAACAAACTGGAAAGAGTATTAAAATCCTACGGTCAGACCGAGGAGGTGAATACTTAAGTACAGAGTTCACACAATTCTTAAAGGACAATGGTATCCTGTCTCAATGGACTCCTCCCTATACACCACAGATGAATGGTGTATCGGAAAGGAGAAATCGTACCTTGTTGGACATGGTGCGATCCATGATGAGCCGTTCACAGTTACCAGTTTCCTTATGGGGATATGCGCTAGAGTCAGCGGCATATCTACTGAACAGGGTTCCAAGTAAATCTGTGTCTTCCACTCCATATGAGATATGGAAGGGTAGAAAGCCTGATTTTAAACATGTTAAAATCTGGGGCTGTCCTGCCCACGTGAGGAGACATGACCCAGATAAACTGGAATCTAGAACCGATAAGTGCAGATTTTTGGATACCCAAAAGAACGTTGGGTACTACTTTTACCATCCTGGTGAACAAAGAGTGTTTGTTGCCAGGAGAGCTGTCTTCTTGGAAGAGGAATACCTTTCCCAAGAGGACAGTGGGAGTAAAATAGATCTAGAAGAGGTTCTAGATCCACAAATTGTGCAAAGTCCACTGGTGAGACATCGTTCCGGAACCTGTTCAGGATTATACACACATTCAGCGTAGGTCTGGTAGAGTACCTAGACAGCCTGAAAGATATGTTGGACATATCAGTGAAGGCATGTCTTGATGAGGATGTGATCCAAAGACCTACCAAGAGGCTGTTGATTGTCCTCAGTCAGGGAAATGGCGAGATGCCATGAATTCTGAGATGCAGTCCATGTACACCAACCAAGTTTGGAACTTGGTAGACTTGCCCGAAGGTATTGTACCTATTGGGTGCAAGTGGATCTTTAAGAGAAAGATCGGTGCAGATGGACAGATCGACACTTATAAGGCAAGGTTGGTGGCAAAGGGGTATCGTCAAAGGCAAGGAATTGACTATGACGAAACTTTCTCACCAGTTGCTATGATAAAGTCGATCAGAATTCTTCTTGCCATTGCTGCATACTTTGATTACGAGATCTGGCAGATGGATGTAAAAACCGCTTTCCTTAATGGAAACATTGAGGAGGAAGTGTATATGATACAACCTGAGGGTTTTACATCCAAAGAGTATCCAGATAAAGTATGCAAGCTTCAAAGATCCATCTATGGATTGAAGCAAGCTTCTCGTAGTTGGAACATAAGGTTTGATGAGGCTATCAAATCTTATGACTTCATTAAGAATGAAGATGAACCATGTGTGTATAAGAAAATCAGTGGGAGTGCTATCACTTTTCTCGTACTTTACGTTGATGACATCTTACTCATTGGGAATGATGTAGGGATGTTATCATCAGTAAAGGTTTGGTTGTCAAAGAACTTCTCCATGAAGGATTTGGGAGAAGCATCCTACGTATTGGGAATACGTATCTATAGAGATAGATCTAAGAGGATGCTTGGCTTGACCCAATCCATGTACATAGATACCATTGTCAAAAGTTTGGCATGGAAAATTCCAAGAGAGGTCTCATACCTATGAGACATGGGATTATTCTCTCTAAGGAGCAGTCTCCTAAGACTCCTGAAGAGAGGGCAGCCATGGATAGAGTCCCCTATGCCTCGGCTATAGGGTCTATCATGTATGCCATGATATGTACAAGGCCTGATGTGGCATTTGCTCTAAGTGTTACGAGCAGATATCAGGCAAATCCAGGTGAAACACACTGGATGGCAGTGAAATGTATCCTTAAGTACTTGAGAAGGACTAAGGATATATTTCTGGTTTATGGAGGAGGGGACTTGAAACCTCGGGCATATCTGACTCGAGTTTCCAGTCAGACCCAGATGATAGCAAGTCTACATCTGGGTTTGTGTTCACTTTAAACGGGGTGCAGTGAGCTGGAAGAGTTCCAAGCAAGAAACCACTGCAGACTCGACGACAGAAGCTGAGTACATTGCTGCAGCTGAAGCCGCCAAGGAGGCAGTGTGGATGAAGAAGTTCATCACCGACCTTGGTGTGGTGCCAGGTGACTCTGATCCGATCCCATTGCTGTGTGACAACAATGGGGCCATTGCGCAAGCGAAAGAGCCGCGGTCTCATCAGAAGTCAAAGCACATTCTGAGGCGATTTCACCTGATCAGGGAGATAATCACTAGAGGAGATGTACTGGTGGAAAGAGTTCCTTCAGTCGACAACATTGCAGATCCATTGACGAAGCCTCTGTCTCAAATTGTGTTTGAGCGCCACCTAGAGTCTATGGGTTTAAGACATAAAGGTGATTGGCTTTAGTCCAAGTGGGAGATTGTTAGTTATGGATGTCCTCAAGCCAATCATAACTTGTACAATCTTGTTTTTTGATAATAATAATAAGGCTTTTATATTCATTATGTAATTCGTTTATCGTTTCATTATGAAGTCCATGAATATGCGCAATGGATATTAATTATGATGAGATCATAATAATGAGATTAATATCCTTTAAACGTATATTCTTAATTGTTCCTAGTCGGAGGATATTCGAGAAGGACATCGGATATCCGTTAGACTAGTACAGGTTGCACCTGCTCATATGATGAGGTGACTGGTCTCATAGTCACTTGTGTGGAGACACTAAGGTGAATCTGTAGGTGCTCATTGGAGAATGAGTTCACTGAACTGATCCGTTATGAATCGCTGGATGGTAATGTTACCTTACTGTCAACCAGCTAGATTCATTGTCACAGTGGCGTGATTGGTCCTTAGACCTGAGACACCAAGGACACCTTGTTGGTGGACTTCTGGGTTTTGACCTTGACTTATAGATCTCTAGCCATGAGGTCTTAACCAGTTAAGTGTTCGGATCTAGCGGAATACCTTCGAAGGTGATTGTGTGGTCAATATGGGATCGCTCGCTCTCGGTAATAGGAGAGTGAATGCTCTACGGAAGGATGCCTGATAGTCCCTGGCCAGGGCAAGACTACTTATCAGAAAATGAGTTTTCTGATATTGTTATGCGGCATCTAAACCAGTGAGTACACACATTAGGGTTGACAGTTGACCATACCCTAAGTGCACTCGGGAGCATTGTACGAGCGAAGGATTATAGTCACGTGGTAACTGATGATACAAAAGGTTCCTTGAATGGGTTGCTGAACCCCAATGCTTTCCAGGATCAAGTGGTGTTGCTTGGCACCCAACTTGATTGGAAGCCCGGTCAATTATCGTGAGACGATAATTGATTGTGTAATTAATTAATATGAGATGTTAATTAATTACCATAAGTCAATAAAGAGTTATTGAGCTTAATGGGCTGAAAACTGGACTAGCAGTTGGGCCTAGAGGGTCACACGCATAGAGTTCCGAGCAGACTGGGCAAGGTGTTCTTTATAGACAATGACTGGGTTTTTGTGAAAACCGCGGTGTCTATAAATATACGCTGAGAGTTAAACCCTGGGCCAAGCTCCAGGCTTAACCCTGGCCGCCCCCCTCCTCTCTCTCTCCCAGGGCGCCCCCCACCCTCTCTCTCCTCTCTCGGCACATGGTGGAGCTGAGATCCGGGACGCGTGGAGAACGAGGAGATCCCGTCTGCGTCCGGAGCTCGCGTGGATACGTCTAGAGGCCGGACACTTGAACGGCTTGAAGCACCGGCGCCTCCTGCGCCACCTCCTCCCCGGATTCGGGAGTTTCGCAACCCCGCAAAGGTAAAGATGAGATCTCCCTGTGCGCGGGTTCACGTTTTAGTTCGATTCCGACGGCCGGCAACGATATCTACCTGTGGATTCGCGTTTCCGCTGCGCTCTATACGAAGAGGGCAAGCTCATCCCGAGGTTTGTTGCGCCTTTTTCCATCCTGGAGCGTGGGGCGGTCGCTTACCGGTTTCCCTTCCCTTCCGAGTTGGTGGTGTTTCACGACGTCTTCCACGTTTCGCAGCTGAGGAAGTCCATGCCAGATCTCGCATGTGCTCGACTACTCGCAGCTTGAGGTCGCCCCCGACTTGTATCCGTGCCGGAGTACCCAGTCCGTGGGGGACCGCAAGTGCAGCAGCTTCGCAAGGAGGAGTATCCCACTCGTCAAGGTGGTTTGGGAGCACCGCGCTGTGCGAGGCCACTTGGGAGCGTGAGGACGAGATGCGGGAGCGTTTCCTTACTTGTTCGAGTGACAGGTACGTTGGTTTACTTTTGTCCCCTGGTTTCGCCCTGAATTTCGAGGACGAAATTATATTTTTGTTGGTTAGATTGTAACATCCCATGTTACCCTGAACAGTCGCCCCCGTCAAGGGTAGCGACACCCTGTCTGTCGCCTTCTGAAGGCAACAGGGTGGTGGTCGCATTCTGCTTGGGAACGCGACGGCCAGGCTGTCGCTTTCTCTCTGCTGCCAGCAACATGCGACATTGTCGTTTTGCTGTCTGAAGAGAGGTGACAGGTGTCAACCTGCGACAGTGGGAAGGCGACGGGTCCTCCGTCGCGACCTGGTGTCAGGCCTGCATGGCTGACACGTGGCGAGGTCACAGGTCAGCTTGACCATTGACCAGGGGATAGCGACAGGATGTATGTCGCCTTCAGTAAAGGAAGGCGACGCACCCCCTGTCGCATTCTCATGTTCAAAGGTTTAAGTGCCCAAGCCGAGAGCACAAGCCCCATTCGTCTCCTTGCTTGGTGAAGGCTTCTCCTCCGGCGAACTGAGGCTTCGGGACTCCATGGAGGCTTGGGAGGGAGGCCTTGGTGTTCCTTGCAAGGTAAGGTGTTTGTGGTTGTTTGTTCTTGTTCTCCCTTGTGTTCTCTCTCTCTCACTGTTCTTCCTCTCTCTCTTGGCATGCATGGATGCTCTTCAAGGGAGAGGAGGTGCTCGGTTCGTGGGAGGAGGCTCGTGGATCGTCGGAGCTCGGAGGTGGAGGGTTCTAGCCTACGAGAGGGCCCTTGAGGTTGGATCTTCATCTCGAGGTAGGGAACCCAAACCCTCCCCCTAGATCACTTGCTAGGATCCTCACCCCCCCCCCCCCCTTCCAAGCCTAGATCTACCATGCTAGGTTGGTTTCCTGCTTTGTGTGATTGTGGTTTGGTGTTTTCTCTTGCATGCAATGGGTTTGTCTAAGGTTTGAGGGTTGTTCTCCATGATGAGTGAGATGCATGTGAGTGTAGCCTAGTTGCATGCTTGTTGGGGTTCTTTTGAGGGTGGTTTGAGCTCATTAGAGCTATGTTTACTTGCCTACATGCTCCCCTCCCCACGGTTGTGGTTGTGGTGTGGTTGAGGCCCTGAAGAAGGGAGCCTCGGTGTGTTGTGCCTGTGAAGCGCACCTTTGGTGTCGCCATCAGGTGGCGACACATCGATGCGTCGCCTTCAGGAACTCCTGAAGGCGACAGCATCCATGTCGCCTTCTTGGTGGCGACATGGGGCCGTCGCCTTCTTCCTCTTTTTTTTCCCGTTCCGGTTTCAGGGGCTGTTCTGAGCACTGACATGGTTGCGACATAGCCTATGTCGCAACCAGATCAGTAGGGTTGCGCCGGCCTGGGTGTCGCCTTCATGAAGGCGACACCAGGCCTGTCGCCTTCTCAGTCAGAGAAGGGACTTGGCAACCTGCTCAGTGTCTTGCTTCCGCTGTGACTCGTTTTCTCGGCACCTGTGTTGTTTCCTAGTACAGTGCTACTGCTAGTCGTTCTCTTTTCGCCCGGTGCGAGGCACTTGAGGGCTTGTCCGTGAGACATGTTGTTACCGTAACCTGGGACCCCCGTTCCCGCGCGTCTGTGTCAGAGGGTGTTGCTCCAGACGGCGGGGTTTGCTCGAGTCGTTGACTCTGGTAGTAGGGGAAAACGGTGGGACAGCGACGTGGTTCGTTTGTGGAGCTCTCTTAGCTGAGACTGGGACGCCGGTAGTGTGTGACTCGTACGCGCAGTTCAGCTAGTCCGTTCTCACTGCCTCACTCTACGTGGTTCCGGTACCACCTAGAGGTGCCAGGCGTGGGACCGTAGTCCGGCCAGACTACGGCAGTTTGTGGTTACTTGTGATTCCGCGTCTCAATCCGACGGGAGGTGTCAGACATGGACCGTTGGTCGAGGGTAAGACGCGTGGCGCTCCTGACCAGCTGACTAGAGTAGTGTACTGTAGCTAGTGTGCTTGTATAGGCAGTTCGCTGCCTGCATTTACAGCTGGGTTCTTGTGGTGCCTTGGTTTACACGGGTTTTTCCGGTCCCGCCGAGTGGCTTAGACCGACGACTGTGTAGTTTCTTTCACGCTTCCGCACTTTACTCTGTTTAGTAGATTAGACTTTACTGCTTTATTTAATTATTGCACTATTATATATATATATGCTTGTGGAACCAGTGGGAGATTGGTAGTCCCTACTGGGCTTCTTCGTGAAGCTCACTCCCTGTTTTGCAGGTGAGACTTCATAGCAGTTCCCTCCGCGGCATAGCGAGGAGACGGGCCCGCAGTAGCTGGCGTCTCTAGTGGCAGTGTTTCCCCCAGTCTGTACTTCACCCTCGGGGTATGCCCCTAGGGACGTGTTATTCCTTTCCTTTCTGCACTTGTACTTTTACCACTTTGGGACTTGTACTAGACTTGCACGTTGTGTTAGACTTCTTCTTGCACTAGTTGGTACATTTTTAGTACGCTTGTCTTTACTTACTTTCCGTCACTATCTAGTTAGACCGATCCGTTAGCCCTTCCGGTCTCCGGACCCGTGGGCGGCGGTGCCGACGGTCGATCCTTGGGAGCCGGGGACCCGGGCGCCGGGGCCGTTACATTTTGCCTCTCGCGTGTGGAAGAGACCGTGCGTGTCTCCTTCCTCTGCTTTTCGTCAGTTGCTCGGGGTGGTGTGCTCCACTATGGTGTTGTGTTTCCGGGTGCGCATCGTTGCGACCTTCTGGTGGAGTTATCTCCCTTGAGTTGTTTTTTTGGTTTGAGCTGGGTTGCTCCCCTCATGTTGTCGTTTCCTTGTGGCACCGTGGGTCGGTGGACCTGTTCGTGCCATTTGTCGTTGCAGTTGTTTCTTTTGATCCTTCCTGCTCAATTTGGGGCATTGGGTCCATGTTGGTCTAGTGCGAGGTAGTCCTGTGTTCTTGTTGGGTTGCAGGCGTGAGCGTTGCTCTGCTGTGCATCGGTTTTCTGGTTGGCTTGCTCGTGCAAGCGTTGTTCCGGTGTATGATCGATTGTGCCTCGGCTTGTGCCTTGGAGGCTTTTCGTGTCTTCGTTTTGTGTTTGGCCGCTCTATCGGTCGCAATAGAGGTGGTGCCTCTTGCTCTTGCGCGCTAGGGGGTCGCTATGTTCTTTTGCTCCCCATGCGGCAGAGTCGGTGCTCCATGTTTTGTGTGCTTCTTGGATCTGACATAGTTGTTGCGCTCTTGAAGAAGTTGTCGGCTTTCCATGCGTTTCCTTTGTGGGTCTCTGGTGGAGAGCCCCTTCGACGGGCCCTGTGTTGTTTCGAGCAGTTGGTGCAGTTGCATGTGCTGCACCTTGAGCGTTCTTCGATGCTTCGTGTTTTCGTGCCTCAAGGGCTGGGGCCAGCATGGCCTGTTGTGCCCTTTCAGGCTTGCGGTTATTTGCGCATGGCTTTTGGTAGGTCTCGGGTGGAGAGTCCTTCTTGTTAGCCCGTGGAGTTGTTTCGGCCGCTGGTGCACCTGTGTTGCACTTTGTTTAGTTTTGGTGTTTTGTGGTAGCACCGTGTGCTCGTGCTCGAGCATTTCGGCTTGTGCCGTCTGGAGCCTGGGTGCATTGTGTTTGTACCTTGGGTGGCTCCTGGTGCTTGTGGTAGCACCATGTGTGTGTTGTATGTCTTTCGTAAGATTTGTGCGTCGTTTCCCGAGTTTGCTCGGTCGTTGGGCTTTCCACTTCTGGGACACGTGTGATAGCCTGAGTCTTGTGGTTGTACCGTTACCGCTGTGGGGTGGCTGCTTTGCCTTGTCTAGGTAGCCCTATCGGTGGTACGCCAGGCTTTGGTCGTGGCCAGTGTCCCGGTTTTTCCTCTCGCTCTGGGAGCGATCGTGTTTGGCTGCGGTACCCTGCTTAGGTTTGGGTCCCTCTGAGGTCGGTGTGTTGTTCTCGACCTCTGCGGTTGTTCGGTTCCCGTGTGGTTCTGTGCCTTTCTGGCGGTTGGCATGTTGGTACCCACGCTAAGCCCTATGTGCGTATGGCGGGTGTGCTGCCAACTCTTCGTTGGTTCTCCGTTGTGCGTGCGTTGGTGAGTTTGGAAGCCGATGGCGGAGTCTCCTGTCAGTTTTTTCTGGTGACAGTGAAGCCTGTTGGCTTGCTAGTACTCGACCACGTGGTTTGTTGGCGTTGTGGAGGTGCTCGATTTTGGCTTAACCTCAGATGTCTTCTGTGTTTCCGTCACGGTGTGCCACGTTGTGGAGTGTGTGACTCCCAGTTTCTGTGGCTCTGCGTGCGTTTGGTGTCCCTGTTAGACCGCGAGGAAGGTCTGGGTGAGACTGAGCGGTGACGGTGGACGCTGTTTCATGTGTTGAGAATTCTCCGCGAGTGTGTCCTCACTCTGGTTTGTGTCTCTCGCGTGGCTACTCGGTCGAGTGGTGACCGATGCTAGCTGCGGCTCATGGTGTGAGACCATTTTTCTCGAGTGTTGTGTTAGACTCTCAGGTGTTTTCCCTTGTGGTTGTCGGCAACGATGTACTCTGTCAGGTTTCGCTGGCGACGGAGTGCGTTGCTGACTGGTGTTTCTCATGTTGCTGACCGGCGATTCTTGTGTTGCTGTCGGCAACTGCGTCCTTTGTCGGGTTTTGCTGGCGACAGAGAGGGTTACTGATTGGTTGGTCCCAACAGCGAGGTCTTTGGTGGCTGCAGCCGTGTAGTTTTTGGCTGGCGTTTTCCGCTGTTCGGGCCAGATTTGGCATCACTCGGCACCTGTGGAGTTTTAGTTCCGTTTGGGCGCTCCACGTGTGGCTAGAGCGAGCCATTAGTTTTCAGTTGTGTGCTCCACCCGTGTGTTTGGAGCCCGTTGGGTGAGCCGGGTTGTTTTCCGGCTTCGTGTGCTTCGCATGTGTTTGGTTGTGCGATTGTTGCCACGAGGAAGTCATGTTGAGACTTAGTGGCTTTTTCTAGCTGGTCTTATGTTTGCTCCCTGTGCTTCATTTCATGCCTCGGGATCTTTTGGGCTTGTCCCAATTTCGAGGATGAAATTGTTTTTAGGGGTAGAATGTAAGACCCGATTTCCCAGCTTCTGTCTGGTGTCGTGGGATGACTGGCCATTGACGTGTCCAGGCTGGGTGATGCGTTGGTGTTGCGTCGGGGGTGCCTGACGCGACAGTCATCCGTGTCGCGGTGAGCTTGTGGGTTGCGCCCTGGTTCTCTGTCGCGTCTTACTGTCATGCTCGGTCAACGGGCCGCGACCGTGTTTTATCGTGTTGCACTGTCCAGTCATCTGACACCTGTCAGGGTGGCAGGTGGTCAGTACGGCTTGTCGCATTGTCGCGGCGCCCTTGTAGGGCGCGTTCTTGTCGTGGTCCGTTGACCTGTCGTGTTAAGGTCCGTAACGCGATAGGGCGGTCCGTCGCGTTCTGGTTGCCGAAGGTTAAAAGCCTTGGCCGGCGATCCTCAGCTCCAGAGTCCGCTCACGTGGGCTGCCAACTCGAGCACGCTCGTAGCCCGGAGTACTCCCTCAACAGGCTCCCGAGGACGGGGGTCCCAGGAAACGGAGACAACCTCTGAACGGGACAAGCCCTCAAGTGCCAAGCACCGGACGAACAGGCGGGGCAGCACAACAAAACCATGCCAAACTGCTGGCTTGTAACACACGACAAGCCCAGCGAGCGAGAGGCACACACGGACCCTCAAAAGGGGCCGTCGGCCAACCAAGGCACGTACGAACGGCTAGAACCTCGGAACACCACCGGACAGTACGGAAACCCATCGCTATGCTAATAATCGATTGACCGCCGGTCAATCGATTATTAGGCAGACACGACCCTCCTGTCACCACTGCTAGGACAGGGCCACGAAGGTGTCGCCTTCGGTCACTGAACGTAGGGAGGCAACCAGCCGCGTTCCCTACTAGAAGGTCCTAAGGGCAAGCCTGCCGTGGGGCACACGCCGACACACACCGGGCCCACGGAAACACCTGAGGCAACACAGGTACTGTTGCGACCCCCAAGGCCGTCGCGACCGGGCAGAATGCTCCACCAGCAATCCTGTCGCGACCGGGAAGCGCGGCGTGACAGCCTTATCGCGACCCGCCAACCGCGTCGTGATAAGGTCGCGCCCGAGCGGGCCGACGCCTCCTCTGAGTGCGACGCGCCGAGCCGTCGCGACACCAGCAGGGAGGCAGACCAACAGGATCCTCAATCCCGGGCCGCCCACAAACCATCCAAACACAACACAAGGGGGAGGGGAGCATGGGGAAAGCAGTAAAGCTCTATATAAACCCCGATGGGCTCCCAATCCACCCAGATCGGGAAGGGCACAAGAATCCCTACTGTTACTAAGAACCGAACCACGAAGGGCCTTCACAACGCACAGCCACCTCCTCCTAGCTCCACGCAAGGTCCACGACACCACAGCACCACACACGGCCCTCCTCCTCGCCTGAACACACGAAGGGGAGAGGGGGAGGTGGAGCACCGCCGAGGGAGAGGGAGAGGGAAGAAGGAGAGAGCGCGCCGCCACCCACGGATCCAAAGACCCTGAGGGTTATATGAAAAAGTCTAGTGAGATATGTACTGAGTTCAAATAACTATAATATCACTGGTAATCCTACTGGGTTTTGTTCGCGAGGCTCAGCCCCCTACTCTTCAGCTAGGGCTCGTCGTCACGGGAGCTCAGTGTCGAGGGTTGCAAAGGCGCCTGTGGCTCCGTGTGTTGTTAGCAGCAGTGAGAGCGAGCGTTGTGAGCTCTTGTAGCCTGAGTGAGCTGAGGGCTGTGTTTTTGCAAGTCCTCGGTAGCCCCTTAAGGACTGCACACCTTTCTTCTTGATGGATGCTAAGGGTGGTGCTGAAGATGCTCCTGAGAAACAAGCTCCATCGGCTGCAGCACAGATTTCGGGCTTTCTTAGCCGATCAAATGGCCCAATGCAACACTATTTACTACTGGCTTTGATCAGCTCAACACCCGGAGGACACACTTGCTGATTCTCAAGCTTAAATTCAACAGCAGGTTGATCACCTTACACAGAGTTTCATGATTTCCGTCATCCCACTGCTTCTGGGAATGACGATGCTTAGATTGTCTAGGATCAGTATGGTGTCATCTAGTTCTTTTCACTAGTTTGGGTCGAGTCTGTGTAACGAACCGACCTCTCGACCCCTCACCGGGACCCTCTGGATCCTGACCCTTAAGAGTCCTGGTGACTCTCCCAGCAACCAGCTTGTAACCCATCTGATGGCAGCAGTGAGATCAAATGTGCTGCGGGTCTTGAGCTGGACAAACTCACCTTTGGAATGCAGATGCCAAGAAAAGACAAAAGGGAGGTAATAGGGCATGCATAAGGCATTGACCTCTTGGGTTGAGAAAGCATTGCTTGATGAGGTCAAGTATGAGTTGAGGCAGATTGATCGCTGGCGCTTGAGAAGAAGAAGAATAGGGACTTGTGAACCTCGATCACAAGCTCCCTACTGCCATCTTTAGGAGCAATCAGGGTAGTGAAGATATGGTGGATATGTGGTGAAGTGGGGGGAAGGAATGCATTGAGTTTGACATGATCCTTGGTAGAATCATATGGCTGTTGGGTGATGAGATTGTAATACTCCGAGGCGGGAGGATGGTTGACAAGAACGTCAGCCCCGGAGTTGGGAATTTGCAATGCATACCTGAGGAGGTTAGGAGTGATCTGGAAAGATATACCTTTGACCGTGGTATAGAGCTGCTCATCCCCAGACATCCCCAGGTTGTTGAAGAACTTCGTCATAGCGATCGGGGAATACCACTTGTGGGAGTAAAGGAGGACAGTCCAGCCCTGAGTGTTGAAGAGAGGCTGCAGACTGTCAAACATGTCTTCCAGTGAGACGAAGTCCACATATCGTGGCTGGACAAATTTTTGGAAGACTCCCCTAACCCTTGGGAACAGGAGTTCGGCAGACGATCATCTCGGTGCTTGCTCTGGCGCTCTCGGGGGGTGGCCTAGAACCTTCACCGGCTTCGAGCGAGGTTGGACGCTGACGAGTGGCACGAAGCTTGCTTTCGGAGCCATGTGGGATGGTATGCACGAGATGAATGAACAAGGGAGAGGAGGAAGACAGGAGGAAGAGGAAGCAAGAACATAAGAGAGGTTTGGAGAAGGGGGTTCTGGAGAAAGAGGTGTTTGGTTTGAAATAGGGAACGAACCACCTTTTGGAGGAAGGGAGGGGGTTGAGAGAGTCTGGGCTTCCCTTTAACCCTAGTTGGGAAGGATTTGAAATGGAAAGGGCCCACAAAACTGACAAAAAATGAACCGGTTGGACTTCTGGACGGGCCAGAATTCCGGCTGTCGACAGGCGCAGGGCATCTGTTGACAGTTACTGTCCAGAATTGTTCCAGTACAAGATTTTCACAGAAATGGATGGGGAATGAGTGTTCAAATGACATTTTAAGATTGAGAACAGGTATATACACATTGCAAAGTGTCATACACACGAGTTTTAAGACATATAAGTGTTCTATGGTTAAGAGATAATACTCCGAGAATCTTAAATTGTAGCATGTAGAAGACACCATTCAAAAGCATATGAATATAAGATACTACTTTGAATAAAACCGTTGTAGAAGAACATAGTCCTTGGTGGTGATGTTCAGTTGGTAAGTAAGTGAAGGTAATGTTTATATGAGCAATTAACAATAAACAACAGTTGCCCTTGATTTAAAAGTATGGAGGCTACACTCTATTTCTAGCATTGAACTTTTTGACAAGATGATGTGGGAAAAGTGTAATCAGGTTCACTTTCACCTTTTGACGTGAAGGTAGACATTTGTGATGTTCGTACCCCCAGTTACTCAGTATAGGTGACCATCATACCATTGTGCAGAGATATACATGGATTTTTTTACGCGCAGAAAAGACATTTGTGATGCCCATGTCCCCGTTATTCAGTGATACTCATCATTGCTCTACCTTTGCCCCATTTCATATATATTTTGTTTGAATTTTCATGAAGTTAGAAAGTAGTTTTTTTTCCTCGTTTTTTTTTAATTGAGGGATCAAGTGAAAAGGTATTTAAGATCAAAGACCAATGAAAAATATTAAGTTCAATAACCTTCTTACTTGTCAATCCATTTCATAAAAATGTCATCCACAAAGGAGTTATTCAAGTGAGTTATGTTAAGGCCATTAGATTTGTTCAATGTGTTTCTAGATGATACACTATACTCATACACAGAATATTATTTCAAAACCATTGTGATTAAGTTAATGTCTTGGGTACTATGTGAGTATGAAAGGTTGTATGAGGTATTAAGGCCCAATTCTCCCCTTACACAAAAATAATGAACATACTCATGGAAATTTTGAGAAATCAAGAAAATCCACAAAACAAGGTCATCTGTCGACAGCTGAAAATGGGCTGTCGACAGCTACTGTGAACAGCATAAATGGGGTTCTGGAAGGGGGGATCTGTTGACAGCGGGTGTTCTGGCTGTCGACAGCTACAAAAAAGAATAGTATTTTGGCTTGAAATTGAGGGACAAGTGGATCAAATGGTCAAGACATGGTTACAACATGATTATGAAAGGTGTCCCTCAAGAATCTCACTCAAACAACCTTGACTTACTCCCCATAATGCGTGCATGTATGTAAAGCAAATACAAGCAGTTCAAGCAGTTATACACACATTCATGCCAAACATTTGCACAAATAATAACATCCATGAGCAAGTGAGCACCAAATTTCATTCTTTTAAAATTGTGACCTTTATGTATAAGTGGACTATGGATACTTGGTGGAGGATGTTTCCTCACGCATAATGATAGTTTCCGAACAGCTTGACTTGTTCTTCCACATTTCACCATTTGATATACCACTAGTCACTACACAAAAGAGATCATTAATTTTGCATAAGCCCAATTATCTTCTTATGATGTGAACCTATCTTCTGATAATGGTTTGAAAATATCAGCCAATGGTTTTTCAGTTGGAATGAAGTCAAGTTCCAGGTTCTTGTTGGCTACCTCATCTCTCAGAAGTGGTGCCTTATTTCTATGTGTTTTGTCCTTGAGTGTTGAATTGGGTTCTTTGAAAGATTGATAGCACTAGTGTGTCACATAGGATATGTGTGCATCCAATGTCAATGTTGTAATCACATAATTGACTTTTGATCCACAACACGAGCTACACAGCTCCCTGCAGCAACATACTCTGCCTCTGCAGTGGAGAGTGCAACTGAGTGTTGCTTCTTGGATGCCCACGAAACCATGCAACCCCCTAGGATTGATAATACCCACTAGTGCTTTTTCTATCATTTTACACCCAGCATAGTCAGCATCAAAATATGAGACCAAATCAAAAAACTGCTACCTGCTGGATACTATAACCCAAATCACATGTTCCTGAGAATCTAAAAATCCTTTTCACTGCAATCAAGTGGCTTTCCTTAGGACTAGATTGAGCTATATATCCGGCCTACTTGCAGTAAGGTATATGAGAGAGCCAATCATACCTCGGTATTGCTTTGCATCTACCATTTTACCTTTTTCATTATTTTTCAATTTTACACTTGTGCTCATTGGTGTAGAGGCTGCTTGCTTGTTTGAACTGAAATCTTTTCAATAGCTCCTTGACATATTTCTCTTGATTGATGAAGAAGCCATCTTCATATTGTTTTCCTACAAGCCAGAAAGAATTGAAGCTCCCCATTAAACTCATCTCAAATTCACTGTGCATGTGTTTTGAGAACTCTTCACACAGTGAGGGTTAGTGGAGCCAAAAATAATGCCGTCCACATAGACTTGAATAACAATTATATGATTACGAACACACTTAGTGAAAGAGTTTGGTCCACTTTACCTCTGGAGTAGTTTTTACTAATTAAGAAATTGCTCAATCTGTCGTACCAAGCTCGGGTGCCTGTTTCAAACCATAGAGAGTTTTGTGCAATTTGTAAACATGGTTAGGTTTATCATGACCCTCAAATCCAGGTGGTTGAGAAACATACACTTCCTCTTTGATGTAACCATTTAAGAAGGCAGTTTTAACATCTATTTGAAAAAGTTTGAATTTGTTTGAGCATGCATATGCTAACAATATTCTAACTACCTCAAGCCTAGCCACGGGTGCAAAGGATTCTTCAAAGTCTACCCAAATTCTTGATTATACCCTTTCGCTACCAGTCTAGCTTTGTTTCTCACCACTTTACCCTCTTTATTCAGCTTATTCCTAAATACCCATCTTGTTCTAATTATTGAAATTTTAGGGTCCTAAGAACTAAGCTTCAAACATTGTTTCTTTGAAATTGTCCAAGTTCCTCATGCATAGATCTATCCAATAATTTTATTTTAAAGCTTCTTCAACATTTTTAGGTTCCACTTGAGAAATAAATGTTAATGATCCTGTTCAACAATGTGTCTATAGTGAGACCTAGTGTGAAACTCTATCATTTATATTTCCAATGACATTTTCAAGTGGGTGATCTTTTGAGTACCTAATATTTTTGATTGTAGATGGACCCGGTTGATCTTGTTCTTGAGGATGTTGCACTTGAGGATTTTGATCATTTGTATTAGCTTCTTCAGCCTGTCGACAGCCTCTTCTTGGTCTATCGACAGAGGCTTCTCATCTTGTTCTTCAAAGATTTTTCCTTCTTCATCATCATACCTGGAAGCATTTGATCTGTTAGTTTTTGCATGAGACTCATCAAAAACAACATGTGGAGTCTCTTCTACGGTTCTGTTTTTATTGTTAAACACTCTATAAGCTCTAGAGTGTTCTGAGTAGCCTAGAAAAATACCTGGATCGCTTTTGGCTTTAAATTTTTCTAAATCAACCTTGTCAGTATTATGATAAAGACTTTGGAGCCAAAGATCCTGAAGTACCCAATACTGGGTTTCTTACTTTTAAGATCATAAGGAGTTTTCTTCATCACGGGTCTTACCATGGCTCGATTTAGGATGTAGCATGATGTGTGTTCACAGGTTCAACCAGAAGTGTGCGAGCCCTCTCCACCAAGGTTCTATTGTTTCTCTCCACTAATCCATTTTGTTCCGGAGTCGGGAGAAAAAACTGTGATCAATACCTTGGTTCCTGCAGAAATCAGAAATAAATTCTTGTCAAACTCTCCCCTATGATCAGTACGATTGAGCATATTTTGTTTATGTTCCCATGCTCATTTTGTTAAAGAACTCTTCAAATTTTTTCAGAACTTCATTTTTATAAGCTAGGAATTTAACCCAGTGAACCTAGAGAAATCATCTACATGACAAACCCAAAACATTTGCCATTGAGACTGTGTTCTTGTAGGTCCAAAAGGTCCATGTGCAACAGTTCAATGGTTTTGAAGTGATTATGGTGCATTGGATTTGAATGACTTCCTAGCTTATTTTCCCTGTGCACATGCATCACAAAAACTCACATTTTTAATGAAATGAATTTCAGGAAGTCCACTTACCAGTTTCTCCTCATGATCTTGTGCAAAAATTGTAGCTTGCATGGCCTAACCTACGATGCCATAAAGACAATTCATCCTGCTTATTTGTAGCAAGACACAAATTTGTGTTTTCTGGTTCTCTAGATCAACAGATAAATTTTACTTACTCTTTTTCCAGAACTTGACACCTCCTGAAATTTTATCAATGATTTGGCATGCTCTGACTCAAAATGACTTTATGACCTTTATCACACAATTGACTGATGCCAGGAGATTGTGATTCAGACCATCACTAGAAGCACATTATCTATTGAGTTAGAACATACTTACCTACCTTACCTGGTCAATTATTTGGCCCTTATTGTTACCTCCAAACACAACTTGACCTCCATCTTTTTCAACCGCAAGCAAATTTACCTTTATCACCCGTCATGTGCCTCGAGCAGCCACTATCCAAGTACCATTTTTTTGATTTTGGGTTGCTGGCATTCTTGCATAGATGGATCAACAAGAGATTTGGTACCCCAATTACTTTGGTCCCAAACTTTCATTCATACCAAAAAATAAATGCTTTGGAATCCACACTGCTTGCATTTCAACTTGTTTAAATTATTCCCAGCATTGTTTTTCAGTATGACCAGTTTTTACAACAATGCATGATAGAGTTTTGCTTTTTGCATTTCTTTTGCTGTTGTGTAAGCTTGTGATTGCTTTTTGACCTTTTTGTTGCTTGATTGGCTGTACCTTTTTAGCATTTTTCCAGGCCCTGTCGACATCCACTTTGAGTCAGTCAACAAACGTCTTTCCTTTTTGAGCAGTTGTGAACTTTTGTTTATTTTTCACTTCCCTACTTTAGCTTGAACATTCTTGCTTGTACTTGGACTGCATTCAACAAATGATGTGATCAATTTTTCTCCAGTTTCTTTTGACTTTCATTTTGAAATCCAAGTCCATGCCTTGTAATGTTTTGTCTTAACCCCAAAAACCCATCAGATTTTGCTTTCCTTTAACAAATCTTGACAGATCTTCATTTTTTCTTATTAGTTCCTTTTGAACCTCTTCAATCTTTTCTTAATCTCTTGGTTTTCATTTTGAAGGGTTTCTGCAAGTGTATTTAGGACTTGTTTTTCTTTTTTCATTTTCTTGATTTTTCTTTCATGCAATCTATTTCATCAAAGTGACTTTCCTTTTTCAATCTTCAGCAACTCTATCTCTTTATTTAGGATTGTAAGTTGTTCATCATTGCTTGTGCTAGAAACAAGTTGGTGATTTCTTTTCAGTGCTTTATTTTCAGACTTATATTCACAAAATTTTTCAAAAAGTAGATGTATGCCTCTTCCCCATTCATCAACAGTGTAATTTTCAAAGGAAGAGTTTACCTCATTGGAGTCTTCACTACTTGCCATTAAGCACTGGATCTCCTCATCATCGGAACTTCCTTGAGCATTATCGTCTTCGTCTTCATCCTCTAAGTTGCCATCATGGCCTTGGCTTACTTGTATGAAGACTTGTCCTTTTCAGCTTTTTCTTCAGCTCTGGGCATTCACCTCTCATGTGCCCCTGTTTCTTGCCTCATAACCAACAATCATGTCAGATTTTTGTTAGTATCAATTTATTGAGAAATCTCTTTTTGGAAGAGTTTTGAAGTTACCTAATCCTTTCCTTTGAACTTGAGAAATTTTTTGAACTGTCTAGTGAGCATTGCATTTCATCATTCTCACTTTCACTAGATTTTAGTGTCCTCATTTTCCTATTGAATCTCTTTCTGGAGTTGAAGACCTTTGTTAGAGGCTTTTAGAGCATTGACTTTTTGGGATTTACCTTAGTTTCTTTTCTTTTTAGATTTATTTCATAAGTCATTAGGGATCCTATCAATTCATCCAATTTCATTGTTGATAGGTCTTTGGAGTCCTCAATGACAGTGGCCTTAGTATGCCAAGATGATGGAAGAGACCTAAGTATCTTCCTTACTAAGTCACTTCACTGTACTCCTTTTTTAGACCTTTCAAGCCATTAATAAGATCATGAATCTAGCAAACATGTCTGAAATAGTTTCTTCAATTTTCTTCATTTCATTTGAACTTTCATTTTCAGAGACAAGCATGCTAGCTTTAGTTTCCCTTACCTCTGACGTACCTTCGTATATTATTAGCTCCACTTGTCCCACATTTCTTTTGCTGACTTACATGTGGAGACCCTTGGGTATTCCTTCGGATGTACGGCACATTGCATCATGTTCAATGCGCTCTAGTTCAGGTTTCTTTTGCAGAACTGTTCCCTTGTCCAGGTGTCTTCATCTTCTGGCAGCTCGTATGGTCCCTTGCTGACGATCTTCCACCTCATATCTTAAGCTCTCAGAAAGACCTACATACGTTTTTTCCAATAGGTGTAGTCAGTGCCATCAAAGAAGTGTGCGTAGACACTGAGTGTCCTTCAGCCATAAATCCCTTATTTGTTTCCATTTTCATAATCTCTCATGATCGTTAGATCAAGCTATAAAAGCTGTAATCGGAGAAACCTCACTCTGATACAAATGAAAGGTGCGCGGAATCACCTAAAGCAGTAATCTAGAAGTGGGGTTGAATAGATTACTACCGATTAAAAAACAATTTTGCCTTCTTTTCAAAGTTAACACTGACTGATGAAATCTTAAACAGATGTGAATCGAATTCAAACTTCGATGTGTGTACAAATGGTGATTAGGAAATTAGCAATTTACCAGCGTGTGAACCAAACATCGTGCCTACCATGCATCTAACGTAAGAACGTGCAACTAAAGACATGAATTTAGGTGGTTCGGAGTACACAACTGTGTATCCTACGTCCACCGTCCCCACACAACACCGAAAACTGCTTATGAAGCAAGTTCAACCCTACAATCACACACGCTTGGTGTTGAGGCAAAACACCACTCAGAACAACCACACACACACTGGATCAAGCAAAAGGAAAGCTCAAACCACTACCACACACACAGAGTAATCAAAAGTAGAAAGAAGGAAGAGTTCTGAGTTGAAGATCAAATCCTATGATGAACTCTTCAATGTGGTCGTCCAGAAGAACTTCAAGCTTCGAGTTGATGATGATCATATGATGTAGATGAAGCTTGACTTGTAGACGAACCAACTTCAACTTCTCACACGAGATGGATCTTCTAGGAACATGCAGAGGGTTGAAGCAGAACAGAGCAGAGAGAACCTTCTTCTTGATCTTTGTTTAGGGTTTTGGTGTGGAGGCTTCTTCTTGCGAAAATAGCTCTATATGATCTATATATAATGGTGTTCTAATGTGGAGAGTCGTGTTACATGGGAACACCCTAATACAGATCACATGGCAATCACATGTGTGACTTATCCTGCGGCTGTCGACAGGTGCATCATAGCTGTCGATAGGTACTGCTGGAAATTGGCTTCCAGAACCATGTTGGTCACTAGAATCCTGGGGCTGTCGACAGGCGACCTCTGGCTGTCCCATGCAAGTCTGATCTGTCGATAGGTACACTTATCTATCGACAACTACTACTTTTAAGTGCTTCCAGTACCTGTTTGTTACTGTCTTGTCTATCTGTCACACATGGCATGTGGGCTGTCGACAGGTGAGCACTTGATGTGTATTCCAGTCTTTTGCACTTGATTTTGTTGCTTGTCTTTATCTTCATTCACACCTACATGAAAGACATTCTAAGTGAGACATCATGAATGCATAGATGTTATAAAGTCATTTTTTATCTTTCATGTCTTGATCATGTATTTATCATGTTTGCAACATCAATTATGTCAATCATGTCATCAATCAAACAATTTCAGCACCATCATCATCATACACATTATAACCCAACACTGTCCTGTCGACAGCTAGGCCAGGCCTGTCGACAAGCACTGCCCAAAACCAGAACCTGGGTTCTGGTACATGCACCTGTCGACAGCCACCTCCTGGCTGTGGACCTACACTGTTGGCTAGTGTTCCGCATTTCTCTTGCTAGTCTCTTACTAATACTTCATGCCATTAGCCTAGCAAGCTACCTCCTCCTTTCTCTTGGGTTCTTATCATTAAGTCACTAGAGAGATCATCTAAATTGTTTTTTGTATCTTACCTAGAAGATTCTTGAAGTCTCCAAGTACCTAGTTGCTATGTCTCCCATGTTCAGTAACTTGATCCACAATCTTTGATTGCATGAGAGTTTGAATATTTGAGTACCGCAAATGTTGCTGAAAGACTTGTGATGACAATTATTGGTCCCCAGACCCACTTGATTAATATGCATGTGCAAATAGGCTGGTCCAGTCCTGGGGGAGCACCGATTCATTTACCGGGTCGTACCGAATGATAAAGGATCTAAGGAGTTTGGCATTGCATCACTATAAGCTAGATTAGTCATCATGTTATTTGTCAGTAGTTAGATATGATTTGAAACCAGAATCTGGTTGTTATTCTGAATTCTTGACCATGCAATCTTATTTCTATTCCTTCCGTTGTTATTTGTTGACTTGGTCATTTAGTCACTTTTCTTATCTAGCCTTGTTAACGGTTAAACTTGTTTACATCCTTGATTATCTTAATTCTTTTGATTAATAGATTGAAATCCTACTGGGCTAGTTAGCTCACAAATCCTACTTTTCAGGTTATTTGTAGTTCTATAAGGCGACATCGGGATTTGCGGGCTGAGAGAATCAAACCTTTGGCGGCATTTACTTTGAATTGTAAATTGAGTGTCACGTAATACCTGTAGAAGGACAGTTAATAATTATTTTTATTTAGTAAAGCCCCAACAATTTTCTGCCCAATAGTTTCAAGTTTACTCTTGATTTCTTATTCGTTTCACGTTACGACATTTATAGATATTTAAATGTCGGGACCTGACAGACAGCATCACCCAGATTCGACACGGCTAGATCAGCAGCCACCGGTTCAGCCAGTAGTGGTACCACCTGTTCAGGAGGGGGTAGTGTCAGCACCTTTAGCACCACCATATGGAGCAGAGATACCACCTGTAGTACCTGTGCCTCCAGTTGCACCAGTGAGGTCAGCCAGTGTGGAGGAGTCCACGATGTTAGTGGAATGGTTTCTGCAGTTGCAACCACCTATGTATTCAGGAGGTCTGAATCCAGATACAGCTGAACATTGGGTACATGAGATAGAGAGGGTATTTGCTAAATGAGGTGTCCACAGGCGGACAGGGTTATATTACTACTTATCAGTTGAAAGGATTTGCACAGGATTGGTGGAGACTCAAGATGCAAACCGTGTTCACCAGAAGAGTGGGGGATACCATCACATGGGCTAAGTTTCTTGAAGCATTCAATAACACTTTCTTTCCAGTGCAGTTCAGCAAGCAAAAAGGGAGCAATTCAGGACATTTCATAAGGGAATTTGTCGGTATTGGAGTACCAAATGAGGTTCATGGCTTTGAATAGGTATGCACCTTATGTGGTAACCAATAATGCAATGATGGTGGAGTATTTTATTCGGGGTTGAGGCCAGAATTACAAGATGCAGTGATCCTTTGATGTGCGGGACAGTGGAAGAGGCCCCAAAGAGCAGTAATATTAGAAAGAACAGTGAAAGCAAGGCAGTCAGTGGATCGGGATCAAGCGGAGGTAGTTTTCGACTTCCACAACAATCACCGTGGTTAGCAAAGGAAAGGCACATTTGGGGAGCTCTCTTCGTCGGGTTTTGGCAAGTGGGGAAACAAGCTAAAGAAAATATGTAGAGGTCAAGGAAGTGGCAAGCAGCAAGGATTTCAGAAAGGATGAGGTTATAAGTTGGAGGTGAAGGAATCGCAGCAAAGCACAGCAAGGCAACCCGTAGAATTCAATGTTACAATTGTGATCAGTCGGGGCATTTGGCGAGGAACTGTCCTTATCCAAGGAGAGCTAGTTATGGTAGAGGGGCCCGCAGTAGCACAGCATCACAGCCATTCCAGCAGCCTTCAGTAGAGCGAGGTAGGGGTACACCTTACCAGAGAGGAGAGGACGAGGGTGAGTGATAGCGATTACAAGGGCTCAAGCGGATGTGTCAAATTTGATAGAAGGTATATACCACTTCTTCAATTTTCAGCTAGAACATTAACTGATCCAGGTGCGTCACATTCATTTATTTCCGAAGACTTCATTGATAGTATGGTGCATCCATTGAGGAGAGGCAGTATGAGCTTGTAGTAGAGGTCCCTTCGGGGATTACATGCTTAATACATGCTATTTAGATGAGTTCCTGTTATGATTCAAAGAATCAATTGCCAGCCAGATTGTATGCATTGTAGTTGAAAGAGTATGATTGATATTGTGTATGGATTGGTTGGAAAGTATATGGGGCAGTAGTTTATTGCAGAAGAAGAGAGTGAGGTTCAGCCATCCAGAGGGGAAATGTTTGAGTTTCAAGGTATGCCATTCTATAGCCCTAATTTATCATTTCTACCTTAAGGCTAGGAATTGATTAACACAGGGGTGTAGCCTATTTGGCATCTGTTAGCTTGGTTGAGGCAGGTAAGATGAGGATGGGTACTAGTGGTGAGGGAGTTTGCAGATGTGTTTCCAGAGGAGTTACCAGGCTTGGCACCACTAGAGAGATAGATTTCACAGTAGAGTGCAGCTGGACAGTATACCAACTCCAAGGCACCCTACAGGATGGCACCTGCAGATTTAAGGAGTTGAAGAAGCAATTGCAAGAATTACTTGAGAAAGTTTAATCCGGCCGAGTCACTCACCGTGGGAGCACCGTTTTTGTTTGTAAAAGAAGGATGGCAGTATGAGAATGTGTATTGATTACCTCCAGTTGAATCAGGTCACAATAAAGAACAGGTATCCACTTTCGCAGATTGATGATTTATTTGATCAATTGCAATCAGCAAAGGTGTTCTCCAAGATAGATTTGAGGTCGGTGAATCACGGGGTTGTGCACCCCTCGAAACACACAACACAAATTTTAAAGATTAAATTAAGGAACATGGAAGTATGGAAGAATGTGATTGCCACCTAGATAGTTGCCAGGATAAAGAAATAGACAGACTAACTATGCTAGGAAAAGGAGACGAGAACAGGGGGCTTACTGAGATCGTGACGGGTCTCCCTCGTCGCGATGGGCTTGATGTCGCGACGCCCCACCAGGGCGCGTCTCTTGTGTCGCGATTCCCTTCTCTGCCGCGTCCTCTGCAGTGCAGGAGAAAACGTAGTTGGACCTTCTTCCTATCCTCCGGCCGGCCAGGGGACAAGAGCTCCTCATGGACCTTTGCTTTGGATGCCTTCCAAGATGAAGAAATAACAAAATAACCCTGTTAGACCATGTTTAAGCATAATATATATTCAAAAATGAAGTAAAGAAGGTGAGCATGGAGGGAACAAACCTGGGGTGGTTTTTAAACCCCCCTTGGGTGTATAAAAATGAGGGAAGAGGGAGAAATGCATTCTATCTAAAGAAAGTAATAAAATGCATGAAGAATGAGGAAGGAGAGGAGAGGGAAGAAAGAACCCCAAAGGGGCGACTCCCTGGCTTTAGATGACGTCTTTGGGTTCTATAGAAGCTGTGGAAGAGGTGGAAGTCGTCCTCCTCAAGCTCCAAGCTCCATAGATGATGAAATAAGCATGGCTTGGTGAAGAGAATAGTGGAAAATGGGAGAGAAAGAGAGGGCCACGAGCTAAGTCCAATGTCTGGCAGGAATTTGGCAGCACTTCGTGGCAAATTCAGGCTCTCTCCTTCTTCTGAAAGAGAAGGGGTGCTTATATCAGGGAAGAGAGAGAATATCCCATTTTCAAGTGATAAATCCCAAAAGAGGGGATAAAATCCATGTTAATCCATGGGTGAGAGTCTTAAGGAGCCCCCAAGGTGACTCACAACCCTAAACCGCGGCTAGGGGGTTGGGAGGTTACTTTAGGATGAAGATAAAGGCCATGAGAGGATAAATAGGAGGTGGTTGCGGAGGCTGTTGCCGCGGCTGTAGTCGCGACGGATCATAGGGGCGCGACAATGATGAACGCGACGGCCAAGAAAGGCGCGACTCTAAAGCCACGTGCATGGATATGCATGGAATGTCGCGACACCTATGGGGGGCGCGATAAAGTTAACGCGGCGCCACGACAGGTCGCGTTAAGGAAAATCGAATATTGTTAATAATTGGACCAATCAAATGGGAGAATCATGGGCAATTAAGCTTGTGGACTCTCTGAAAAAGGATAATGGATGGGATTTAGTGAAATTGGGCTTCTTAATGGGCTCAAGGCAAGGAAAATGATGGGCTCAAGGTGAGTGACCAACTTGGGGCTCAATAAGATAACAAGAAATATGGTTCGGCTTGTAAGTCAGAATCGGGTGTCTACAGTCGGGATATCACCAATTGAGGATCCGGGAAGAAGACATTGACAAGATGACATTCAGGACCAGGTATGGGCATTACGAGTTGTGGTTATGCCATTTGGGCTAACCAATGCACCGACGACGTTTGTGAATTTGATGAACCAGATTTTTCCATCCATATCTAGATCGGTTTATTGTGGTGTTTATAGATGCATTTTAGTGCATTCAGTCTCAGAAGAAAACATACAGCTCACTTGAGGGTCACATTGCAGACATTGAGGGAGCATCCGTTGTTTGCAAAATTTAGTAAGTGTGAATTCTGGTTAAGGGAAGTTCAGTTTTTGGGGCATGTCATTTCAGGTGAAGGTGTTGCAGTGGATCCAGCTAAGGTGGAAGCGGTCATGAAATGGGAGGAACCAAAATCAGTGCCAGAGATTAGGAGTTTTCTTGGCTTGGCAGGGTACTATAGGCGATTTATCCAGGATTTCTCCAAGATTGCAACACCTATGACAAGGCTTACCAGGAAGGGTGTACCATTTGTTTGGTCATCCGATTGCAGGCGCAGTTTCATGGAATTGAAGAAGCGGCTCACTTCAACTCCTATATTGGAAATACCGTCGGGTCAAGGTGGTTTTGTGTTGTACACATATGCATCCAAGAGAGGACTTGGGGCAGTGCTAATGCAGCGGGGAAAGGTTGTGGCTTATGCATCCAGACAATTGAAGCGGCATGAAGAGAACTATCCCACACATGATTTAGAGTTGGCAGTGGTTGTATTTGCGTTGAAGATATGACGGCATTACTTGTATGGTGAAAGGTTTGAGATTTTCACGAACCACAAGAGCTTGAAGTACATCTTCTCCGAAAAAGAATTGAATCTGAGACAGCGTAGATGGATGAAATACTTGAAGGATTATGATTTCAACTTAGCATACCAACCGGGTAGGGCTAATGTGGTGGTAGATGCATTAAGTAGAAAGGCAGTGATGAGTCACATGATGATAAGAGATGGAAGTTGTATGAAGATGTAGCTGAAAAACTCCTTATTTGTTCCAAGTAACCAGCGGCGAGCAGTGTTAGCCAACAGCACAGTGGAACCTTCTTATATTGGCAGATTATAGAAGCACATAAAGTAATTGATCGTCTCTATTTGAGATTTCATTCACACATGATCTACCCCCTTCTCTTTCTTCAAACCGGTGATCCTTTTGCTCCAACGTCTCGTTCGAGTAAGTGGAGAATAGGCCTTCACTTTCCCTACACAAGGGCTAAGCAGGAACACCTTTGTCTAAGGGGAGTCGACCGTGGGTTGCTATGTTGTGTGTGTTGGCTGGACATAGGGGTTATTTGACAACCATAAAAGGATACGAGACCCAAGACTGCTGGTGCTCCTTTGCAAGGTAGTGCTGCTATAGAAAATCTTTTATTAAGGGTAGAATCTTTTAAGATACAAGCCATTCCACAGGTGAGAGAGCTCCTCACCATCGACATTCACTAGCCTATAAGCGTTCCCAGGGGACGCTTCCTTCATTACATACGAACCTTCCCAATTAGCTTGCAAATTGGACCTAGGACCTCCAGGTTTTATGAAAATTCGCTTCAAAACCATGACTCCTTCTTGAAATTTGCATTCAATCACTTCTTTTGAAAGATTTTGAGAGTCTATTTTGATATGAAAGCACATGATCGGCTACGGCCAGACGTCGTTTGTCTAGAAGTTCCAGTTGTGCAAGTAACGCCTCTCGACGTTCATCGAGATTAAGTCCTTTGTCCAGCTATACCCTTAGCGAAGGAATGAGTATCTCATATGGACATACCGCCTTCATCCCATAAGTAAGTGAAAAGGGAGTTTGCCCCGTGGGTGTGCGGACGGAGGTACAGTAGGCCCATAGAGCCTCAATAAATTTCTCAGGCCAATCAACGAATTTGTGAGACTTACAAGTTTTCTTTAAAATTTTCAAAAGTGTTTATTTGTGGCTTCGGCTTGACCGTTGCCCTGTGGATAGTATGGAGACAAATGATGCAGAGAGATGTTTGTATTTCTTACATAGGTCATGAAGCTCTTGAGATATGAACTGGGGCCCATTGTCGGTGACGATGATGCTTGGCACTTTGAACCGTGAGATGATATTCTTCATGATGAACCAGCACATGGTTGAACCTTTGATTTCTACGAATGCTTCACTTCGGCCCATTTTGTGAAATACTCAGTAGCAGTGAGGATAAAGGATTTCTAATTGATTTGAGCATTAGGATCACCAAGGGGTCCAATGATATCAAAGGCCACACAGAGAAAGGATGTAGGGAGGAAGATGGAGCATGGATCTTGTCGGCATGGAGCTGACATTTGACGCACCTACGCACGTAGATGGCACAGTCTTCTTCTAAGGTTGGCCAGTAATAGCCCTGCCTAAGGATATTCTTAGCTAGTATCTAACTATTCACATGCCCTCCGCACTCACTAGCATGGGCTCCTTCCACTACCTTCCAAGCTTCTTCGTCAGGCAAGCATCTAAGGAGCATTCTGTTTAGGGCGTGTCTGTATAACACTTCTCCAACAATGGTATACCTTAATGCAGCCCTAAAGATGGCTCTCCTATCTTCAGATTCAGCTTCTTCGGGAAGGTAACCATCTTTGCAATATCGCTCAATCTCGTGGTACCATGGCTTTTCTTCTTCCATTATCTCTCCTAACTCCATAAGCATCACTTCCTTCGCTTCTCTTATCTATGCCTTCACAATAACAAGTTCCTGAGGTGTCAAACAAGGATCTTGAGTGTGATAGTTCTTCTAACCTCTGGACAATGATAGTCTCAGCACTCTGGCTGAGAGGGAAGGAGAGGGATGAGGCCAAAGATGCTAAGGCATCGACCAAAATATTGTGCGAGTGAGGGGTGTGAATGTAGATGAGTTTGCTGAATTGCTTAACTAGGAGTGTGACCAGGTCTTGAAAAGGCTTGAGTTTAGGGTCACGAGTGCGGTAAGTAGAAAGGACCTGCCGAAGAACGAGCTGAGATTCTCCTATGATCTTGAGTTGACGCTCGCCTAGGAGATAGGCACATTTGAGACCAGCTAGGAGAGCTTCATACTCGAAGATGTTGTTAGTGGTAGGGAATTGGAGTTGATATGCCAAGGAAATGGTGATTCCTTATGGGTTGAGCAGAACAACACCTATGCCCCATCCCCTAGAATTCAGAGCTCCATCGAAATGAAGCGACCAGAAGGAATCGCGAGATATGGGTGACAGGTTTTCATCAGGAAAGTCCTCTTGAACCGTGACACTATGAGGAAGAGGAAGGTGAGCAAGGTGCTTGGCAATAGCATACCCCTTTATAGCCTTTTAGAATACAAAGGTGATGTCGAACTAAGACAAGAAGCTCTGCTAACATGCCAATCTGTCAGCAAGGATGGCTTCTCTAGGAGGTATCTGATGGGATCCATCCTAGAGATCAAACTCACCTGATGGGCTAGAAAGTAGTGCTTCAGTTTCTGCACTACCCACACTAGCACTGCACATGTTTTCTCCATAGTGATGAGCCTTGAGCTCAGCAGGATTGAATAGCCTAGACAAATAATAAACTGCCCTTTCTTTGCCAGTTTCATCATGTTGTACAAGGACAGCTCCTAGGGAGTCCTAAATAGTTGACAGATATAGGATCATGGGCTTTTCTGGGACAGGCACCTGTAGCACAGGTGGATTCATTAGATAACTCTTTGAGTTCATCGAAGGCTTCTTGGCGCTTAGTATTCCATTCAAATTTTACCCCTCTTTTCAACAGTTCATAGAAGGGATGACATCTTTAAGAATGTTGAGAAATAAATCTCCTTATGAACTATAGTCGACCAATCAATCCTCAAAGTTCGGATATGTTCTTAGGAGGAGGAATCTCACCTATTGCCTTGGCCTTGTTCGGATCTATTTGAATCCCCCATTTGCTAACTATAAATTAACAACTTGCCTGAGGAAACCCCAAATACGCACTTCTTTGGATTCATCTTCAATTGATATTCTCGTGCATGTTGAAACACTTTGGCAAGCACGGAGAAGTGTTCTCTTCTAGTCCGAGACTTCACCACAATGTCATCCACGTAAACCTCAACATGGATGTGAATCATATCGTGGAAGATTGCTAACATTGCCCTTTGATAAGTGGCACCTGCATTCTTTAATCCAAACGGCATAACCACATAGCAATAAGTTCCCCAAGGTGTGGTGAAGGACGTTTTCTCTTGATCCTCCAGGGCTAGACAGATCTGATTATAGCTTGAATAACCATCCATGAATGAAAGAGTTTCAAACCCAGCGGTGTTATCAATTAGGACATCCAAATGAGGTAATGAGAAATCATCTTTAGGACATGCTCAATTTAAGTCCCAGAAGTCAATGCAAATCCGCAGTCTTCTATCCTTCTTCATTACCAGGACTATGTTGGCCACCCATAGGAGATATAGTACTACACAGATGAACTTAGCTTGGTATAGCTTTTCAATATCTTCTTTCATTTTCAAATCAATATGAGGGTGGAATCGTCTCAATTTTTTGTTTAACGTTTTGCCCCTGGCTTCAAGATTAACCTGTACTCCACCAATGCAGGTCAATGTGACGGAACACCTCGGCAAGCCCGTTAAACCGATAACGTACTTGATCCGAGTCCGCCTCCCGCGAACGGGTCGAAGCCTCGCAAGGGAACCACAACCACAGTCCGTGTAAACACAAAGGAACTCACCATATTTCATATATACCACAAGTTACATAGCCAAATTTCCACAAAACTGAAAAGAAGTACAAGAGCCTGGGGCATACCCCGAGGTACAACTGAAGAAAATAAACAACTAACTACACTACACTACACTACACTACACTACACTACACTATGGAGCTGCTACTACACAGCTGGAGGTACCGACCCTGCCACGCTACGGCGCGGCTCTGAACTGGACGACGGTCGTGAAACGTCCTCCTCGATCCCACCTGTGGGAGTAGGGGTGAGCCTCGCTAGTCACTGGCTCAGTAGGGAACTCCCCCAACACCGAGCAAACCAAAACCACAGGTACGAAAGCAGTAAACAGTACCAACAATTTATAGAACAGCTAAGCAGGATATGAAAGCTGTAAAAGTACTCACCGTTTGCCGACTACGAAAAAAACTATAATCATTAAACGGCAAACCAGTACAGTGTACAAGCTAAAGTAGAGATAGCCAAACACGAGCCACCTGAACTGGTTCGCGACACCAGAAACTGACTCGGACAAGCTAACACAGGTCTACCTCTCAGTCTCGCAGCCAAGAACGAAAGGTCCAGCTGCCGCTCCACGTGTAAAGGTCAACCAACTGTGGAGACCAACTAAACACCACCCCTGCGGACCATACGGTCACAGGCCATGCCTGGCACCTCTAGAGATCCTGGCCCGGAACTCTCTAGAGTGAGGCACTGGAAAAGGACTAGCTGGGGGTCCA